>OY755038.1:224330852-225530852 GCA_963576565.1 Aspidapion aeneum | reverse complement strand
AAATACCTAGTTGGATTGGAAAAGGTGCATTCGCCATTTATATAGACGCGATCTTACCGTATTGGGCCGTTGTTGTGGAATTCATAGTCCATGTTTGGATGCGATTACAGATTTTTCAGATATGAATGCAGGTGTTTTGGCGCCGCTCCTCTTTTGGAACTACCGAGGGAGCTAGGTACCTACTGTTAAGAGCAAAATTTGTAATACTATTTTTAATTTTTTTTTACCACAGAAAAACTAGCTTATAGTTGAGTGGGTTATATATATATAAAATCATGTCCCGTGAGATAGTTGTTTTTTTTTTTTTTTTTTTTTATTTGTCAAACACACTGTGTTTTTTTTTAATACAATCTAGTCAGTAAGACTAATTAGCAATTTTGTTTTAACTTAATTTACTAGAAAAGTCAGATTTAAACTTAGGGTTCACTCAACAGTTCTCCCCGCTTTGTTTAGTCTGTAACTCACAATTGTGTTGTGTTTATAGCATTATTTTGTTTTATGTGTAATTCACTTAGTTTACTAGCTCAAACGGCTTCACTCTTTTTAGTCGTCGAACTAGCATAGTATTGTCTAGAAGCTGAATTGCTTCCACATTCACATGCCGATGGAGTCTATCTTCATGGCTTTTTGCGTACTTTTTTATAGTCTCTGCTACAGTTTCGATTTTTAGATCTCGATGAAGGTCAGTATTTCGAACGTACCAAGGTGCATTCACAATGTTTCTTAATACTTTATTTTGAAATCTCTGTACAACTAGAATGTTACTCTCTTTAGCGCAACCCCATAGTTGAATACCATATGTCCATACTGGTTTCAGTATTTGTCTATAAAGCAGTAACTTATTATGAATTGTTAAATTGGACTTCCTTCCAATTAGCCAGTTCATTTTTCTATACCTTATCTCAAGTTCTTCTTTTTTTTTCTTAACATGTGCTTTCCAGCGCAATTTGGTATCAAGTGTCATACCTAGATATTTTGCCTGATTCGAATATGGTACTGGAATGTTGTTAATTGTTATTTGTATGTGATTTATATTTTTGTTTGTAAAATCAACATGAATTGATTTGGTTTCATTTAATTTTATTCGCCACTTTGTGGTCCAACTGTGAATTTGGGTGACTGCATCCTGAAGTTTCTCTATGCATTTTTCAATAGATTTTTCTACCGTTAATAAACCAGTATCATCGGCAAATGTTGCTAAGTGACAATTTTCTGGCTTTGGGATATCACAAGTGAATAATAAGTATAGATAAGGGCCTAGTACGCTACCCTGGGGCACGCCTGCTTGAATTTCTCTTAAATTTGAGTATGAGTCCTCCTGTTTTACTCTAAAATGTCTATCAGATATGTATGATTCCAAAATATCCGAATACTGTTTTGGCAGAAACCTTTTTAGTTTAAAATTAAGGCCTTCATGCCACACTTTGTCAAATGCTTGTGCTACATCTAGAAAAACTGCAGAACAAACTTTTCCCTCTTCTAGTGCTTTTTCTATTATATTAGTAATTCTGTGTACTTGATCTATCGTGGAATGCTTGTCTCGAAAACCAAATTGATGAGATGGAATAATTTCTTGTCTTTCTATGATGGGTTTTATTCTTTTAAGCAATAATTTTTCATAGAGCTTGGATATAATTGGCAGCAAAGATATTGGCCTGTAAGATGACACGTCATGGAGTGGTTTTCCCGGTTTTGGAATCATGATAACTTCTGCAACTTTCCACAGTTTAGGTACGTACCTAAGCCTAAAAGACGCATTAATTAGGTTGCAGAGTTTTACGATAGCTTTTCTGGGGAGTTGTTTTATGACTACCCCGTTAATAAGATCATACCCTGGGGCTTTTTTCGAATTAATATTTTTGATTTCTGTTAATAGTAATAAGAGATAGTTGTGGAAGAGTTATATACTACCCTAGATCTATCGATTGGTAATAAACCACACAATTTTTAATCACCGGGTTCGGTTCGGTTCATTGTGACGTCATAAATCCAAGATGGCGGCTTTTTTTCATGTTTCTATTTCACAAACTAATAAAAATACCAGATAATATTTTTTTTTACCAAAAAGAAAAATTGAGGAAGGAAGTTTTAGCTTACCCGCCCAAATCGATTGGTTAGTCTCAATTACTCAATCCGGGTGTTTGCCCTTTATGACGTCATAGATTACAGAAAAATTGTATGAGCTATGATTTGTTTGCAATAGGAAAATAATTAAACGGTCGTTTTTATGCGGCTTATCAAGAACTAAAACAGATATTGCTATTTTTGAAATATCTGAGGGCACATCAGTGCCTCGCCAAGTTCGCGCGCCGTAACCATCTTTTCTGGAAACATTTCAGCCGATATTTGACCGACCTAAAACTCTACTTCGGAATGAGCTACGAATCTCAAACTTTGCACAGTCGTAGATCTCCATGGAGTTAACAAACCCTCCAAGTTTCATGGAATTGCATAAAGTAGTAAAGTAGTTAGGAAATTTAAAAAAACATCGAAATTGCCACTCACTCACTGACTCACTCACTCATGTATAGATCATCAATATTCTACTGTACTTCCAGACATGCTACAAAGCTGAAATTTGGCAGACTGATAGAAATTATGACCAAACCCCTGGAAAAAATCAAAAAATCCCAAAATTTTAATTTACTCCCCTCCCCTATACATTTAAAGTTATGTAAAATTAGCATCGCCCACTTCCAGAAATGCTAAAGAGGTGAGCTTTGACAGACGGATAGGAACTATGATAAAACTATAGGAAAAAATCAAAAAACCTCAAAATTCTAATTTACTTCCCTCCCCTATAAATGTAAAGTTAAGTAAAAGTAACATTGCCTACTTCCAGACATACTAGAGAGCTGAGCTTTGGAAGACCGATAGTAACTATGATAAAGTTATAGAAAAAAATTAAAACACCCCAAAATTCTAATTTACTTCCTTCCCCTATTAATGTAAAGTTATGTAAAAGTAACACTGCCCACTTCCAGAAACGCTAGAGAGCTGAGCTTTTTAAGACTGAAAGACAATATGATAAAACTATATGAAAAAATTTAAAAACACCAACATTTTAATTTACTTCCCTCTCCTATAAATGTAAATTTATATAAAACTAACATTGCCCACTTCCAGAAATGCTAGAGAGCTGAGCATTGGAATGCTGATAGAAATTATGATAAAACCATGGGAAAAAATTTAAAAAGTCCAATATTTTCAGTTACTCTCCTCCCCTATAAATGTAAAGTTATGTAAAAGTAACATTACCCACTTCCAGAAACGCTAGATAGCTGAGCATTGGAAGACTGATAGGAACTATGATAAAACTATAGGACAAAATTTAAAAACACGACAATTTTAATTTTATTTATTTAAATTTGGAAGGCTGATAGGAACTACGATAAAACCATGGAAAAAAATTAAAAAATCTCAAAAATTTAAGTAAGGCATTGCAAAAGTTTTGAACAATATTCCGCATATTTTACTACTTTAAAAATTAAGTATTTTCCAATTCCTTTAAAAAAGAATTGAAATCATAACAAAAACATTTTATGTAAAAAAAAGCCAAGTACGCGAAAATGGCATTCCGTAAAAAGAATTGAGATAAAAGTAAAGCCAAGTTCTCCAATACAAATTTCAAAATGAAAGGTTCTTACTAGTTTGGAAATATTTTCTAAACTTGGCTATTACGGCTGTAAATGACTCTTAGGCACAGTGCTAAATTGAACATAAAGAAGTTTGGCTGTAATAGCAAAATTTAAAAAAATATTTCCAAACTAGTAAGAACCTTTCATTTTGAAATGGACTTTACCTATTCTTATTTAAACACCTGCTAATATAGTTTTTCTTTTCATAAGCAGACTTCCCTATGGACAGTAAAGATTTGACCTATATTGTATATGAAAGAATAACTTAAAATTTAAGATGTGTCGCAGTGCACTACCTTTTTACAAACTTTAATTATTTTTTTCTTTCCAGGATTCCATCTCAGCGGTATTGTCACTGCCCCTCGGAGTTCGACCCCTAGCTGCACTGCCCCTGAACCTTTACACAAGTTTAAAGTTTCCGTCAGTTTCGACAGGTGAGTAACATTACAGGGTGATCAAAGTTACGTTGGCAATATTACTAACTTCGTTAGTATTGTAGGCCAGTCATTAGAGCGAAAAAAAGACCCCCAGCTTGCAAAAGGTGGTGTAGTCGCGATTTTGACGTATGTTGTTCACATTGGAGTGCAAAATTTTTTTTTTCTTCAGTTTTTGACCTTGGAGGGGGGGACGGCTTTCCCCGTCATCTTGGATTTAGTGTGCACAAAAAAGGTTTTTTTGAAATTACTTGGTCCCTGTACATTTTAGAAAAAAAAGTTTAAGACAAAAGTTAAAGACAATAAAATTTTCTACAAAAACGCTCTTTTACGTTTTTTTGTCAGACAAATGGTTTTCGAGTTATGACGCTAAACATTTCGCCGCCAATTTGGATTTTGATCAATTTTTTTTATTTAGTGGTCTTTAACTTTGAAACTGCTTAGTTTTTAGAAAATCTGTAATAACTAAACTAAAGACTATAACTAATAGCCTATAAAATGAGATATCATTGCGTTCTCTGGGTAGTACCCTTGCAGAGATACAAACCCTGAAGTGTTAGCAGTACACCCGTTTCCTATGTATTTCCATAGTATACACAAAATAAACCGAAATTATTCAGTTTTATGTCATTTTCTCAAGAGATAAGCATTTTACAGAAAGAGTGTATTCAACTTTATTGTAGAAAATTAAATAATCTTTTAAACGATGTATCACCTAAGTAGGCCAAGTCCACGGTTAGCACTTAATTGGCATCCATAAATTGGGATTATTTTTTTAGGATCACAAAATAAAATCATGTTTTTTTAGGTTTTATTCAGTTTTCAAAAAAACTAAGCATTGTAGGGAAAAATGTTAAAATATACCTTTTTTAGAGAAAATAAAATATTCTTTAAAATCACAAAGTTGTGTTGAAGCTATTATTGACAGTCCAGGGGCGTCCGCATATTGAGGTTATTTTTTTCTAATTAATTTTTAGTTAATTTTCTTAAAAACTAAGCTTTCTAAAAATTCTTGTTTTACTCTACTTTATTGAAAATAAAATTATCTTTAAAATGATATGCATCTAGTGGGTTTTTGTTACCGGGGAAAACTCAAAGAATATACGCATGTTTAGTGATTTTTTTTATTACAAAAAAAAAAGTTTTTAAATTTTTAATAACCTCCAAGTTTTCTTCTTTCTTCGTGCAGTTTTGGCTATAAGCATTACACTATTAGACATGTCAAGTTAAAATCTACAGAGTGATACTTTTTCAGGGGTCATGTCGCCCCCCCTTCGCACTGGTAGATTTTAAAACAAGAAATGAAATACATGTTTCATTTGCAAACTTTTTTGTTTCTTTCCGATTTGTTCGTGTTTAACCGTTTTAGACAATATCGTGGTTGCCTCAAAGAAAGGCTGCTATCAAAAAATAAAAAAATGACCTAAGTGTTATGACGAGTATATCAAAATAAACAAATTAATTAAAACTTATTTGGCATGGAAACATTACAATTATGTTATTGAATTTTTTGAAACACCCTGTATTTTTAAAACTAGTTGATTAGGATTAGGCACAAGACGCTAGCGCTACCAAGTCCACTTTCAATCCCTGGCTTCGCAAGCGCAGATCTACCAATATTATTTACCTCATGTCTTAGAATAGATGCATACAGGGTGATTTTCACTTGAATGATTCTAACCACATGAAAATAGAAAGTTTCAAAAACCTAACCTAACAAAACCTAATCAAATCTAACCGAACCGAAGGAAACTGAACCAATAATTTTTTTCAAAAAAAAACTTTCCTGACGTCCTGCCCGGGATCCTAGAGGATGTGAATCCGAACCGAACCAAACCGAACCTAACTAAACTGAACCAAACCTAACCTAACCAAACTAAACTACAACACGTACTGCTAATTAGGTTTAGTTGGGTAGGGTTAGGTTTGGATAGGTTCGGTTCGGTACGGTCCGGTTCGGATTCACATCCTCTAGCATCCCAGGTAGGAAGTCAGGAAAGTTTTTTTTTGAAAAAAAATATTGGTTTAGTTTGCTTTGGTTCGGTTCGGTTAGATCTGATTAGGTTTCGTTAGGTTAGGTTTTTGAAACTTTCTATTTTCATGTGGTTAGAATCATTCAAGTGAAAATCACCCTGTACATCGATTCTAATACATGAGGTAAATAATATTGGTAGATCTACGCATGCGATGCCAGGGATTGGAAGTGGACTTGGTAGCGCTAGCGTCTTGTGGATTAGGCATAAACAAATATATTATTAGTTTATGGATAAGGTATTCTATTAAACTAATTTTGTTTCAGGTGCAAAATTACGTCAGTGACATGCACGTGCGACACAAGAGACATCTTCTGGTGTCAACACGTGGTCGCGCTGTCACTCTACCGGATCCGGAATGCGGACAGCGTAAGGTTGAGAGTTCCTATTTCAGGTACGTTAACGTAAACCTTAGGTTCTTATCAAGTTGGCGGGTATTATGCCGTTACCTTTGAGAAGACAAGGCCAAATACGTTATAATAACTCTTTATTTGTTGCTCTAGTTATGCCTAATACAACAAAGCTGAACAAATACAAATCATAATTATAGCATAAATACTTGTTCAAAGAATCGAAAAGTCAAGCACTCATAGCTGGCTTTGGAAAAACTATACTGTAACTCGGTGCGTTTGCTGTTAACATGTATAGTTTGTAAGATATGAATTTTCAAAGTTTTTGTCATTTTGGTCTCATGGGATTCCCTATACTAAAAATCGCTAAATGACGTTTTTCCGAATCTAGACGGAAGGTGTGGTTTTTTCGCATCTCTATGACCCCACTATACTGTAACTCAGTGCGTTGGCTGTTAGCGTATAGTTTGTGAGATAGGAATTTTCAAAGTTTTGCCATTTTGGTCTCATGGGATTTCCTACACTAAAAATCGCTAAATGACGTTTTTCCAAATCTAGACGGAAGGTGTGGTTTTTTCGCATCTCTATGACCCCACTATACTGTAACTCGGTGCGTTTGCTGATAACATGTATAGTTTGTGAGATATGAATTTTCAAAGTTTTGCCATTTTGGTCTCATGGGATTCCCTATACTAAAAATCGCTAAATGACTTACGGTACGGTCCGGTTCGGTACGTTTTGGTGCGGGACGGTACGATCCGGTTTGGTACGTTTTGGTGCGGGACGGTAAGATCCTGTTCGGTACGTTTTGGTGCGGGAAAGTAAGCTCCGGTTCGGTACGTTTTGGTGCGGGACGGTACGATCCGGTTCGTTTTGATGCGGGACGGTAAGATCCGGTTCGGTACGTTTTGGTGCGGGATGGTAAGATCCGGATCGGTACGTTTTGGTGCGGGACGGTACGATCCGGTTCGTTTTGGTGCGGGACGGTAAGATCCGGTTCTGTACGTTTTGGTGCGGGACGGTAAGATCCGGATCGGTACGTTTTGGTGCGGGACGGTAAGATCCGGTTCGGTTCGGCTTCGATTCGGTTCGGTTTTTGTCATGTAGACACACAGCTGCTATGTGGATGGAGGCCATATTGATATTTTGCGGTGTTTTGCGTTTGTCGTGTAAAATTATGTTTTTTTCTGTGAAAAATGGAAAATAATTCACGTAAAACATGTGCGGTTTGTGGAAAAATGTCCGGAAGAAGTAAGGGAGTGCCATTCCATAGGTAACTACTTGTATTTTTTTTATAACTTGTTAATAAAATTATAGATGCCACTCTTCATGGTGTCCACAATAAATCTGCACAATTAATTTTAGAAAAAGTACAATATTAATTCACAATTTAATAAATTTTCACCCAATCAACTAGTTTTTAGAAAAAAATAATACACATTACCCTAAACATTTGACAATTGTCAAATAATATAGTGACGTAACGGAGTATGTTCCAAAAGCACCAAAACTGACGCATGCGCACTAACCGAAATCCTGTCCACCCTAAAAAGGAACATTAACAATTAAATAGGGGTCCTGACTTCAAACATCGCTTGTGAGAATGCATGGGTATGCCCCATATTTATGCTCTAAAGTATTTGCACAAGGCCTACCAACACATTGAGAGGGCAGTTATACCACGGATCATCAAACAAATGGTGATCCGTGGTTATACTGACGATAGCATGCTAGCCATACCATATGGTTTTGCCACAGATCACGAAACAAACAGATAAATGAGCCGCTGAAATCAACGATGGCTGGTCGTTCGGGGTTTATCTCAGGGCCGGATTAGAATATGGTTACTATAAAATGTGATTTTCTGTGTCTTAAAATGAATGCATAATATAGTTTTTATAAATTGTCTCGATTTATTGGGGCAAACTTCGTCCGAAAACTTAACATTTGACAACACTGATATCGCGTTTTTTGCCCAAATCTTTGTTCTAATAGAAATAGAAAACGAGAAAGCGGAACGCGTCGAAATTTTGAGGGGTAGTTTTTTAAAGCAGTTTTAACAACCGTATCTTAGCAGTTTTTCGCAAAATCATTTTATTCAAAAAATAAAAAAAAAGTTATGGCTAAAACACAACAAATATTTCAAAACAATGTTTGGCATTTCAGTAGCCTAATTGTGTTATAGAAAACTGTAGCGAAATTGTTTCGATTTTTGTATTTTTTGGAAATGTACAAAAGAAAATCAAAAATCTAACAAGATACGTTTGAAGATTTTTAAAAAACTTGCATATGAACAGAAACAATGTTTCAACTAGTTTTTTATAGAAGAAATCTATTAGGATTTACAAAAGCGTGCCCAATTTTATATTTGATGCAGGACACCAAATCAGACATCAACCACTTGACTGAAGCGCCACCCCCAATACCGGGGGCAAGTCAATTCAATTGAGAAAATTTAACTAAGATCACGTGACCCGGATTTTCACATTTTCAGATATTTTGATAAAATAAAATATCGTTTAATATAAGTTAATATAAGTTAAATGATTATAAGTATGTATTTAAAGATATACAATTTTTTCTATTTATAAAACGTTTTTTAAGGGCTGGCCATAGCGTAACAAATAAAATCACGGGATTACGAACTAATTTATAAGATAGTTTTTGATAATTAGTATATTGCTCAGTTAACAGAAGCTTGTGCTTAACTTCGCTGAGTTGAAAATAAAGCCCTTTTCATTTATTTATTTATTTATTACATAACAAGAGAAGAAAGTGACAAATTTCACACGAGCGTGAGAAAGTTACTTTCTGTCGAGTAATGGACGCTATTTTTCCTACGAACACTGTTGAACTATACTAATTTTTGTAAAAATTGGTGTTTAATTTTGCGTAAATCAAATGAAACTGCTTTTCCGCACGTGTGGGAAAGTAGTTTGCAACACATGTGCGAAAAAGTATTGTGACAGTTAAACACTTTCCATACATGTGCCGAAGTACTGAAAGTACTTGTAACACGTGCGAAAAAATTTCTGCACACGGATGAAATTTAATGTTTTCTGAGGATGCAAATCGTGTAAAATCCAACATTTTCATATGTGGTCGCAGGAAATAGTAATTTACCTAACCAGTGCGGAAGACGCACACACATTCGTTAAGTATGTAGGTAAATTACTTTTTCTACTAGGTTGTGGAAACAAAAATAAAGTACTACAATAAAAACAACTCATTTATTATATTTAATTTACAATGATTGCCGAAAACTTTACTTCTTATCCTGTGCAGCATCTGTGGATCAGGAGATTTTCGTTTTTATATTCTGGATCAATGATATCGGAAGGTCTTTAAATATATTTTGCTCTGGATGTATTTGGAGGCAGGCTCATAGTAACATTATGTGTTCCATCCTATTGTGGCTAAGTCTCCTTCGGGTTTATCGGTATTTTCTATCACAGTAAATAAACACTTTTATTTTTTCTGTTGCTATTGAAAAACTAGCCCCCCACTTGTGTTTTTAGGCAAAAATTAACGTCAGTGTCAAACTCAAAATGTGTTGTTTTTTTGTCATACCTAAAATTTTAGTAAGGCCTACAATTTAGAAACCGAATAGGTGTCCCTAGGACTCTAATATGTAGTGCCACCTATTGACTGATATTTAAATATGTTGCCTTGTTGTCTTTTGCTTAAAAAATTGGCTGAATCGAATTTGTCGCCTTAAATTTCTTGCATTTCATTAGACATGACCTTGCTCCGTATAAAAGGTATACCAAATATGATTTAAGATTTAAGTTTTAGTTTTGCTTAAGACATCGAACATATGACATCTATTATGTTCGAAGCTATGGTTGAGTAATTTTACTAATTTTGTATATTGGATCCCTGGTAACCCAAGTCAAAAAACTTGGGTAGCTTAGGGATCCTTGAAAAATACTGAATAACATCATAGGACTGCAAGGCTAACATCACAGGAGACCAATTAGTAATATGTAGCTAACATTGGATCCTTGAATTCTAGTTTCCAGTACCTAAAGATAACAGTAGTAAGTACTGATGCAAAGAAATAAATACCCATGGTCCCGCCATCTATAGGTGTACGCTAACAACTCAACGAAACGTTAGTATAGTCCTTGCCATACGCAGTTACACCTTTCTGACTTTGACATGAAATAAACATATAACCAGAAATATATTAAGGCGACAAATTCGATTCAGCCAATTTTTTATGCAAAAGACAACAAGGCAAAATATTTAAATATCAGTCAATAGGTGGCACTACATATTAGAGTCCTAGGGACACCTATTCGGTTTCTAAATTGTGGGCCTTACTAAAATTTTAGGGATGATAAAAAAACAACACATTTTGAGTTTGACACTGACGTTAATTTTTGCCTAAAAACACAAGTCGGCGGCTAGTTTTCCAATAGCAACAGAAAAAATAAAAGAATAGAGTAAATAATAAAGCCTATTTTTTTGTCAAAATCCAGTGGATGACATTTCATCTTATAAATAAAAATAGAAAAAAGTGTTTATTTACTGTGATAGAAAATACCGATAATCCCAAAGAAGACTTAGCCACAATAGGATGGAACACATAATGTTACTATGAGCCTGCCTCCAAATACATCCAGAGCAAAATATATTTAAAGACCCTCCGATATCATTGATCCAGAATATAAAAACGAAAATCTCCTGATCCACAGATGCTGCACAAGATAAGAAGTAAAGTTTTCGGCAATCATTGTAAATTAAATATAATAAATGAGTTGTTTTTATTTTATTATAGTACTTTATTTTTGTTTCCACAACCTCGTAGAAAAAATATTATACCTACATACTTAACGAATGTGTTTAGTGCGTCTTCCGCACTGGTTAGGTAAATTATAATTTCCTGCGACCACATGCGAAAATGTTGTATTTTACACGATTTGCATCCTCAGAAAACATTAAATTTCATCCGTGTGCAGAAATTTTTTCGCACATGTGTGGCAAGTGTTAAAGTGATACATTTGTCTTAAAAATGTATATGTTTATAAGGACACAGTTTATTTTAGTTGCGCCACATAGCGGTTAAGATAGTTATTAATTAGGCTCAGTGTCCTGATTTGTACGTCATGATGTTTATAACCTATGAAATATAGTCTTTGAATGTTCTCGAATAACGTCTGTTTTCATTAGGTTTTGAGCCCAGATTTTCGCTATTTTCACGGGTTTTTCGCGCAGTTTTCGCGAAAGTATTCTGCAGTATAGCGAGACGGGAGTTCGAGAAAATGTCGGTTAACTTTCAAGCGAGCGTACCTAAGCTTAAAGGCCGGGAAAACTATGATGAGTGGGCGTTTGGTGTAGAGAACGTACTCGTTTTAGATGGTCTTTGGGAGTGTGTAAAAGGCTCGGAAAGTGACAGTGACAAGAATGCAAAGGCCAAGGCGCGTATAGTGTTGACCATAGATCCTCCCTTGTATCCCCACATAAAGGAAGAAGCAACTCCAAAGGCAGTATGGGAAAAATTGCAAAAGATGTTTGCAAATGCAGGGCAAGCAAGAAGAATTGGTTTGCTAAAGGCATTGATCTCTACTAAGTTGGAAAATTGTGTGTCAATGGGAGACTATGTAAACAAGGTTGTGGAAACTGCTCAGAGATTGAAAGCAACTGGATTTCCAATCGACGAAGAGTGGATAGGTTCCTTGTTACTAGCAGGACTTCCAGATAAGTATTCCCCTATGATAATGGGCATAGAGGCTAGTGGTATAGAGATCACTGCAGATGCCATTAAAACGAAACTCCTTGACATGGAAGTAGAGTCATCAAAAGGTGCAGCTTTCTTAGGAGGTGGAGGGGGTAATAAAGTATCTGTAAGGAAGAAAAAGATAAGATGTTACTCCTGCAATGAATATGGACATTTTCAGTATAAATGCCCTAATATTGACAAACAAGAAAAGAAAGAACCAAAGAAAGAACAGAAAGATACTAAAAAAGCGTTTAGTACATGTTTTTTAAGCGGTCAATTTCAGAAAAATGAGTGGTATGTTGATTCGGGGGCTAGTAATCACTTTTGTGTCAACAAAAATTGGTTAGAAAATGTTTCAGATGAATGTGAAGTTCAAGAGATCATAGTGGCCAATGAAACAAAGGTCAAAGTTGAATGCAAAGGAGATGTGATCCTGACAACAGTTTGTGCGAGCAGCAAAAATGACATTTTAGTACAAAATGTAGTTTGCGTACCAGAGTTAGCCACAAATTTATTATCAGTGAGCCAGTTAACAAAGAAAGGTAATTCAGTTGAATTTAACGAACAAGGTTGCCAGATTTACAACAAAAACAAAGAATTGATGGCAACAGCTGATTTAATTCAAAAAGTATACCGGCTCAACATAGATAAAAGTGATAAATGTTGGTTGACAACAGGTGACACCTGGCACAGAAGGTTTGGTCACATAAATTCAAATGATCTGAACAAAATGAAGTCAAGTAAAGCTGTTGAAGGTCTAGATTTCAAAGGTGAGGTTAAGTGCAGTAAGAAAAATTGCAAGATTTGTTGTGAAGGGAAACAACATAGAAAACCTTTTCCTAGAGAGAAAGAAGGACAGAGAGCTGAAGAATTATTGGAGTTAATACATGCAGACTTATGTGGTCCAATGGATATTTCTTTAGGAGGCTCAAGATATTTTGCTTTATTTGAAGATGATGCATCTAGAATGGCATTTGTTTATTTTCTAAAAACCAAGAATGAGGTTATGGCTAAATTTTTAGAGTTTAAAGCCATGGTGGAAAATCAAACAAACAAAAAGATAAAACATCTGAGAACAGATGGTGGGGGAGAATATTGTTCAAAAGAATTTGAGGGAATTTTTAAGAAATTTGGCATAGTACATCAAAAAACAACACCTTATACACCAGAACAGAACGGGATGTCAGAAAGAATGAATCGGACATTAGTAGAAAAGGCAAGATGTCTGTTATATGATGCCAAACTTGATGTAAAATTTTGGGCAGAAGCTGTCCACACAGCTGTCTATATAAGAAATAGATCTTTAGCTTCTGGTTTGAACAATAGAACTCCTTATGAGATTTGGTATCAAAGGAAACCGAGTGTGCAACACTTCAGAATATTTGGAAGTAAGGTTATGGTGCACATTCCTAAAGCCAAAAGAACAAAATGGGACAAAAAATCACAAGAGATGATTTTGGTGGGATATAGTGATGTGACAAAAGGATACAGAGTGTATAATCCTGAAATAGATGACATCATAGTAAGTAGAGATGTGATAGTCATGGAAGATGAAGTACAGATTGTTATTAGTCAAGAAAGTACACCTGAAGTGGGGGAAAAACAGGAAGAGCTGACAGAAGAGAGATCAGAAAGCTCAGATTTGGAAAGCACACTTGATGAAGAAGTTGTAGACAACTTAAATGACAGTGATTTTCAGTGTGATGTTCAAAGGCCTGATGATGACAACTCAAATACACGTAGAAGAAGTGAGAGAGGTCATAAACCCAAGACTTTCAATGATTATGTAACGTACTTGTCACAAAGCACTATAAAATCCCCAAAGAAGATAAATCTTGAAGAAGATCCAGTTTCAGTAGATGATGCTCTGTCAAGACCAGACAGTGACAAGTGGAAACATGCAATGGCAGAAGAATTAATGTCTTTTGATGAAAATGATGCATGGGACATAGTGGATATACCTGAAAGTGGAACTGTAGTGGACTGCAAGTGGGTGTTCAAGCGTAAAAAAGAAGGTGATAATTCTGTGAGATATCGTGCTAGACTTGTTGCTAGAGGCTTTACCCAGGTACCAGGTATCGATTTTGATGAGACATACAGCCCTGTGGTAAGACACTCTATTTTAAGATTATTGATTGCTATTTCAGTGAAATGTAATTTAAGTATTACACATTTAGATGTAGCTACTGCATTTCTAAACGGTTACTTAGACAAAGAGGTTTTTATGAAAAAACCAGATGGTTTAGAAATAGGGCAGGGAAAAGTACTTAAATTAAAAAAGGCTATCTACGGTCTTAAACAAAGTTCTAGGCAATGGAATATTAGGGTTGATGAAGTTTTATCAAAATTGAATTATCAAAAGTCAAAATATGAACCATGCTTGTATACTAAAATGAATAAGGACAGTTTGACAATAGTGGCCTTATACGTTGACGATTTTTTCTTATTTAGTAACTGTCAGCAAGAAGTTGATTTTTTGAAAGAACAGTTGAGGTCAGAGTTCAAGGTCAAAGATTTGGGACAAGCTAAACAGATTTTGGGAGTGAGGCTTAGATATGATCAAGATGGATCAATTTTCTTAGATCAAGAAAATTACATTGATCAAGTTTTGAAAAGATTCGGTATCAAGTACTTTCAGTACTTCAGCACATTAACTGTCACAATACTTTTTCGCACATGTGTTACAAACTACTTTCCCACACATGTGCGGAAAAACAGTTTCATTTGATTTACGCAAAATTAAACACCAATTTTTACAAAAATTAGTATAGTTCATAATTATAAAGAGAGACCATCTCTGCTGGCCAGTTGGCCAGTTCCAGGCCATAAAACTCAACACACACACACACACACCCAGTATAGTTCAACAGTGTTCGTAGGAAAAATAGCGTCCATAACTCGACAGAAAGTAACTTTCTCACTTTCGTGTGAAATTTGTCACTTTCTTCTCTTGCTATGTAATAAATAAATGAAAAGAGCTTTATTTTCAACTCAGTGAAGTTAAGCACAAGCTTCTCTGAACTGAGCAATACACTAATTATCAAAAACTATCTTATAAATTGGTTCGTAATCCCGTGATTTTGTTTGTTACGCTATGGCCAGCCCTTAAAAAAACGTTTTGTAAAAAAATTGTATGTCTTTAAATACCTACTTATAATCATTTAACTTATATTAAACGACATTTTATTTATTCAAAATATATAAAAATAATGTGAAAATCCGGGTCACGTGATCTTAGTTAAATTTTCTTAATCGAATTGACTTGCGCCCGGTATATGGGGGTGGCGCTTCAGTCAGGAGGTTGATGGCTCTTGTCTGATTTGGTGTCCTGCAGCAAATATAAAATTGAGCACGCTTTTGTAAATCCTAATAGATCTCTTCTATAAAAAACTAGTTGAAACATTATTTCTGTTCATATGCAAGATTTTTTTAAAATCTTTAAACGTATGTTGTTAGATTTTTAAGCAAAATTATCACCAGTGGCCAGATAGCGTAATGTGACTTCCAATTTATTTTGGGAGAAATAGGACTGCTCATACACGTTTCCGATTTGGTCAGTTTATGTTAACTCAGTTCTTTAAGATTTTGGTATGATAATCTCATGAAATTCCTATAAAAATCGGGATCTTCAGTTGATATATCCTTGAAGAGTCGTTCTGATGCAAGTACTTCTGCGTCTGATCCAATCTCTAACCTGGCGTAGCTAGCCTTGCTTTTCAGGGGGGGCCGTGGTCTATCTTGATCAAAAAGCAAACATTGAATTTGCTAAACATAGGTTTTAAAGAGTCGTGCAAAGTGTGCAATGAATAAAAAAAAATACGCGCATTAAATGTTCTAATATTTTAATATAACAAATTTAATAATACATTTACCAACTTATTTATATGTATACACAGGAAGTATGTGATTCAGCAATTCTACAAAGAAAGTTTTCTACGTCGCTGACTGAAAGCGTCTACCACACTGTCTAAGTCGACCTCAACATCTTTTTCTATGAATAACAATGACAAACCTGAGTGTCTCTCTTGAGTCATAGTTGTTCTAAGCCAATTAAAAACTCTCCTCATGGCAGAGAAAGACCTCTCGCAAGTTGCACTTGAAATTGGAAGAATACTCAACTCGGTTCGGTTCTTTTTCTTTAAAAAGTTGGTAGAGGTTTGGATAGGTGTTTTCTGCTATATGTTGTTTGATAGAATCATGAATAACAGTTTGATTGAACCGAAAAATACAATTCTTTAAAACGGTCATTTCTGCTCTTAGAGTAGAAGTATTAATATTAAAAATTTCCCGGTATTGCTCGACGAATTTATTCCATTTAACGACGTGGGAAATCTTAATATGAAAATGGTTATGAAATTGTCACCAAAATCGGAAAATTTTCATAAGACACTAAACGCTAACCTCAAAAAAACTAAAAAGATAATTATATTTATTTTAGAAAAACAGTTTAAAAAGGTCTTTTATAACCTTACGACATCTACAACCCGATTTCGGAAACAGAGGGGCAAAGGTCGCTGTCTTTATTAAATGCGAAATTTAACTTACACTTCTATAATATTTTACAAGATGTCGCCAATATGTATGAAATATTCAATATGCATAATTATGTTTAAATTTAAAAAATATTTTCGGGAAATTGCATAAGTGCAGAAAAGTTACCGATAATTTAAAGAGAAAAAGCCTAATTCCGCAAGACAAGGGCTTTTTCCTGAAATGTAAACATTATCTGAATGATTTTAAATTTTAATGCACCTATTTTATTTGAATATTTCCCGAATAATAATAGAAAAGTATGTATTTTCAGCATCATGTTCTTTTACTAGTAGTCGGTAGGGGAGGCCTAAAATATCTTAGGGGGGGCCTTAGGGTCTTCAGGGGGGGGGGGCAGGCCCCCCCTGGCCCCCCTAGCTACGCCAATGCAAACTCGTTTTTTCCTAGTTTTCTTGCGTTCTAACTTATTTATTAAATTATTGGCAATTTCACACATAACAAATTTAACAGCAGCACGCACTACCGCCATTTTTTTTAACTACTTGGCAAGTAAACTTGAAAACGTGTAAACACAAAAGTTTAGTGGCTGCCAGTACTTTCCGCCAGTAAACTCTCCAAATGTAAACGTAGCTTAAGACATCGAACATATGACATCTATTATGTTTGAAGCAGGGCTATCAAAATGGACGGGCCACGATCCTCCACTTTGTTGACGTCACATCCGGGGCTGATTTTTTTTTGATGGTCACGTTACGACACAGCTGATTGTCTTTAAAATTTTGAAGTTGGAATGACGGTTCATGGATATTTGATTTTTTATTAAATAAAGCCGTTTTTGAGATTGTTTTTACTTTATTCTGGCAGAACAATTTTTTTAAAATGTATAGTAAGTCCTAATTTTTCATAGCCGCTTCATTAGCTCACACAAAAATTAAGTTTAAAGCAGAAGCGAATGTGACAATCACATATGACAGAGTCAAATACATGTCAAATATAACAGTTGGCATGTGGTACATGGCGGGTAATTTGAATTCAAAATAAGGAATGCTAAATCTTGAAGATTTTAACCTTTTAATCATGTTGCTTCCTTACAAACCTTTGGTGGAATATCGGGATGGTGTCTGAGAATATTTCACTGAAATTTTGCGGAAATCTGTAGTGCCATTTTGAAAATATCCTAAAAAAACGTCTGACCTCCCATAAGACCCAATGTAAAATTCAGCCCCGGGAGAACAGCTGATTTTTTCAGGGTCGTGGCCTCTATTTTTGTGTTGGCCTTGTTTGAAGCTATGGTCACAGAAGAGCCACACAGAAGCGACAAAGCGCCCTGCTTCCAAAATCGAGTGGTGGGGATGGACAACATATCACACTGAGAGAAAGTGCGTGCGAGGTGTTAAGTAAACTAAAAAAACAGCGTAAATCTGCTTATGTGGGAAAAAGTGTTTTACATTTTTATTTAAATGATGAACATGGGTAAATAAATAGATGTACTAATGTAAACTTTTGCACGCATATTTAAAGAAAATAATGTTCTTTTAAGGTGCAAAATTCCCGTATGTAAGCAGCAAAAGGTTTTTATTGAATTTGACAGACTAAATCATAGAGAATATTATTAAATGCAACAATAAAAGTTTTCGGAGAGGGCGGGGCTGTACTTAAGCATTTTTATTGGAGACAAAATTGTTTCGAGCCAATAAAAACGCTCCATTTTGAAAAGTGCACCATGACCATCATATATTGACGTTATTAAAACTCCGCGACGTCCACGAGTTGTTCTAGTCATTAACGTCTATTTTATTTTGGCAGTTTTAAGTTTGTGAGTTTTTGTTACCTTTGTGCTTTATTAGAGTGATAATGAAAGGATATCATTGTGCTATTCGTGAGTGTCAATCCAAATATCTATTAATATAAAAATTAATGTGACCAAAAAATTTAGATTTAGATTCTGATTTTCTAGGAATCGCTCCTGCTTGGTCTTAAACTGACATGTTAAGAAAATGAGCCAAATCAATTAATATACAGGGTGGTTTAGTACGTTGATTTGATAAAAAGAGATATGAGAAAAGCTTATTAAGAAAAGTTGTTTATAATTAAAAGTTACGACAGATTCTTATTTTTCACACTTTTGCATCTAAACAACTCTTCTTAATAACATTTCCCGATATCTTTTAAAACAAGGGTATTTTACTCTTAACACTTTTTATCAAATCAGCCTACTAAACCACCCTGTAGATTAATTAATTTGATCCATTTTTTTACATCTTAGTTTCAGACCAAGCAGGTGCAATTTCCAGAAAATCAGAATCTAAATCGAACAATTTTTGTCATTTATACCTTACATCATCAAATCAGCATACTAAACCACCCTGTATATTAATTGATTTGGCTCATGTTTTAACATCTTAGTTTGAGACCAAGCAGGCGCAATTCCCAGAAAATCAGAATCTGAATCGAAATTTTTTGGTCATTTATACCTTACCCGAACTCAATCTGTGGACATTAATTTTTATATTAATAGATATTATATTAGTTTAAAAAGATGTAATTTTATATATAATAGGTATGTATTATTTAAAAAAATTCATTTTTTGTATTTATATATGCGTGTACATAAGAATTTGGGGACGCCCTGTACATATTCTATTATTAATAATTGAAATAAATTAATCGTGACAAATAATAACTTTATAATGCATTTTTTTTAATCAACATAATTTTATAAGAGTTATTGTGTATATTAGGACTTTTCGGACACCCTGTATGTAATTATTTAAGTATCAAATATAATAAAGCATACAAACTGCTAGTATGACGTAATTATTATAGCTTTTTAACTTTTTACGTTTTTTAAGCCAAATTTAATTTATTTTTATGTATCAAAAATTTTAAAATCCTCTGTATATATTCTTAGATTAATATTATAATATATGATATAACTAGTCGTTTCTTTTCAAATTAAATAATTTACGACTTTCTTGTCTTACAAGGTAAATATAATTTTTTTTCCATGTAAAGTTTCGTGCTTCTTCTCTCAGTGTAAAATGTTGGGTTAATGTCAAGTGACGTCACGAATTCGATACCCATAAGAGCAATGCTTTATCTGTCATGTTGTCGCTTCTGGTGTAACTCTTCTGAGCTATGGTTGAGTAATTTTACTAATTTTGTATATTGGATCCCTGGCAACCCAAGCCAAAAAACTTGGATAGCTTCGGAATCCTTGAAAAATACTATATGAACAACACATGTAAACGGCTAAGGGTAACGTTAGAACCAAACCGAACCGAACCGAACTGAAGCGTACCTAAAGATAACAGTAGTAATTACTGATGCAAAGGAATAAATAATCATGGTCCCGCCATCTATAGGTGTACGCTAACAACTCAACGAAACGTTAGTAAAGTCTTTGCAATACCCCAAGTCCCTTTGCTATCCTTTTTTATTTTTCTGCTATAAAGAAGACAGAAAATAGCATCAAAAATCATTGTTGGCCCCAGATTGCAGTTGGCAGTTGCAAGCCTGTCTGTCTATCAAAGTTAAAATTGACAATGAAAGGAAACAAAAAATTTCTGACAAGTAGTCAAAATATTTTGTAAAGTAGATATTTAAAAAAAATCAATATATTCTCAGAAAAATGGTCCAGAAAATGTACGACAGAGATAAAATGTTAGCAGCTTTGGTAACGGCAGAGCGGAATTTCAAGAAAAACAGTAATAATGACAAAAATGAAGACTCTCTCATGCGATTCAAAACAACACCTTTAGAAAACTTACTTCAAAAAATTTGTAAAACCATTCTTCAAAAAGATAAAACAAATTAATTTTGGAAGACAGAAAATGAAACAGCTATTGATGTCGTTCCTCTCGTCATAACTGACTATAGCAGTTCATGAGATGAAGTTTTTTCGAAAATGAGAATAACTTATTTTTGCGTAGTTTGTTTTTTCTTTTTAGTTTTTTTCGTTAGATTTTAGATTTATTTTATTTCATTAAACTAGGTTAGAGAACCATACAATCATTTATGCTTAAATATTAATATAAACATTTTAGTGATTCGATTTGAACTTAATCCTATGAGCTGTTCAAGTTCTATTGCAACATTTTAAACTTAGTAATTAGTAATAGTCTCAATATAGGTTTTTATAGTTTATGATATATTGTTTCTAATTCACTCGGAAAGAGCCATGTCTTTTGTCCTCAGTATAGTTTTTGTTGAGATTTCCAAAGCCTTTGCAGTTAAGTCAAAACTTATTTACACTTTTTAAAAGATCTATGTGTTCTCCATAAAAAGTGTGGAATTTTAGTATGAACATATTTTTTATTAAAAAATATAATAAAATACTGTGTTTTATTTTACTTTAAACTAAAAATATAAATGCTCATATACTATTATTATAACAAAGAAATAAGTAAGTACCTAGACTAATATGAGTTGAGCTGAAGTTCAATTTTGGAAACTAGGTACAAATAATATTAATTTAACTTTTATTAAGTCTTTACGCTTATGCATTAATAATAATTGAAACTTTCAATTGACGAAAAAAAAATTTTTGCCTAACCCTATATGAATTATAATTTTTAACAAAACAAATTGCGAAGCTAAGATTAACTTAACAGCGAAATACATTGTAGATAATAACACTTTTTTTCAAATTAAATCATCATTAGTTTATGGTTTGTTCAGTTTCTGCCGGTCGCATTGAAAATCTTCCAGTGTAGAAACTTTGTTGGCAGTGCACCCCAGTTGATTACTCAATACATGCCAGTAAAGCACATTCGCTGTACATACATTTTTCACTATTTAAAATCATTTTGGGAAGGAAACTTTTGTTAAAAAAGTATTCCAAATAGCAATTTAAATAAAAAATAAGCGATAATCTTTCAAACACCTTTCAAAGTCAGAAATTTCGAAACGATTGACAGTTTAAACACCGATCCACCACCCTTATTATAGAGGGTGGTGACCGGTCGTGTTAATTTTAAGGTAACTGATAATTAGTATTGCAGCACCCATTATCAGTTACCTTAGGAATCTGTGGTTTAAAACTGAATTAAGAATACACGTGCATTTTGTTACCAGAATTACGGGGTGATTAAGCAAAAGGACTAGCCTTATTGCAAGGACTATATAGTCGTTGCCATACGCAGTTACACTTTTCTGACTTTGACATGAAATAAACTAAATTTCCTAACCAGAAATATATTAAAAAGTAAATATGTCATGTTGGTACAAAATTAAAGGTAAAACTGTCATTTTCTCTGGATAAAAAGATGCTGACTGTAGGTTGACAAAAAAAAACGCACAAATAAAAATAACTATAGGTATATTTAATGGGAATAAGGACACTGTTGTTCTGGTAAATATACGTTTTAATCCATCGGTAACGTTTCGACATTGGTTTTTGTCTTCATCATATTGCCGCCGATAATATAACCTGTCTGATAAACAAAACAAAAGAAAATATAAATAATTAGCAGATTAATGTTGGGTTTCGTTTTTAATTTTGTGCCGTTTGTTTTCCTGATGTGCTTGAATTCTTGTTTTTTGTTGTTCCAATGTACGATCTAGTCTGAAGGTCTGATGAAGACAAAAACCATTGTCGAAACGTTACCGATGGATTAAAACGTATATTTACCAGAACAACAGTGTCCTTATTCCCATTAAATTTACCTATAGTTGCATTGCAAGGACGTGATAAGTTTACCAAATAAAAATAACTCCAAGATATGCCATTTTTCAGATTTTTTTTGTCGTTGTCAGTATGCATATGATAAATAAAGAGGTTGAAAATGTCACAAAAGTGTATAGTTTTTGCAAAGTCACTTGAATAACTCCTAATACGGGGTTCTATCGATTTCATGACATTTTGTTTCATTCTGCCATTCAAAAGTTATCCAAATTCATATAAAATCTTCCTGGTATAATTTCAACCCTACCGACAGAGAAAAGGCGCGGCTCTTTGCGGTCCGAGCACAAAGTATTTGTTTTCCGACCGACCAAGCCCAGGTGGATGGACGGCACCTGATTGGCAGATTTTTTTGAGATGCGCTTTTAATTGCTTTCAGGTGTTCTTTTCGGGACCCCTTTAGTCGGCAGTATGCAGAGTTAGAAAATAAATCAGTGTCGCTTCTGTAGGTGTAGGAATAGAAAGCTTTATTATTTATTTTTATTTCTTTAGTTACGCCATAATTAAATGAAATAATTTTCATGAATATATTTACCGCCGCCCATGTCACTTTCTTTAAAGGATATGCCGATGGTCGGCTTTAACCTTTGTTCAACTGACTTTGCAAAAACTATAACTGCCTATGGCAAGGCCAATAAGCTTTATTAGAAATTTATTCTAATAAAGCCAGGCAGTAATATTGGCAGACAGTATTTAGACAGTTTAACATTAAAAGCACAAACTTAGGCCTTTGTGTATTATAAAAACCGTTATTCATACTTCTGCCTTTATTAAAGGAAAATAAACGACTGGATTCAGCGGCGTAGCGTGCCTGTAGGGGCGGGGGGGGGCCGACAGCGAAAAAGGGCGCCCATCAAAACGCGCCTCTAAACTCCAAAAGCCTGTTAAGGAACTGATCCCTGATCCTTCACGATCACGACGCATCTGTTATTAACCTAATAAAGAAAGACACATTACTATTCTGTGAATGTGTTTACTGTTAAAAAATCTTGTTTAGCTTTTAAAAAATCATAATGTATATAGATAGAT
This sequence comes from Aspidapion aeneum, assembly GCA_963576565.1. NCBI lineage: Eukaryota > Metazoa > Arthropoda > Insecta > Coleoptera > Brentidae > Aspidapion > Aspidapion aeneum. Next base: position 225,507,469 of record OY755038.1, on the reverse strand, counting down.
ATATAGATATTTTGTCTTGCCTTGAGCGCCATCTTTAAAATTGTCTTGAAGTGTTGTAGTCTTAAACTAGTGAACTTTTATAACTTCCTTTCGCGTCTCTTTTAAGTTGAAATATTACATGGTATGACGTTGTTTTCAAGTAAAGTGTTATTTTTGTTCACGTTAATTTAACGTTGATGTGCATTGGCGTAGCTAGGGGGGCCAGGGGGGGCCTGGCCCCCCTGAAGTCCCTCAGGCCCCCCCTAAGATATTTTAGGCCTCCCCTACCGACTACTAGTAAAAGAACATGACGCTGAAAATACATACTTTTCTATTATTATTCGGGAAATATTCAAATAAAATAGGTGTATTAAAATTTAAAATCATTCAGATAATGTTTACATTTCAGGAAAAAGCCCTTGTCTTGCGGAATTAGTGTTTTTCTCTTTAAATTATCGGTAACTTTTCTGCACTTATGCAATTTCCCGAAAATATTTTTTAAATTTAAACATAATTATGCATATTGAATATTTCATACATATTGGCGACATCTTGTAAAATATTATAGAAGTGTAAGTTGAATTTCGTATTTAATAAAGACAGCGACCTTTGCCCCTCTGTTTCCGAAATCGGGTTGTAGATGTCGTAAGGTTATAAAAGACCTTTTTAAACTGTTTTTCTAAAATAAATATAATAATCTTTTTAGTTTTTTTGAGGTTAGCGTTTAGTGTCTTATGGAAATTTTCCGATTTTGGTGACAATTTCATAACCATTTTCATATTAAGTTTTCCCACGTCGTTAAATGGAATAAATTCGTCGAGCAATACCGGGAAATTTTTAATATTAATACTTCTGCTCTAAGAGCAGAAATGACCGTTTTAAAGAATTGTATTTTTCGGTTAAATCAAACTGTTGGTCATGATTCTATCAAACAACATATAGCAGAAAACACCTATCCAAACCTCTACCAACTTTTTAAAGTTGCGAGTATTCTTCCAATTTTAAGTGCAACTTGCGAGAGGTCTTTCTCTGCCATGAGGAGAGTTTTTAATTGGCTTAGAACAACTATGACTCAAGAGAGACACTCAGGTTTGTCATTGTTATTCATAGAAAAAGATGTTGAGGTCGACTTAGACAGTGTGGTAGACGCTTTCAGTCAGCGACGTAGAAAACTTTCTTTGTAGAATTGCTGAATTACATACTTCCTGTGTATACATATAAATAAGTTGGTAAATGTATTATTAAATTTGTTATATTAAAATATTAGAACATTTAATGCACGTATTTTTTTTTTATTCATTGCACACTTTGCACGACTCTTTAAAAGCTATGTTTGCTTTTTGTTCAGGATAGACCGGGGCCACGCCCCCCCCCTGAAAAGCAAGGCTAGCTACGCTGTGATTTTTTTGCTATACATATAGCTATATATAATATACAGCCTCATGGGGTCTCGGGCCCCCAATACTGTCTCCCCCCTCCCAAATACTGTCTCGTTCCCCCCTAAACTTTTTTTTGAATAGGCCACTGATATTGCCATAAAATGACTTGGTTGCTATGATATAAGGGTAAGACGTTAAATTTCGTTAAAACATTTGTTTTTTGGAAGAATTAGCGTGATGTTTATGGTTTTTGTTTTTGCGCTCCCAGAAAAATAATTGTACATACACTTTAATAAAAAATCGATTTTCTACACTTGTTAGGAAATATACTATAAGAGAGCAACCAAAAATTTGTTGTGGTTCAGCTATAAATAAACATGTATCGAAAACCAGAGCAAAACGAGGAAAAACAACGAAAATGTCACACAAAAATAGACCCACGACATTAAAGCAGAAAAGCAATTTGATCAGACAAACAGGTAAAATAACTCGGCTGCCTGTCTCGACCGTTACCTACTTGAACAAGGCCTGAGGACCTGTTGTGAGGGTGTGTCGGATAGCGGGGCGTGGAATTGAGTGGATTCTTGTGTTTTTACCTTACAGTAATAAAAATATAAAGAGAAGTAATCAACCGCGGCCCCGTGTAAATTTTCCCTATTCGTGGCGGTCATTCCTGAAAACTTAGAATTTACAGAATCCCCGGCGATGGCAACATAGCTGCGTACCGGAATCATCTCGCTAAAACCAAAGGCTGAATTTTCACAATATTTTCATAAACATAGCACTTCTTGATTATTTTTACGTCCAACTAAGTTCTTTTTTACAAAAATAAAACTCAACACACAGTAAAAAAACACAAAAAATTCAATACACCGGGTCCGACGGCCAAGACAACACTGCATTTAATAGAAACACATGATACTGTCAGTGTCGACCTTAGAGCTTAGGAATATCTGGGCTAACCGTTCACCACTTGAGGAACCACCTAATTAAACTTGTTGCCATTATATAAGTGAAAAAATAATCTTTTGTTTGAAACTCGTAGACAATAATTGAGTAGAAATAAAACTTTGGACTTCCATTGTCTTTATCTAAGGGCACGGCAGTGCCTCGCCAAGTTCGCGGTGCCGTACCATCTTTTCTTGAAACATTTTAGCCATTTATGTGACCTATCTAAAACTCTACTTCGGAAAGAGCTACGAATCTCATACTTTGAACAGTCGTAGACCTTCATAGAGTTAACAACCCCGCCAAGTTTCATGGACTTCCATAAAGTGGTAACGAAATTTCAAAAAACGTCGAAATTGGCACTCACTGACTCACTCACTCATGTATAGATCATCAAAATTCTACTGTACTTCTAGACATGCTACAAAGCTGAACTTTGGCAGAGTAATAGAAATTATGACGAAACCCCTGGAAAAAATCAAAAAACCCCAAAATTCTAAATTTATTTCCCACCCCTATATATGTAAAGTTATGTAAAAGTAACATTGCCCACTTCCAGATACGCTAGAGAGCTGAGCTATGGAAGACTCGGAAATCGCACATGCAACTAAATCGTACTTTCTGAACTGAACTGTACTCGTTGTCTCTGAATATTGTGTACTAGCCGAATTTATTTCAGCGCCATCTGCCCCTCAATGTTGCAAGGCTTGCCGGTTGCCACTCTATATGGGTTATTTACTCATTGGTCTTAATTAAATTAAAATGGACATTTTTGCCTAAATATCCTAAACAAAACTCACTAAATCTTAAAAAATACATTGACTCGTTCTTTGAATTCTAATTGATAATAATTATATTGAAAAAAACTATTAATCTACTTAAAAAAAAAGGCCAAACACGTGGCGAGATCCTAAATAAAAATCACTAAATCTGAAAAAATACATTGACTCGTTCTTTGAATTCTAATTGATAATAATTATATTGAAAAAAACTATTAATCTACTTAAAAGATAACAAGAAAAACGTTTTGAAGGCAAGAGGCCAAACAAATGGCGAGGTCAATTAGCCCTAACAAAAATCCCCAATTATCGATTTCATAATTAAGAATGATGAAAAAATATGTTTAAATTACTCACCTACAGACCAGGTCCAGTTTTAAATGGTAAATTTACCATATAAACCACCCCCAACGGTTCTGCAAATTGCAAAAGATGGCGGAAAATGTGTGTGGTTGAAACAAGGATTATTATTTATACCCATTTTTAAGCAGAAATTTAGTGTTAATTTTGCATATGTGTGCTTTTGATTCCTTACATCAACAAAGATATGAAACTAATACAAAACTTGTACTTAAAATATAGGTAGATGAAGCATTAGTTTGCTGTGTTTTGGGTGGTAATAATGGTGAGGGTAAAGTTATTATATCCTGTTCAAATTTATGATACTATACAGGGTGTTCGGCGCATGAACCGTCATAATTTTTTGAGATATTGTTGGGGTCATTTGCTTCCTTTTCAACCTTGGAACTTGGGTCCTAAAAGTCACGGCTAAAGAGCTATACATTTTTTTATTTTTTTTTCTCAAATTACCTAAAATCTCACCTTTAAACCCTCGTAAGCTTTTTATTAATGTCTGGAAAAGCACCATTTTCTTTTAAAAACTTCTCTATAGTTGATGTTGTATTAAAGTGACACCGCGTCATCAAAACCTTGATGGGCGGGAAGGGAGTAGAGGGGTACATACAGTGGCACGCACTTTCTTTAATTTTTTTATTGATATTGATTCCCAAAATGAGGCACTGCACTAATTAGTCATTAGCTTACTATTTTACTTGCTTTTTATTGATGTCTTCTTCTAAACGATTTCATTAGAAAGGAACATATATACTATTATCTGGTTGTTACGAACATATTATTGATTTAGCAGGGCTTTGACGTTTTCTATTCGTTGTTGTTTTGACATGTTTTGACTGTATGTCAAACAAATTATGACGGAGCTTTTCACAAAACAAATTACCGTCTTTGCAACTAAATCAATGTTTGCGCACATTTTAATATAATTTTGGATCCTCTTTTATGTTTCCGATCTTTATTTATCAGGTAAGTACCTATTTGATCTCTCCTTTAAAAGGACGTAGTGTTTTATCCTTCGAACATTAAGCCCCGAGCGGCACACTGCATGTACAAAGTGAAACACTAATTTTTAAGGCTTCTTTACTTAGATTTTGCCGCAGAATTTGGTTTACCATAGCTATGACGCGGTGCCACTTAAATAGAACATCAACTATAGTTGATTACCTTTCTTACAGTATGCAAATTGTTTTTCTTAGACATTCCGAACGAGTCTCGCCCTTCTCACGGAATATCCGTATTTTAAAGCAGAAATGTTTTTTTTTATGAATGTATAGCATACCGTTTGGAAGGTAATCAACTAGAGAAGTTTTTAAAAGAGAATGAAGTTCTCAATTGTCGATATTTTTTAATTTTAATATTGATTTTCTTTCACAAAATCACTAATGTTCTTCAATAAAAAACCCTTTGGTACATCAATTTTAACAAATCTATTAGTTAGTTGAAGAAGCATAAGATTACAGAAGTATAAAAAAAATGGTGCTTTTCCAGACATTAATAAAAAGCTTACGAGGGTTTAAAGCTGGGATTTTGGGGTAATTTGAGAAAAAAAAAATAATTCATATCTCTTTAGCCGTGGCTCTTAGGACCCAAGTTCCAGGGTTGAAAAGGTAGCAAATGACCACAACAATATCCCAAAACATGTTGACGTTTCATGTGCCGAACACCCTGTATATTAGTAGTACTGCTTTACTAAAGTATGCGTAATATTGCCACGACGAGGTCGTAGACCAAGATATAGGTAGAGTTTATAAAAAATCTATAAATAGCCGAGACAAATAGGTTTCTATGTATGTATATGAATATCTTCTTTTATTTATGGAACTCTGTTATAAAATAATTGTAAACTAACAAGTTCCTTTTTTAAACAAATATTATTAATAATATTTTTGTTTTGCTTAAAAATTTACCGCATTTACTACCTAAAATCATATGACTAGAATGCTATCGTCAGTCTACCTTCCCCTTGCCCCCTCAATGCGTTTGTAGGCCTTGTCTTCTCGAAGGTAACGGTCGGTCTATCGATTAAATCTATCCCACTTTAACTCGCGAACCAGATCAAACCGGTCCTCGTCCCACTCGCACTCACTTCCGAGTAGTCTATCCCCTTTAAAGGCGGCCGACTGTGTTTGTCAGAAACGTTTTGCTTTGATTGCTTACAACAAACACGTATCTGCATTTTATTATTTTTTACTGTGTTCTCCATTAAAAAAAGTTTTGGTTTATTTTATTTTTAGAATATTTTCAAAAACTTCGTAATTGAGTGGTTTATCAAAAAGATGAGTTTTTCAAATATTTTTTTTATAAACTACTGGCAAATTAGTGATTTTTCTTTTTCTAGCAGAGACGCAGTGGTTTCTTATTTAAAAACATTTCTTTAATAGTGGCGTAAAACCCAGATGAAGTTTTGTTTGTAAAATTAGTTTTTTGTAACTTAAAATGTTAAAATAAGAATAGTAGTTTACCTAACTAGTGCGGAAAGTGCCTCTTTTCCGCACGCGATTGCAGATGGCCAAACGACGCGATAGCGGAGTTTGGCCAGCAATCAAGTGCGGAAAAGACACTTTACGCACGAGTTAGGTACACTATTTTTTCTATAAGCGTGAGGAAAAAACTAAAAATTAATCAGAAAATTATTTATATTCAAAACGTTTTAATCAAATCAATTATTATTATTCACATTCTAGCGGCTTCTAGAACTGACTGGGGTAGATCTTCGTCCGAAGAATCCATTTAAAATCTGATTTTTTTGTTTGAAAAATTCAAAAGACGCTTGTATCTGCAAAATTGGCTTTGTTTTGACAGTTTGTTTGTACTTTGTTGCTATGGTGATTTAAGATGCCACATCTAAAACCACTAGTGTTCATTGTTGTTTGACATTGACAATGACGATATTTATACCGGGGAGGTTTAAAACTTATAATTTGAACCTATTTTACTGAAAACTTTATTTTATCGAAAATATTGAAAATATAGCAGAAATGTAGTCAATTTGAATATTTTTAGGATATTTCGTGTGCTAGGAAAGATACAAATGTATTTTGAACGGTCTAAATGTTATAGAACACCTCAAAATCGTAACAAATTTACTTTAGTGCGGAAAAGTGGCACTTTCCACACTAAAATGCGTGCGGAAAAGTGGACTTTTCCGCACGCTTATAGAAAAAATATATTTTTTTTAATTTTCATAATCGTAAAGAGTCAACATTTTATTTTAAAAAGGCATAAAATTTATAAGAATAATCATTATAGTTTTTGCAAAGTCACTTGAATAACTTCTAATACGGGGTTCTATCGATTTCATGAAATTTTGCTTAATTCTGCCCTTCAAAAGTTATCCAAATTCATATAAAATCTTCCTGGTATAATTTCAACCCTACCGACATAGCGGTCCGACCACAAAGTATTTGTGTTGCGACCGACCGAGCCCAGGTGGATGAACGGTACCTGATTGGCAGATTTTTTTGAGATGCGCTTTTAATTGCTTTCGGGTGTGCTTTTCGGGACCCCTTTAGTCGGCAGTATGCAGAGTTAGAAAACAAATCAGTGTCGTTTCTGTAGGTGTAGGAATATGAAGTTTTATTATCTATTTTTATTTCTTTAGTTTACGCCATAATTAAATGAAATAATTTTCATGAATATATCTACCGCCGCCCATGTCACTTTCTATAAAGGATATGCCGATGGTCGGCTTTTATCTTTGTTCAACTGACTTTCCAAAAACTATAAATAGTATACATAAATGCTTCCATCGTTTTAAGAAAATTCCCACGCTCTACATCAAAGCTTCCACCAAGCAAATCAAAAGAACCAAGGGTCATGTCGGCGGATTTGTGTGCGGCTTGCATATTTGTATACAACACCCAGGATCGCCAGTCAGCTTTCGCCCGAAGATTTCTGGTAAATAGCAGACGATATGGTAAATCGCTTGAGTAACTAACACCCGTGATCGCAAAAATGTTCGTTAAAAATCAGTCTGGAACAATCTTTCTTAAGAAAGAATTCGTAAATTTCTAACATACATATATTTTTTTAAAACATACTCTCCTGACCTCTTTCCCGGGATCCTAGAGAATGTGAAACCTAACCGTTGTCAATCGATCGCCAACGTAACCGAACCGTGTCAATGTAGAATAGGGCTTCATTGACACGATTACGGCACCGTTCGGGCTACAACCGAATCGCAATCCTGGACGTCATTTACAAATTGCGTGCGGCTTTCAATTGTTGGTGAAACACACTTCATATATTTAATTCATTTAAAAAGGACATATCTTACTTGAACTCCATTGTCTCCATCTCTGTCTAAGAGCAAACTAGTAATTATAATAGATCATTTGCTGATAAACAGGGATGGAGACGATGGGGTTCAAGTGAGAAATGCATTTCTTGGATATTTACTAAATTATTAATTATTAAGACTAAATCAAAAGAAATGCCAAACCTCGTTTTTTTAATCAAAATTTCTTAATAAAACAAAATACTATTTGTCTTAAAAGGAGAATCAAAATGTCTTTATGCAAGAAAGTTTTTCTAGAAATAAGCCAATATGATTTTTTGGAACAAAACAATCATATATTTTATAATGAAAGATTTTGGTTTGCCTTCACTAAATACAATATTCCAATAAAAATGCCTTTTTTTAGTAGATATTGCTTTGGCGTATAAAAAAGTTTTCTTTTGAACTAATGCCATTTTGCTTTGATATAATTTTTTTGTGTATCACTTTGGAATTGTGTAAACTACGACATAAAGCCATATTAAATTATTTAGTAGAGAATTATTGAAATACAGTAAGGCTATAATTGTGCCAGGCACTATTTTGACACATTCACATTGAAAACTGACAGTTAATCCTTCAAAATGGACATCAAAGTCGAATTTAAAACTTTCGTCGTTTATTTTCAATTAATAAAAGAAGGCACTATTTATTCTGGTTCATATAGTAAACAAAGGCCGTTTGTTGAAAGATCACAGTAGCTGATATTACAATGTGTCAAAATTGTGCCTGGCACTATTATAGCCTGGCTTTATTTCAATAATTCTCTAGTATCTAATTGATCTCTACAACAGATTTTTGCGAATGAATGTTATTTCGAGAAAATCGTTGATTCTTTTACTGTTGGGGAAATTAAATTGAAAAATACTAAAATGCAGATACACCTTTTCGACTTAAAACCCCTCAGAGTTGTGGAAACCTTTGTGACGTTTCGCTTTAAGAGATTTTCACGGCTCACTTGACCTCTTTAAACGCCCACTTTTCCTTTTTGACGCACGTCTTTCACCCAACGCCGAGTTGGCTGTGCCCTCAAAATGCACCGCTTTTGTTTTGATTTCAAGATGCTTTTGTTTTTGGTGCGATTTCATTGTTTTTACATGGCCACGCCCTAGAAATCCTGCTAGATGTTCTCATTTATGAATTTTGCAACACTTGTGATACTAGCCAAATTTCCATGAGGTTAAAAAGGTTAATTAAGACTCTTGAGATCCAATATGGGGTTTGGTTCGGTTCAAGGGGGGAGGAGGGGGGTCGAGACTTCATCATGCCGTATTTTATGCCATTTTATGTGTTCAATGGCGGATCCATGATGCATGTCGGGCTGGGGGGGGGAGGGGTTTTGAGGCCATGGCGGCAACTGTGTATGGTAGGCTATTGAGCATAGGGGGGGGCTAAAGGAGGTATTATTTTTTGCGAAAATTTTTATTTTGATTTTTGGCCAAACAAGACCTAACCACCTGTCTGTCTGGACCAAGATAACTCAAAAACCGATGAACCAATTTTAACCAAATTTGGCACAACAATTTTGCGAAAACTGTGGATGAGGTCGTTAAATTTTGGTGGGGGGCCTGCAAAGAGGTATTACAAGTAGTTAATATATCTCAGAAACGACAATAGCTAGAATAATTCAATTTTCGCAAATTGATTGAAAATTTCATTTTCAACAAAAATAATGTTTCCTCAACACAGAACTAGGTACTAGGTCTTATGAATGGCTGTTTGTGTCAGCGTCAATTATTGCAACCTCTATCATGAACTAATAAAATACTCGTTTCTGCCTCTATTAATGTTAAAAAGGCTCAAACAAGTTTCATGGCTAATCGGGCAAAAAGGAGTTTTTTGTTTCTCTCATATTTTTCCTTGGGTAGCCCGAAAGCTTAACCTCACGGGGGTCCAAGATCTAATGGACACCTAATAAGTGTTGACAGTTAACCGTTTCGTCCTTATGGGACTCCTCAGAACACTGCTGGTCAATGTGACAAATCTTGCGAAGTTAATCAGACGGTTTTGTCTCTAATTAAATGTAATTAGTGAGCGAACTATAGCAAGAGGCGCCATCTACCGAGATACGAGAAAAACAAAAAACCAACAGCAGGCAAAAACACTGCTATACAATATCGATCAATGAAAAGATCGAATGCAAATAAAAGAAAACAACTATAGTCCGTGACCTACGACAGCTCTTTGTCTTTTCAGGCCGGATCAACGCATTTTGCATTTTTACCCGTCATCAAGACAGTGAGCGGCAATCAACAGAATTTTTAAGCCAAATAATACTAACAAACGTGAAATTTCGTACCCGTGAATTTAAAAATCAAACAAGTTTCATGGCTAATCGGGCAAAAAGGAGTTTTTTGTTTCTCTCATATTTTTCCGTGGGTAGCCCGAAAGCTTAACCTCACGGGGGTCCAAGATCTAATGGACACCTAATAAGTGTTGACAGTTAACCGTTTCGTCCTTATGGGACTCCTCAGAACACTGCTGGTCAATGTGACAAATCTTGCGAAGTTAATCAGACGGTTTTGTCTCTAATTAAATGTAATTAGTGAGCGAACTATAGCAAGAGGCGCCATCTACCGAGATACGATAGAAACAAAAAACCAACAGCAGGCAAAAACACTGCTATACAATATCGATCAATGAAAAGATCGAATGCAAATAAAAGAAAACAACTATAGTCCGTGACCTACGACAGCTCTTTGTCTTTGGGTATTTGAGAGACCAAAAGAGACTCGAAGCTTCTTTTTTTTTTAATTACCAGAAAATGACATTTTACAATTCGCTATCATATGGCAAATCCAGGATTTTTTTGGGGCAGGGCCACGCTAGGCCCGGGCGAACAGGGCCCCTGCCCGGGGCTGCAAATTAAGGGGACGGCAAATCGGCTGTATAATTTATAAAAAAACGAGTTAATTCAATATATAAATCTATAAATAAATGGAAAGTTTTGAAAGGTAGTTACATAGGCATGAGCGCACGGGGCTCGGGCCCCCCCCCCAAGCCTTAGATTTTTTTACACATTTTCCACATTTTTCATGAAAAAACACCAAAAATAGCTTAAAATTGGACATCATGAGGCTTCGGCCCCCCCAAGACATATTCCTGGGTGCGCCACTGACATAGGTAGGACAACAAACACAACTACGGCATTTGTTTGACAGCCAACTAAAGAAAAACGTTTTTTTAAATAAATTCACTTTTACAAGCTAAATAAAACTGTTTAAACAATTGCCAATGGTAATATCATAAAACAAAAAATCTCGCGGCGAATTGTCCCCGCGGCAAATTGTCCCGCGGCGAATCGGTTGCAGCGAATCGGCCGCGCCGAATTGTCCCATCCCCACCTTAAGCACTCACTCATAGGTGACCTTTTTTTTTGGTCCCAAATTTTTTTAAGGGCGTCCTTTTAATTTTTGTTAGGAAGGGGCGCATTTTATCTTTTTTGCCCGGGGCGGCAAAACTGCTAGCGCGGCCCTGCTGGGGAGTAGAGGTGAGGGCGTAAGTAGGCAGGAAGAACCAAAATATTATTTTCTTTACTAAATTTTTAGTAATAAAAAAAAATTTTAATGAAAAAAACAACCAACTGCTAAATTTACTTGTAAGTACTAGTCGCAGTTGAGTACTAGTTAACTAGTAAAATGGTGTTGGAAAAAATATCTGAAAGGGTACACAGAAAGAATGTTCGAAATCGCTCTATATTTGATAAAATTATGCGAATATTGTTTTTGAATATGGTGGGGGGAATGACAGGAGGAGGGATGGGTGGGAGCAGGGAGGACTACAAAGTCACTACAACAAATTAGAGGAATCAAAGGAATTTCAATAAAATCGCCTGAAATTTAGATAATTTGTATTTCTTAAAGCCTGCATCATGTGACAAAATGGCGTCTGAGGACCGCCAAGTTGATTCCTGTTTAAAAAAATATAGCATATAGCACCTTTGGGTAAGGCCAACACAAAAATAGAGGCCACGACCCTGAAAAAATCAGCTGTTCTCCCGGGGCTGAATTTTACATTGGGTCTTATGGGAGGTCAGACGTTTTTTTATGATATTTTCAAAATGGCACTACAGATTTCCGCAAAATTTCAGTGAAATATTCTCAGACACCATCCCGATATTCCACCAAAGGTTTGTAAGGAAGCAACATGATTAAAAGGTTAAAATCTTCAAGATTTAGCATTCCTTATTTTGAATTCAAATTACCCGCCATGTACCACATGCCAACTGTTATTTTTGACATGTATTTGACTTTGTCATCTGTGTTTGTCACATTCGCTTCTGCTTTAAACTTAATTTTTGTGTGAGCTAGTGAAGCGGCTATGAAAAATTAGGGCTTACTATACATTTAAAAAAAATTGTTCTGCCAGAATAAAGTAAAAACAATCTCAAAAACGGCTTTATTTAACAAAAAATCAAATATCCATGAACCGTCATTCCAACTTTAAAATTTTAAAGACAATCAGCTGTGTCGTAACGTGACCATAAAAAAAAAATCAGCCCCGGATGTGACGTCAACAAAGTGGAGGATCGTGGCCCTTCCATTTTGATAGCCCTGCCTATAGTACCTTTGGGCAAGGCCAACACAAAAAAAGAGGCCACGACCCTGAAAAAATCAGCTGTTCTCCCGGGGCTGAATTTTACATTGGGTCTTATGGGAGGTCAGACGTTTTTTTTTATGATATTTTCAAAATGGCACTACAGATTTCCGCAAAATTTCAGTGAAATATTCTCAGACACTATCCCGATATTCCACCAAAGGTTTGTAAGGAAGCAACATGATTAAAAGGTTAAAATCTTCAAGATTTAGCATTCCTTATTTTGAATTCAAATTACCCGCCATGTACCACATGCCAACTGTTATATTTGACATGTATTTGACTTTGTAATATGTGATTGTCACATTCGCTTCTGCTTTAAACTTAATTTTTGTGTGAGCTAATGAAGCGGCTATGAAAAATTAGGGCTTACTATACATTTAAAAAAAATTGTTCTGCCAGAATAAAGTAAAAACAATCTCAAAAACGGCTTTATTTAACAAAAAATCAAATATCCATGAACCGTCATTCCAACTTCAAAATTTTAAAGACAATCAGCTGTGTCGTAACGAGACCATCAAAAAAAAAATCAGCCCCGGATGTGACGTCAACAAAGTGGAGGATCGTGGCCCGTCCATTTTGATAGCCCTGCTTTGGGATCAGTAGCAATTCAACGACACCTTTTTTGTCAAAATCGGTTCAGCCGTTTACCCTCTAGCTTGACACAAACATACTTTCGATACAATAATCGAAAAACATTATCCTTCCTCTCGCCGTGCTGCAGTCAAGCACGGATTTGAGAGGGGGGTAACGGGGTAATTACCCCCCCTAGAAAAAATATATACTTTTTCCTATTAAATCAGGAGAATTACCCCACATAGAAAAAAAAATGATATTACAAAAAAAAATTCGTCGCCGTTTACCCCCCCCCCCTAGATTTTGACCCAGATCCGCGCTTGGCTGCAGTTGGGTAAAAATAAAGTAATTTTTGAGAAAAAGCAGCATTGGCGTAGCTAGCCTTGCTTTTCAGGGGGGGCCGTGGCCCCGGTCTATCTTGAACAAAAAGCAAACATAGCTTTTAAAGAGTCGTGCAAAGTGTGCAATTAATTTAAAAAAAATACGCGCATTAAATGTTCTAATATTTTAATATAACGAATTTAATAATACATTTACCAACTTATTTATATGTATACACAGGAAGTATGTAATTCAGCAATTCTACAAAGAAAGTTTTCTACGTCGCTGACTGAAAGCGTCTACCACACTGTCTAAGTCGACCTCAACATCTTTTTCTATGAATAACAATGACAAACCTGAGTGTCTCTCTTGAGTCATAGTTGTTCTAAGCCAATTAAAAACTTTCCTCATGGCAGAGAAAGACCTCTCGCAAGTTGCACTTAAAATTGGAAGAATACTCGCAACTTTAAAAAGTTGGTAGAGGTTTGGATAGGTGTTTTCTGCTATATGTTGTTTGATAGAATCATGACCAACAATTTGATTTAACCGAAAAATACAATTCTTTAAAACGGTCATTTCTGCTCTTAGAGCAGAAGTATTAATATTAAAAATTTCCCGGTATTGCTCGACGAATTTATTCCATTTAACGACGTGGGATAACTTAATATGAAAATGGTTATGAAATTGTCACCAAAATCGGAAAATTTCCATAAGACACTAAACGCTAACCTCAAAAAAATCAAAAAGATTATTATATTTATTTTAGAAAAACAGTTTAAAAAGGTCTTTTATAACCTTACGACATCTACAACCCGATTTCGGAAACAGAGAGGCAAAGGTCGCTGTCTTTATTAAATGCGAAATTCAACTTACACTTCTATAATATTTTACAAGATGTCGCCAATATGTATGAAATATTCAATATGCATAATTATGTTTAAATTTAAAAAATATTTTCGGGAAATTGCATAAGTGCAGAAAAGTTACCGATAATTTAAAGAGAAAAAGCCTAATTCCGCAAGACAAGGGCTTCTTCCTGAAATGTAAACATTATCTGAATGATTTTAAATTTTAATGCACCTATTTTATTTGAATATTTCCCGAATAATAATAGAAAAGTATGTATTTTCAGCGTCATGTTCTTTTACTAGTAGTCGGTAGGGGAGGCCTAAAATATCTTAGGGGGGCCTGAGGGACTTCAGGGGGGCCAGGCCCCCCCTGGCCCCCCTAGCTACGCCAATGAAAAGCAGAAAACAAAAATTGAGTTTTAAGCATGCCCCTCCACGCCGGTAGACTTTATTAAAATTAATAATTAAATTAATTTACCACAATAGAAACGAATTGAGCAACATAAAATAAAACAAAACAAAAACAAATTGAATTCCGGTCTATCTGCTTTAAACCGGTCAGCGGCGAGAGTAACACTCTCGGTTACGCATCGCTTATAAACAAATTCATTCATAAAAACCCGTTATTTAAACAATTGATATACATGTGTTATTTATGCATTGTGCGACGAGTTTTCTTTCTTTCTCTTTCTCTTTCTTGAATATTGTTTATAAACAGCGGCGTCGCGTAGGCAAGGAAGGGTTTTGGTTTGGTCCAGCGGCGTACAATGGGTTATATGAGAGGACTAGCGCGACACTCAATTTTAACTCAGTTTTAACCCACTTCTAGACATCGGATCAACTTCAAATTTGGTACACACTTAAAGTTCTGATGACAATACAATATACTGATATTATGAAATTCACAGCTCCCCCCCTTTGAAAATACTGGAGGGGGCTACTATCTAAGTATCTCCGATATCGTTCAAAATTGGTATGCAGGGACTTTTGGGGATGGGGATCAAGAATTTTTAATTAGATTTTTAAAATTGTGAAAATAACGCCCCCCTCCCCCTTGGACAATTTTGACCATCTTGTACATATCCGATCAACATCAAAATTGTTGTGCACTTATAGTTATTATAAGTTACAGTGCAAATACAATACAATATTATAATGCTTTTTTAAGTTGGCAACCCCCCAACTAACATTTATAGTAGCGGCTACATGTTCTAAAGGCTTTGCTACTTTCTTATAGTAGAAATGTGGTGATCCCAACCAAAATTTGTTACTTTTTAGTTCTAACTACTATTTAGTATCAGGAAATAGTAGATGTTTCGTAAAAACGACCCTCTAAACTACTTCATAGGATTGTTTCTTGATAGTCGATTCTGATAGTCTTCTCTACCACAATAGGACGTTGCTAAAGTTTTACTTTCTTTTTAGTCGTTATTTCGTAGTCGCCCTGACTTTTATATCCTACTTAATTACCACTAGAAAGTTAAGCTTCATTGGAGTCCCAAACAAGTGTATCCGACAACTACATTATAACTTTAATTTTTACCACAAAAGTTTGTGTCATCATAGTAACATCTGATGTAACAATGTAGACAAAATAACTTTTTGGATCAACTTTAAAGCCGCAACTACTTTCAAGTAAACTTTTCGACTATCAGGGAATATAGTTTGGGACGCCATGTTTTTATGTAAGAAAGAAAATTTAATATTTTTGTTGTCGTTTTATGAGCTCATATTAAAGAGCCATACTATTTTATAAACAAATTAGTTGAAGCTTACCAAAAATGCTCTTCTTAAGCACCATTTGTTGGAGTTAACTGTCGATTATGAAAACATAACCTCCAAAATCACAACACAAAAATTCCATCAGCTACCAGAAAACGGCTCAATTTTACGGGCGCACCGGTTTTTTGCAATATATATAATGCATGTTATACAAAAAACTTTGCGTCGCACTCGAATTTTGATCCTCTGCTCGTAAATTCTCACACTTTTGGATAACATAGTTCCTATTATAACCATAACCAAACAAAAAAACTAAGCGAGTCTGTTTACTGTTGTGTCCACCATATTGTGTAACAATTCTACCAAAAAGAAACGATTATATTATTTGCAACTACATCGCAACTTTTATGCCATTACGGAAAAAAAACAGCCTCTACGACGTAGTAGATACCTGGCTACGACGTAGTAGTGTAGTTGTTACTACAGTGACTTTAAACACTTGGCCAAGTAGTTATAACCAGAAATTGGTTCCCCACTTAGGGAATTATAACGTCGCTGTATGCTATACTGAGACGTAGCGGGAGTACGTTGCGGTTACTTTTAAGAAATTCTTTCTAGTTGGGGTTTCGTCGTTACAACTTTAATTGTTTGTTGGGCCCTCACCCCTTTGAAGGGGAAGGGGATCATCTATGTCCGATTTTGTTCTATATTGGTATGTAGGGACTTTTGGGGATAGAAATCACGAATTTTTAATTATATTTTTAAAATTGTGAAATTGATGCCGCCCTTGTCCCTCTTGTAAGTCAATTTTGACCAACTTGTACATATCCGATCAACATTAAATTTGGTGTGGACTTATAGTTACAGCCACAATACAATATTATAAAGCTCTAAAGTTGGAAACTCTCCACCTTTAAGGATAGTGGAGGGGTTTTCGGGGTTTGATCACGCACCATATTTTTTCTTATTTACTAACTTTTTACTTAAGTTTTTTAATTAAATTATAAATTTTACTTAAAAGGATATTTTTTATTGTCTAAAAATGGCAAAAAAGTAAAGGTTAGCTTTTTTTAATATTTGACAGGTGTCAACAAAAAGTAGTTTATCGTTTTTGATAAGCTTTCGAGCAAGTGTCACAAGTGGGGTTATCTAATTTGAAAAAAAAAGTTTTATGCGAGTAGACCCCTTTGCAGGGGTCTATACAAAAAAATTTCGAACAGGAATATTGCTCGTTAAAAATCTTAGTCGAAGTACTTTTGGATTTTTCAGAATAATCTAAATTATTATTATTATAAATAATAAAATTTATTCCATTTGGCTGATACACTGATTGTATAAAGACCACGTACATGGCAGTGTTTAGGGCTACCCCCAAAAAACGGGCAGCGAGGGGCAGCAAATTTTTTGTTTTTTTAGTAAAATAAAAACCTTCCTAATAGCTTGTTTCTGCAGGCTTTACAAAGAAAAATAGAGACGAAAATAAACGTAAAATATTTCAAAAAATTTTAACCATTAGAAAATCACTAGTAGTTTTTAAAAGTGCAGTTACTGCTTATGCCCACTTTACACCCATATACCCAAAAAGTGCTGTTTGTATTGTAATTTTTTTTATTTAAAAATACTGTAAAAAATTTTTCTCCCAAAATATTTTTCAACTTTGGGGCTCTGTTACAGAGAAATACATTAAGACTTTTTTTATCAGTTGCATTTTTTTTATTAACTGGACTATCTGCAATACATTTGGGTGGGTTTGGTTATCCTATCAATTAAAAAACATATACAGGACTAATGTCGTGCTAGCTCCGCCATATAACCCATTGTGCCCCGGGGTTAACATTTTTTGGGGCCCTCATAAGTCAATAAGATTATGCTTGTCAACAAAAATTTGTCTTTTGTTATAATAAGAAAATTAAATCTGCTTTTCTGCGAAAATTTTAATAAAAGTTAAGTTATTTTTAAAAAAAGAAAATTAAAAAATGTTAAGTTTAAATTAAAATTTAGTTTTTGTTACATTTAAGTTACGAATTTATTGCCGCTTAAAAACGGGCCACTGCGGCCCCTTTTACGCCGGAGTCCCTGGCACTGGTTTGCACAAAAATTTTTACTTAAGGGGGGACAATACAAAAAAAAATTTGTAAACTTTTAGAAAAGATAAAATTTTTTTTAGAAAAGTTTAAAAATAAGAATAAACACGCGATTTTAAAGAATCAAGTATGATTCTGTTCAACAGTGGCGTATATACGGGGGGGGCCCGGGATTTTTTTAGATATTTTCCACATATTTCATGAATACAAACATAAAATAGCACAAAATACGGCCTTGTAAGGTCTCGCCCCCCCCCCCCGAAACTGTCTCGGGTCCCCCCCCGAAACTTTTATAATATTATCATAATAATAAAAGCGATGGCCGCAAATCAAAGCATAAGTTAATCTAAAGTTGTGATCCAAACACCTTAAGAATATTCAACATAGCAGGTCATCAAAGATATGTTTGATGTGCCGCAATATTATGCCATTGCCATACCTATGTCAGAGAAATGCTGGGTATCTTGGGTCGGGTTGGGTGGGTTTGGTACCTCTGCATTTTTCTGCTAGATTGATTCTTGCAAATAGTGATATTTAATTGATACGGATATCTTATCGTGCTAACATCGTCAAGATTTCCATCAGTCGGCTATCGCTTTTATTATTATGATAATATTAGAATGTTAGAAAATTATTTTTTAATTTTTAGTGCATTTTATAAAAGCTTGTGACTTTAAAAAAAAATTTTACCCAATCTTTAGAATAAAATTTTATCAAAAAATGCTTATTATGAATATATTTTTTTAAATATGTGTTGAGGTAAGTTATTTAAAATGTGATAGATGATATGAAAAAAAGTGTTTTGAATTTTATCAAGTGGAGGATTTAGAAAAAAACTTAGGGGGTGGTTCGATACAGTTTGGCGGAGGGCGAGACCCCTTGAGGCCGTATTTGATGCTATTTTATGTTTGTATTCATGAAATATGTAGCAAATATCCAAAAAAATCTTACATTCGGGGGGGGGGGGCGATGTCCTCCCACTGCCATTATCTATTTCAATGTTTCTACTTCAATTTATTATAAATTTTTAATTTTGATTCTTTTTTCCAGAAACCCTACTCCAGATGGACCGGCAACAGTTGCAAAAGTTCGTCCAGTACCTGATCGCCGAGCACCACACCGAGGTGTTGCCAACAGCGCAAAAATTAGCCGACGAAATCTTGCAACAGCGCAGCGAAATCAACCAAATCGCGGGCGCGCCGGACCCCACGGCCGGAGCGGCCGCAGACGACGCTCATTCGTGGCATCTCGACGAGAGTCAGGTTAGTCAGAGGGTGCCGCAGGCGAAATTTTTACGCAAGTGCTATAGGGATCATGGGAAATTATTACTGTATGTAAGTTAAAGTAAGAGAAACAAAAATTTCTCCTTTTTACCGTATTAGCCACGAAACTTGTTTGATTTTTTAAATTCACGGGTACTCAATTTCATGTTTGTTAGTATTATTTGGCTTAAAAATTCCGCTGATTGACGCTCACGTGTCTGATGGCGTGTAAAAACGCTAATCAGCGTTGATCTGGCCTGAAAGACAGAAGAGCTGTCGTAGGTCACGGATGGTTTGTTTCTTTTTATTTGCAATCAATCTTTTCATTGATCAATATGTATAGCAGTTTATTTTCGCCTGCTCTTGTTCTTGTTTCTCTCGTATCTTGGTAGATGGCGCTTCTTGCGAGAGTTTTCTGACTATTTACATGAAATTAGAGACAAAATTAACTTCGCAAGGGTGTCACATTGACCAAGCAGTGTCCTGAGGAGTCCCATAAGGACGAAACAGTTAACTGTCAACACTTATTAGGTGTCCATTAGAACTTGGACCCCTGTGAGGTTAACCTTTCAAGCTTCCCACGGAAAAGTATGAGAGAAACAAAAGCTTCTCCTTTTTACCCGATTAGTCACGAAACTTGTTTGATTTTCAAAATCAGTATATTAGTCATATCTCAAGGACCGTTTGTCATATCAGACACATTATATATTTTTGAAATCAGAAAAAGAAGCCGAGTCTACAATTGCAGTAAAATAAAATTTTACAAATCACTAATAAACTAAAGTATAAAAATATTGAAACAAATTGTGAAAGGCTTTCGCGGCCATCGTCCAATGGTGGGTGTGCTTTCGGGCTGTTCGGCCGTCGTCGTTGGAAATTCGTTCTCGACGTTTCGCCATCTCGAGTGGATGGCATCTTCAGGAGATGTTGACTGTTTGTCGGCTTCTCGAAGACTGGTGGTTAGTCTGTCGCGGGCGCAGGTTATATACGCTATGGTGGGCGGGGCGTATATCAGAGCTGGTCGGTGATTGGTCACATTCCCTTGATTCAGTTTTGTTATTGTAAGCGAGCCGTTTAGTGTTTTTAAGAACCGATACCCATGTTCTGTTAATTTTAAGAGTTTCTTCAGATCTGATGAAGTTCTGCTGGTGTTTATGAATTTCGATTGCTTCTCTATAGAGTCTTGGATAGTATGAAGAGGAGGCGCAGGGAACTTGTGTGTCTTCGAATTTTATTCGAAACAACACATCTAACCACCACCCGTGCCAACGAAAAGGGGTAATAAGAACATTGGTAGAGAGGGCGAAAAGAATCTGGGAACCAGAACATCTAGACAAAGAATTAAACCATCTTAAAAACGCCCTCGTAGCAAATGGATACACTCAAAGCGACATAGATAAATGTATACGACCAAAGCCGAGCACTAGAAGTAACAGTAGCGGTGGACTGAGCAGCCGCGAAGTTACTTCAAGAGCCTTTCTGCCCTACATCCCTAGAGTGACAGATAGGATCGGACGTATTCTGGGAAAGCACAACATAAAAACGATCTTCAAGCCATCTAAGAAGATCGAGAACCACCTCAGATCTGCGAAGGATATAAGGAACCCACTAAGTTCTTCGGGGGTATACCGCATTCCCTGTACCTGTGGAAGTGTCTACATCGGAACAACCAAACGGTCCGTAAACACAAGAATCAAAGAACACAAAGCCAACTGTCGACTCGGACATACGGAAAAATCCGCAGTTGCAGACCACACACTAAACAATGAAGACCACCGAATAAAATTCGAAGACACACAAGTTCTCTGCGCCTCCTCTTTATACTATCCAAGACTCTATAGAGAAGCCATCGAAATTCATAAACACCAGCAGAACTTCAACAGATCTGAAGAAACTCTTAAAATTAACAGAACATGGGTACCGGTTCTTAAAAACACTAAACGTCTCGCTTACAATAACAAAACTGAATCAAGGGAATGTGACCAATCACCGACCAGCTCTGATATACGCCCCGCCCACCATAGCGTATATAACCTGCGCCCGCGACAGACTAACCACCAGTCTTCGAGAAGCCGACAAACAGTCAACATCTCCTGAAGATGCCATCCACTCGTGATGGCGAAACGTCGAGAACGAATTTCCAACGACGACGGCCGAACAGCCCGAAAGCACACCCACGATTACATTATATATTTTTAAAATCAGAAAAAGAAGCCGAGTCTACAAATGGAAGATATTGCAGTATAATAAAATTTTACAAATCACTAATAAACTAAAGTATAAAAATATTGAAACAATTTAAAATATTTACACAAAGTTACTAAGTAATTTTTTGTTGCTTTTTTTCAGGTCTGTGAGCAAGTCAGGTCGTATTTGGCGCAGGGAGCATATTACAATGCCAACAAGCAACTCAATTCTTTATTTTCAAAGGTAAGAAAATTTTGCAAAAAAATAGTTATTTACCTAACAAGTGCGGAAAGTATTACTTTACAGCACGCGACAGCAGTTGGCCAAACTACTCGAAGCGGAGTTCGGTCAAGCCGTCAAGGGTAGTAAAGACACTTTCCGCATGTGTTAGGTACAACATTGTACAGGGTGATTTTTTATAATTGCAAGATCGCTATAACTCGGTTATTATTGGGAGTAGACAGTTCAAGCAAAAACTATTCGGTTTGGTAAATTATGGCCACTTTAGGCCCACCATTAGTATTTTTTTATAGGTTATAATATACAGGGGGCGACAATCAGATCAATTTTTTTAAAGGGAACACCCTATATATATTTTCGTATTTTTAAGTTCCGCAAAAAATTAGCTTTACAGATATATGTAACACTATGGCTCTATCTTTGTTAGTTTTCGAGATATTGACGATTGAAATTTCGAAAATTAGCAAATTTTAAATACGGTGCGGAGTATTTCCTGTGACAAGTCACAAACAATATTAAGATGTGTGGATACCTAATGACATTGAAAACTGACAAAGATGATTATTTATATTTATCAAACTGTCAGTCAATATTGTTTCAGTTTGTTATTTACAGTCTATACGTTAAATACTCCGCACAGTATACCTATTTAAAATTTGCTAATTTTCGGAATTTCAATCGTCAATATCTCGAAAACTAACAAAGATAGAGCCATAGTGTTACATATATCTGTAAAGCTAATTTTTTGCGGAACTTAAAAATACAAAAATATATAGGGTGTTCCCTTTAAAAAAATTGATCTGATTGTCGCCCCCTGTATATTATAACCTATAAAAAAATACTAATGGTGGGTCTAAAGTGACCATAATTTACCAAACCGAACAGTTTTTGTTTGAACTTTCTACTCCCAATAATAACCGAGTTATAGCGATCTTGCAATTATAAAAAATCACCCTGTACTTAGAGTTCCCTTTGTTTCAAAAAATTGATTGTAATTTATAAATAAACATGTCAAGTTAAATAGAATTAAATTGTCAACAAATATTGAAGCTGTCTTATAGACGCGTTGCTAAGGTTATTTGTTGGCGCGCGTGCGGTAAAGTAATTTTACCGTACGCGCACCACTTAGAAACTTTGGCAATAAGACAGGTTCAATATTTGTTTATATTTCAATAGGGTGTTTGACAGTAGTAAAAAATAAATATAAATTTATTTTTAGATATCTCTTTAGGTCTTGGGAATGCTATAAAAACAAACTTTTTTGTTTAATTTTTTCTCAAATTCATAGTTCTTTTAATTAAATAAATTCATTGAATTCAAACAATTAGCCACGTGATTCAAAACAGGCGTTCTACCAATCAGCTGCGAGTGACGTCACAAAACAGTAAACTCCTCGAACGAACCTATTTTCTGTGTTATTTTCTTATGGATGGTAATGTTTGCTTTGGTTTAAAGTGCGAATTATCGTCCTAAATTAGATTTTATTTTGTGTTTTGCTTATAAAAAACATTTTCAATGGAAAACGGATTCTCCAAAGCCAATAGCTCCAACTTGCCAATGCTGAATTCCTTTATGGTGGCAGGCTTCTGTGCCAACAACAGTGATTTTTGTTCTGCGGAATTTAGAAACGTTAAAATGTTGTTGTAAATATTCGATGAGTTGTTTTGTATATAACTGAAAGTTTTTTTACGATATTCTTCACCTACTTTTACTCATTTAGATTTTGAGTTTCTTGTTCACCCTTGTAATAAACATAACCTTAAAAATGTCATCGTTATTTACGAAATAGTTATATATATTATAGACCACGTGAGAAAAATTAATAGAAACAATTTAGTTATACTCACATCAAAGTGATCTTCACAAATGTAAAGTGAAGATGTATTAGATAAGGCCCTTGGGTCTCTTCGAGCAAGTTCTAGCCACTATTTTCGTTAATTTACTGCGGTAGGCACATGAATAAATAGTTTTTCAGGTGTTTTATGCTAGTATTCGAACACTGAGGCACTACACACCACTTATAGGACATTTTTTTACATAAAACACAGTAAAAACACAGACCAAAAACAAATAAACACTTGAATGCCGTGTATCTGTCCGCGAGTTTACTGCGCTGTGACGTCATTGCAACGCCATGCTAGAAATGAGCGTTTTAGCGGCAAATTCAAATCGGAAATTAGAAAACTTGATTTTAAATGTGTTCCATGATAAAATATATTATTTTAATAATTTTGCGTACCAAATTAGAGATCTATGTATCATTCTAAACTCTTTTCTAAAATTTGTCAAATACCCTATTCCGTCTAATTTGACATGGTTATTTATATATTACATTCAATTCTTTTAAAAAAAGGTACTCATAGGTAAAATATTGTACCTAACACATGCGGAAAGTGTCTTTACCGCCCTTGACGGCTTGAACTGCCGTCGCGTGCGGTAAAGTATTACTTTCCGCACTTGTTAGGTAAATAACTGTAAACGAGTAGATGCACCTCGTGCTCACTCCTTGAACCCTCCACTGCCCAATGAAATATGAATGACTTTTATAAGAGCATAATGTGTTTTTTTTACAGGTAAGAGAAATGTTAAGAGCGCAAGACTCAAATGGCGCCAGGATGTTGACTCTCATCACAGACCAGTTCTTAAACGATCCAAGGTAAGTCACGTGACCAGTAGCGGTTCCAAGGGGACCAAAGATCCTGTCCCCCCTTCCCAGCCTTGACATACTACTACTATGTCAGTTTAGAACGTTTTTCTACGTTGTCCGACACCTATTCTCCACCTCCTTCAATCCTGACAATCATCTTCCGTCAGGTTTTTTTAACTCATTGATCTTTGGATTGACTGTTGCCATTCTAGTTTAGGACGCCCTCTTTTTCTGCGCCCTATTGGTTGCCATTCTAGGACCTGCTTTGGTAATCTTTCGTCGTTCATCCGTTGTACATGGCCGTACCATATCAGTTGTCTTTAAGTGATGTCATCCGTTATGCTTCCCTCGATTCCCATTCTTTCTTTTATGATCTTATTTCTTATATGATCTGTTCTAGACATTCTCATTGATCCATTTCGACACTTTTCATTTTTGCTTTATATTTTTCTGTAACGCGACAAGTCACTATTCCATACAACAGCGTGCTTTTCACCATTGTTTCATATATGTTAAATTTTACATTATTTTTTATCTCTCTGCTCCATAAAATAATTCTAATAACCTTTTTTGCTTTTACTATTCTTTTTTCCAGTTCTTTACAGTCTGTTCTTGTCTTATCAAATGTGACACCCAAGTATACATACTCATTGCATGGAGATATTGTTTGTCCATTGTCTAGTTCTAACACACTTGATTCGTTTCCGATACATAAGTACTGTCTCTTGTCCACGTTCACTGTTAACCCCCACTTTTGGTATTCTTCCGTTTACTTTCTCATCATATACTCCATGTCTTCTTTATCATTAGCTACAATTACTTGGTCGTCTGCAAACTGTAGTGTGTATATGGTAAATCGGTCGTTAAGTTGTATTCCCATACCGTGTACTTTACGTTTCCACTTTTTTAGACCGACACCGTTGATAAAAAGCTTATAATCATCAGTTCCAGTAAAAAAATTACATTATTTTGAAATTTTTACACCAAAATGACTATATTTTACATTGTATTTTGAGGAGATTCTCAAAATAGCTAAGTTATTTCTATTAATCTAGACAGCCTTTAATTTTGATAATATTTTTTGTGTGTTTTCGCAGGCTTCAAATGTGGAAAAACCAAGGCACCCCGATGTCAGACAAGTGCCGTCAGCTATGGGACCAATTGGGTTCCTTATGGGTGTGCATCGTGCTGAACCCGGGGTGCACGCACCACGAAAAGTTACAATGGAAAGCCTTGTTGGAGAAATGGAGCGTTGTGGACGTGTGCCCTCCCGAAGATCCCGATTTTCGGGTGCAACAGACTGGCGGACACAGAGATTCGGTAAGAATAAATTTTGTAAAAACTTAAGAATTTTGAAAAATTTCAAAATTTTGAAAAATTTAAAAATTTTTTAAATTTTGAAAATTTCGAAAAATTTCAAAATTTTGAAAAATTTTAAAATTTTCAAAATTTTGAAATTTTCAAAATTTTAAAAATTTTTAAATTTTTAAATTTTTCAAAATTTTTAAAATTTTCGAAATTTTCAAAATTTTCTAAAATTTTAAAAATTTTAAAATTTTAGAAAATTTTGAAAAATTTGAAAATTTTTGAAAATTTCAAAATTTTCAAAATTTTGAAAAACTTTAAAAATTTTCAAAAATTTAAAAATTTTAGAAAATTTTGAAAATTTCGAAAATTTTAAGTTTCAAAAAATGGTTACAAAATTGATGTAGGGATATTTTTTGTTTCAGTATGCGAACAGAGACAGGGACAGAGATAGGTACTACTACAACGAAAGAGAAAGAGAGAGATACCATCATGAAAGGGAGAGAGATAGACGAGACCGAAGGGATAGAGATAGAGAGAGAGAAAGAGACAGAAATAGGTTAGTATTTTATTTTGTCACTATCTTTAAAACAATAAGAGCTAAACACAAATCATAAATCTGATTCCAAAGTCCTGAATTTACCCCTCAACCATCTCCTACCACATAAATTTTTTCATAATATTGTATTGTTATCGGTCCTACAGTACTATGCCAAATTTCATTAACAGCGGTTTACAGGAAATATGTCAAAAATGACTCATAAAATTTGACAGACAGACAGACAGACAGGCTCTGTGAAGTTAAATTAAATTGTTTAAAAAGTATGCCACACATAGATGGCGTCACAAAATGTTTTAAATCAGGGCTATCAAAATGGACGAGCCACGATCCTTCATTTTGTTGACGTCACATCCGGGGCTGATTTTTTTTTTTTGATGGTCACGTTACGACACAGCTGATTGTCTTTAAAATATTGAAGTTGGAATGACGGTTCATGGATATTTGATTTAAAAAAAAAAAAACCCTTTTTGAGATTGTTTTTACTTTATTCTGGCAAAACAATTTTTTTTAAATGTATAGTAAGCCCTAATTTTTCATAGCCGCTTCATTAGCTCACACAAAAACTAAGTTTAAAGCAGAAGCGAATGTGACAATCACATATGACAAAGTCAAATACATGTCAAATATAACAGTTGGCATGTGGTACATGGCGGGTAATTTGAATTCAAAATAAGGAATGCTAAATCTTCAAGATTTTAACCTTTTAATCATGTTGCTTCCTTATAAACCTTTGGTGGAATATCGGGATGGTGTCTGAGAATATTTCACTGAAATTTTGCGGAAATCTGTAGTGCCATTTTGAAAATATCATAAAAAAACGTCTGACCTCCCATAAAACCCTATGTAAAATTCAGCCCCGGGAGAACAGCTGATTTTTTCAGGGTCGTGAGCTCTATTTTTGTGTTGGCCTTGTTTAAATTTAGACAAGGCCAACAAAAAAATACAGGCCACGACCCTGAAAAAATCAGCTGTTTTTAGGGGGCTGACTTTTACATTGAGTCTTATGGGAGGTCAGACGTTTTTTTATGATATTTTCAAAATGGCACTACAGATTTCCGCGAAATTTCAGTGAAATATTCTTAGTCACCATACCGATACTCCACCAAACTTTTGTAAGGATGCAAGATGATTAAAAGGTTAAAATCTTCAAGATTTAGCAGTCCTTATTTTAAATTCAAATTACCCGTCATGTGCCACATGCCAACTGTTATATTTGACATGTATTTGACTTTGTCATCTTGTTTGTCATAGCATTTGTTTATTTGTTTGTACAAGGCCAACACAGTTTGTATTGTAAAACTTTTTCAATTTTTTATTGACTTTTTACAATAAAGTTCATTTAAAATCCAAAAATACCAGCGTTAATCTTTTTAAAACAAAATTACACTATAAAAAAATAATTTTCTGATGTTTTAATTTTTGTAAACTCATGTAAATAACTATATTAAGTTTTAAAAGTCTGCCGAAGTGAACGAAACGAACAAATTCGCGCTTGCTTTAAATTAAATTTTTGTGTGAGCTAATGAAGTGGCTGAAAAATTTTAAAAGAATTGTTCTGCAAGAATATAGTAAAAACAATCTCAAAACCGGCTTTATTTAAAAAAAAATCAAATATTCGTGATACGTCATTCCAAGACAATCAGCTGTGTCGTGACGAGACCATCAAAAAAAAATCAACCCCCGATGTGACGGCATCAAAGTGGAGGATCGTGGCCCGTCCGTTTTGATAGCCCAAGGCCAACACAAAAATAGAGGCCACGACCCTGAAAAAATCAGCTGTTCTCCCGGGGCTGAATTTTACATTGGGTCTTATGGGAGGTCAGACGTTTTTTTATGATATTTTCAAAATGGCACTACAGATTTCCACAAAATTTCAGTGAAATATTCTCAGACACCATCCCGATATTCCACCAAAGGTTTGTAAGGAAGCAACATTATTAAAAGGTTAAAATCTTCAAGATTTAGCATTCCTTATTTTAAATTCAAATTACCCGCCATGTACCACATGCCAACTGTTATATTTGACATGTATTTGACTTTGTCATATGTGATTGTCACATTCGCTTCTGCTTTAAACTTAATTTTTGTGTGAGCTAATGAAGCGGCTATGAAAAATTAGGGCTTACTATACATTTAAAAAAAATTGTTCTGCCAGAATAAAGTAAAAACAATCTCAAAAACGGCTTTATTTAACAAAAAATCAAATATCCATGAACCGTCATTCCAACTTCAAAATTTTAAAGACAATCAGCTGTGTCGTAAAGTGACCATCAAAAAAAAATCAGCCCCGGATGTGACGTCAACAAAGTGGAGGATCGTGGCCCGTCCGTTTTGATAGCCCTGCTTGAGACTATTGGTATTTAAAAATGGTATTTTGATTATTAATGGTATAATTTAATAGAATGTAAATGTTTTTTGTAGAAATTATGAGACTTCAGACAGTTCAAGTTCCTCAGACGAAGACGAACAGCCGGCCTACAGCCCCAGGGGCAACAAAAGGCTCAAACTTTCAGGAAACTCAAAGTCAGGCGGCAAACCCACCTTACCTAGAACTATTTTTCACAGGTAAAAATTAAGAAATAACATTACGACTGCAAATTAATTTTAGGCACAATGCTAAACATAAAGAAGTTTGGCTGTAATAGCAAAGTTTAAAAAAACATTTCCAAACTAGTAAGAACCTTTCATTTTGAAATCTGAACTTGGCTTTACTTTTATCTCATTTCTTTTTACGGAATACCATTTTTGGGTACTTGGCTATTTTTTACATGAAATGTTTTTGTTATTATTAAGTTTTTATTGAAAAACTTTGTATGTTCACAGGTTACACCCTGTAAAAAAACATTCTTAACAATTTTTTTTTGCGTTTAGGGCTTTGGATGCAGTGAGTCTGTCATGGGACAACATGCACCTAAAGAACATCCTTTCCAGTGACACTTACTGCTCGCATGTGCCAGATATTTCCGACTTGAACGAGAGCTTCAATCCTCAGGGACAACCTTTATGGCACGGTACGTCAATTTTTCTTAGTTATAATTCAGCCATAATGAAAATCCAAGATGGCGTCAAATAATGAAATATATTTTGCATATCCGGCTCGAAGGACCAAAAACATCTTTTATATTAATTACCTATATTTGTTACAGAACCGATTCCCCTCTGCGCAGCCAGGGTGGACTCGCTGCGTTCGCACGGTCACGTGGAAGCTGCGCTGAGACTCGCTGTCTCGGTGGTCAGAACGATGAAACAACAGCAACTATATGCGCAGGTTAGTAAAATATGTATACCTATATATATATTTATCGGTTTCACAACGTTCTACGTCTTCCGATACCCAATCTCCTCTCGTTTCTGTTTGCCCATAATTCATCATCTAGGCCTCTTATTCTTATTTCACTGTCTATTTCTTCTCTCCAGCTTCTCCTTGGCCGTCCTCGTTTTTTTCGGCCAGTTGGTTTCCATTGTAATATTTGTTTAGGTAGTCTTTCATCATTCATTCTTTGTACATGTCCGTACCACACCAGTTGTTTTGTTCTTATCTCATCCACTAAAGTACGTTCAACCACTGTCATAATTTCTCTTATTCTTTGATTTGCAACTCTTTCTCTTTTTGATTTCCCTGCTGCTCTTTTCCAATAGTCCATCTCCGTAGTTTTTGATAGATCTGAGGTGTGAAAGTTAGTAACTAAAAGAGATTTCTGGCGCCGCAGGCGAAATTTAAAAAAAATTAATTTAAAATTTGATTTAACACATGAATTTTCATCATTGTTTCAAACAGGTTAAACAATGATACTTAAACTCCATATCATAATTTTTGAGATAACTTTTTGACAGCTATCAGCTGTTTACCATAACAAATAGCATAGGCCGACGAAAAAAAAGCTGTAAAAAGTTGTCTCAAAAATAATGATATGAACTGTACTATCGTTGATATTTGATTAATCTCCATCAAACAACGTTACTATAAAAGCATGGAAATGTTTTTTTTTTATGGAAAGGCACCAATTCAATGTAAAAGCACGACAAAACACATGATCTTTACTTCCCGGTAACAGTTTTACACAGCAGCACGTCTCTGCAGTTAGTTACACGATGTCATGAATAGAGGGCGTCTAAATCCCTTTAACAACAGCGCCTTCTATCGGCTCGTGTTGGGTACTAGCCTAAATAGACCGCAGATCCATCTATCCGCTAGTTTTGTGACCAACACTCGTTGTTCGTTGGCTTGCCTATCCAAGGCCAACACAAAAATAGAGGCCACGACCCTGAAAAAATCAGCTGTTCTCCCAGGGCTGAATTTTACATTGGGTCTTATGGGAGGTCAGACGTTTTTTTAGGATATTTTCAAAATGGCACTACAGATTTCCGCAAAATTTCACTGAAATATTCTCAGACACCATCCCGGTATTCCACCAAAGGTTTGTAAGGAAGCAACATGATTAAAAGGTTAAAATCTTCAAGATTTAGCATTTCTTATTTTTAATTCAAATTACCCGCCATGTACCACATGCCAACTGTTATATTTGACATGTATTTGACTTTGTCATATGTGATTGTCACATTCGCTTCTGCTTTAAACTTAATTTTTGTGTGAGCTAATGAAGCGGCTATGAAAAATTAGAGATAACCATACATTTAAAAAAAATTGTTCTGCCAGAATAAAGTAAAAACAATCTCAAAAACGGCTTTATTTAAAAAAAATCAAATATTCATGAACTGTCATTCCAACTTCAATATTTTAAAGACAATCAGCTGTGTCGTAGCGTGACCATCAAAAAAAATCAGCCCCGGATGTGACGCCAACAAAATGGAGGATCGTGGCCCGTCCATTTTGATAGCCCTGAATGTAAAAGCACGACAAAACACATGATCTTTACTTCCCGGTAACAGTTTTACACAGCAGCACGTCTCTGCAGTTAGTTACACGATGTCGTGAATAGAGGGCGTCTAAATCCCTTTAACAACAGCGCCTTCTATCGGCTCATGTTGGGTACTAGCCTAAATAGACCGCAGATCCATCTATCCGCTAGTTTTGTGACCAACACTCGTTGTTCGTTGGCTTGCCTATCCAAGGCCAACACAAAAATAGAGGCCACGACCCTGAAAAAATCAGCTGTTCTCCCGGGGCTGAATTTTACATTGGGTCTTATGGGAGGTCAGACGTTTTTTTAGGATATTTTCAAAATGGCACTACAGATTTCCGCAAAATTTCACTGAAATATTCTCAGACACCATCCCGATATTCCACCAGAGGTTTGTAAGGAAGTATCATGATTAAAAGGTTAAAATCTTCAAGATTTAGCATTCCTTATTTTAAATTCAAATTACCCGCCATGTACCACATGCCAACTGTTATATTTGACATGTATTTGACTTTGTCATATGTGATTGTCACATTCGCTTCTGCTTTAAACTTAATTTTTGTGTGAGCTATTGAAGCGGCTATGAAAAATTAAGGCTTACTATACATTTAAAAAAAATTGTTCTGCCAGAATAAAGTAAAAACAATCTCAAAAACGGCTTCGAATCGAATATTTATGAATCGTCATTCCAACTTCAATATTTTAATGACAATCAGCTGGGTCGTAACGTGACCATCAAAAAAAAATCAGCCCCGGATGTGACGTCAACAAAGTGGAGGATCGTGGCCCGTCCGTTTTGATAGCCCTGAGTCAATAGAGGTGAAAATCAAGGATCAAAATAAATTGGTGACAGTTTTGCTTATAAGTAAAGCGTTTTTATTTGTACTTAGAGAATAAATTACACTAAAAATTGATGTTTTTTGTATTTTTTTTTGCAGAGAAAATGGCACGAAAGTCAACAGCACCAAGCATCTACCTCGGCAAATTCTAGTGGCAGTAATAGTAGTAGTAGAAATAATAGTTTATCCAATTCTAGTAATAATAGCAATAGTAGTAAGGAGAGACAACCAAAGGCCTGTACTTCCCGATGTCAGGTAAAATACCTATTTATTAATTTTTTTTCAAATGCCTTAGAGCATAAATACAGGACATATCCATGTCTTGTCATGTCTTAGTGTTCGTTTTTTGGGTAGACAGGCTTTCGTTAACTGCGCATGCGTCAGTTTTGATGGTTTTTAATCATTTGTACTCCGTTACGTCACTTTTACACTTCAACACCAGGCCAACAAAAAGTACTAGTCGCGACCCTAAAAAAATCAGCTGTTCTCGGGGGACTGACTTTTACATTGGATCTTATGGGAAGTCAGACGTTTTTTATGATATTTTCAAAATGGCACTACAGATTTCCACGAAATTTCAGTGAAATATTCTCAGACACCATCCCGATATTCCACCAAACTTCTATAAGGATGCAAGATGATTAAAAGGTTTAAATCTTCAAGATTTAGCATTCCTTATTTTGAATTCAAATTACCCGCCTTCTACCGCATGCCAACTGTTATATTTGACATGTGTTTGACTTTGTCATCTGTGTTTATCATATTCACTCCTTCTTTAAATTTACTCTCTCTGAAAAATTAAGGATTACTATACATTTAAAACAAATTGTTCTGCCAGAATTTAGTAAAAACAATCTCAAAATCGACTTTATTTAATATTAAAAATCAAATATTCATGATCCGTCATTTCAACCAGGGCTATCAAAACGGACGGGCCACGATTCTCCACTTTGTTGACGTCACATCCGGGGCTAATTTTTTTTTGATGGTCACGTTACTACACAGCTGATTGTCATTAAAATATTGAAGTTGGAATGACGGTTCATGAATATTTGATTTTTTTACAATGAAGCCGATTTTGAGATTGTTATTACTATATTCTTTCAGAACAATTTTTTGAAAATCTATAGTAATCCTTAATTTTTCAGAGCCGCTTCATTAGCTCACACAAAAATTTAGTTTAAAGCAGAAGCGAATGTGACAATCACAGTTTCCATGTGGTACATGGCGGGTAAGTTGAATTCAAAATAAGAAATGCTAAATCTTGAAGATTTTAACCTTTTAATCATGTTGCTTCCTTACAGAACTTTGGTGGAATATCGAGATGGTGTTTGAGAATATTTCACTGAATTTTCCCGGAAATCTGTAGTGCCATTTTGAAAATATCATAAAAAAACGTCTGACCTCCCATAAGAGCCAATGTAAAATTCAGCCCCCGGAGAACAGCTGATTTTTTCAGGATGGTGGCCTCTATTTTTGTGTTGGCCTTGATTTTACATGTATTTGACTTTATCATCT
Organism: Aspidapion aeneum; assembly: GCA_963576565.1. Taxonomy (NCBI): domain Eukaryota; kingdom Metazoa; phylum Arthropoda; class Insecta; order Coleoptera; family Brentidae; genus Aspidapion; species Aspidapion aeneum. Next base: position 225,474,185 of record OY755038.1, on the reverse strand, counting down.
GTGTTTATCACATTCGCTTCTGCTTTAAATTTACTCCCTCTGAAAAATTAAGAATTACTATATATTTAAAACAAATTGTTCTGCAAGAATATAGTAAAAACAATCCCAAAATCGACTTTATTTAATATTAAAAATCAAATATTCATGATCCGTAATTCCAACCAAGGCCAACACAAAAATAGAGGCCACGACCCTGGAAAAATCAGCTGTTCTCCCGGGGCTGAATTTTACATTGGGTCTTATGGGAGGTCAGACGTTTTTTTATGATATTTTCAAAATGACACTACAGATTTCCGCAAAATTTCAGTGAAATATTCTCAGACACCATCCCGATATTCCACAAAAGGTTTGTAAGAAAGCAACATGATTAAAAGGTTAAAATCTTCAAGATTTAGCATTCCTTATTTTGAATTCAAATTACCCGCCATGTACCACATGCCAACTGTTATATTTGACATGTATTTGACTTTGTCATATGTGATTGTCACATTCGCTTCTGCTTTAAACTTAATTTTTGTGTGAGCTAATGAAGCGGCTATGAAAAATTAGGGCTTACTATACATTAAAAAAAAGTTTTTCTGCCTTAATAAAGTAAAAACAATCTCAAAAACGGCTTTATTTAAAAAAAATGAAATATCCATGAACCGTCATTCCAACTTCAATATTCTAAAGACAATCAGCTGTGTCGTAACGTGACCATCAAAAAAAAAACAGCCCCGGATGTGACGTCAACAAAGTGGAGGATCGTGGCCCGTCCATTTTGATAGCCCTGTTCCAACCTTAATATTTTAAAGACAATCAGCTGTGTCGTGACGTAACCATCAAAAAAAAATCAGCTCCCGATGTGACGTCAACAAATTGGAGGATCGTGATCCGTCCTTTTTGATAGCCCTGGTCAAGATAATGGCTTTGTCTTCCAAAAGTTCCAAAATTAAAAGAATTTTCTTAAATTTAAATCAAAACTAAAAAACAACCACAATTTTAACAACGTCAAACCACCGCATTAACAATGTCAACGTTATTTGAAACAATTCCTTAAAAATTTTATTAAACCTGTTTATAAAAACCTCTCTAAATAATGGCATTTTATTCACACCCTGCACCTATAATTAAAATGTAGGCTACAAAAATTTGATTTTTTTGGTTTTCTAATATCAGGGTTCCTGTATGAGCAACGCCTGCGCGACAACCAATGTTACCGCCCCCGCCAACCACGAAGTGTGGGTGGGCCACCCCCTCGACCCCATCGGGTGTCTATTTGACACTCTGGCGGACGCCTCTGTCATACCTGATGACCAACGGCCCCGGACACCCAGTTATTTAGGTAAGAACGACAGTGGCTTATAGTGAAGTAAGGTTAATTAAGGTTTTCTAGTTTTTATCCCTGATCTTTCATTTATATTTTCATCCCAGACTTTTCCCTTTATCCCTAATCTGCCACTTTTTATATCTATTTTTAACTTCTTAGGGCAGAGCTATAAGAATATTTACAATTCTATTTATATTTAAAATTATATTTATATTTAAAATTAGATGTATATTTTCATACACACATGGTGTATTCATTTTTTAGCTTATTTCATAAAACTTACATTTTTTTTATTAGACATAGTAGGCATGGAAGAACAACACAACAACCTACGTCCCAGATTTCACCACGTCCCGGTAGTGGGGTCCCGGGACAGGGCCGAGACCTACCTCACATTAGCCTTCGAAGTGGCCCTCATTGGCTTGGGACAACAAAGGGTGATGCCCATCGGACTATATGCTCAGGTTAGATTTTAATCACATTTCTTGTAATCGTTTTTTTTTAAATATATTGTTACGGGTTCTCCACAACAATTAAAACTCGCAAATTTCAAAATCAATACGTCAATTTATTTCGACAAATTATGTACAAAAACACGCACTTAAACTTGCTAATAATTCACTACTTTAATCCGCCTATTAACTTCGCGTTAACATCTAGCGATCATTACCGTTGGTTATCTTTGACTGCCCGATGCACGACGTCCGGCGCTATATATAGGGTCTGCCTACTATTCGAGAATTTTCCATCCTTGTTCGATTCAGGTTTTTACCACCCTTTTCTAGAACGCGGACCGTTCGCGCACCAGTTTGTCATAGATAACTCAACTAAAACCTAGACTAAGAATACAACCATAAGATACGTTAACCTAATACTACACTAAACCTAAATAAATTCTAACTATAAAATTTAAATAACTTAAATTTGTAACAATATGGATGATTCTACCAAAAGTGGGCTATATGGATATCATTTTTGGTCATTTCCTTTAAATAACAGTACAGCACAGTAAATAATTTTGTTTTGTTAAATTTATGTAACTAATTAGGTGTAAGCTAAGAAACATTTATTTTCCCGAATTTTAGGAATTATTGCATAAAAATTCCAGAGGGATGAGTACCAGAGGAATGAGTTTTTTAATGGTTTTCCAATTTAAATCAAAATCTATTTAGACTACTTAACTTAAGTTTTATATAAACAAAGTTCCTATACTTATCCCAACAAACAATTAAAGTTGTAACGACGAAACCCCAACTAGAAAGAATTTCTTAAAAGTAACCGCAACGTACTCCCGCTACGTCTCAGTATACCATACAGCGACGTTATAATTCCCTAAGTGGGGAACCAATTTCTGGTTATAACTACTTGGCCAAGTGTTTAAAGTCACTGTAGTAACAACTACACTACTACGTCGTAGCCAGGTATCTACTACGTCGTAGAGGCTGTTTTTTTTTCGTAATGGCATAAAAGTTGCGATGTAGTTGCAAATAATATAATCGTTTCTTTTTGGTAGAATTGTTACACAATATGGTGGACACAACAGTAAACAGACTCGCTTAGTTTTTTTGTTTGGTTATGGTTATAATATGAACTATGTTATCCAAAAGTGTGAGAATTTACGAGCAGAGGATCAAAATTCGAGTGCGACGCAAAGTTTTTTGTATAACATGCATTATATATATTGCAAAAAACCGGTGCGCCCGTAAAATTGAGCAGTTTTCTGGTAGCTGATGGAATTTTTGTGTTGTGATTTTGGAGGTTATGTTTCCATAATCGACAGTTAACTCCAACAAATGGTGCTTAAGAAGAGCATTTTTGGTAAGCTTCAACTAATTTGTTTATAAAATAGTATGGCTCTTTAATATGAGCTCATAAAACGACAACAAAAATATTAAATTTTCTTTCTTACATAAAAACATGGCGTCCCAAACTATATTCCCTGATAGTCGAAAAGGTTACTTGAAAGTAGTTGCGGCTTTAAAGTTGATCCAAAAAGTTATTTTGTCTACATTGTTACATCAGATGTTACTATGATGACACAAACTTTTGTGGTAAAAATTAAAGTTATAATGTAGTTGTCGGATACTTGTTTGGGACTCCAATGAAGCTTAACTTTCTAGTGGTAATTAAGTAGGATATAAAAGTCAGGGCGACTACGAAATAACGACTAAAAAGAAAGTAAAACTTTAGCAACGTCCTATTGTGGTAGAGAAGACTATCAGAATCGACTATCAAGAAACAATCCTATGAAGTAGTTTAGAGGGTCGTTTTTACGAAACATCTACTATTTCCTGATACTAAATAGTTGTTAGAACTAAAAAGTAACAAATTTTGGTTGGGATCACCACATTTCTACTATAAGAAAGTAGCAAAGCCTTTAGAACATGTAGCCGCTACTATAAATGTTAGTTGGGATAATTTTAAAACAATCAACAAAAAAATTATACTATTGATATCAGTCGAATATTTGCTTACCAGAGGAATGATAATTAAAGCGTTCCTTTTTGATTTCTCCGAAAAAAACAAATTTTCTGCCGAAAATAAAAATATCTATAACTTAAACAAAACTAAAGTTGACATTATCTATCACAACTTGTCACCCTCACAAGGAAATAAGATATCCAGGGCCGTCTCTTTCTCTAGAAATTAACCGGTGGTATTCACAAATATTGTGTTATTAAAAATGGAGCACGTTTAAAATTGTAAAATTTTCCGGGAAGATGTAAATTCGGATTTTCAAAAATATGACTGCAAACTTAAGTTTTATCAATTTTTTGATAAATAGTTAAGACTTGGTTAAATATTATTTATTAGGATATTTTTTTTTAATATTTGGTTTGGGACTACACCAGAGGAATGAGGTATTTGCTTTGTAATAAAAAAAATTATAAACTTGCAATTTTTTTTATACATTAAACTCAAATGCTCCATAAAGAAAACATTTCGTTTTAAATCCCTTAACTAAAACTATGCTTCATTTGCAGTCTGTCTTTGAAAAATATGCATTCCCACTCCACAGCACCTTTTTTGTAGAATCATCCATATGTATATTAGATGAGTGAAAAAAAAGGGAAAAATTTACTAATAGAAAATAAAATAGTTTGCAGTCAATAGGAAAAATCAATTAGACACGATGCCAGTTATTAGGATAAAATGGTGAAGTTTTAGGTGTAATAACAGTCTTCAGCAAAGTTATAAAAAGTTCTACAACTTTTAAAATAAATATATTTATATATATATATATATATATATTTATCGGTTTCACAACGTTCTACGTCTTCCGATACCCAATCTCCACTCGTTTCTGTTTGTCCATAATTCATCATCTAGGCCTCTTATTCTTATTTCACTGTCTATTCCTTCTCTCCAGCTTCTCCTTGGCCGTCCTCGTTTTCTTCGGCCAGTTGGTTTCCATTGTAGTATTTGTTTAGGTAGTCTTTCATCATTCATTCCTTGTACATGTCCGTACCACACCAGTTGTTTTGTTCTTACATCATCCACTAAAGTACGTTCACCCACTGTCATAATTTCTCTTATTCTTTGATTTGCAACTCTTTCTCTTTTTGATTTCCCTGCTGCTCTTCTCCAAGAGTCCATTTCCGTAGCGGAAAGCATTTTTTCTGTTCTATCCTTGATTGGCCATACTTCTGAGCCGTATGTAATAATACTTTTTACAATGGTGTTATGTATAAGCTTTTTGTGATGTTTTGATATACTTTGGTCCCAAATTATTCCATTTAACAAAGTTACTGCTTTTCTTCCCTGTACGTTTCGATCTTTCATAGCTTTGTCCAGTGTTCCGTCAGCTGTAATTTTTAGACCTAAGTATTTATACTCATCACAGGAGTGAATTCGCTGTCCGGTATTTAAGATTAGATCCTGTTTCATTCCACCGATACACATATACTCTCTTATTGAGATTAACCTCTAGTCCCCACTTATTGTACTCTTCTATTAGTTTTCGTGTTATATATTCGAGGTCGTCATAATCCTGAGCCACTACTATCTAATCATCAGCGAAACATAAAGTATACAACGTGGTTTCGTCCAACGGAATTCCCATGTTTTGGCATTTTCTCTTCCATACTTTAAGAACTTGTTCCAAGTATATCTTGAAGAGCGTAGGCGAGATACAGCAACCTTGTTTAAGACCTTTATTTACTTGAAAGCCTTTGGTTAGTTTTGTTTTTATTTTAACTTTTGCCGTACTATTGCGGTATAACTCTTTGATGGCCTTAATTAGTTGTACGCTTATGTTTGTGTTTTCCAACGCTTTCCAAAGTAGATTTAGTGGTATACTATCATATGCCTTCTGCAAATCGACGTAAAGCAGATGCAGCTCTTGTCCGTATGCCATTTTCTTTTCAATAACTTGGGTTATACAAAATAGATGATCTGAAGTCGATCTACCCGCCCTGAAACCAGCTTGTTCTTATGCCTCCATGTCTTTATATTCGCTCTCTACTTTATTTCTTATTATTTTACCGTATATTCTGCTTAGCGTACTAGTCACAGATATACCTCTATAATTGTCACATATATCTTTCCTTCCTTTTTTGTGTATTGTGGATATATATGACGTTTTCCACTCAGTTGGTACTACAGTTCCATTTAAATATTTTTTGAAAAAATTCCGTAATCTCCAAAACAGTTCTTCAGTGCCATATTTAATAATATTTATATTTAATTTTCATTTTAATCCTAAAAAGGGGCCCCATTTTCACCTCAAAAATTCTGGAATAGGTTTACAAAAAAACAGTGGCAATTTGTTTCGATAAGTACAAGGCCGTGTCTAGGGGGGCATTAAGGGGGATCAATCCCCCTCCCGAAATTTTTAGAAAATATTTGGTAGGGATAAGTAGTAGAGATGGACAATTCGCATTTTTTTTATGGCAGAATTGACTCTAATTTTTTAGATTGTTGCTTATGACAGTTAAAAACATGCTCAAACTGAAGTTTGGTTAAGTATTCTATTTTCTAAAAAATCTAAAATCTTTAGCATATTTTATGGATAAATGCATACAAAGTGATTGGTAAAATATATTTTTCCTCTAAATTTCACTTTCAATTTAAAAAAAAAACCGTATCACTTGATAACACCAATAATTTTATTCATAAACAGTTGTGTTTTAAATAATACTATTTGACTTGACTGTGAAATTAATCCAAGACTTGAGTAGCTGCTGAAATATAGTTATTTTTATCTGTCTGTTTATGTCTGTTTGACCAGCGATAGCTCGTAAACAGCTGATCCGATCTTCATAAAATTTTCAAGTAAAATAGCGTGCAATAATATAAAGAGCTGATTAGATTTTAGTCAAAATCCATGACAGTTTTTTGACAGTTTAAAAATTTACAATATGCTATAATCTCAATAATTTGTATTACGACCAAAAACTTTGTAGCAGCTTTCGTTTTTGAGATATTTACAAAAAAAACTGTTTTCAAGGTTGGTATAGCGTAGAGTTCATTTGGAGTTTATGAGCTAGGAAGGTATCAGATCCATAATGGGTTAATTTATTTTTATTTACAATTACGATATTTGTATAGGAAAAATCCTGCAAACAAGAAGACCGGCTGATAGCCAAACTGCAGGAAATCGAGTTGGACAACAGTTTGGTGGCCGTGTTAAGAAGACAAGCCATCATTCTGCTGGAAGGGGGACCCACCAGTGGCTTGGGCATTGGAATCCATCCGGAATCCATACCTATGCACACTTTTGCAAGGTTAGTGAACGGTAGAAACAACATTTTGGACTTACTAAGATCTTTGAGTTTATCTTTTGTGAAACGTTTTAACTGAATTTCTTTTAATCTTAATCAAAGAATTTTGGACTAATTATAACTACATAGGTTATATCGCAATGGCAAAAAACCGGTTTAAATAAGAATCTGCAAGGATTTCGTAAAAAAAATGGAAATAACGGAAAAGAAATGGATTAAACTATAGGTTTAAGTTTGTAGGGAACGAGGTTTAAGTGAAAATGCAGCGATATTTAAGTGAATTATTTAAATTTTTCAATTTAGATCCAAACTTGACTTTGTCGGAAAATGTGTTCTAATTTCGTAATTTTTATTATATAACTTGCACAAACAAAACGAAACTGAAAAATAAATTTTTAAATTTATTAAAATTACGTGACTGACACTTGCTGGACTAAGTACTGGGATTGTCATCTGCTGTCATCTCGGTGCACGTACATCTTAAATATATCTGTATGGCTAGAGCGTATTAAAACCATTAATGGAAAATGACTGCTACAATAAATAAATAAAAACATTTTTTATTATATTAATTTAAAGATTATTTGCAAATAAATAAATCGCGTGTGAGTTTATTTGGATTTTAATCTGAAGATCGTTTTTTTTACTTTCCTCGTCAAGGCAAATATCGTTTAAAAGCTACATGCTAAAATATAAACGAGATATGAGAATTTAGTACTAAACGGTTTATCCAGCCTTGTGTACATTGCCCTATCAAACTCGCTCTAATAGTTAATTGAAGCTAAAAATCGTATAAAATTTTGTCATATCGTTCCTAAACATGATCAAATTTTACATTTTTAACAAATAAATTAACAAAAACGTGATTGTTTTCAAGTTACAATGAGATAATAAATAAGATAGTTTAAAATTTAGGACGATTTTTAGTCGGAATGCCATGACCTAGGGGTTTAAAGTGACGTAAAGTCTAAATTAGACAGTTGTAGAAAAATCAGTTTTCCATGTTTTCTTCTTTTTTCCGGTCTATATGGTCCATTTCAAGAACAAATCGTCTTAAATTTCAATTTTTTGAACATTTTATCGTCCGTGCAGGTAAAAATACCAAATCAATTGCGGCCTGTTTCGGCAATAAATCAATTTTTCCAAACCAATGCACATTTAAATTTTAAACCTAAACCTTAAACTTAAACCAAAACCTAGACTAAAACTTACGCCTTAGTAAATACTGGTGTCATTGTCTTTATTTATTTTAAACACAACGTTTCGGTTAGTAAGTATCTCTAACAGTTTTTAATTGTAAAGATCTAGCTGTTTTTGAGATATGTATTACATAAAGTCGTTTTTCTTCTTATATTCTTAAAGTAAAATTTTCTTTAAAATGACATGCCACACTTAATATTTAGTTTAATTTTCTATAGATTTTTATATTTTTGTTTTTTAATTACCTCTTTTTTATTCATTAATTTCGTGATTTAATCATTTTTAGATTCTTTAAACCCAGTAAACAAATTGGAATATAAAAAAACAAACAATATAAAAAATACAAAGAATATAAATAGTGGGGTCATTCATTAAAAAGAAATTACAGCAAAATTATGGGTATTATTTTTAGGTTATTTCGTCTAACTTTAATATTTTTTTCGCAGGTTTCTTTTTCTCTCGCTCCTGAACTACTACCCAGACCTCGCCTACGAGGTGGGCCTTCGGGCGATGCGTCTGCCTCTGCTTGAGGACCACGAGGATTCGGACGATTCTATGGGGGGGCACAGGAGTGCCAACGCCCTGGCAATCGGGCCGCGTTGGTTTACTCTGGGACACATTGAGAGTCAACAGTGCGCATTGAGCTCTACTATGCTGAGTGCCGCCAAGGGTATGTTTTTTAGGAAAATTTCGTTTTAATTGACCCAAGCGCTGTAGTAATCGAGCCAGTTTTTCATGTTTCACTTTTATTTTCGTTTAGGGGAGGTCATGCGACTACGCACGGTCCTCGAGTCCTCGCAACGACACATCCACAGTTCCTCGCATCTGTTCAAGCTTGCGCAGGATGCCTTTCGCTTCGCCACGCCCGAAAATGGACCCAGACACCCCACCCTACTGAGTGTGGCCTTCGAGTTGGGCCTACAGGTATGCATATTTTAAGGGCCCACCATTTACTTTTTTACCCTATTTCCAACCTTTTCTGAGTCATGATTAAAGTACTAAATTTATTTGATATTACTGTGTAGTGTACAATTAAACGATTCTCTAATATTTTTTTTATTTTAAGGTGATGCGCATGACTTTGTCGTCGTTGAATTGGCGCAGGCGCGAAATGGTGCGATGGCTGGTCACGTGCGCCACTGAAGTTGGACCTGATGCCTTAATTTCTATCATGCAAAATTGGTGAGTAATGTCTTAAACATTTTTATAGTTATTGCCCTTAGAATGTCCGTTTTTTCACTCAATCTTTCATTTATATTTTCAATTTTAGATATACTTAATAATAGAATATTTAACTTATTTTTTATGGATTTTATCATAACAATTTTGATATGAGAAATGTTCAAAAATATCATCTAAATAAATTTTTCGATATCTTCGTGGTGCTCTTTGTAAAATAATATATAGGTGCCAAAGGGAAGTCTTAGAAATCGGTAGTTACCAAAAGTAGTTACTAGATTGACACAGTCATATTGAGTTCAGTAGGATTTCTACTTAGTTGAACTTGCTAACATCAAAACGAACCCTTAATTTATGTATTACTTATATGGAAAAGAGTAAAAGTATACTTTAAAAACATTCAATGTTTTTTTAATAGTTATTTTCCTTATATTTGACGGTATTTCCTAAATAAGTTACTTTCTTAGGCAGGTTTGTTTGAGTAAATGATCTCCAGACATTGTTGTCAAGTCAATTTGAAACATTCCTAAACCTTTAATGATACAAACATTTCTTTGTAAATCTTAAAAATAGTACAAAACCATAATACATCATTAAACCAGAGAATACTTTTTTATATTCAAAATGATTCAACATTCTATTGTAGCAGATAAATAAGCTGTTGACTTACTTGTAAAAGGACCGTTTATTTCCTACGGCATACGACGTTTTACACAACTCGCACTTTTTTACCATATTGACTTTAACGCAAAAAAAAATCACAAAATCACAGGCTTTTAGTCCAGAACGATTCAGAATACAATGACGGCCATTAATAACAAGTGATAGTACGTCATCGACCACCCCGTTGTTGGCGAGGTTGCCGCGCTGTTAATTTTTTTCGAACATTTAACGGATACAATTATTATTAATTATTGGAATTTGGCAAAAGTAAAAGTATTTTATTATATTTATCTTGGTGAAACTAGTAAGCTAGGCTTTTAATTAAATTTATTAAAAAATAATGTTCATTTTTGAAGAAAATATCGTTTGTTTAATATTGCCTTTTTGGTTATCTTATCACTTTATGTAAACGCGGCAATTTGGGTTCTTTCCCCTCTGGCCCCTTTGTTAATATTAGACTCAATCTTTAATGTTCAGTTTTACTTACTGTCAAATTTTTTATTGATTTTTTCAAGGTTTTTAAAGTAAACATATATTGTTAGGGGCATTGATCAAATCATAATCAATGTAAATGTTCTTTTTATATCTACAAAAATATCAGACATCATCGTTTAAAACAAATATTTGATGCACTACTAATATAATATTACTTAAACCAAAAGGAAGTCTTAGAAACTGGCACTTCCCAATTGTACTAAAATCAGTATCGGATTATTCTAAAAATATTTATCAGAAATCTGAATTATTGTCAAGCTGTGAAAATAATTTTGTATGAATCTATAAGTTTGAATCAGATTTTTTTGGAAAAAAGAATAAAATAATGTAATCTCTTTGCAACTCCATTCAATTTATTTACATCAAAACAAATCCTTAACCTTGTTGGTGGTTTTGCTACTACAACCATCGATCTACGAAAATGCCAGTCTAATAACGCATTAAGGTTTTTAAAGTAAACATTTATTCTTAGGGGCATTGGTCAAATCATCATTAATGTAAATGTTTTTTATATCTACAAAAATATCAGAGATCATGATTTAAAACAAATACTTGATGCACCACTAATATAATATTACTTAAACCAAAAGGAAGTCTTAGAAACTGGCAGTTCCCAATTGTACTAAAATCAGTATCGGATTATTCTAAAAATATTTATCAGAAATCTGAATTATTGTCAAGCTGTGAAAATAATTTTGTATGAATCTATAAGTTTGAATCAGATTTTTTACGTAAAAAGAATAAAATTATGTAATCTCTTTGCAACTCCATTCAATTTATTTACATCAAAACAATTCCTGAACCTTCTTGGTGGTTTTGCCACTACAACCATCGATCTACGAAAATGCCAGTCTAATAACGCATTAAGGTTACAAAAGCAATATAGTGACGATGACAAACTAGAGTAAATTTAACAATTGTAGAATTACTGGTATCGGTAGATTAAGGATGTGTTTTGATCCTAACAAACTCAATGTAGTTATTAAGAGATCACATTACCCCATAAATTTTAATTAACGAATTTTCAGATTAAAAGGTGCAAAACTACTTTCTCAGCGTGGTGCTAAATTCTGATTTTCTTTTTGGTTTAATTCTTTGACACCCTTGATGTTAGCTCCCGCTAAATTTCGCGGTTGTTTTTAATTTTAAAACCACACAATTGAATGACGGACAGAGTGCATTCGCGCATTTTGGACATGCGCACCAAGAATCAGGGAGATCCTTTGTCAATCGCCTCGAGAAATGGCGTGTTAATTTCGTTCTCCAACTATTTCAAATTTTTACACTTGAAAGTGCTCGATTTTGGTGTACTGAAGCATAGAACTAGAAACTTCAGCCCTTCCGCTACGTGGTGACATCATTAGATCCAAACAGGGGCCCCTTGGAAGTGGAGAAATTGGCTGCAAACTGGTAAGTGCTTTGTTTCTGATTGCCGTTGTGTGGCACCAACAAATAACCTATGGACGTTTGATTATTTCGTAATTTCATATCAATATATTTATGTTTGTTCGCGCTTTCATTAATTAAAATATTTACAGTCCATTGCAGTTATCGTTTTTCTTACCGCGGGTTAACACTTGATAACTCTTTTAACACAATATACACCAGATGTCAATCCAACTGTTATGGTTAAATCTGGAAGAGTACTAATGTTTTAACATTTGGTGGCTACAAGTTTCTAAGACTTCCATTTGGTATAATAATGCATATTGTACCAAATTTTCTTACTGATGTTTATAAAATAATATTAATATTAGAGAGTTTAACTTAGAGTTTTCTGATGTCTAGGTATCAATTTTTCACGGCCACCGAAGCAACAGGTCCCGTGGCAACCACAATAATGTCGCCCAGCACGATTGTAAGACTGAATTTGGGATTCGCTCAGCAAGAAGAGCTTTCCGGCTGTGCCAGAACGCTCGCCTTGCAGTGCGCTACCAAGGTACGTTAAGTAAGGTTATGTAACTTGTGCAAGTTCTCCTGAGAGCATAGATTACAACTTAATTTGCTAGATTCACCCGTAAACACTACAAGCTCTTGTAAATCGGCAAGTATTTGGATTACAGGTAAACTTAGCAAAGTGCTGCTGTTAGTGCTGTTTACATGTGTTGCAAATGACTTTTGACGGTAGTCTAGACTGATTCAGTTCCAGTGGAGGGAGCAAGATCTGACCTTAAAATGAATTTTCTCCTAGGATCCCCCCAACTGTGCCTTAAACGCCCTGACGCTCTGCGAGAACGAGGCGTTGGCCTTCGAGACGGCCTATCAGATCGTGGTAGACGCTGCGTCGCACATTATGACGTCATCCCAACTGTTCACCATCGCCCGGTACATGGAACACCGCGGATACCCCACCAGGGCATACAAGTTGGCCATGCTGGCCATGAAGAATGTCCATTTGGCATACAATCAGGTCAGTAACAGTAAAGACCGGCCATGGCGCGTTATAAGCAAGTCGGCGGTCACGTGATCTTAGGAGTCCCAGGATTCTTATTGTATTGCTTAATATATTATATGTTTTTACACAATTTAAATAAATTAACAAAAAATTTTTGTTCTTTTATAGGCAAAAATTGAAAAAAATATTTTGCTGATATTGTCGGGTACGATTTTATTTTAAATCGAACCCTTGAACGAGGGTACCGTAATAGATCTCTTATGTGAATAAAATAAATATGAAACAGTTTTAAAAACGTTACAAACTTTAATGAATTCAAAATAAAACTCTGTTGCAATTTACAAATTGTTACGAGACTTTTCTTATGACCTATAAAACAAACAAGACCCAAAATATTAAAATAAAACTTTAACTTACCAAAATAACAAACTTCAAAATATTCTTTAAATATAAAAATCTTATGTTTCTTTACTGACAATTAATTTTAGAGGTTTTAGTTAAGTTCAACAAAACTTAGAATGTAACTAACGACTTGTCTTCTCAAAGTTTGGGTTTTTATAAAGGGTTGGTTGGACCTAAATAATCCATTATCCCCTCTTTGAAGAGCTTGAAGGAACCAAGTCAGTGGCGTTGCTGATAATCCTAAAATTTACTTTACATTCTAGCTAATGAGCTAAACAAGATAAGCTAAACAAAAACAGAGATAAAATACATTTTATAGACAACATTTTCTTATCTCACAGTTTTTCCATGTCCAATCACTTTAAAGGGAAAACCCTCTCGCTACTTGCTGTATCCCCACGCTCAACCATTACGACTCCCACTCTAGACTTTTCAATAGTTTTCTAGCATTAACCATCTGCTGTGTGGTAGGCGGCAACCAAATGTTTTCCATTTTGGAGGGAGGCGGAACCACTTTCTTATCTCAACAGAACCATAATTGTGTTTTTCGCTTTTCCAAGATGGTTTCGTACAGTGTCACAGTCAGGGGTTATTTGCATTCCTGACAATATATGTGATTATTATGGATAAAAGAACTGAGTCTATAAAATAAAAAATTATACAAAATTTGCACTCTAATATCTTCAGGTACATATATTAGGTACATAATATCGTTAGTAACTTCAAATCTATACAAGTCTTTTAAAATTCGACATATCAAACCTAAACTTTTAGTTTTTTAATTTTTTTTTGAGTGTCATTATCTTTGTCTGAGTTCTTATTCAAAGATTTATTAGCAGACACTAAATCATTGTGCTTTTTAATAAAATTATTTAAAAAAACTTTACATGCCCTTAAACTAATTTTTTCAAGCTTTGACAATAGTTCTTTTGTACAAAAACACTCGCTAGAGTTATCTGAAGAAAAATTTTTAATATAAAACATTTCACAATAATTTATTAAAAAGAAACAAGTGATTTTGTGAAAAAGTGAGATGGTTTTCACACTCAATGAACTGAATGTAGTGGTCGTCAATAATTTTTTGAAAAATTATCCAGCACAAAGTTTAATATATATTTCATTAAAGTGTAAGTTAACTACCAACTCATGTTCTTTTAAAAGCTGTATCTTACTTTTTAAATATTTCACACTACCAGAAAGATTGCTATCTGTTAACAATATTTTACAAATCAGTTTTTTAATATTGCGAGGGTGCGGCAGACATATTACCTTAGAATTGTAAATTGACGTGTATTCACTGGATGACTGGATAAACAAAGATGAAGCCAACATTAAAGTGTATCCACCATATCTTCGATTCTCAGGTTACCTTTTCAAGAGACCTAATTGTTCAATAAGAAATGACAACTGAACACATTTTTCACTCTCACTATCGAAAATGTCACTAAGGATGTCTATTACTTGATCAATCTTATCCAAGATCTTATATTTTACCACTTCTTTCCCGTTTGCAACATATTAGGTTTCAGTTTTATAGTTGGACCGACGAGGAACAACACTAATCACACGTTCGCGGCATTGTTTATCATATAGGTATTTTCTTTATAATTTACTCATTAGCCATTAATTATTTTAACGCAGCCCACTACAGACTTTTTCGTGGGCTGCGTTATTTTAATAACTTTGATATAAAATTCGTGCCCGAATTAAAAAAAAATCGACGTAAACAAACATACCAAAACTGAACACAAACATGTTTTATAATGACAGCGGGCCGTGAGGCGTTTTTTTGTGAGCCTCCTATGGTCACGTGATATTTCCGCACCCGGGCCGGTCTTTCTCGTGGGCTGCGCTAAGCACCTTCGAAGATTTTAACTTTTTTTAACCTAAAACCTCTGTTAAGTTTATCCTTTATTGTGACGTTAAACGACAGATGTCAGATGATATTTAAAAATCCAATTTTTACCTTTTGCAGAAACAATTATATTAATAATAATAATAATAATAATAATTAATGTTTTTATTGCCACAAAAAAAAATATATATATATAAATACATATGCTCGTATATCTAAAACTAGGATATGTGGCAACGGTCATTGTGAAAAACGGGAGTTGCAAAAGCTCCCTAAAGAATTGAATGGGTTTTAAAGTTGTTTTTATTCTTCCACACTAGGATACTCACCCTGCAATCAACGATATCCACTGGGCCTGCGCACTGAGTCACTCCTTGGGCAAAAACGAGCTGTCAAACATGATTCCTCTGTTGGTCAAAAATGTTCAGTGCGCTACTGTGCTGTCTGATATCCTGCGCAGATGTAGCATGACTGCGCCGGGCATCAGCTGCCCCCACCCTCCGCCTCCACCAGGCGTGACTGCGCTTGATCAACCTCCTCCGCCCCCTAGCGGTGGGAAAGGACACGGACATGCGCACAGGAGCCGAAGCTGTGCTGCCGGTAAGTGTTGTTATAATATAGCCCACTAAACACAAAAACGTTTTAATAATGTCAAAATAATGTATAATTTAAAAACATTAGTTCTAACGTCATATTCATAGTGAAAAAGAAGCTTAGTAATTAATTCTGACGTTAGAAAAATAATCTTATATTTTTATAACGTTTTTTTTAAAGTGTTTTTCGAACGTTCAAAAAATATTGATTTTTAACAGTGGAAAAAAAAACGTTTTTTTAACATTGAAAAATAAATGTTTTTTTAACAATGAAAAAATATATTAACAAACGTGAAATTTCGTACCCGTGAATTTAAAAATCAAACAAGTTTCATGGCTAATCGGGCAAAAAGAAGTTTTTTGTTTCTCTCATATTTTTCCGTGGGTAGCCCGAAAGCTTAACCTCACGGGGGTCCAAGATCTAATGGACACCTAATAAGTGTTGACAGTTAACCGTTTCGTCCTTATGGGACTCCTCAGAACACTGCTGGTCAATGTGACAAATCTTGCGAAGTTAATCAGACGGTTTTGTCTCTAATTAAATGTAATTAGTGAGCGAACTATAGCAAGAGGCGCCATCTACCGAGATACGAGAGAAACAAAAAACCAACAGCAGGCAAAAACACTGCTATACAATATCGATCAATGAAAAGATCGAATGCAAATAAAAGAAAACAACTATAGTCCGTGACCTACGACAGCTCTTTGTCTTTTCAGGCCGGATCAACGCATTTTGCATTTTTACCCGTCATCAAGACAGTGAGCGTCAATCAACGGAATTTTTTAAGCCAAATAATACTAACAAACGTGAAATTTCGTAGCCGTGAATTTAAAAATCAAACAAGTTTCATGGCTAATCAGGCAAAAAGGAGTTTTTTGTTTCTCTCATATTTTTCTGTGGGTAGCCCGAAAGCTTAACCTCACGGGGGTCCAAGATCTAATGGACACCTTATAAGTGTTGACAGTTAACCGTTTCGTCCTTATGGGACTCCTCAGAACACTGCTGGTCAATGTGACAAATCTTGCGAAGTTAATCAGACGGTTTTGTCTCTAATTAAATGTAATTAGTGAGCGAACTATAGCAAGAGGCGCCATCTACCGAGATAGTGAGGTTAAGCTTTCGGGCTACCCACGGAAAAATATGAGAGAAACAAAAAACTCCTTTTTGCCCGATTAGCCATGAAACTTGTTTGAATTTTAAAAAATATATTTTTTCCAAATATCTCTAAAGATAAGGTAACATAAATAACGTAAATAAAATTCTTCTATTTTGAAAACACAGGGCAGCAACAGTCTGTTGAGGTTTTCGTGAACTCCACACTCAGTAAAGGAAATTCGGATCCGTAGCTTCTGAAAATAAAATTTAAAATTCTATGTAGACAATAATTTTGTAGTAAGTGCCTCGCTACGAGGCCAAACAATTCATGCTCAAGTGAATACGAGGCAAACAATTTCAAGGCGCCTATTCAATTTAGCATGAATGCAAACGAAGCATTCGTTTGGTCCCACTGCGAGGCTTGCGAATTCTGCCTCAAATGAATACGCGGCTTAAAGTCCGGCGGCTAATCATTCGCGGTGAATTGTCGCATTCCCTGTCTGATTACCTGTAACGTAGGTATGCGATATTCCATACAAAACTATTTTTTTTTCTTTTGTTTACTTTCTTACCTTAGGTTGTGGTGCTTCATTTAGATCACTGCATACACATTTGTTGCTCTTTAACTATACCATCTTTCCTACACAACTACATTATTAATAATTGTGCTTTTAATTTGCCATGTTTGTTTCTACAAAAGGTAAATATTGTAACCAAAATTGCACAAAGCGTATCTGCTATCGACTCGTATGAACTCGCAGCGAAATGCAACTAAACATAGCGATGGCCCGTTCTGGTAGTGGAACTATGCGGCAGCGCCCTCTATAGTATCATTTTTTTTGATGTTTAAAAAACAAAACATTTATTAACTTCATATATCTTAAATTCAACGTTAGAAATGAGATCTAGGAAAAACTTTATAAAAATAACCATATATTGATTGCCAATATGGTTTTAGACCAAAAAAGTCCACAGGAAGCAATTTACAATGTCATAACAACAATACAGAATAACCTAGAACAAGGACAAAAAACCGCAAGTATATACTTTGACCTCTCAAAGGCCTTTGACACGATAAATCACAACTTACTTTTGGAAAAACTGCCACGTGTTGGCATTAGAGGGCTGCCTTTAAAACTGTTACTTTCTTTTATCACAGAAAGAAAGCAAATTGTTTCACTAACACAAGAACACAGACAGTATTTTTCGAACTGGTGTGACATGCAGCAGGGGGTGGCTCAGGGATCGATCCTGGGGCCACTTATCTTCCTGTTGTATGTTAATGAGGTTCAAGAAAAAATAACAGTTGGCAAAGTAGCCCAGTTTGCTGATGATAAAACAGTGACTGCATCTGGAGGTAATAGTCAAGAACTTTCTAAAAAATGCTCTCAAGCTTCCAATGAAGCTTAGGCTTAACATGGGGAAAACTGGCTTACTAACTTTTCGCAAACAAATCAAAACTGATGAATCTTTATATGTTCAGTTCAATGGAAAGTCTATACCAGTTTTAGAATTTACAGATTTCTTAGGAATCACAATAGATTCATGTCTCCGTTGGGAACAACAAATAAATAAATTAAAAAACAAACTTAATAGCTCTTGTGCTGTTATAAGACGCCTTAGAGATCTGGTTTCATTTGACAGTCTTAAAACATACTATTATGCGAGTATACATAGTGTACTGTCATATGGTATTATTTTTTGGGGGTCCTCCTCTTTTGCAATGGATGTTTTCCGAACGCAAAAAAGAATCATAAGGTGTTTACTAAAACTTAAACCAGGCACCTCATGTGCTCAGCACTTCACCAGACTAAGAATACTGACAGTGCCATCTATATATTTCCTACAACTTGTTATTTTTGTTAAAAAACACAAAGCCCTTTTTCCAACAAATAGTGACAGATACGCATTGGCGTAGCTAGCCTTGCTTTTCAGGGGGGGCCGTGGCCCCGGTCTATCTTGAACAAAAAGCAAACATAGGTTTTAAAGAGTCGTGCAAAGTGTGCAATGAATAAAATAAAAATACGCGCATTAAATTTTCTAATATTTTAATATAACAAATTTAATAATACATTTACCAACTTATTTATATGTATACACAGGAAGTATGTAATTCAGCAATTCTACAAAGAAAGTTTTCTACGTCGCTGACTGAAAGCGTCTACCACACTGTCTAAGTCGACCTCAACATCTTTTTCTATGAATAACAATGACAAACCTGAGTGTCTCCCTTGAGTCATAGTTGTTCTAAGCCAATTAAAAACTCTCCTCATGGCAGAGAAAGACCTCTCGCAAGTTGCACTTGAAATTGGAAGAATACTCGCAACTTTAAAAAGTTGGTAGAGGTTTGGATAGGTGTTTTCTGCTATATGTTGTTTGATAGAATCATGACCAACAGTTTGATTTAACCGAAAAATACAATTCTTTAAAACGGTCATTTCTGCTCTTAGAGTAGAAGTATTAATATTAAAAATTTCCCGGTATTGCTCGACGAATTTATTCCATTTAACGACGTGGGAAAACTTAATATGAACATGGTTATGAAATTGTCACCAAAATCGGAAAATTTTCATAAGACACTAAACGCTAACCTCAAAAAAACTAAAAAGATTATTATATTTATTTTAGAAAAACTGTTTAAAAAGGTCTTTTATAACCTTACGACATCTACAACCCGATTTCGGAAACAGAGGGGCAAAGGTCGCTGTCTTTATTAAATGCGAAATTTAACTTACACTTCTATAATATTTTACAAGATGTCGCCAATATGTATGAAATATTCAATATGCATAATTATGTTTAAATTTAAAAAATATTTTCGGGAAATTGCATAAGTGCAGAAAAATTACTGATAATTTAAAGAGAAAAAGCCTAATTCCGCAAGACAAGGGATTTTCCTGAAATGTAAACATTATCTGAATGATTTTAAATTTTAATGCACCTATTTTATTTGAATAATAATAAAAAAGTATGTATTTTCAGCGTCATGTTCTTTTACTAGTAGTCGGTAGGGGAGGCCTAAAATATCTTAGGGGGGGCCTGAGGGACTTCAGGGGGGGCCAAGCCCCCCCTGGCCCCCCCCTAGCTACGCCAATGCAGATACGGCAGTAATATGACTGTTGAAACCAGACCCAGAGCTGAGCTCGCTATTCCTATGCATAAATCAACATTTTTTGAAAAGGGACCATTTTATAAAGCTATAAAAGCCTACAACAGTTTACCAACAGAGATCAAATCAATTGAGAATGAAATAAAATTTAAAAACGCTACAAAAAACTATCTTTACCAAAAATGTTTATATGTATTTATTTAAGTGTTTTACTTACTAATTTAAAAATGAAATAACATATTGTTCCAACTATTTTGTACAAATTTTTGACGTTGCTTTGTCAAACATTGTTTTGATTTTGTCGGCAATAAATGTTTTGAGTTTGAGTTGAGTTGAGTTTGAGATGGTATTATTTTTAATGTTAGTAAAATTATGGTTTTTTTAATGCCGGTTTCTTAACTTTATTAAGAAATATATTTTTGGTAATGCTTTTACATGAAATTTTTGTTAGGATTTTCTACATGTTTTTTTAATGTCAAAAGTTGACTTCATTTCAACACAAATTTGTGTTAAAAAAAAAACAATTTTTTTCAACATTTATTTAACGTTTTTTACGATTTTGTGCTTAGTGGGAGGGCCAGTTATCCAGTATTTTATTATGTAAGTTTTTGAAAAAAAAAATTCTTTTAATTTTGAGTTTTAACTATTTATTGACTCGGTTTTTTATTTTAGCAATCAAACCACTGTCGTACGACCGTCCCCCCTTACGACAACTTTTGGAGGCGGCTGTGGCGGCCTACATCAACACGACTCACTCCAGATTGACCCACATCTCCCCTAGACATTACGGCGATTTCATTGACTTCCTAACCAAAGCCAGAGACACATTTGTATTGGCACATGATGGACATGCGCAGTTCACACAGTTAATTGAAAACATGAAGGTAAAAAACTTTGTTGAGCCCCAGTGTTACCGTTTCAGTACAATATGGTATTTGACAAATTTTAGAAAAGAGTTTAGAATGATACATAGATCTTTAATTTGCTACGCAAAATTGTTAAAATAGTATATTTTATCATGGAACACATTTAAAATCAAGTTTTCTAATTTCCGATTTGAATTTGCCGCTGTTAAAATAGTATATTTTATCATGGAACACATTTAAAATCAAGTTTTCTAATTTCCGATTTGAATTTGCCGCTAAAACGCTCATTTCTAGCATGGCGTTGCAATGACGTCACAGCGCAGTAAACTCGCGGACAGATACACGGTATTCAAGTGTTTATTTGTTTTTGGTCTGTGTTTTTACTGTTTTTTATTTAAAAAAATGTCCTATAAGTGGTGTGTAGTGTCTGAGTGTTCGACTACTGGCATAAAAACACCTAAAAAACTATTTATTTATGTGCCTACAGCAGTAAAATAACGGAAAAAGTGGCTAGAACTTGCTTGAAGAGACCCAAGGGCCTTATCTAATACATCTTGTGAAGATCACTTTGATGTGAGTATAACTAAATTGTTTCTATTAATTTTTGTCACGTTGTCTATAATATATACAGTGTGTCCACGTAAGTTGGCGGCATATGGGAAACTTTTTTATTATTAGTTTTACGAAAAAAAGTTATTCTTCATAAAAAGTTCTCCATGGTCCTAAACCTAAAATGCAACCATCAGATGTTAAATTTTTTCAGTCATATTACGAGGTTTGTCAAAAAATGTGATTTTTGCTCCAGAGTAAAGTACCTTTCTTTTTGACAATATCGAAAATTGTTATAAAGAAAAGATGTTTAGAATTAAAAATAGCTTTTAAATATTCAATATTGTTTATTTACATTAAAAAAATATTTTTTTCTTCATTTTCTCTGCGATTAAGTTTGCACATTAATGCATTGCATTTATTAATTATAAATTTGATTAAACAATTATAAATAAACTTTTAAAAACAATTATCTCTTAATATTTATCGAACACTGATAACCTTTAAGTTGCTTAATCACTAGTTTTTAACAAACAAATACGTCTGTCAAACATAAAACTGTACAATACGGATCTCTAAAAATTTTGAAAAACACTGTTAGACTGCCTAAAAAAGTGTTTATACCGTGGTACTTTTTGAAATACGATTGTTGACGTTTCTTCGAATTTTCGATATTTAGACAGTTCGCAAAGCCTACTTTAATTATCAGTTTTAAAAATGCCAGTGCATCCTAGATTAATTATGCATTAATGTGCAAACTTAAATTTCCAACGTAATCGCAGAGAAAATGTAGAAAAAAATATTTTTTTAATGTAAATAAACAATGTTGAATATTTGAAAGCTATTTTTAATTCCAAACATCTTTTCTTTATAACAATTTTCGATATTGTCAAAAAGAAAGGTACTTTACTATGGAGCAAAAATCACATTTTTTGACAAACCTCGTAATATGACTGAAAAAATTTAACATCTGATGGTTGCATTTTAGATTTTGGACCATGCAGAACTTTTTATGAAGAATAACTTTTTTTCGTAAAGCTAATAATAAAAAAGTTTCCCATATGCCGCCAACTTACGTGGACACACTGTATAACTATTTCGTAAATGACGATGAAATTTTTGAGGTTATGATTATTACAAGGGGTGAATAATAGGCAGAAAGGTGTACAAAATTTTAGGCGGTGCTAGGCAGTTATTAGGCAGGACTAGCAAGTACCTCTAAATGCAGGATTAGGCAGTGCACATGCAGGCTAAATGCAGGACTGAGCAGTGCATATGCAAGACTAGGCAGTGCATATTTGTTATGAAGGGTCATAAGAATTCTTTAAAACAAAATGTATTTAGAAAATTTTGTTTTAAAAAAGCAGTTTTTGATTGTTTCTTAATGCTTAAAATAATAATGATTGGGTATTTAATTGAATCTATTGTAAGTGGCATATTAAACAAAAAAGCAAAACATATAACCTAACCTCAAAATCTAAATGAGTAAAAGTAGACGAAGAATATCGTAAAAAAACTTTGAGTTATATACAAAACAACTCATCGAATACTTACATCAACATTTTAACGTTTCTAAATTCTGCAGTACAAAAATCACTGTTGTTGGCAAAGAAGCCTGCCACCATAAAGGAATTCAGCATTGGCAAGTTGGAGCTATCGACTTTGGAGAATCCGTTTTCCATTGAAAATATTTTTTATAAGCAAAACACAAAATAAAATCTAATTTAGGACGATAATTCGCACTTTAAACCAAAGCAAACATTACCATCCATAAGAAAATAATACAGAAAATACGTTCGTTCGAGGCGTTTACTGTTTTGTGACGTCACTCGCAGCTGATTGGTACACCACCTGTTTTGAATCACGTGGCTAATTGTTTGAATTCAATGAATTTATTTAATTATAAGAATTTGAGAAAAAATTAAAGAAAAAAGTTTGTTTTTAGCATTCCCAATACCCAAAGAGATTTCTAAAAATATATATTTATTTTTTACTACTGTCAAACACCCTATTCCTTCGAAAGTTGCAAAAAATTATAGCCCAAAAATGTTCTCGATTTTATTCAATTTTTCGACCAATTTATTAGCTTAAAAAATTCACTGTAGCTATAAAACTATATGTAGCTTATTATTTTATTATTATTTTACAATTGGTGAGACACTCAAAATACCAAAGAAACTAAAAACATTTCTTCCTTTACATTTCAGGTGGCGTACAAAGGCAAAAAGAAGCTGATGTTTTTGGTGAAGGAGCGGTTTGGGTGATGACAGCTAAAGAGGTGTTGTGTATATCAACCGCCTCGATGTTGTAACAACAGAGGGCGTTAGAAGCGCAGCAGCTCAACACACAGGAATCTACCATTTCTTATGCATGGAATAGGATGATGGCGCCATCTATCTAGGTATCTGAGAAGTTTACTTAGATCAATTATTATTTTGAATATGGATCGGCGCGATACAGGTTTAAACACCGTTACAGAGTCTTGCCAATGAGTATATGACTCATAGAGAGTGGCAATATATTGACTTTAACGCAAAACACCAATAAAAAATCACAAAATCACAGGATTTTTAGCACGGATCACCTTTTAGTTCACAACGATTTAAAATACAATGACGGCCATCAACAACAAGTGACAGTACGTCATCGAACACGCCGTTGTTGGCGAGGTTGCCACGCTGTTAATTTTTTCGAACGTTTAAAGGACACACTATTATTAATTAATGTAATTTGACAAAAGTAAAAATATTTTTTTTATTTTGAATAAAGAAAATACCGTGTATTTAATTATGCCTTTTTAGTTATCTTATCACATTATGTAAACGTGGCAATTTGGGTTCTATTCCTCCCTGGCCCCTCTGTAAATATTAGACTATTACTTGGTTTAATGTTCGAAGCAGACGAATAGGGTCACTGCATCCTGGAAGCCTGGAAAGAAGACACTACGTCTTCGTGATGCAGTGACCCTACAGACGAACTTATTTCAGCGCCATCTGCCTTTCAATGTTACAAGTGTCGCCGGTTGCCACTCTATATGAGTCATATACTCATTGGTCTTGCAGTATGAAGTATTGAGGAGTATATATACAGGCTGTATTATAACAGTTAACAAATCAAAACGTTATGGAAGAAATACCAAAGTTTCTGTCCATATTTTGCCATTTTTTTAATGAGAAGGTTTAAACTAAACACGTTGTGCCTGAATGAAGTATAAGTTACATAAAAATGGTTCAAAAAACTACGAGTCGTTAAATACCGAGATGAATTCCAAGACGTGCGCAAGCGTTGATCTGTCACTTCTGCCAACCAATCAACTGTTCAGTATGGTTTTATACAGCAAAACTTTAATAATTCCCAGTTCTTTGATGAAAATTCGTCGTTTTTGTGCTGTGAAATTGCCGGTGACGTGCAAGTTGTGTGACAAATTATTTAGTGCCCAATTTAATTTGAATAAACACTGTCATCGGGGTTCTACTGTATGTCTATGCTACGATAAATATTTTTTTAAAAGATTTAGCGCATTTAAATTTGTCAATACTCCCATGGCAAAACAAAATAAACGTGAAATGCATATAGAAGAAATACTGCATATACCTCAAAAAATATTAATCGCAGCACATAGATATTGTATATTTTTGAAATCAAAAAGAAAAGACGAATCTTAAAATGCAAAAATATACAGGGTGTTCCCTTTCAAAAAATCGACTTCATTGTCACACCCTGTACAGGGTGTTCCCTCTAAAAAAATCGACTTCATTGTCACACCCTGTACAGGGTGTCCCAAATTCGTTGTTTTTTTGTGGTGTCGGGTATTTCTAGGGGAGATAGAAAAAAACTGAGCCCCCTTTGCGACGCTCAAATTTTAAGAGAGGCCTAAAGGTGAAAACCACATTTAGATATAGCAAGCCGTTTTTAAGCTACGGAGTGTTTTTGTCTGCATTTTGCTTTTGTGTAAATAGCTTTCTTATAGATCTTTTCTTGAAGAATTGACAGATGTAAACGGTTTTTATTTATCTCTTTTGGTTTTTAAAATATTGCATAAAGTTGTTATTTTTCTTACAGAATATCTCTCTTTTTTTCGATTTTTAAAATCAGCTTAAAATTTCCTTTAAAATGATGTATCACACTCAATATTTCAATTTTTTTTTTAATTTTCTTTATTTTTATTTTTTAATCAACTCTTTATTATTTTTTTATTTTTATAATTTTATAATATTAAAATATTTTAAACCCAATAAGCAAACTAAAATATGTGGTAAAAATAAAAAAAAAATAATTTTATGTGAAAAACTAAAGGTGAGAAATGAAATTTAATTTAACAGTTGAATTCCTCTTAAAAAGAATGTTTTCACAGAAATAAAAAATATTAATAAATAAACAAGTTATAGACCCCTTCCCAAAATGCAGACTTTTAAAAAACACCCCGTAGTTTAAAAACGGCTTGCTATATCAAAATGCGATTTTCACCTTTAAGCTTCTTTTGAAATTTAAGTGTCGTAAAGGGGGATCAGGTTTTTTTAGCCCCTCTAGAAATACCTGAAACCCCCCAAAAACATCGAATTTGAGACACCCTGTACATGGTGACGGATAGAAAAAAATTATGTTGGCTTTTAAAGTTGTCATAATTAACCAAAAAAATCTACAATTTATTATAGCCCTTTATTTTCAATGATAAAGTTGCTGAGTGTTCCGGTTATAAAAAACCACCCGGTACCTACATAAAATCAAACCTAAAAATTAGAATTGACCATTATTTTATACCTTGAATTTTTTATTATACGTTAAGCTCTTCGATCTCGCGCCAATCCCGGTATTCGCGCCAATAATTTAAATTAGACATTTTGACGTTAATTTTGGCGCATGCTCCTCTGATGGAATTCATCTCGATATTTAACGACTCGTCAAAAACTAATTGCACTAATTTTGAATATGGACTCTTTCCTGACTTCAGAGCCATATTCATATAAATCCTAGCTGATCCTCTTCTCGAAATTTTTGACATTTTTCTAGTTAGTCTAGGCGCTAGCTCCTGTCACGTGTGACCTAATATTTGAGCTCAGTTTGACTGCTGGGCTTTGTTAAGCACCCACAGGAGTATAAAAAAAGTTTGGTCACGTGGTCGAACTCATGGTCGTTTGGCCGCCATCTTTAAAAATGACCTCCAAATTAAAATATTTTTGTTTAAGCGTATCTCCCCACCCAGTTGTCCTATTTAAATTTTTTAGAGCTTGTTTTACTCATTTTTGAAAGGCAAACAAATTTTATTATAACACATTTTTTGATACAATACATAGTTTTTGAGATATAGCAAGATTATTAGTATTTCCGCTCGCAAAAGAGTTAAAATAATACCCATGCTCATTTTATTGTAGCTACAATATTATTGACATTTGTTTTTTTTTTGTTACATAGAAGGCTTTATACCTTCCACAGAAAAGGATATTGACTATATGTTTTTAAAGTTCGTTGGATGGTACCCCTAAAGACTGCCTTAAAGAGGCCCAACTAACATTTATAGTAGCGGCTACATGTTCTAAAGGCTTTGCTACTTTCTTATAGTAGAAATGTGGTGATCCCAACCAAAATTTGTTACTTTTTAGTTCTAACAACTATTTAGTATCAGGAAATAGTAGATGTTTCGTAAAAACGACCCTCTAAACTACTTCATAGGATTGTTTCTTGATAGTCGATTCTGATAGTCTTCTCTACCACAATAGGACGTTGCTAAAGTTTTACTTTCTTTTTAGTCGTTATTTCGTAGTCGCCCTAACTTTTATATCCTACTTAATTACCACTAGAAAGTTAAGCTTCATTGGAGTCCCAAACAAGTGTATCCGACAACTACATTATAACTTTAATTTTTACCACAAAAGTTTGTGTCATCATAGTAACATCTGATGTAACAATGTAGACAAAATACCTTTTTGGATCAACTTTAAAGCCGCAACTACTTTCAAGTAACCTTTTCGACTATCAGGGAATATAGTTTGGGACGCCATGTTTTTATGTAAGAAAGAAAATTTAATATTTTTGTTGTCGTTTTATGAGCTCATATTAAAGAGCCATACTATTTTATAAACAAATTAGTTGAAGCTTACCAAAAATGCTCTTCTTAAGCACCATTTGTTGGAGTTAACTGTCGATTATGAAAACATAACCTCCAAAATCACAACACAAAAATTCCATCAGCTACCAGAAAACGGCTCAATTTTACGGGCGCACCGGTTTTTTGCAATATATATAATGCATGTTATACAAAAAACTTTGCGTCGCACTCGAATTTTGATCCTCTGCTCGTAAATTCTCACACTTTTGGATAACATAGTTCATATTATAACCATAACCAAACAAAAAAACTAAGCGAGTCTGTTTACTGTTGTGTCCACCATATTGTGTTACAATTCTACCAAAAAGAAACGATTATATTATTTGCAACTACATCGCAACTTTGATGCCATTACGGAAAAAAACAGCCTCTTCGACGTAGTAGATACCTGGCTACGACGTAGTAGTGTAGTTGTTACTACAGTGACTTTAAACACTTGGCCAAGTAGTTATAACCAGAAATTGGTTCCCCACTTAGGGAATTATAACGTCGCTGTATGGTATACTGAGACGTAGCGGGAGTACGTTGCGGTTACTTTTAAGAAATTCTTTCTAGTTGGCGTTTCGTCGCTACAACTTTAAATGTTTGTTGGGGGGTGGTTTCTGAAACTGTTCACAATATTATAGAAAAAGTGAATTTGCAGCGAAACGATGCATCCTAGCGAAAAACGATAAAATTAGTTTTTTATAGTACTTTTAATTTTGCTTCTTCCGATGTATTACTTATCATACTAGCTTTGATAGTTCGCTGTACAACCACCTAAAATATACAATTTTGTAAAAATTCCATGTTTTCGCTCCAAAATCGATATTTTTTTTAATTGTAAAAGATATGACAATGATCAGAAGAAGCGGAATTAAAAGTACTATAAAAAATTATTCTTAAAGTTTTTTTTGTATAATCTTGTGTGCCCCTCGTGCCCCCCCTGGATCCGCCAGTGAAAATTAGTGCAATTAGTTTTTGGAACCATGTTTATGTAACCTATACTTCGTTCAGGCACACTGTGTAAACATGAAAATCGTGAGGCAAAAACTAAAAAAAAAAAAATTTTGAATGTTTCTTAGTTATTATTTTATCACATCCAGACTAAAAAAAAGAATTGCAATTGACAATAAAAGAAGAAATAGACAATCAGTAACATTTGTTTTTACTTTTATTACAGTTTTTGTCTCACAACACAATGAAAAAAGATGAAATATTACTCAGTTAAACAAAAAAGTTGGTTCAAATTGTGAAAGGCTTTCGCGGCCATCGTCCAATGGTGGGTGTGCTTTCGGGCTGTTCGGCCGTCGTCGTTGGAAATTCGTTCTCGACGTTTCGCCATCTCGAGTGGATGGCATCTTCAGGAGATGTTGACTGTTTGTCGGCTTCTCGAAGACTGGTGGTTAGTCTGTCGCGGGCGCAGGTTATATACGCTATGGTGGGCGGGGCGTATATCAGAGCTGGTCGGTGATTGGTCACATTCCCTTGATTCAATTTTGTTATTGTAAGCGAGCCGTTTAGTGTTTTTAAGAACCGGTACCCATGTTCTGTTAATTTTAAGAGTTTCTTCAGATCTGTTGAAGTTCTGCTGGTGTTTATGAATTTCGATTGCTTCTCTATAGAGTCTTGGATAGTATGCAGAGAAGGCGTTGAATAATGCCCCTCATAAACACAAAGTCTGGTTCCGATATGTAGATGACACTTTTGTCGTTTGGCCTTATGGTAGAGACAGCCTTAATGAATTTCTCAACCACATTAACAGTATACACCTCAGTATACAATTTACAATGGAAACAGAGAACAACAGAGAATTAGCATTCCTTGACGTACTAGTAACGATGAAAGAGGGACGACTAGGACATACCGTATACAGAAAACCTACTCACACAGACCGCTACCTAAACAACACATCTAACCACCACCCGTACCAACGAAAAGGGGTAATAAGAACATTGGTAGAAAGGGCGAAAAGAATCTGCGAACCAGAACATCTAGACAAAGAATTAAACCATCTTAAAAACGCCCTCGTAGCAAATGGATACACTCAAAGCGACATAGATAAATGTATACGACCAAAGCTGAGCACTAGAAGTAACAGTAGCGGTGGACTGAGCAGTCGTGAAGTTATTTCAAGAGCCTTTCTGCCCTACATCCCTAGAGTGACAGATAGGATCGGACGTATTCTGGGAAAACACAACATAAAAACGATCTTCAAGTCATCTAAGATCGAGAACCACCTCAGATCTGCGAAGGATATAAGGAACCCACTAAGTTCTTCGGGGGTATACCGCATTCCCTGTACCTGTGGAAGTGTCTACATCGGAACAACCAAACGGTCCGTAAACACAAGAATCAAAGAACACAAAGCCAACTGTCGACTCGGACATACGGAAAAATCCGCAGTTGCAGACCACACACTAAACAATGAAGACCACCGAATAAAATTCGAAGACACACAAGTTCTCTGCGCTTCCTCTTCATACTATCCAAAACTCTATAGAGAAGCAATCAAAATTCATAAACACCAGCAGAACTTCAACAGATCTGAAGAAACTCTTAAAATTAACAGAACATGGGTACCGGTTCTTAAAAACACTAAACGGCTCGCTTACAATAACAAAACTGAATCAAGGGAATGTGACCAATCACCGACCAGCTCTGATATACGCCCCGCCCACCATAGCGTGTAAAACCTGCGCCCGCAACAGACTAACCACCAGTCTTCGAGAAGCCGACAAACAGTCAACATCTCCTGAAGATGCCATCCACTCGAGATGGCGAAACGTCGAGAACGAATTTCCAACGACGACGGCCGAACAGCCCGAAAGCACACCCACCAAAAAAGTTGGTTGTTTAAGGACTCATGTTTAGTTTTATTCTCTGTGGTATCCAATTCAATGTTTGTAAACATTACACTGGTCTGCAAAAAGAAAAATTCTTGAGCCCTGGAATTATTTCCGCTGATTCTTATGTAAGACGACGCCCTGAATCCAGATATAGCTTGCGTTTTTTTTTACCACCCACCATTTTTGAGGGATCAGTCTTTTTACCTATTTTGATCATTCTTCGATAATAATTATATTATTATCGACATAAATTTAAATTTTTAAGTATGAAGAGAGTTATTTTAGTTTCAACCAAACAGAGGGGGACTTAGGGGCCGCCTCCTCCCCCAAGCCTTAGATTTTTTTACATATATTTCATAAAAAAAAACACAAAAAATAGCTTAACATTCAACATCATGAGGCTATAGAGGCGTCGGGCCCCCCAAGACATATTCCTGGGTGCGCCACTGATAAATAAGAACTTTCGTACCTTTACTTGGTGCTTGCTTTCCTTTTACCCAACTAACATTTATAGTAGCGGCTACATGTTCTAAAGGCTTTGCTACTTTCTTATAGTAGAAATGTGGTGATCCCAACCAAAATTTGTTACTTTTTAGTTCTAACTACTATTTAGTATCAGGAAATAGTAGATGTTTCGTAAAAACGACCCTCTAAACTACTTCATAGGATTGTTTCTTGATAGTCGATTCTGATAGTCTTCTCTACCACAATAGGACGTTGCTAAAGTTTTACTTTCTTTTTAGTCGTTATTTCGTAGTCGCCCTGACTTTTATATCCTACTTAATTACCACTGGAAAGTTAAGCTTCATTGGAGTCCCAAACAAGTGTATCCGACAACTACATTATAACTTTAATTTTTACCACAAAAGTTTGTGTCATCATAGTAACATCTGATGTAACAATGTAGTCAAAATAACTTTTTGGATCAACTTTAAAGCCGCAACTACTTTCAAGTAACCTTTTCGACTATCAGGGAATATAGTTTGGGACGCCATGTTTTTATGTAAGAAAGAAAATTTAATATTTTTGTTGTCGTTTTATGAGCTCATATTAAAGAGCCATACTATTTTATAAACAAATTAGTTGAAGCTTACCAAAAATGCTCTTCTTAAGCACCATTTGTTGGAGTTAACTGTCGATTATGAAAACATAACCTCCAAAATCACAACACAAAAATTCCATCAGCTACCAGAAAACGGCTCAATTTTACGGGCGCACCGGTTTTTTGCAATATATATAATGCATGTTATACAAAAAACTTTGCGTCGCACTCGAATTTTGATCCTCTGCTCGTAAATTCTCACACTTTTGGATAACATAGTTCATATTATAACCATAACCAAACAAAAAAACTAAGCGAGTCTGTTTACTGTTGTGTCCACCATATTGTGTAACAATTCTACCAAAAAGAAACGATTATATTATTTGCAACTACATCGCAACTTTTATGCCATTACGGAAAAAAAACAGCCTCTACGACGTAGTAGATACCTGGCTACGACGTAGTAGTGTAGTTGTTACTACAGTGACTTTAAACACTTGGCCAAGTAGTTATAACCAGAAATTGGTTCCCCACTTAGGGAATTATAACGTCGCTGTATGGTATACTGAGACGTAGCGGGAGTACGTTGCGGTTACTTTTAAGAAATTCTTTCTAGTTGAGGTTTCGTCGTTACAACTTTAATTGTTTGTTGGGTATACCCTGAGGTACAACCCTCTCGTTTCAAAAACCAGCAGTACTTCGCCAACATGCTGCCATTTCACTTCCCTGAAAACCTCTTTTTCAACTTAGCGATGTCTTGATGAAACCGTTCCCCGTATTCATCCGAGACTGCTCCTAAATTTTCAGGAAAGAAGTCCAGATGCGAGTGAAGGAAGAGCACTTTAAGGGACTTTTACTTTAAGAGCAATTCCTCGACCTGAGCGACATAATCATCACTTTTATGGTTACTCAAAAAGTTCTTACACACCTTTTGGAATGCAAACCAAGCTCGTTTTTCTTTTTGATTCAGGTGTTCAATAAACGTCGAATCTTGAAAAAGTTGTCCAATCTGGGGCCCCACAAAAACACCTTCCTTAATTTTAGCCTCAATAAGACGAGGAAATTTAGTTTTCAAAAATATGAATCTGTCGCCTGTTTTGTCCAGTGCTTTTACAAACTGTTTGATCAAACCAAGTTTCATGTGCAAAAGCGGCAAGTAACCACCTTGCTATAAATATTAATGTTTGAGAACTCTAAACTCTCCAGTCTCTCAGAAATAATGAGGTTAAGGCCAAAAAAAATCCTTTCCGTCCCACCAAACTATCGAAAAGCAGTAAAAATAGGTAGGGGTCCTCCCCCGAAAATGGGGGGTGATGGAGAAAAACGGAGTTCATTTGAAATCAGGTCATTTTACATAAGAATCGGCAAGAAGGGTGTCAGGGTCGATTTTCATCCAGAATTTTTAAAATAAAATAATTTTTTTAATTTTACTATTATTTTTGATACGTTAAACTGTGAGATTTTTCGTACTGTTTTCTTGTCATAATTTTTTTGTTAGGAGACTGATATATGAATATGTCGTGTCGTGTATGGATAGCTTTATTTTTTTCCGATTTTTTTTTTAAAGAATTTTAAATTATTTTTTTTTAAAGAGTGGTCAACTTTGCCACTTTTAAAATAGGTTTTTGCAAAAAAAATCCAAAGTCGGTTAAAAATGGGGCAAAACCCATGAAGATCTCATTTTTATCAATTAAAAAAAAAATCGTTTTAAGTTTTTAAGTAAATTAGGAACTAGGTATGTATTTTTTTATTAGTAAATTCAGTTGTTTGTTGATTTAAAGATGGCGGTGTCCAAAATAATAATGACCTAGACTTATTCATTTGCAAAAAAAATACAAAAAAAAATCTTTTTTTTGCCATGATTAAAGTCAACTTATTATTTTGTCAAACCAACATCTTTAATAATTTTTTGTTCGTCCCATTGCCAAAGATTTTATTATTTGTGTAATTTTACTCACCCATGACTTATTTTTTGTATATTATACCGAGTGTTTCAGATATAAGTTACTACATAAAGATTTCTGAAATGGTTTCTAAAAAAAGTAAAAGGCTTAATTTTTTTTTTCAAAAAAATTAATATTTTGGCGTAATCTTATAAATTTTAAACAAGTTTAATAAAATTTAGTCGTTTTGTATTATAGTTGAGTGGCTTATAATAGTCAAAAATCGTATCGTATCGTGGGATACCTTTGGAAGATTTTTTAAAACTACTATCAATCATCTTCTGTCAGATTTTTTGACTCATTGATCTTTGGATTGACTGTTGCCATTCTAGTTTAGGACGCCCTCTTTTTCTGCGTCCTATTGGTTGCCATTCTAGGACCTGATTTGGTAATCTTTCGTCGTTCATCCGTTGTACATGGTCGTACCATATCAGTTGTTTTTTAGTGATGTCATCCGTTCTGCTTCCCTCGATTCCCATTCTTTCTTTTATGATCTCATTTCGTATGTGATCAATTCTAGATATTCTCATTAATCTTCTTATTGCATCCATTTCGACACTTTCCATTTTTGTTTTGTATTTTTGTGTTACGCGACAAGTCTCTATTCTATACAACAGCGTGCTTTTTACCATTGTCTCATATATGTTCAATTTTACATTCTTTTTTATCTCTCTGCTCCATAAAATACTGTTAAGACAACCAATAACCGTTTTTGCTTTTACTATTCTTTTTTCCAGTTCTTGATAGTCTGTTCCTGTCTTATCAAATGTGACATACATACTCATTGCATGGAGATATTACTTGTCCATTGTCTAGTTCTAACTCACTGGATTCGTTTCCAATACATAAGTACTGTGTCTAGTCCACGTTCACTGTTAACCCCCACTTTTGGTATTCTTCCGTTAACTTTCTTATCATATACTCCATGTCTTCTTTATCATTAGCTAAAATTACTTGATCGTCAGCAAATTGTAGTGTGTATATGGTAAATCGGTCGTTAAGTTGTATTCCCATGCCGTGCACTTTACGTTTCCAGTTTTTTAGAGCCAATGCGATATATATTTTAAAAAGAGTTGAAGAGATACAAAATCCCTGTCTTAAGCCTTTTGTTACCAGGAATTCTTTTGAAAGTCAATTTCCAATTTGAATTTTAGATTTTGACCCTTTTTATAGTTGTTTTATCGCTTTTATGTATGAATGATTGATATTAGTTTGCTTTAACACTGTCCATAATTTTTCTACTGGAACGGTATCATATGCTTTTTGTAGGTCCACAAAGGTAACATGAGTCTCTATATTTCTGGCGCTCCTTTTCTCAATTACTTGTTTAAGACAAAAAGATCTGCCTGCATCCGATGAGTTAAAATTGTGTGATCTATTACCAATGGGCCTCACAACTATTAGCCAATCAAATGACGTTAATGATTTTTTTTGCCCAATTCTCATGTAGTAGTACTTTTATCCGGGACACTCTGTATATAATGAACATATTAGTGTGAAATTAATACCTTCTCAACTTTTCTAAAAAATTAAATTAAATCTTAACATTGTAAAAACCTAATAAAATATCATTTTAAAGCAACGTTTCGGTTGAGAAGGTAACAGATCTATCAGGCCCCATTTAATTAAGGTGTAAATAGTGTAAAAAAAGAGGTCCTGTAGTATTTTATTATAGAAAAATCAATTTAAAATTTAACCTAGGGCCGTTACTGAGAGTCTGTGAATTTTTCAAGCAGTGAAAAAACTGAAAACAGTCTGTGAATGAAATGATTATTTTTACAGTATGTCCTAAAAATTTGTGGGCCATCGAGTAACTACGAAATCGTCGAAATCAAAACAATACGGCGCGACCGATAACGCCAAGTTGTCTCAGTGCACTAATTTAAGGTGCTACCTTTGACCAACGATTATAAACACACAGGATTGCCTATTAGCTCGAATCTTTCAGCGGTAGGCGGCGCCGTGCTTACGTCACTAGTGGACCTCTGCTCAGCGCGCTTCATTTAATACACATTGCAATCGTGAGTTTTTCCCGCTTTTTTCTTGCGTATTTGCAAACAAATTTTTTATTCGTGTTAGTTAATATAATTAATAATTTCATTCATTCAAAACAAATGATTTGATAAATCAAGAGTTTGCTCTGAGAGCTGAATTTTCCTACCAGACGATATGTTGGAGTTTCTTTTTTAAATAGTTGAAAGTTTTAGAATAGAAGTACGATTTTTTCTAAAAGTTTAATCAATTTAAATCATTTGATGTATAATTTATTGTTTTTGTTGCGGATATAATAAAATACACTTATATTATGTAGTAACAAAAAGGTATTTATTTGATATTTCAGATCTAAAATTGCAATATTTATTATATTATTATGTCAAAAACCAGTCAGTTTTTGGAGAAAACAGCCAAATAAGATGTGTTTTTCAACTTCTTATGCTTTAAATCAATAGATTTTCATAAGTTTTTTTTCAAATGATAAACATTGTTTATGTTATGAGTTGTTTTTATCCCACCCAGCGCCCGTTATAAATAACCTTTCCAATAATCAGTTTAATATAAGAAGTACGTTTGCGGCATAATTACCAATTTTCTTTAATGTGATTAATTTAATGAGCAAGAAGTTTCCAAAAATCCAAAAAAAATTAAAAGTTTATATAAATATAATAATATACTCACTTAGCAACATTTGCCGATGATACTGGTCTATTGACGGTAGAAAAATCTATTGAAAAATGCATAGAAAAACTTCAGGATGCAGTTACCCAAATTCACAGTTGGACCACAAAGTGGCGAATAAAATTAAATGAAACCAAATCAATTCATGTTGATTTTACAAACAAAAATATAAATCACATACAAATAACAATTAACAACATTCCAGTACCATATTCGAATCAGGCAAAATATCTAGGTATGACACTTGATGCCAAATTGCGCTGGAAAGCACATGTTAAGAAAAAAAAAAGAAGAACTTGAGATAAGGTATAGAAAAATGAACTGGCTAATTGGAAGGAAGTCCAATTTAACAATTCATAATAAGTTACTGCTTTATAGACAAATACTGAAACCAGTATGGACATATGGTATTCAACTATGGGGTTGTGCTAAAGAGAGTAACATTCTAGTTGTACAGAGATTTCAAAATAAAGTATTAAGAAACATTGTGAATGCACCTTGGTACGTTCGAAATAGTGACCTTCATCGAGATCTAAAAATCGAAACTGTAGCAGAGACTATAAAAAAGTACGCAAAAAGCCATGAAGATAGACTCCATCGGCATGTGAATGTGGAAGCAATTCAGCTTCTAGACAATACTATGCTAGTTCGACGACTAAAAAGAGTGAAGCCGTTTGAGCTAGTAAACTAAGTGAATTACACATAAAACAAAATAATGCTATAAACACAACACAATTGTGAGTTACAGACTAAACAAAGCGGGGAGAACTGTTGAGTGAACCCTAAGTTTAAATCTGACTTTTCTAGTAAATTAAGTTAAAACAAAATTGCTAATTAGTCTTACTGACTAGATTGTAATAAAAAAAACACAGTGTGTTTGACAAATAAAAAAATAAAAAAATATATAAAAGTATATATATTTATATTTCTACACTGAAAGAGGGAACACAAAGCTTTTATTTCAACAATAAATTAATGTGCTTTCTTTATATCAATTCACTTAATTCACCTTTCTAAAGGTTTATCATAACAAAAATATTTCATGTAAAAAAAAGCCAAGTACGCGAAAGTGGTATTCCGTAAAAAGAATTGAGACAAAAGTAAAGCCCAGTTCTACAATACAAATTTCAAAGTGAATGGTTCTTACTAGTTTGGAAATGTTTTTTTAAACTTGCCCTCAGATTTATCTCCTAAATAGTCAACCACACCGTCAAATAAATGAAAAAACGCAAAAAAACGGAGGTAAAAACGTCAAAAACACCTTAAAATCACACGAACTCTCAATACAAACAAATCAACTGGTCCGCTGGTGACGTCAGCAGACAATGTTCGTCTCGCTGAGCGACGCTAACATTAGTTAAATGGAAATAAGCAATCCTGTGTGTTTATAATCGTTGACCTTTGACAGCCAACGGTAACCGTTGACGCGGGTGGCATCGATCACCTCAATTGATTCACAAGAGCACGAACCGAAGTAAGGCGAAGATTCTGTGTACTGTAAAATTTTATAGGGATATGTCGTCCTCTCTTTCTATATTTCGTAATTAGAATGCGACAGAACATCTACGGTGCACAAAATTTGGGTCCAGTTAAGTGCGGCGGATGGAGTCAACTTGTCTAATTTAGACGATCGAAACCTCAATATCGAACTACTTTCTATCATATATATTTATCGGTTTCACAACGTTCTACGTCTTCCGATACCGAATCTCCACTCGTTTCTGTTTGCCCATAATTCATCATCTAGGCCTCTTATTCTTATTTCACTGTCTATTCCTTCTCTCCAGCTTT
The DNA here is from genome assembly GCA_963576565.1 of Aspidapion aeneum. Taxonomy (NCBI): domain Eukaryota; kingdom Metazoa; phylum Arthropoda; class Insecta; order Coleoptera; family Brentidae; genus Aspidapion; species Aspidapion aeneum. The sequence continues at coordinate 225,436,365 of OY755038.1, read as the reverse complement.
TCCTTGGCCTTCCTTGTTTTCTTCGGCCAGTTGGTTTCCATTGTAATATTTGTTTAGGTAGTCTTCCATCCTCCATTCTTTGTACATGTCCGTACCACACCAGTTGTTTTGTTCTTATATCATCCACTAAAGTACGTTCACCCACTGTCATAATTTCTCTTATTCTTTGATTTGTAACTCTCTTTTTGATTTCCCTGCTGCTCTTCTCCAATAGTCCATCTCCGTAGCGGAAAGCATTTTTTCTGTTCTATTTTTGATTGGCCATACTTCTGAGCCGTATGTAATAATACTTTTTACAATGGTGTTATATATAAGCTTTTTGTTATGTTTTGATATACTTTGATCCCAAATTATTCCATTTAATAAAGTTATTGCTTTTCTTCCTTGTACGTTTCTATCTTTTATAGCTTTGTCTAGTGTTCCGTCAGCTGTAATTTTTAGACCCAAGTATTTATACTCATCACAGGACTGAATTCGCTGCCCAGTATTTAAGATTAGATCCTGTTTCGTTCCACCAATACACATATTCTCTGTCTTATTGATATTAACCTCTAGTCCCCACTTATTGTACTCTTCTATTAGTTTTCGTGTTATATATTCGAGGTCGTCATAATCCTAAGCCACTACTATCTGATCATCGGCGAAACATAAAGTATACAAGGTGGTTTCGTCCAACGGAATTCCTATGTTTTGGCATTTTCTCTTCCATACTTTAAGGACTTGTTCCAAGTATATCTTGAAGAGCGTAGGCGAGATACAGCAACCTTGTTTAAGACCTTTATTTACTTGAAAGCCTTTGGTTAGTTTTATTTTTATTTTAACTTTTGCTGTACTATTGCGGTATAACTCTTTGATGGCCTTAATTAGTTGTACGCTTATGTTTGTGTTTTCCAACGCTTTCCAAAGTAGGTTTAGTGGTATACTATCATATGCCTTCTGCAATTCTACGTAAAGCAGATGCAGCTCTTGTCCGTATGCCATTTTCTTTTCAATAACTTGGGTTATACAAAAGAGATGATCTGAAGTCGATCTACCCGCCCTGAAACCGGCTTGTTCTTCTGCCGCCTCCATATCTTTATATTCGCTCTCCACTTTATTTCTTATTATTTTGCCATATATTCTGCTTAGCGTACTAGTTACAGATATACCTCTATAATTGTCACATATATCTTTCCTTCCTTTTTTCTATCATAACCTCTTAAAAATGTGCCCAATTACCTTATTAGTAGACCCCAATGCAGAAAATCGATCAACTAACTTGTTGTCACTTGTTACGACGACAAGTCATAGGCCGTTTGATAACCTGCATAATGATCCGCACTTATTCCGCGCGGAAAGGCGATTTTCAAAAGTGTTCCAAGTTGGTAAACCAGAGATTATATGGTGATTTCTTCACGTATATTTAAAATATGGGTTAGTATCTTTAATTTTTACTATTAAACCATTTGCAAAGTTTCAATTTGCTTATCAAAAAATTAGATAAAAGTTGTGTATTGATTGATTATAATTTTTCAAATATGTGTTATATATATTGGATTGAAAAAGCCTGGATCGTTACGGATCAATTGCGTTTGTGACTTCATTATTTCAATCATGTATCAAGGGTTGTATAGGTGCTAAATTCAGCTGCCGCTTCTTGCCGCTGTATTAGCTATGATTTATTGTTTCAGCGTTGGCGCATGGGATTGGCCGACTTAATTTATTTAAAATGTGGCACAAAACACCGGTTTCACAGGATAAAAATCAATCTGTTTTGAACTATATAAGTGAAAATAGTGAATATAAAGTCTACGATAAAAATATCAATGCATGGTAAAAAATTGATATATACTATAGCAAGATTAATAAATTTAGTTAAATTTTTATAAAAAAAAGCTGTGTTAAATAAAAAAAGCTATAAGCTAGTTACGTACAGCGTGTCCCATTTTCGATGGGATTAAATGGGGAACTCGGTTATTATTAAAGATATTGATTTTCTGATTGCACCTTACCGTGCTCTTTTTTTTGAGCCCTTAAAAATGGCGTAATCAGATTTTTGCTATACCCCGTAGTTTCGCTAATACAGGGAGTTTTTGAAAAAATTGTATTTTTAATAATCCCTTGTATCTCGCTTATTTTGCGAGATATTTTTATTCTGTAAAAACCTTTCTATGGCAACTTTTTTAGAGCAAAATAATGACGTTGTCAATTTTTTTAAATAATGTTTAGTTTTGAGATATGGTATTTATCATAAAAAAAATTAAATACGAACCTGGATTTTTTTTATTACTATTTTGATTAGTTTCATGCTAGTATTATCATAAAATAATAAAAATTTAAAAAATTTTTGTTTTAAGATTTAAAAAAAATTTAATATTTAAAAAAAAATTAGTCCGAACCTGGATATTTCCAACATAAATATAAACTAAAAATTGCTAGTTAAACAATTTTTAGTTTAACTGTTTTGATACTTAGCATATTAAAATGGTTTTACGTTAATTTACAGATTTATTTGAAACAAAGTCTACGAAAAATACAAAAAAAAAACAAATTCTAAAAAATAACTAATTTTTCTGATTACCATTATGTGTAAGACATTGTTGGCATTTTTGAGTAATTTTTCTTAACGCATTTTGCATAAAAATATTTCTGCCATTTAAATATTGGAATTTTGTTGCTTGAATGAAGCAGTCAAACATATCACATTTTTCAAAATCTGGATATGGTCGATTTCTAGCCAGTTTAAAATAATTGTAAGCCATTCACAAAAATGACAAGTAAAATGACAATGTCATTTCCACGCTTTTGTTTTGTAAATTTCACGACCTGCTGTTCGGTTATCAAATAATTAGTATGATATTAGTTTTGTAACTTTTTAACGTTTTTTACTTTATTTATAAATCTTTTAATTAACATTTCAAAACAGATAAACTAAAAATCGTTCAACTAGTGTGTCTTGCAATTTTTAATTTATAATTACGTTGGAAATTTCCAGGTTCAGACTATAATTTTTTTAAAATAATAAATAGTTTTTTTTAACCTTAAATCAAAAAAATATTAAAGTTTTATCATTTAAAGGTAAGGATAGCATGGAACTAATCAAAGTAGTAATAAAAAAAATCCAGGTCCGTATTTAATTTTTTTATGATAAATACCATATCTCAAGAACTAAACAACATTTTTAAAAATTGACATCGTCATTATTTTGCTCTAAAAAAGTTGCCATAGAAAGGTTTTTACAGAATAAAAATATCTAGCAAAATAAGCGAGATACGAGGAATTAATTAAAATGCAATTTTTTCAAAAACTCCCTGTATTAGCGAAACCACGGGGTATAGCAAAAATCTGATTACACCATTTTTAAGGGCTCCAAAAAAGAGCACGGTAAGGTGCAATCAGAAAATCGATATCTTTAATAATAACCGAGTTTCCCATTTAATCCCATCGAAAATGGGACACGCTGTACACACTCCCTAAGTATCAATTTTTCAAGTTTTTTGTTTAAAAGAAAGAAAAAACGATGTGTAACATTATTTTTGGAGGCGACTGTACCATCTCCAGAATGCACAGTATATTGAAAATGAACCGTGCGGCGCCGGCAGAAGTCGGCCTACGCATCTTCGTTTGAACAAGAATACAAACACATACATACCGGGTATTAATTTCTAGTTAATATTCAAGTCTTTGGTGAATTCCTTTTGATACTTTATGATGAAATTATTAATTAAAGAATGAACAAATGTTAATATTTTTTAAGTAAAATTTAGTCGCATGATTTCTTTTTAAAAAATGTGTCAAAACGTTTTTTGGAAACGCAGTTTGAAGCACTTTTAGGGCATACTATAAAAACATTCATTTTAATTGTTTTAAACAGTACAAATGTTTACTGATAGACAAGAATTAAACTAAAAAAATTAACAAAAAACGGTAAAAATCAAACTGTTAGCTTTAAAAAAAAATCTCAGTTTTTTATGTTGCAATAGATATTTTTTTTTATTTTTGGCAGTATTTAGTTTGATGTAAAAATTTAGGATAAACATTTTAGTAAAGTATTGTTTTGTTTAGTTATATAAATTTTTTAGGTAATTTTCAAAAAAACGATTGTTTTATCTGTGATTTTTAAGTTACTGTTTATTGTTTAGTTACGTATTATTTTTGTGAGAACTTAGAGAGAGATAGAATTCTCTCTAGTTTTAGTTATAGTTGTTACTTTTAAAAAAACAATCCTGTGCCACATAATAAGTTTTTTGTTTATAAATACGTGTAGACATATAAAGTGAAAAGTAAAATTATTGTAAATATCCTTTAAATAATGCCAAAACAAAATAAGATAGGATTTGTGAAAAAAAAAGGTTATCATCATTCCAAAATTTTTTTTTGTTTGTTTAGATGTTCATCGTCTTTGATTGTGGAATTTTTGTTGTTTGTACAGGGTCTAGGAAATTAGGAATTTTTGAGGAGTTTCTATAACTTAAAAACAACGAGAACACTTAAGAAAAAATTTATTTTACATTTTTAGTTTTCGAGATATATATGTTTTATTATCTTGCCTACAACCCCTCAAAAAACCTTAATTTGTTACACCCTGTACATGATGTAAATAGACCAAATTTAGTATAAAAAAATGGGAAAAAGTGTAAATATCGACTTGCCAAATATATTGTATGTGAAAAAAACTGCCTAAAAAATTAAAAGAATTGTCAAAAAAATCAGTAAGTACGAACTGCACTAAACTTTTTTTATGTGTCACTTAACAGAAGAAAATTAGTTAAGTGACCCATAAAAAAATGTTGGTGCAAATAGACTTAAATTTGGGCAGTTTTTTAGATCTAAAGGAACAAAAACAAGTATTGTTAAAAAAATTTAAAATTAAAAAAGCAATCCTCTGTATCAATAGTAATTTATCAAAAATATTTTTATGCGAAAAATTTAAAAAAACGAGTAAAAATAAAAAATTATTTGTAATTAAAGTTTTGTGTTTTTTTTCTTTATACCTAATTTAAATCTAGAAAAAATAGATTACCAACACTACATAGAGAAAAGATCGATTAATATAAGTTCATCTAAAAAAATTTGAAGAATTATAAGAAAAAAACCAGTAAGCACCAGTTGCACTAAACTTTTTTTATGTGTCACTTAAAATTCAAAAATAAGATAAGTGGCCCTAAAAAAAATTGGTGCAAATTGAACTAAATTTGGGCAGTTTTTTAGATCTAATGGAACAAAAACAAGTATTGTTAAAAAATGTTTTAATTAAAACAGCAATCCTCTGTATCAATGGTAATTTATCAAAAATTTTTTTATGTGAAAAAATTAAAAAACCCGTAAAAATAAAAAATTCTTTGTAAAAAAAGTTTTGTTTTTTCTTTCTTTTTACTAAATTGAAATAGGGATTAATAAAAGTTCATCTAAAAAAATTAAAAGAATTGTCAAAAAATCAGTAAGTACGAACTGCACTAAACTTTTTTTACGTTTCACTAAACAGAAGAAAATTAGTTAAGTGACCCGTAAAAAAATGTTGGTGCAAATGGACCTAAATTTGGGCAGTTTTTTAGATCTAATGGAACAAAAACAAGTATTGTTAAAAAAAAAATTAATTAAAACAGCAATCCTCTGTATCAATGGTAATTTTTAAAAAAAAATTTTATGTGAAAAAATTAAAAAAACCAGTAAAAATAAAAAATTCTTTGTAATTAAAGTTTTGTTTTTTCTTTCTTTTTACTAAATTGAAATAGGGATTAATAAAAGTTCATCTAAAAAAATTAAAAGAATTGTCAAAAAATCAGTAAGTACGAACTGCACTAAACTTTTTTTACGTTTCACTCAACAGAAGAAAATTAGTTAAGTGACCCGTAAAAAAATTGGCGCAAATGGATCTAAATTTGGGCAGGTTTTTAGATCTAAAGGAACAAAAACCAGTATTGTTAAAAAAATTTAAAATTAAAAAAGCAATCCTCTGTATCAATAGTAATTTATCCAAAATATTTTTATGCGAAAAATTTTAAAAAACGAGTAAAAATAAAAAATTATTTGTAATTAAAGTTTTGTTTTTTCTTTCTTTTTACTAAATTGAAATGTAGAAAGATAGTTTACCAACACCAAATAAAGAAAAGATCGATTAATATAAGTTCATCTAAAAAAATTAAAAGAATTGTCAAAAAATCAGTAAGTACGAACTGCACTAAACTTTTTTTATGTGTCACTTAACAGAAGAAAATTAGTTAAGTGACCCGTAAAAAAATGTTGGTGCAAATGTACCTAAATTTGGGCAGTTTTTTTAGATCTAAAGGAACAAAAACAAGTATTGTTAAAAAAATTTAAAATTAAAAAAGCAATCCTCTGTATCAATAGTAATTTATAAAAAATATTTTTATGCAAAAAATTTAAAAAAACGAGTAAAAATAAAAAATTACTTGTAATTAAAGTTTTGTTTTTTCTTTCTTTTTACTAAATTGAAATGTAGAAAGATAGTTTACCAACACCAAATAAAGAAAAGATTGATTAATATAAGTTCATCTAAAAAAATTTGAAGAATTATAAGAAAAAAACCAGTAAGCACCAGTTGCACTAAACTTTTTTTATGTGTCACTTAAAATTCAAAAATAAGATAAGTGGCCCTAAAAAAAATTGGTGCAAATGGACCTAAATTTGGGCAGTTTTTTAGATCTAATGGAACAAAAACAAGTATTGTTAAAAAAATTTAAAATTAAAAAAGCAATCCTCTGTATCAATAGTAATTTATCAAAAATATTTTTATGCGAAAAGTTTAAAAAAACGAGTAAAAATAAAAAATTATTTGTAATTAAAGTTTTGTTTTTTCTTTCTGTTTACTAAATTGAAATGTAGAAAGATAGTTTACCAACACCACATAGAGAAAAGATCGATTAATATAAGTTCATCCAAAAAAATTAAAAGAATTGTAAAAAAATCAGTAAGTACGAACTGCACTAAACTTTTTTTATGTGTCACTTAACAGAAGAAAATTAGTTAAGTGACCCGTAAAAAAATGTTGGTGCAAATGAACCTAACTTTGGGCAGTTTTTTAGTTCTAAAGGAACAAAAACAAGTATTGTTAAAAAAATTTAAAATAAAAAAAGCAATCCTCTGTATCAATAGTAATTTATCAAAAATATTTTTATGCGAAAAATTTAAAAAAACGAGTAAAAATAAAAAATTATTTGTAATTAAAGTTTTGTGTTTTTTTTTCTTTATACCTAATTTAAATCTAGAAAAAATAGTTTACCAACACTACATAGAGAAAAGATCGATTATCAGTTCGTCTAAAAAAATTTGAAGAATTATAAAAAAAAAAACCAGTAAGCACCAGTTTCACTAAACTTTGTTTATGTGTCACTTATAATTTAAAAATTAGGTAAGTGGCCCTAAAAAAATTGGTGCAAATGGACCTAAATTTGGGCAGTTTTTTAGATCTAATGGAACAAAAACAAGTATTGTTAAAAAACAATTAAAATTAAAAAGCAATCCTCTGTATCAATAGTAAATTATCAAAAATATTTTTATGAGAAAAATTTAAAAAAACGAACAAACATAAAAAAATCTTTGTAATTAAAGTTTTGTTTTTTCTTTCTTTTTACTAAATTGAAATGTAGAAAAATAGTTTATCAACACCTAATAGAGAAAAGATCGATTAATATGAGTTTATCTAAAAAAATTAGAAGATTTGCAAATAAAAACCGTAAGCATCAATTGCACTAAACTTTTTTTATGTCACTTAAACTTCAAAAAGGTAAGTGGTCCTAAAACAAATTGGTGCAAATGGACCTAAATTTGGGCAGTTTTTTAGATCTAAAGGAACAAAAACATAAAAAAATTTAAAATTAAAAAAGCAATCCTCTGTATCAATAGTAATTTATCAAAAATATTTTTATGCGAAAAATTAAAAAAAACGAGTAAAAATAAAAAATTATTTGTAATTAAAGTTTTGTTTTTTTTTCTTTATACCTAATTTAAATCTAGAAAAATTAGTTTACCAACACCAAATAGAGAAAAGATCGATTAATATAAGTTCATCTAAAAAAACTTGAAGAATTATAAAAAAAAAACCAGTAAGCACCAGTTGCACTAAACTTTGTTTAAGTGTCACTTATAATTTAAAAATTAGGTAAGTGACCCGTAAAAAAATGTTGGTGCAAATAGACTTAAATTTGGGCAGTGTTTTAGATCTAAAGGAACAAAAACAAGTATTGTTAAAAAACAATTAAAATTAAAAAGCAATCCTCTGTATCAATAGTAAATTATTAAAAATATTTTTATGAGAAAAATTAAAAAAAACGAACAAACATAAAAATCTTTGTAATTAAAGTTTTGTTTTTTCTTTCTTTTTACTAAATTGAAATGTAGAAAGATAGTTTACCAACACCACATAGAGAAAAGATCGATTAATATGAGTTCATCTAAAAAAATTAGAAGAATTGCAAATAAAAACCGTAAGCATCAACTGCACTTAACTTTTTTTATGTGTCACTTGAAATTCAAACATTAGGTAAGTGACCCTAAAAAATTGGTGCAAATAGTCCTAAATTTTGGCAGTTTTACACTGGTGGTCCAGCTGATTTATAAAAACAAAACTTGATCAGTTAGATATGATATGAACAACTAATATTTTTTGAATTTTTTGAAAACTAAAGCAATTTTGCTACTATTTTCCGCTATTTTTTTTTAGCCCGCTTAATTTTACACAATTTCAAAAAAAAAATAAAAATTCATATCTCTTGAGCCGTGACTCTTAGGACCCAAGTTCCAAGGTTGAAAAGGTAGCAAATGACCCCAACAATATCCCAAAAAATTTTGACGGTTCATGTGCCAAACACCCTGTATACAAAAATTAATGAAAAAATGCGTACTATGAATATTTTGTTCGAACCGCACCGTTCATTCTACAAAAAACATATCATAAACAAAACACCTATTTTTGCGTATATGTCGAAGGTGCAAATAAAACTTTCATTAAAAAGTAAATATTTTATTATGTTAAAAATTTTTAAAATTACAAAAAACTATTTTTGAGCAACTTTTTTCTTTTTCAATTTTAACCTCTGATTAGCTATTTTCTTATTTTTAATCTTACTTATACTAACCCCCACTTTCTTTACTTTATTTTTTATTTTTTCTACTCCATTTTTAAGGTCAATATTTTTTGTTATTTTCACCTTTTTAATGAACTTCTTTTTCTTGATAATTTTTTCGTTGGTTGTTTCATTTTCTTGTAGTTCTTGTTTCTTAGCTTTTTGTTGTTTTTTTACCAATTCCTGCGCTTTTTTTAAAGGATCGCCTTGAAACAAATCATCTAAAGGCGTAGGTTTGAATGCTTCAGTTGGTTTTGTGGCTTCTTTGTGAGTTTTTTGTTGGATTCGGTTTTCATATTTGTTTTTGGCCTAAAAAATTAGCTTTAATGGCAAAACTACTTTTCTATGACATGCACTGTGATAGAAATTATGAAAACCATCAAGAATCGGTAGATTTCTGAAATAGGGGTAAGTTTATAAACAACAGGTGAAATTAAAGAAAGAAAAATAAAAAAAAGTTTTCTGCTTCGGCCGGGGATCGAACCCAGGATCTCTTGCTATCTAGGCAAACATTCTACCACTGAACTACCGAAGCCATACACAAATTTTCGGAGTTTTTTGTTGGATTCGGTTTTCATATTTGTTTTTGGCCTAAAAAATTAGCTTTAATGGCAAAACTATTTTTCTATCACATGCACTGTGATAGAAATTATGAAAACCGTCAAGAATCGGTAGATTTCTGAAATAGGGGTAAGTTTATAAACAACAGGTGAAATTAAAGAAAGAAAAATAAAAAAAAAGTTTTCTGCTTCGGCCGGGGATCGAACCCAGGATCTCTTGCTATCTAGGCAAACATTCTACCACTGAACTACCGAAGCCATACACAAATTTTCGGAGTTTTTTGTTGGATTCGGTTTTCATATTTGTTTTTGGCCTAAAAAATTAGCTTTAATGGCAAAACTACTTTTCTATGACATGCACTGTGATAAAAATTATGAAAACCATCAAGAATCGGTAGATTTCTGAAATAGGGGTAAGTTTATAAACAACAGGTGAAATTAAAGAAAGAAAAATAAAAAAAAAGTTTTCTGCTTCCGCCGGGGATCGAACCCAGGATCTCTTGCTATCTAGGCAAACATTCTACCACTGAACTACCGAAGCCATACACAAATTTTCGGAGTTTTTTGTTGGATTCGGTTTTCATATTTGTTTTTGGCCTAAAAAATTAGCTTTAATGGCAAAACTACTTTTCTATGACATGCACTGTGATAGAAATTATGAAAACCGTCAAGAATCGGTAGATTTCTGAAATGGGGGTAAGTTTATAAACAACAGGTGAAATCAAAGAAAGAAAAATAAAAAAAAAGTTTTCTGCTTCAGCCGGGGATCGAACTCGGGATCTCTTGCTATCTAGGCAAACATTCTACCACTGAACTACCGAAGCCATACACAAATTTTCGGAGTTTTTTGTTGGATTCGGTTTCCATATTTGTTTTTGGCCTAAAAAATTAGCTTTAATGGCAAAACTATTTTTCGATGACATGCACTGTGATAGAAATTATGAAAACCGTCAAGAATCGGTAGATTTCTGAAATAGGGGTAAGTTTATAAACAACAGGTGAAATTAAAGAAAGAAAAATAAAAAAAAAGTTTTCTGCTTCGGCCGGGGATCGAACCCAGGATCTCTTACTATCTAGGCAAACATTCTACCACTGAACTACCGAAGCCATACACAAATTTTCGGAGTTTTTTGTTGGATTCGGTTTTCATATTTGTTTTTGGCCTAAAAAATTAGCTTTAATGGCAAAACTATTTTTCGATGACATGCACTGTGATAGAAATTATGAAAACCGTCAAGAATCGGTAGATTTCTGAAATAGGGGTAAGTTTATAAACAACAGGTGAAATTAAAGAAAGAAAAATAAAAAAAAAGTTTTCTGCTTCGGCCGGGGATCGAACCCAGGATCTCTTACTATCTAGGCAAACATTCTACCACTGAACTACCGAAGCCATACACAAATTTTCGGAGTTTTTTGTTGGATTCGGTTTTCATATTTGTTTTTGGCCTAAAAAATTAGCTTTAATGGCAAAACTATTTTTCGATGACATGCACTGTGATAGAAATTATGAAAACCGTCAAGAATCGGTAGATTTCTGAAATAGGGGTAAGTTTATAAACAACAGGTGAAATTAAAGAAAGAAAAATAAAAAAAAAGTTTTCTGCTTCGGCCGGGGATCGAACCCAGGATCTCTTACTATCTAGGCAAACATTCTACCACTGAACTACCGAAGCCATACACAAATTTTCGGAGTTTTTTGTTGGATTCGGTTTTCATATTTGTTTTTGGCCTAAAAAATTAGCTTTAATGGCTAAACTACTTTTCTATGACATGCACTGTGATAGAAATTATGAAAACCGTCAAGAATCGGTAGATTTCTGAAATAGGGGTAAGTTTATAAACAACAGGTGAAATTAAAGAAAGAAAAATAAAAAAAAGTTTTCTGCTTCGGCCGGGGATCGAACCCAGGATCTCTTGCTATCTAGGCAAACATTCTACCACTGAACTACCGAAGCCATACACAAAGTTTCGGAGTTTTTTGTTGGATTCGGTTTTCATATTTGTTTTTGGCCTAAAAAATTAGCTTTAATGGCAAAACTACTTTTCTATGACATGCACTGTGATAGAAATTATGAAAACCGTCAAGAATCGGTAGATTTCTGAAATAGGGGTAAGTTTATAAACAACAGGTGAAATTAAAGAAATAAAAATAAAAAAAAAGTTTTCTGCTTCGGCCGGGGATCGAACCCAGGATCTCTTGCTATCTAGGCAAACATTCTACCACTGAACTACCGAAGCCATACACAAATTTTCGGAGTTTTTTGTTGGATTCGGTTTTCATATTTGTTTTTGGCCTAAAAAATTAGCTTTAATGGCAAAACTACTTTTCTATGACATGCACTGTGATAGAAATTATGAAAACCGTCAAGAATCGGTAGATTTCTGAAATAGGGGTAAGTTTATAAACAACAGGTGAAATTAAAGAAAGAAAAATAAAAAAAAAAGTTTTCTGCTTCCGCCGGGGATCGAACCCAGGATCTCTTGCTATCTAGGCAAACATTCTACCACTGAACTACCGAAGCCATACACAAATTTTCGGAGTTTTTTGTTGGATTCGGTTTTCATATTTGTTTTTGGCCTAAAAAATTAGCTTTAATGGCAAAACTACTTTTCTATGACATGCACTGTGATAGAAATTATGAAAACCGTCAAGAATCGGTAGATTTCTGAAATGGGGGTAAGTTTATAAACAACAGGTGAAATCAAAGAAAGAAAAATAAAAAAAAGTTTTCTGCTTCAGCCGGGGATCGAACTCGGGATCTCTTGCTATCTAGGCAAACATTCTACCACTGAACTACCGAAGCCATACACAAATTTTCGGAGTTTTTTGTTGGATTCGGTTTCCATATTTGTTTTTGGCCTAAAAAATTAGCTTTAATGGCAAAACTATTTTTCGATGACATGCACTGTGATAGAAATTATGAAAACCGTCAAGAATCGGTAGATTTCTGAAATAGGGGTAAGTTTATAAACAACAGGTGAAATTAAAGAAAGAAAAATAAAAAAAAAGTTTTCTGCTTCGGCCGGGGATCGAACCCAGGATCTCTTACTATCTAGGCAAACATTCTACCACTGAACTACCGAAGCCATACACAAATTTTCGGAGTTTTTTGTTGGATTCGGTTTTCATATTTGTTTTTGGCCTAAAAAATTAGCTTTAATGGCAAAACTATTTTTCGATGACATGCACTGTGATAGAAATTATGAAAACCGTCAAGAATCGGTAGATTTCTGAAATAGGGGTAAGTTTATAAACAACAGGTGAAATTAAAGAAAGAAAAATAAAAAAAAAGTTTTCTGCTTCGGCCGGGGATCGAACCCAGGATCTCTTACTATCTAGGCAAACATTCTACCACTGAACTACCGAAGCCATACACAAATTTTCGGAGTTTTTTGTTGGATTCGGTTTTCATATTTGTTTTTGGCCTAAAAAATTAGCTTTAATGGCAAAACTATTTTTCGATGACATGCACTGTGATAGAAATTATGAAAACCGTCAAGAATCGGTAGATTTCTGAAATAGGGGTAAGTTTATAAACAACAGGTGAAATTAAAGAAAGAAAAATAAAAAAAAAGTTTTCTGCTTCGGCCGGGGATCGAACCCAGGATCTCTTACTATCTAGGCAAACATTCTACCACTGAACTACCGAAGCCATACACAAATTTTCGGAGTTTTTTGTTGGATTCGGTTTTCATATTTGTTTTTGGCCTAAAAAATTAGCTTTAATGGCTAAACTACTTTTCTATGACATGCACTGTGATAGAAATTATGAAAACCGTCAAGAATCGGTAGATTTCTGAAATAGGGGTAAGTTTATAAACAACAGGTGAAATTAAAGAAAGAAAAATAAAAAAAAAGTTTTCTGCTTCGGCCGGGGATCGAACCCAGGATCTCTTGCTATCTAGGCAAACATTCTACCACTGAACTACCGAAGCCATACACAAAGTTTCGGAGTTTTTTGTTGGATTCGGTTTTCATATTTGTTTTTGGCCTAAAAAATTAGCTTTAATGGCAAAACTACTTTTCTATGACATGCACTGTGATAGAAATTATGAAAACCGTCAAGAATCGGTAGATTTCTGAAATAGGGGTAAGTTTATAAACAACAGGTGAAATTAAAGAAATAAAAATAAAAAAAAAGTTTTCTGCTTCGGCCGGGGATCGAACCCAGGATCTCTTGCTATCTAGGCAAACATTCTACCACTGAACTACCGAAGCCATACACAAATTTTCGGAGTTTTTTGTTGGATTCGGTTTTCATATTTGTTTTTGGCCTAAAAAATTAGCTTTAATGGCAAAACTACTTTTCTATGACATGCACTGTGATAGAAATTATGAAAACCGTCAAGAATCGGTAGATTTCTGAAATAGGGGTAAGTTTATAAACAACAGGTGAAATTAAAGAAAGAAAAATAAAAAAAAAAAGTTTTCTGCTTTGGCCGGGGATCGAACCCAGGATCTCTTGCTATCTAGGCAAACATTCTACCACTGAACTACCAAAGCCATACACAAATTTTCGGAGTTTTTTGTTGGATTCGGTTTTCATATTTGTTTTTGGCCTAAAAAATTAGCTTTAATGGCAAAACTACTTTTCTATGACATGCACTGTGATAAAAATTATGAAAACCATCAAGAATCGGTAGATTTCTGAAATAGGGGTAAGTTTATAAACAACAGGTGAAATTAAAGAAAGAAAAATAAAAAAAAAGTTTTCTGCTTCCGCCGGGGATCGAACCCAGGATCTCTTGCTATCTAGGCAAACATTCTACCACTGAACTACCGAAGCCATACACAAATTTTCGGAGTTTTTTGTTGGATTCGGTTTTCATATTTGTTTTTGGCCTAAAAAATTAGCTTTAATGGCAAAACTACTTTTCTATGACATGCACTGTGATAGAAATTATGAAAACCGTCAAGAATCGGTAGATTTCTGAAATGGGGGTAAGTTTATAAACAACAGGTGAAATCAAAGAAAGAAAAATAAAAAAAAAGTTTTCTGCTTCAGCCGGGGATCGAACTCGGGATCTCTTGCTATCTAGGCAAACATTCTACCACTGAACTACCGAAGCCATACACAAATTTTCGGAGTTTTTTGTTGGATTCGGTTTCCATATTTGTTTTTGGCCTAAAAAATTAGCTTTAATGGCAAAACTATTTTTCGATGACATGCACTGTGATAGAAATTATGAAAACCGTCAAGAATCGGTAGATTTCTGAAATAGGGGTAAGTTTATAAACAACAGGTGAAATTAAAGAAAGAAAAATAAAAAAAAAGTTTTCTGCTTCGGCCGGGGATCGAACCCAGGATCTCTTACTATCTAGGCAAACATTCTACCACTGAACTACCGAAGCCATACACAAATTTTCGGAGTTTTTTGTTGGATTCGGTTTTCATATTTGTTTTTGGCCTAAAAAATTAGCTTTAATGGCTAAACTACTTTTCTATGACATGCACTGTGATAGAAATTATGAAAACCGTCAAGAATCGGTAGATTTCTGAAATAGGGGTAAGTTTATAAACAACAGGTGAAATTAAAGAAAGAAAAATAAAAAAAAAGTTTTCTGCTTCGGCCGGGGATCGAACCCAGGATCTCTTGCTATCTAGGCAAACATTCTACCACTGAACTACCGAAGCCATACACAAAGTTTCGGAGTTTTTTGTTGGATTCGGTTTTCATATTTGTTTTTGGCCTAAAAAATTAGCTTTAATGGCAAAACTACTTTTCTATGACATGCACTGTGATAGAAATTATGAAAACCGTCAAGAATCGGTAGATTTCTGAAATAGGGGTAAGTTTATAAACAACAGGTGAAATTAAAGAAATAAAAATAAAAAAAAAGTTTTCTGCTTCGGCCGGGGATCGAACCCAGGATCTCTTGCTATCTAGGCAAACATTCTACCACTGAACTACCGAAGCCATACACAAATTTTCGGAGTTTTTTGTTGGATTCGGTTTTCATATTTGTTTTTGGCCTAAAAAATTAGCTTTAATGGCAAAACTACTTTTCTATGACATGCACTGTGATAGAAATTATGAAAACCGTCAAGAATCGGTAGATTTCTGAAATAGGGGTAAGTTTATAAACAACAGGTGAAATTAAAGAAAGAAAAATTAAAAAAAGTTTTCTGCTTCGGCCGGGGATCGAACCCAGGATCTCTTGCTATCTAGGCAAACATTCTACTACTGAACTACCAAAGCCATACACAAATTTTCGGAGTTTTTTGTTGGATTCGGTTTTCATATTTGTTTTTGGCCTAAAAAATTAGCTTTAATGGCAAAACTACTTTTCTATGACATGCACTGTGATAGAAATTATGAAAACCGTCAAGAATCGGTAGATTTCTGAAATAGGGGTAAGTTTATAAACAACAGGTGAAATAAAAGAAAGAAAAATTAAAAAAAAAGTTTTCTGCTTTGGCCGGGGATCGAACCCAGGATCTCTTGCTATCTAGGCAAACATTCTACCACTGAACTACCGAAGCCATACACAAATTTTCGGAGTTTTTTGTTGGATTCGGTTTTCATATTTGTTTTTGGCCTAAAAAATTAGCTTTAATGGCAAAACTACTTTTCTATGACATGCACTGTGATAGAAATTATGAAAACCGTCAAGAATCGGTAGATTTCTGAAATAGGGGTAAGTTTATAAACAACAGGTGAAATTAAAGAAAGAAAAATTAAAAAAAGTTTTCTGCTTCGGCCGGGGATCGAACCCAGGATCTCTTGCTATCTAGGCAAACATTCTACTACTGAACTACCAAAGCCATACACAAATTTTCGGAGTTTTTTGTTGGATTCGGTTTTCATATTTGTTTTTGGCCTAAAAAATTAGCTTTAATGGCAAAACTACTTTTCTATGACATGCACTGTGATAGAAATTATGAAAACCGTCAAGAATCGGTAGATTTCTGAAATAGGGGTAAGTTTATAAACAACAGGTGAAATAAAAGAAAGAAAAATAAAAAAAAAGTTTTCTGCTTCGGCCGGGGATCGAACCCAGGATCTCTTGCTATCTAGGCAAACATTCTACCACTGAACTACCGAAGCCATACACAAATTTTCGGAGTTTTTTGTTGGATTCGGTTTTCATATTTGTTTTTGGCCTAAAAAATTAGCTTTAATGGCAAAACTACTTTTCTATGACATGCACTGTGATAGAAATTATGAAAACCGTCAAGAATCGGTAGATTTCTGAAATAGGGGTAAGTTTATAAACAACAGGTGAAATTAAAGAAAGAAAAATTAAAAAAAGTTTTCTGCTTCGGCCGGGGATCGAACCCAGGATCTCTTGCTATCTAGGCAAACATTCTACTACTGAACTACCAAAGCCATACACAAATTTTCGGAGTTTTTTGTTGGATTCGGTTTTCATATTTGTTTTTGGCCTAAAAAATTAGCTTTAATGGCAAAACTACTTTTCTATGACATGCACTGTGATAGAAATTATGAAAACCGTCAAGAATCGGTAGATTTCTGAAATAGGGGTAAGTTTATAAACAACAGGTGAAATAAAAGAAAGAAAAATAAAAAAAAAGTTTTCTGCTTCGGCCGGGGATCGAACCCAGGATCTCTTGCTATCTAGGCAAACATTCTACCACTGAACTACCGAAGCCATACACAAATTTTCGGAGTTTTTTGTTGGATTCGGTTTTCATATTTGTTTTTGGCCTAAAAAATTAGCTTTAATGGCAAAACTACTTTTCTATGACATGCACTGTGATAGAAATTATGAAAACCGTCAAGAATCGGTAGATTTCTGAAATAGGGGTAAGTTTATAAACAACAGGTGAAATTAAAGAAAGAAAAATTAAAAAAAGTTTTCTGCTTCGGCCGGGGATCGAACCCAGGATCTCTTGCTATCTAGGCAAACATTCTACTACTGAACTACCAAAGCCATACACAAATTTTCGGAGTTTTTTGTTGGATTCGGTTTTCATATTTGTTTTTGGCCTAAAAAATTAGCTTTAATGGCAAAACTACTTTTCTATGACATGCACTGTGATAGAAATTATGAAAACCGTCAAGAATCGGTAGATTTCTGAAATAGGGGTAAGTTTATAAACAACAGGTGAAATAAAAGAAAGAAAAATTAAAAAAAAAGTTTTCTGCTTTGGCCGGGGATCGAACCCAGGATCTCTTGCTATCTAGGCAAACATTCTACCACTGAACTACCGAAGCCAAACACAAATTTTCGGAGTTTTTTGTTGGATTCCGTTTTCATATTTGTTTTTGGCCTAAAAAATTAGCTTTAATGGCTAAACGACTTTTCTATGACATGCACTGTGATAGAAATTATGAAAACCGTCAAGAATCGGTAGATTTCTGAAATAGGGGTAAGTTTATAAACAACAGGTGAAAATAAAGAAAGAAAAATAAAAAAAAAGTTTTCTGCTTCGGCCGGGGATCGAACCCAGGATCTCTTGCTATCTAGGCAAACATTCTACCACTGAACTACCGAAGCCATACACAAATTTTCGGAAAACTTTTATCTATGCAGGCTGCGGTGTCTCAATACAAAAACGAGAAAACCTCAGGGTATTAACTCGACCGTCATCCAACTGATCTCTCTAAATTCTTCTTTCCCACTGTCAAAGGTATGATAACTCAAATTAGACGTAAAGAATCAACGTCTGAAAGCATGAGATCAACTTTTCGTGTGTTAAAATTTCTGATCGCAAATGGGCGATTTGCCAATATAATTATCAAATATCAAATTGCAAATAATGCAAGGACCTAAAACTACCCTATAAAAAATAATGGATTCAATGACATTAAAAAGTATTCAGTTTTTATACCTTTTAATAACTATGTATCCTGCTCAATTCCCTGAGCAGCAGATAGGTATTCAGAATTTATTCCAACCAATACTTTTTTATCCAAAACTGTTTTGGTTACATGTATATACCAAATTCTGAATTCATTTATTATACATTTAAATACTTCACAATATCTTTTGAAGCCTATCCATTTAAATGACTTTTTATGAATTCATTATTTATACCGTTGAATACTTTTCAATACCTTCCTTTATCAATACAATTGAATGACTTTTCAAGTATTCATTTTCTATATATTTGAATACATATTTATACACTTTAAAGCAATCGAATTAAATACCTTTTTATGTAATTATTATTTATACCAATGAATACTTTTTAATTCCTTCCCTTCTCAATACAACCGAATAAACATAAAAGGATTCATTTTTAATACATCTGAATACATACTAATACTCTATAAAACTATCCATTTAATAGACTTTTTATGAATTCGTTATTTATACCGTCAAATACTTTTCAATACCTTCCTTTATCAATACAATTGAATGAACTTTTCAAGTATTCATTTTCTATATATTTGAATACATATTTATACCCTTTAAAGCAATCCAATTAAATACCTTTTTATGTAATCATTATTTATACCAATGAATACTTTTTAATTCCTTCCCTTCTTAATACAACCGAATAAACATAAAAGGATTCATTTTTAATACATCTGAATACATACTAATACTCTATAAAACAATCCATTTAATTGACTTTTTATGAATTCGTTATTTATACCGTCAAATACTTTTCAATACCTTCCTTTATCAATACAATTGAATGAACTTTTCAAGTATTCATTTTCTATATATTTGAATACATATTTATACCCTTTAAAGCAATCCAATTAAATACCTTTTTATGTAATCATTATTTATACCAATGAATACTTTTTAATTCCTTCCCTTCTTAATACAACCGAATAAACATAAAAGGATTCATTTTTAATACATCTGAATACATACTAATACTCTATAAAACAATCCATTTAATTGACTTTTTATGAATTCATTATTTATACCGTTGAATACTTTTCAATACCTTCCTTTATCAATACAATTGAATGAACTTTTCAAGTATTCATTTTCTATATATTTGAATACATATTTATACCCTTTAAAGCAATCCAATTAAATACCTTTTTATGTAATCATTATTTATACCAATGAATACTTTTTAATTCCTTCCCTTCTCAATACAACCGAATAAACATAGAAGGGTTCATTTTTAATACATTTGAATACATACTAATACGCTATAAAACAATCCATTTAAAAGACTTTTTATGAATTCGTTATTTATACCGTTGAATACTTTTCAATACCTTCCTTTATCAATACAATTGAATGAACTTTTCAGGTATTCATTTATAAACAACAGGTGAAATTAAAGAAAGAAAAATAAGAAAAAAGTTTTCTGCTTCGGCCGGGGAAGTTTTCCGAAAATGTATGTATGGCTTCAGTAGTTCAGTGGTAGAATGTTTGCCTAGATAGCAAGAGATCCCGGGTTCGATCCCCGGCCGAAGCAGAAAACTTTTTTCTTATTTTTCTTTTTTTAATTTCACCTGTTGTTTATAGTTTTAGGTCCTTGCATTATTTGCAATTTGGTATTTGAGGGGTTTTTTTTGTGAAAATCGCAAAAATTAATGTGTAAATCGGGGCCTCTTAAAAAGTATTTTGCCAAAACTCTCTTAACAGCGAAAATCTTTTTATAACTATGGAAATGACTCGCAGAAATCACATGTGAATTCCGAAAATCAGCTGCAAAATCATGGAAGCCATCGAAAATTTTCGTATTGATGTTTTTTTTTAGCAGTGGTTACTGCGATAAAAGGGAAAGTAAATTCATGTATATAAAGCTAGCAGAACAAATTTGGAAATTGAAAAAAATTATATGCTCATAATTTGCCGTTAATTATCAGTAAATTAGTTGTAATAACAAAAAATATGCCATGCTCGTTTTTTTTTTTAAATGGTATTGTGCTAACTTTATATAAAATTAGCAGTACACCTATAGAAATAATAGATTTATTCAAAAAAAATTTGAGCACAATTTGCCGTTAATTATCCATAAACTAGTTGTGAAAACAAAAAAATTGCCGCGGCCGTTTTTTAAAAAATATATGGTGTTTTGATAATTTACGGATAATTAACGGCAAATTGTGCACTAATTTTTTTTAGATAAATCCATTTCGTTTCTATAGGTGTTCTGCTAACTTTATATAAGCAAAACACCAATTTAAAAAAAAGAGACGCGGCAAATTTTTTGTTTTCACAACTAATTAACGGCAAATCGCGAACTATATTTTTTTTAGATAATTTGTCTATTTCTATGGGTGTTCTGCTAACTTTATATGACGTTAGGAGAACACTATTTTTTTACAAAAAAAGGGGCACGGCAGCAGAAGACAGCTTAGAAATTTGATACGAACAGAAAAGAATGAAATGTTCGAGCGCAAATTCCACGATATAAATAGACACGTAGGAGGTAGGCAGAGTTCTGCAGTATGGAAATTCATTTCTACAGTAAAAAACCCAACAAAAGAAAAAGTTAACATCCAGATCATCAAATCAGAACAATGGACAGAACACTACAAGGGACTGCTGCAGGAGACGAGACCCGAATATCTGGCAGCCTCTCCGAGGAGAGACATAGAAGTACATGGAGAGGAAGTAATCATCGAAAAAGAAATGATAAAGAATAGTATTAAAAAGCTTAAATCCGGAAAAGCTAGCGAACCTGGGGGAATATATGCTGAAATGCTCAAATATGGATCAGAGAAACTACTCGAAAATCTCACATATATTATTAATCAATGCATAAACGGACATCCAGTATATTCTCAATACATAAAAAAGAAAACAAGCTGTATTGCAACAATTACAGTCTAAGTGGATTGTACGGTAGAAGAAGAAGAGCAAAGTGTGTTTTGTGCAGGCAGATCTTGTAGTGATAATGTTTTTTGTCTTAAACAAGTAATTGAGAAAAGGAGCGCCAGAAATATAGAGTCATGTTACCTTTGTGGACCTACAAAAAGCATATGATACCGTTCCAGTAGAAAAATTATGGACAGTGTAAGAGCAAACTAATATCAATCATACATACATAAAAGCGATAAAAAAACTATACAAAGGGTCAAAATCTAAAGTTAAAATTGGAAATAGACTTTCAAAAGAATTCCTGGTAACAAAAGGCATAAGACAGGGATGTTGTATATCTCCAACTCTTTTTAAAATATATATCGCAGTAGCTCTAAAAACCTGGAAACATAAAGTGCACGGCATGGGAATACAACTTAACGACCGATTTACCATATACACACTAGTTTGCTGACGATCAAGTAATTGTAGCTAATGATAAAGAAGACATGGAGTATATGATGAGAAAGTTAATGGAAGAATACCAAAAGTGGGGATTAACAGTGAACATGGACAAGACACAGTACTTATGTATTGGAAACGAATCCAGTGAGTTAGAGCTAGACAATGGACAAACAATATCCCCATGCAATGAGTACGTATACTTGGGTGTCACATTTGATAAGACAGGAACAGATTGTAAAGAACTGGAAAAAAGAATAGTAAAAGCAAAAAAGGTTATTGGATGTCTTAACAGTATTTTATGGAGCAGAGAGATAAAAAAAGAATGTAAAACTTAACATATATGAAACAATGGTGAAAAGCACGCTGTTGTATGGAATAGAGACTTGTCGCGTAACAGAAAAATACAAAACAAAAATGAAAAGTGTCGAAATGGATCCAATAAGAAGATCAATGAGAATATCTAGAATAGATCACATAAGAAATGACATCATAAAAGAAAGAATGGGAATCGAGGGAAGCATAACGGATGACATCACTAAAAGGCAACTGATATGGTACGGCCATGTACAACGGATGAACGAAGAAAGATTACCAAAGCAAGTCCTAGAATGGCAACCAATAGGGCGCAAAAAAAGAGGGCGTCCTAAACTAGAATGGCAACAGTCAATCCAAAAATCAATGAGTCAAAAAAATCTGACAGAAGATGATTGTCAGGATCGAAGGAGGTGGAGAATAGGCGTCGGACATAGTAGTAGTAAGGGGCACGGCAACTTTTTTGTTTTTACAGCTAATTTACGGATAAATAACTGCAAATTGTGCACTTAAATTTTTTTAGATAAATCCTAACTTTATATAAAGCTGACAAAACACCATTTAAAAAAAAAACGGGCACGGCAAATTGTCAAAGTTATGTATTGAGTTTTCATACCTTTGACAGTGGGAATGAAGAATTATAAAGATCAGTTAGATGGCTTAGTCGAGTTAATACCCTGAAAGTTTCTCGTTCTTGTATTAAGACACCAGACACATGCATAGATGGAAGTTTTCCGAAAATTTATATACAGGGTGTCATTAAAAGTTTGTAACAAACTTTGGTACAGGTGATAGTACACATAAAAATAAGAAAAAAAGTTCATATGAACATAGGTCCTAAAATGCATAGTAGGGGAGCTACGGGCACCAAAAGGGTTAATATCGAAAATGGTTTTTTTTATACAGCAACTTTAAAAAGCTATGGAATTTTAGATAAAATTGCAAATTTTAATTAATTTTGACCCTTCACATTCTGGTAAGGTAAAAAAATAATTACTTAACTCAAAAGGGTACTTTTGGTAGGGGTGGGGGGGTTGTTTTAACAAGAATTTTTTTTTGTATTGCATTTTTTTACATTTTGAGTCCATTTTTAAGAACTACTCCCTTTTTTTTTAAGTAAAAAAGGTACTCTTGTCTAAAGTCGCCCAGAGCAACGGTTTACGAGATAATTGAGCGTAAAGATTTTTAGTACCTTAGAATATTTTTTTGTATTGCATTTTTTTACATTTTGAGTCCATTTTTAAAAACTACTCCCTTTTTTAAGTAAAAAAGGTACTCTTGTCGTAAGTCGCCCAGAGCAACGGTTTACGAGATAATTGAACGTAAAAGTTATTCTGCTTATGGGAGGTACTAAAAAAATTTACGCTCAATTATTTCGTAAACCGTTGCTCTGGGCGACTTACGACAAGAGTACCTTTTTTACTTAAAAAAGGGAGTAGTTTTTAAAAATGGACTCAAAATGTAAAAAAATGCAGTACAAAAAAAAAATTCTAAGGTACTAAAAATCTTTACGCTCAATTATCTCGTAAACCGTTGCTCTGGGCGACTTTAGACAAGAGTACCTTTTTTACTTAGAAAAGGGAGTAGTTTTCAAAAATGGACTCAAAATGTAAAAAAATGCAATACAAAAAAAAAATCTTGTTAAAACAACCCCCCACCTATACCAAAAGTACCCTTTTGAGTTAAGTAATTATTTTTTTACCTTATCACAATATGAAGGGTCAAAATTAATTACCATTTGCAATTTTTTGTAAAATTCCATAGCTTTTTAAAGTTGCTGTATAAAAAAAACCATTTTCGATATTAACCCTTTTGATGCCTGTAGCTCCCCCACTATGCATTTTAGGACCTATGTTCATATGAACTTTTTTTCTTATTTTTATGTGTACTATCACCTGTCAAAGTTTGTTACAAACTTTTAATGACACCCTGTATAGTCTTCGGTGGCTTAATGAAAAGAGCGTTTACGTACACATCAAGAGATTCCGGGTTCGAGTCCGGGCCGAAGACAAAAAACTTTTTTCTTATTTTTCTTTCTTCAATTTCGCTTGTTGTTTACACACTGATAGATGTTACGACAATATCGTCCATTTGGGTCAAAAAACACCCAGGGTAAAAAGAATAAGTACCTACCTGCATCTTCAATTGTATCCTATATTTGGTAGGACTGACATAGCTAGGATTTTCCCAGAGAGGATCACCACCAAAACTTTCAGAAAATATTTTCACAGAATTCAAGACAAATCTGGGACCTAAAATTTAAAAAAAAATGAAAAAGATAAAAGGTTCTTATGTTCTTATTTTCGTTGTTAGTAAAAGCATAGAGTACTATATACAGGGTGTTCCTTAAAGGTTTGCGAATATTTAAGGAGGTGATTCTACATTAAAAAATAATGATAATTTGTCGTATAAACTATGGTCGAAAAATACACCGTTATAAAAATACAGGGTGTTAAAGTTTTCAAAAAAAAAATGAAATTTATTAATAATTTCGAAATCATTGGGGATATTTTATTCAAATTTGGCACATAACTATAAATGTCTAAGGCGCATATTTTCCAAGAAGAAAATGATGGTTAACTTCGACAGTGGCGTGCGTACGGGCACTAGCTTTTTTATTTTTACAGAAAAAAATAGTACGCCACTGGTTTTTTTCAAAAAAGTTTTACTTTTTGAATTATCCACTTAATTCGAAAGAAAAAAGGTCTCTTAATTTTTTCCTCTACATGGCGTCGCTCTTGAGTAAAAAAATAAAAACCGTTGTTCTGCAAAAGCAAAATAATGTGACCATTTAAAGAATACAATTGATCAAGTTGCCTTAGAAATATCTCGATTTAATTCAAATTTAGTACGTAATAATAGGCTATTAAGATGCATTTTTCTCAACAAAAAATAATGTTTAGCTTCATCAGTGGCGTGCGTACGGGTACTAAATTTTAAATTTTTAAAGAAAAAATAGTACGCCACTGGTTTTTTTCAAAACATTTTTACTTTTTGTAAGTATTTCCAAGGCAACTAGATTAATGTATTCTTAAATAAATTACATTCTTTGGCAACACAACGGTTTTTATTTTTTTACTCAAAAACAACGCCCTGTAGAAAAAAAACTAAAGATACTTTTTTTCTTTTAAATTAAACGAGGAATTCGAAAGAAGAAAAATGTTTTTAAAAAAACCAGTGGCGTACTATTTTTTCTTTAAAAATTTAAAATTTAGTACCCGTACGCACGCCACTGATGAAGCTAAACATTATTTTTTTATTGAGAAAAACGCATCTTAATAGTCTATTATTACGTACTAAATTTGAATTAAATCGAGATATTTCTAAGGCAACTTGATCAATCGTATTCTTTAAATGGTCACATTATTTTGCTTTTGCAGAACAACGGTTTTTATTTTTTTACTCAAGAACGACGCCCTGTAGAGAAAAAACTAAAGATACTTTTTTTCTTTTAAATTAAACGAGGAATTCGAAAGAAGAAAAATGTTTAAAAAAAAACCAGTGGCGTACTATTTTTTCTTTAAAAATTTAAAATTTAGTACCCGTACGCACGCCACTGATGAAGCTAAACATTATTTTTTTATTGAGAAAAACGCATCTTAATAGCCTATTATTACGTACTAAATTTGAATTAAATCGAGATATTTCTAAGGCAACTTGATCAATTGTATTCTTTAAATGGTCACATTATTTTGCTTTTGCAGAACAACGGTTTTTATTTTTTTACTCAAGAACGACGCCCTGTAGAGAAAAAACTAAAGATACTTTTTTTCTTTTAAATTAAACGAGGAATTCGAAAGAAGAAAAATGTTTTTAAAAAAACCAGTGGCGTACTATTTTTTCTTTAAAAATTTAAAATTTAGTACCCGTACGCACGCCACTGATGAAGCTAAACATTATTTTTTTATTGAGAAAAACGCATGTTAATAGCCTATTATTACGTACTAAATTTGAATTAAATCGAGATATTTCTAAGGCAACTTGATCAATTGTATTC
The DNA here is from genome assembly GCA_963576565.1 of Aspidapion aeneum. NCBI lineage: Eukaryota > Metazoa > Arthropoda > Insecta > Coleoptera > Brentidae > Aspidapion > Aspidapion aeneum. The sequence continues at coordinate 225,410,277 of OY755038.1, read as the reverse complement.
TTTAAATGGTCACATTATTTTGCTTTTGCAGAACAACGGTTTTTATTTTTTTACTCAAGAACGACACCCAGTAGAGAAACAAATTAAGAGACCTTTTTTCTTTCGAATTAAGTGGATAATTCAAAAAGTAAAACTTTTTTGAAAAAAACCAGTGGCGTACTATTTTTTCTTTAAAAATTTAAAATTTAGTACCCATACGCACGCCACTGATGAAGCTAAACATAATTTTTTTATTGAGAAAAACGCATCTTAATAGCCTATTATTACGTACTAAATTTGAATTAAATCGAGATATTTCTAAGGCAACTTGATCAATTGTATTCTTTAAATGGTCACATTATTTTGCTTTTGCAGAACAACAGTTTTTATTTTTTTACTCAAGAACGACGCCCTGTAGAGAAAAAAATTAAGAGACCTTTTTTCTTTAGAATTAAGTGGATAATTCAAAAAGTAAAACTTTTTTGAAAAAACCCAGTGGCGTACTATTTTTTTCTAAAAAAATAAAAAAGCTAGTGCCCGTACGCACGCCACTGTCGAAGTTAAAAATCATTTTCTTCTTGGAAAATATGCGCCTTAGACATTTATAGTTATGTACCAAATTTAAATAAAATATCCCTAATGATTTCGAAATTATTAATAAATTTCAATTTTTTTTTTTTGAAAACTTTAACACCCTGTATTTTTATAACAGGGCATTTGTCGACCATAGCTTATACGACAAATTATCATTATTTTTTAATGTAGAATCACCTCCTTAAATATTCGCAAACCCTTAAGGAACACCCTGTATACAGGGTGTCCCAACTAAAAGGTAACAGAGGTGTTTTTGGATATTTTTCGCGCAAATTTGGAAAAACGCTCGAACCCGTTGATTTTGTTTGCGAGGGGGACACTTTTTGGTTATGTTGAAATTTTTGTAGCACGCACCATCTTCGAGGGGTTTACTTTACCCCAATATTTTGAATAGGGAAAGTGTGTCTAGTGATACCTTATTTTGAAGTTCTCTTGAATATCTTTACAACCGTGTAAAAATTTCGAAAATCCATCGATTAGTTTTTGAGATATTTGCTTTCAAATTTAACATGGAATGATAATATAAAAAAAAATAAAAGATAGAATTCCATAAAGTAGTAAAGTAGTTACGAAATTTCAAAAAACGTCGAAATTGCCACTCACTCACTCACTCATGTATAGATCATCAATATTCTACTGTACTTCCAGACATGCTACAAAGCTGAAATTTGGCAGACTGATAGAAATTATGACCAAACCCCTGGAAAAAATCAAAAAACCCCAAAATTTTAATTTACTCCCCTCCCCTATACATTTAAAGTTATATAAAAGTAGCATTGCCCACTTCCAGAAATGCTAGAGAGTTGAGCTTTGGCAGACTGATAGGAACTATCATAAAACTAAAGGAAAAAATAAAAAAACCCCAAAATTTTAATTTACTCCCCTCCCCTATACATTTAAAGTTATGTAAAAGTAGCATTGCCCACTTCCAGAAATGCTAGAGAGTTGAGCTTTGGCAGACTGATAGGAACTATGATAAAACTATAGGAAAAAATCAAAAAACCCCAAATTTTTAATTTACTCCCCTCCCCTATACATTTAAAGTTATGTAAAAGTAGCATTCCAGAAATGCTAGAGAGTTGAGCTTTGGCAGACTGATAGGAACTATGATAAAACTATAGGAAAAAATTAAAACACTCCAAAATTCTAATTTACTTCCCTCCCCTATAAATGTAAAGTTAAGTAAAAGTAACATTGCCTGCTTCCAGACATACTAGAGAGCTGAGCTTTGGAAGACCGATAGTAACTATGATAAAGTTATAGAAAAAAATTAAAACACCTCAAAATTCTAATTTACTTCCTTCCCCTATTAATGTAAAGTTATGTAAAAGTAAGACTGCCCACTTCCAGAAACGCTAGAGAGCTGAACTTTTTAAGACTGAAAGACAATATGATGAAACTAAATGAAAAAATGTAAAAACACCAACATTTTAATTTACTTCCCTCTCCTATAAATGTAAATTTATATAAAACTAACATTGCCCACTTCCAGAAATGCTAGAGAGCTGAGCATTGGAATGCTGATAGAAATTATGATAAAACCATGGGAAAAAATTTAAAAAGTCCAATATTTTCATTTACTCTCCTCCCCTATAAATGTAAAGTTATGTAAAAGTAACATTACCCATTTCCAGAAACGCTAGAGAGCTGAGCATAGGAAGACTGATAGGAACTGTCATAAAACTGTAGAACAAAATTTAAAAACACGACAATTTTACTTTATTTCCCTCCCCTATACATGTAAAGTTATGTAAAAGTAACATTGTGCACTTTCAGAAATGCTAGAGAGCTCAGCTTTGGAAGGCTGATAGGAACTATGATAAAACCATGGAAAAAAATTAAAAAATCTCAAAAATTTAAGTAAGGCATTGCAAAAGTTTTGAACAATATTCTGCATATTTTACTACTTTAAAAATTTAGTATTATCCAATTCCTTTAAAAAAGAAGTGAAATCATAACAAAAACATTTCATATAAAAAAAGCCAAGTACGCGAAAATGGCATTCTGTAAAAAGAATTGAGATAAAAGTAAAGCCAAGTTTTCCAATACAAATTTCAAAATAAAAGGTTCTTACTAGTTTGGAAATATTTTTCTAAACTTGGCTATTACGGCTGTAAATGACTCTTAGGCACAGTGCTAAATTGAACATAAAGAAGTTTGGCTGTAATAGCAAAGTTTTAAAAAAAACATTTCCAAACTAGTAAGAACCTTTCATTTTAAAATTTGTATTGGAAAACTTGGCTTTATTTTTATCTCAATTCTTTTTACAGAATGCCATTTTCGCGTACTTAGCATGAAATGTTTTTGTTATGATTAAAATATTTTATTCAAATTTGGGTCATGTTTTAAACTCGTTGACAGCCTAAAAAATAAAAAAATTGAAGCATTATTTAATGTAATTTTGTGACATCTTATACATACCAATTTCGACCAAGGCTCCATCTTCACTCAAAATCTGGAAGTTCCTGAACCAAATTCGATTGTCCAACACGGAAAATGTGAAGACATGATCAAAAAAAGGTTGACTTTTCGGATGGTGTTTGGGTACACCAAAAATCTGTGTTAAAAGCTCCTTTAATAGCTTGTAGTGGGGGGCCTCTTGGAAGGAGGGGTCGAAACTAAGGAGGGGCCGCGAACCCCTTAAACAGTTGCCTAAACAATAAAAATAAGATAACTAAATTTTAAAAAAAAAATGATTTTTTACCATAATTTCTAATCTCTCTCTCTTTTTAATGTTTTTTTCATAAACTTTGGCTTATAATACTTAATATAGTGAAGAAATTAGCTGCCAGTTGTTTTTGTTTTTATTTGAATTTTTGGGAAAACATAACCTTAAATTTTGTTTTGATATTTTTGGGCTCTTTGGCCAAACCAAGGCCAACACAAAAATAGAGGCCACGACCCTGAAAAAATCAGCTGTTCTCCCGAGGCTGAATTTTACATTGGGTCTTATGGGAGGTCAGACGTTTTTTTATGATATTTTCAAAATGGCCCTACAGATTTCCGCAAAATTTCACTTAAATATTCTCAGACACCATCCCGATATTCCACCAAAGGTTTGTAAGGAAGCAACATGATTAAAAGGTTAAAATCTTCAAGATTCAGCATTCCTTATTTTGAATTCAAATTACCCGCCATGTACCACATGCCAACTGTTATATTTGACATGTATTTGACTTTGTCATATGTGATTGTCACATTCGCTTCTGCTTTAAACTTAATTTTTGTGTGAGCTATTGAAGCGGCTATGAAAAATTAGGGCTTACTATACATTAAAAAAAAATTGTTCTGCCAGAATAAAGTAAAAACAATCTCAAAAACGGCTTTATTTAAAAAAAAATCAAATATTTATGAACTGTCATTCCAACTTCAATATTTTAAAGACAATCAGCTGTGTCGTAACGTGACCATCAAAAAAAATCAGCCCCGGATGTGACGTCAACAAAGTGGAGGATCGTGGCCCGTCCATTTTGATAGCCCTGGATAATTAAATTTAAAAAAAAAAGATTTCTTACCATAATTTCATAAACCTAAGATGGTGGCTCTTTTTAATGTTTTTTTATAAACTTTGACTTATAACGTGTTATTTTTTGTTTTTGTTTTTATTTGAATTTTTGGGAAAACCTAACTTTAAATTTTGTTTTGATATTTTTGGGCTCTTTAGCCAAACCTTTAAAAAAGAAACTCCTGGTTTGGGAACATTCCGATCAGGTAATAATTTTTCTCTTTGTTGAAAGTTATTTTTTTTTTGAACACCTGATCATTTTGGCAAAAATCATACGCGCTTTGCACACGCTGGGAGTTTGAAGCGCCCCCCTGTATTTGTCATGGGAATGAAAAACCACTTCCGCAAAAGACATTGAAAGAAGTCACACGTGTTTTAAGATTAAGACCAAAATTTCATCCACAAGAAAATCTGCGGCGCCGTGAGTGAAATGTGGAACTGCTGCTAAATGAAAGAAGGTAAGCCGATTTTTTTCCTTTGTTTTAGTTCAATAAACGTCTGTTTTACCAGAGAGAGGTGACTTTAACACTGGGATACTTTTTTTTGAAATCTCTAGTCTTCTCTCCTTCAGGTCCTCAGCCATCTAGCTTGATATTTTAAAAACTAGCAAAGGTGTTATTTTTTTATAAATACAAAAAAATTGTAATTGAAGAAGAGTTTTATGACTATGTTAAATCGATTGACCAAGAGCACCTGTGTGACATCATAAATCCAAGATTGTGATTTTTTCCATGTTTTTTCACAAACTTTGGCCACATCAACTTTAGAAAAAAATTGTATGGTTTGTTCGCAATAGAACAACAGTTTAACTGTCATTTTAAAAAGCTTTATATCTCAAGAATTAAAACAGATATTGTTATTAGCTCACACTACTACTATATTATAGTAGTGTGAGCTATGGTGATCCTAATTTTTTCGAGAAAATAAAAGTTGCTCGGATTTCAAAATTTTTTATATATCTTTGCGTTTCAGATGATTTTGAAACTTTTTTGTCTTGCCGTCTGTCTGTCTGTAACGACCAACCTGCATAACTCAAAAACCGCTTGTCCGATTTACATGAAATTTGGTACCTAGGTGGGTCTTGGGCCGTGGTGGTCCCATTTAAAAATGAACGAAATCCACCGAACGCAAGCCAAATAAAAGGGTGGGGGTTGATTTCAAAAATGCGAGTTTATGTAAAAATATAGCGTGTGTGATATCAAACGAAAGGTAATTAAGTCTGGAGTTAAACAAAATGAATTTTAAGTTATTTAAAAAAAAGGGTGGGGGTAGATGTCAAAAATTAGAGTTTAAGTGAAAATATGGCGTGTGTGATATCAAACGAAAGGTAAATGAGTCTGGAGTTAAACAAAATACATTTTAGTTTTTAAAAAAAGGGTGGGGGTAGATTTTAAAAATTAGAGTTTAAGTCAAAACATGGCTTGTGTGGTATCAAACGAAAGGTAATTGAGTCTGGAGTTGAATAAAATATATTTCAGTTTTTAGTTATATTAGCTCACATGTACACTATAACTATAGTACCTAGTGTGAGCTTAGGTGCCCATAGATTGGCAGAGTATTTTTTTAACTGTTAAAAAAATTATAAAAATTCTAAATTTAGCAAGAAAGTTTTAGACCAGGTTTTTACCTCCATTTTTAGTAGTAGGGTCTGTGTGATGTCATAGAACCAAGAAAGCACAAATTTTGACTTATAACTTTCGCTATGTACAGAAATATGCGGAAAATAATGGGCATATTTATATTACCTGTCAACTTGAGTTCTCCCATAGTAAAAATACTCTCAACCAAAAATTTTACACTGGGCCCGCTTGGAACATTAGAAATCCACATATACAGGTCCTTCTTCTTTCTTCCTATAAATAAAAACAAAACTTGAAAGTTTTAAAGTAATAATTTTAATTTTGTTTGGTGAAGCTATTTAAAATTTAAAGTTTAAAAAAACATTTCCAAACTAGTAAGAACCTAGAAATAGAAATAAAATTTCGGACTTCCATTGTCTTTATTTATTTTAAAACACGACGTTTCGGTTAGTAAGTATCTCTAACCGTTATCAAGTGTAAACTAAACAATCTAGTTTTTAGGCTACTACTTATACTACTTGGTGTGCAGTCAGGTGTGACGGCCCGCCCCCTTTTTTAATCCTAAGACGCCTGTTTTCCTTAAGGAGTGGTTTCCATATGTTTGGTATGTCCGTGCTTGGTTGACTGAAAACTTCTTTATTCTGCATTATAAACGCAGCTTCAATAAACTTTCGTTTTCGCCAATGCGACTCCTTATGTAAAACTTTAGCTTCTGACCACTGAATCCTGTGATCATTTGACCATGCATGATCTGCTAAACCGGATTTTTCAATATCCCCTAATTGGGTACTTTTCTTGTCAAACGATCAGACAGAAACATTCAAACCACTGTATATAGGAAACCTACACACACGGAACAGTACCTAAATTTTAAGTCTAATCATTCTGTTGCTACAAAACAAGGAGTTATAAGAAGTTTGTATTTAAGAGCCATAAATATTTGTAGTAATAATGAAGAATTAACCACAGAAATTAAAAACATTAAAAAGGGCTTACAACAGAATGGTTATTCCGAGAAATTAATAAACTCAACGATATTTAAAATTAAAAACAAACTAAATGTACCAAATTCTCAAAATAATAATCCGTTAGGTGTTATTAACATTCCATATGTTCAAGGGATTTCAGAAAATATAAGACGAATAGCTAAACACTATAATATAAAAACAGTATTTTCTTCGGGAAATACGATAAGAAGTTTTGTAACTAAAACAAAACCAGACAATCCCTCAAATAATAAGGAATGTATTTACAAAATCCCGTGTGAGTGTGTTAAATCATATGTAGGTGAAACGAAACGCCCTCTTCAGGTTAGAGTAAATGAACATCTTAAAAAGTACCCAATTAGGGGATATTGAAAAATCCGGTTTAGCAGATCATGCATGGTCAAATGATCACAGGATTCAGTGGTCAGAAGCTAAAGTTTTACATAAGGAGTCGCATTGGCGAAAACGAAAGTTTATTGAAGCTGCGTTTATAATGCAAAATAAAGAAGTTTTCAATCAACCAAGCACGGACATACCAAACATATGGAAACCACTCCTTAAGGAAAACAGGAGTCTTAGGATTAAAAAAAAGGGGGCGGGCCGTCACACCTGACTGCACACCAAGTAGTATAAGTAGTAGCCTAAAGACTAGATTGTTTAGTTTACACTTGATAACGGTTAGAGATACTTACTAACCGAAACGTCGTGTTTTAAAATAAATAAAGACAATGGAAGTCCGAAATTTTATTTCTACACAATCATTGTCTACGAGTTTCAAACAAATAGTAAGAACCTTTCATTTTGACATTTGTATTGGAGAACTTATGGCTTTACTTTTATCTCAATTCTTTTTACAGAATACCATTTTCACATACTTGGCTTTTTTTTACATGGAATGTTTGTGTTATGATATATATTTTAAGAACTAATATCATAACAGTTTTGTTTTTATTAACTCATGATAGGTATCAATTACTGGGATATCAGTAACTGCAATTTCACAAAATTAGTTTACCAATAACTGGCAAAAAACACTTTTTCAATTGAATTTTGATTGTTGATTATTTTTATATTCATAAATTTTATTTATTACAATTTTGAGTGTGCAAAATGGCCTTAAATTATCAATAATTGGGCATTTTACTTTAGTACATAAAATTTGTAAGTACAGATAATGACATTATGAATAAAACACTAATATTTAAATGAGTTTTTAAATAGAGAGTAAAAAAAAAGTTGCCATCAGTTAGGGTTACCAGATGAAAACGTCTCTAACCAGGACCAGCTGTCAAGAAAATCCGGACAAAATCCGGATGTCAACATTTTTTCTATGCCACACACAAAAAATCCACTTTTTTTTAATTGAAACAATAACTAATAAATAACATAATATACCTACTATTTTATAGGTACTTTTCACTGCTTTGTATTTTATTCAACAGCGTTGAATTTTTAGGCAGAAGTACAAAATCGTAAAATTCTGACCAGCTCATATTTCTTAAATTGTATGAAGTCATGAGTATTCCTTTTACAGAAAATAAAAGCAGCCTATTTCTTTCTTTGGTCCACTGAATAGAAATACTTGCATTAAAATATTTTGCCCATTTTTCGTGGGTAGGCAGATTGTCGTCATCAGAAGTAGAATTGTCTGATATGTACTTTTTTAGATTACAAACTTCATCAAAAAAATTTGTGTGTGCTTAAGACCACACGGCAGAAGTGTAAACTTCAACAAGGTGAAATTAATAATACTACTTTAAGCGGGGTCTTCAGATAATGATTTACCTTACATCTTGCCTGTCAGTCAAAAGGGTCAAGTATGACGGTTGAAAGACTAGTGTAGACACTTGATAGTTTTAACGTACATTTTTAGATCAGTTTTTGATACAAAACGATGGTTTTATTGGAAAACAATGTGTGATCCGGTCAGTTCTCTAGGCGGTCTTCCGTCTTAAATCAGTTCAAGTAAAACTTACGTTTTTCCGTCTACACACAAAGTTTTACTTGATGTGTTTTGACTGAACAGGCAAGATGTAAGGTAAAACGTTATGTGAAGACCCCTCTTAAAGGTGAATTCACACTGCTAAATTTATCGACGATTATTGTTTAATTACATTTTTTGAAACTAGTTTATTTTGCATTATTTGATGTTTATAAAGGCGGCTACTTTAAAATCAGGACGTTTATGAAAAATCTGCCCGGACCCACCCGGACGTAGTAAAAATCCGGACATGTCCGGATTAATCCGGACGTCTGGTAACCCTACCATCAGTGCCTAACCTTTATAAGTGAGTTTTTACCTGTGTTTCATGTAAACTAAGTTTTGTTTGACTTTTTTGATTATGTACTTTCTACTTTTTTTAAGTGTGTGCCCTTTTTGGGCTTGATTTTTCTTGAAATTTTAATTTTATAAGTGACCTGGACTTTGACCTGTTTCCCAGATTTTGTAAACCTTTGTAATTTAGTAGAAATCTGTAGAAATAAAAACCATTTTGATTTGATTTGATTTGAAGAAGGTAGTTATTGTGTCCAATAAAAAAAAAAGTTATTTACCTTCAAATAAGATGGCCTTATTACAGTTCTTAGTCTCACAAACTTCGTTCAATACAGTCAATGTTTTCGACCTCTCCATTTTGGGTTCAGTTTTGTGATGAGGCATTAAAGTCTTGATATCTTCCATTAAGTGCCGATCTCTGTGACTTATTCCTACAAAAAATATTTCATTTATTTTAATTATAATAATATCTAGGGTATAAAAATGAAATGAATCCTTTTATTATTAGAAAAACTTTAACATATGTACCTCTTGAAGCCAAAACCAAAACTCTCTGTTTGTTAATCCATCTGCGTTTCTTTTCAACAGGTTCGTCTGAAGAACGCACAGCCGGCAAAGGCTCTGGAGCTTTTTCTAAGGGGCCCTTTGAAATTTCTTTGTACTTCCTTTTTTTGGCCACTTTAGATGATTTTTGCTCATTCTTCTTCACTGGACTTTTACTTTTCTCTTTGAATTTCATTTTATTTAAGTTTTTGTTCAGGATTATTCAGTTTTTATTTAAAAAAAAAACATAAAAACAAAAACACGTGTTTTGATTTTAAGGTTGATTTAACAAAATATCGCTTTCAGATCAGACATCTATTTTTGGTGAAAGCATAATCACGGGCACTGCACAAAAGTGCTTTTAACAAAATAATGTTGAAAATGTCGCTTTCAGTGCAGATATTTAAACGTTTTTTTCTAAAAGCGTTCCATGCGCTTACTCTTTTAACAGAGATAGTTTTTTTTTCGTTGGTTAATAATGACAGGCGTGTTTTCGGTGTTTTTCATTTTGAGGTTTGTATTTATTTAATTTTTTTAATAAAAAATTGTAAGGTTTGTTATTTAGAGAATGGATAAATAATGAACTGAGTACGTAAGCAATGATATTTATAAATTAGTTGAAATATTTTGATTACCCTTTTTATTACCGCATTTTAAGGCTGATTTGTAGACTGTATAAAAACTTTGTACAGTGTGTAATATCATAAAGCCTGGTCAAGCTGGGTTTATACAGAAACATTACATAACATAAGACATTGCATGACATAGCATGACATAACATTACAGAAGAAAATGGTTGTTTATTCAAAAAAATTAACATGACATAGGATAAAGGCTTGATTCAATCACACCAAGGGGTGAACAGCTCTCACAATCGGTGTACACATTTCTCACAATCTTTACACAATCATCCACAATCTGTCACATTCTCTCACAATCTTACCACAATCCCTCACAATCTTAGCAAAAGATTGTGGATTTTCACAATTGGCGCACACAATTTGGGGTTAGCTGGTCACCCCTTGGTTATTAAGTAGCAGGGCTGGTAACGGTAAATTAAGAGGGCGGCCAAGGAAACTAGAGGCATGATGACCTTTTTTTTTTTGTCACCAGAATTGTTGTTGGGGTGGCCCCCCTTTCAGGTATGCTATGCCGCTGCACAGTCCTCCACAATCCCTCACAATCTTTTCACAATCATAGCAAAAGATTGTGGATTTTCACAATTGGTGTACACATTTTGGGTTAGCTGTTCACCCCTTGAATCACTCACACATTTGTTTTTTAACACCAAAAACAATAAAAAAAAGTTGGGTTTGATGAAAAAACATAAATAATGATGTTACAGTCTTCCACATAATGGGCATTTTTTATGTCTCATGTTATGTCATGTTATTTTTCTGTGTAAACACTGACAAGCTTTATTATAACTCTGTTATATTATGTCATGATATGTGTCTGTATAAATTTAGCTTAATATCTTTGTTGTTTGGATCCAAGATACAATCTTAACCTAAACAAAAACCATTTTTCTAGCTTTTCATAAGAATTCACAATGTCTGATGAAGAGCAAATAGTTGAGGCTATAAATGGAGCCTTAGTTGCCTCTGAGTCCAGTGAAAAAGTGCAAAACTTCTGCAGAATCAAAGAACTTTTACTCCACAAAGCGCCGCAATTGCTATCCAAATATGTTTCAAATGTTCTTAACTTTGCCACTGACAAAAACCAAGATGTCAAGAAGTCACTGGTTGGCTTCATTGAAGATTTGTGCAAGATAAGAGAGTCACTCATACCTAATGTTATGACCACATTGCATATGTTGTTGTGTGATGAGTCAATGCAGGTGCAAAAGAGAGTGATCCAGGCTGCAATTAGTATTTACAGGTATAACTGAATTATTCTTTTGTAATTTGGTAGTAGGTTTTTTTCCACAAGTTCTAGTTTAGTTTTATTTTATATTTCTGGAAATTTTCAATTTATTTATTTTAATTTAATCAATTAGTTTTTTATAACACCAAATTTTATGTTTATTTATTTATTTATTTCAACAGTATCTACAGCAAAAAGCCAATTATATATAATATGTCACTTCTACAGATGATAAATAACAAACAAATCAAATTATATAATTACTTATTGATTAACTGCTGCTCACTTTTTGATCTATAATTTTTTTGAATTTCCTATAGTGAACATTGTCAATATCAACATCTGAAGCATACTTGTTAAATAAGTTGCATAAATTGTAGATAGGAGAGCTTTTAAATAGATTTGTTCATGGATAAGCTAAATAAAACTTATTTTTTGACCTTGCATTGATTCGATTTATCGCAAATGGAAGTTGTTCAACTATATTAGGACGATCGACATACCCTTTGAGAATTCTATACATTGTTGTTAAAAAAATTTAGTTCTTTGGTTTAGAGATAATCTATCAAACATTTTTAATAAGATGTTGTTGTCACAACCTCTTTGTGGATAAATCCCAAATTTTCTAAAGTGCATGGCTTTTAAAAATTTTCGCTGAACTCCCTCAATCATACCAATCCAAATGTCATATTGAGGGGACCAGATAACACTTCCATATTCCAGTATTGGTAATACCAGACTGTCAAATAAGTATATGCTTACGTCTATGTTAAAACTTTTAGTATTTCTACAAATAAACCCAGCAACTTTCTGGGCACTCCTAATTTTAGAAATAATATGTGATGAAAATGAAAGATTAGCATCGAAGGTACACCTAGGTCTTTTTGTTCAGATACACGCTCTAGGTTCTCATTATTTATTGTATAATCAAATTTGATTAAGTTTTTGTTACGACTAAATGACAAACAAAAGCATTTACCCAAATTTAAGTTAAAACCATTTTCCTGGCAATATAGAGCTGTGTCCTGAAAATAAAATATTTCCCATATGAGTCATTCTCACCAAATCTACAGAAAATTTGGTCAATTTTGAAACCAACTTTAGTACAGTGAAACCTCTCTTTGCAGACACCTTTATTAAGCGGACACTCCCTTTAGGCGGACAAATTTGTTGAAACCAAGCTTTTGCCTATGTCTTTACATGTGAAATTCCCTCCTATAACCGGACACTCTAATAACCTGACTCGGACAATTTTTTTTGGTTAATAAATTCTGAAACCTCCCTTAACTGGACGCAAACCTCTGACAACGGAACGGAGCGCTGCACGACATGGGCATAAATATTATGTAGTATGTTGGCAACAATGCACTCTGCAGCTGGGGACTCACCTCTTTCCGTTTTAATGCGGACACTAAATACATCTGCTGCATTTACATCAATATTTTATTCGGTGGGACTGCTGTGTTTATTGTTCAGTTGTATAATAATAGATCTCTTTGAAATGGCACCTAGTTAAAAAACTTCTTAGTTTATGTGAAAAAATGGAGGTTGTTAACGTTTCGGAGAAGGAACATCATCAGCACGAAAGATCGCCGAAAAATTTAATATCGGAAAATCTCAAGCAGCGGAAATTGTTAATAAATATATATCAAAATTTCGCCGTTCCCTCTCATAAGCGGACACCTCCAATAAGCAGACAAAATCGACGGAACCGTGAGTGTCGGCTTAAAGAAGGTTTCACTGTTTAAGATATTAATATAAAAATTAGTGGAATGAGTTTCTTTTTACTTGTAGATGCAACCCCTAAACAGGTCAAAACTTGGTGGGTGTGCTTTCGGGCTGTTCGTCCGTCGTCGTTGGAAATTCGTTCTCGACGTTTCGCCATCTCGAGTGGATGGCATCTTCAGGAGATGTTGACTGTTTGTCGGCTTCTCGAAGACTGGTGGTTAGTCTGTCGCGGGCGCAGGTTATATACGCTATGGTGGGCGGGGCGTATATCAGAGCTGGTCGTTGATTGCTCACTTTCCCGAGATTCAGTTTTGTTTTTGTAAGCGAGCCGTTTAGTGTTTTTAAGAACCGGTACCCATGTTCTGTTAATTTTAAGAGTTTCTTCAGATCTGTTGAAGTTCTGCTGGTGTTTATGAATTTCGATTGCTTCTCTATAGAGTCTTGGATAGTATGAAGAGGAGGCGCAGAGAACTTGTGTGTCTTCGAATTTTATTCGGTGGTCTTCATTGTTTACTGTGTGGTCTGCAACTGCGGATTTTTCCGTATGTCCGAGTCGACAGTTGGCTTTGTGTTCTTTGATTCTTGTGTTTACGGACCGTTTGGTTGTTCCGATGTAGACACTTCCACAGGTACAGGGAATGCGGTATACCCCCGAAGAACTTAGTGGATTCCTTATATCCTTCGCAGATCTGAGGTGGTTCTCGATCTTCTTAGATGGCTTGAAGATCGTTTTTATGTTGTGTTTTCCCAGAATACGTCCGATCCTATCCGTCACTCTAGGGATGTAGGGCAGAAAGGCTCTTGAAGTAACTTCGCGGCTGCTCAGTCCACCGCTACTGTTAGTTCTAGTGCTCGGCTTTGGTCGTATACATTTATCTATGTCGCTTTGATTGATTGATTGATTGATCCATTTGCTACGAGGGCGTTTTTTTTAAAATTTGGTTTATTACTTTCATTGTACTGACTACTAATGGAGGTGAATGAAATTTCCTTTATTGTTTAATTAAAAAATATATGAGATGTCAGAGACCAATTGGTATTCAATTAATATTAGCTAAATTTCCTTTGCAATTTAAAAGTAGCTTACCTAAGTTCTCTAATACAAATTTCAAAATGGGTTCTTACTATTGTAGAACTAAAATTTCAGACTTCCATTGTCTTTATTTATTTTAAAACACGACGTTTCGGTTAGTAAGTATCTCTAACCGTTATCAAGTGTAAACTAAACAATCTAGTCTCCAGGCTACTACTTATACTACTTGGTGTGCAGTCAGGTGTGACGGCCCGCCCCCTTTTTAATCGTAAGACGCCTGTTTTCCTTAAGGAGTGGTTTCCATATGTTTGGTATGTCCGTGCTTGGTTGACTGAAAACTTCTTTATTCTGCATTATAAACGCTTCAATAAACTTTCGTTTTCGCCAATGCGACTCCTTATGTAAAACTTTAGCTTCTGACCACTGAATCCTGTGATCATTTGACCATGCATGATCTGCTAAACCGGATTTTTCAATATCCCCTAATTGGGTACTTTTTAGATGCTCATTTACTCTAACCTGAAGAGGGCGTTTCGTTTCACCTACATATGATTTACCACACTCACACGGGATTTAGTAAATACATTCCTTATTATTTGAGGGATTGTCTGGTTTTGTTTTAGTTACAAAACTTCTTATCGTATTTCCCGAAGAAAATACTGTTTTTATATTATAGTGTTTAGCTATTCGTCTTATGTTTTCTGAAATCCCTTGAACATATGGAATGTTAATAACACCTAACGGATTAATATTTTGAGAATTTGGTACATTTAGTTTGTTTTAATTTTAAATATCGTTGAGTTTATTAATTTCTCGGAATAACCATTCTGTTGTAAGTCCTTTTATTTCTTATTTCTGGGTTCTTACTAGTTTGGAAATGTTTTTTTAAACTTTGCTATTACAGTACAGCCAAACTTCTTTATGTTCAGTTTAGCACTGTCCCTAAGAGTCATTTGCAACCATAATAGCCAAGTTTAGAAAAACATTTCCAAACTAGTAAGAACCTTTTTTTTACAGAATACCATTTTTGCTACATGACTTTTTTTACATGAAATGTTTTTGTAATGATTTCACTTCTATTTTAAAAGAATTGAATAATACTTATTTATTAAAGTAGTAAAATATGTGGAATATTGTTCAAAACTTTTGCAATGCCTTACTTAAAATGTTTAGGTTTTTCCCATGGTTTTATCATAGTTGCTATTAGCCTTCGAAAGCTCAGCTCTCTAGCGTTTCTGAAAGTGGACAATGTTACTTTTACATAACTTTACATGTATAGGGGAGGGATGTAAATTAATATTTTTGTATTTTAAATTTTTTTCCGATAGTTTTATCATAGTTCCTATCAGTCTTCCAATGCTCAGCTCTCTGGAAGTGAGTAATGTTACTTTTACATAACTTTACATTTATAGAAGAGGATAGTAAATGAAAATTTTGGGAGTTTAAAATTTTTTTCCATGGTTTTATCATAGTTTCTATCAGCGTTCCAAAACTCAGCTCTCTAGCGTTTCTGGAAGTGGGCAATGTTACTTTTATATATATTTACATTTATAGGAGAGGAAAGTAAATTAAAATGTTGCTGTTTTTAAATTTTTTCCTATAATTTTATCATAGTGTCTTTCAGTCTTAAAAAGCTCAGCTCTCTAGTGTTTCTGGAATTGGGCAGTGTTACTTTTATATAAATTTACCTTTATAGGGGAACGAAGTAAACTCGAATTTTGGGGTGTTTTAATTTTTTTCTATAGCTTTATCATAGTTACTATCGGCCTTCCAAAGCTCAGCTCTCTAGCGTGTCTGAAAGTGGGCAATGTTACTTTTACATAACTTTACATTTATAGGGGAGGAAAGTAAATTAGAATTTTGGGGTGTTTTAAATTTTTCCTTTAGTTTTATCGTAGTTCCTATCAGTTTGCCAAAGCTCAGCTCTCTAGCATTTCTGGAAGTGGGCAATGTTACTTTTACTTAACTTTACATTTATAGGGCAGGGAAGTAAATTAGAATTTTGGGGTGTTTTAAATTTTTCCTTTAGTTTTATCATAGTTCCTATCAGTCTACCAAAGCTCAACTCTCTAGCATTTCTGGAAGTGGGTAATGCTACTTTAACATAACTTTAAATGTATAGGGGAGGGGAGTAAATTAAAATTTTGGGGTTTTTTGATTTGGAGGGGTTGTTAATTAACTCTATGAAGATCTACAACTGTGCAAAGTTTGAGATTTGTACCTCATTCCGAAGTAGAGTTTTAGATAGGTCAAATATGGGGTGAAATGTTTCAAGAAAAGATGGTACGGCAGCACAAACTTGGTGAGGCGGTGCGGTGGTGATAGATTGTATAGATAAAATCATTGTAAATATTGTCCTTATTTTTCTCTTGGCATTTTTTTGAAATAAATTTAAAAGAATAATAATTGTTTATAGACGAACCCTATCATGGCTCTGTAAAGTTAGCAGCATAACAGATGAGATGGAGAGAGCATGGAATCAATTAAACCAAATCAAACTGGAGATTGCTAATATGATTGACAGTGACAATGATGGCATAAGGACTAGTTCGGTAAGTCTTAGATGATTATAGTACAGCAATTAATTCAGGCAAGATTCGGGAAAGTCCACTTTCTAGAAGCATTTTATATTACTTTTTGGCAAATGGGCAATTCCCCCTCTTTTGACCCCGCTGAATCCGAATATCCCTGTTGTCAACTCGAAATATTGACAGGGGCTGAGATATTCAAGATGGCGGCGGAATTTTAAATTGCCGCTGGAAAGCCCAAATTGTCACAGGTGTACATTCAAAATATATATTTGTATAATTAAAAAAATAATAACATATTATTTTTCTGCTGTGGCTGCAAAAACCTCCAAAACCCCCCCAGACCCCCCAAAATCTGAAAGTTTGAGGTATTTTCAAATTTTCTTAAAAACTAGGCTTCTAAGAGAAAAATGTATAATATACTTTATTGTAGACAATAAAATTCCCTTTTCAACATGGTATAACTTAATAAAGTTGGACTAATAACAAGCTCTCCAGCGGCGTCCGTTAATTGAAGTAGTTAAAAAAAGTTGAAAAAGTACCTTTCCAAGATTTATTTATTTTTTTTAAAAATTAATATCTACAGAAAACCATGTATTACATTTTGGTATACTCAATAAAATTTCCTTCAAAATGATGTATAACATGATTAAATCGGTTTTATAAATAAAACTTCAGGGGCATCCGTAATTAATTTTGAAAAAACAGAAAATAAACCATTTTTGTTACAGGTTTTATCTAATTTTCTCAAAAACTAAGCTTAACATGAAAAAACTTGTTCTACACTTTTTTGTAGACAGGGAAATTCCCTTTTTAAAAATGTGAAACTCGGTGGGTTTTGACTTATAGCAAACTCTCCAGCGACGTCCGTCAATGGGGGTGATTTCAACAAATCATTAAAAAAAACATGTTTTTCATACATTTTATTCAATTTTCTTAAAAACCAAGCTCTTTATCAAAAAATGTGTTCTACACTTCGTCATAGCCAATAAAATTTCCCTTCAAACGATGTATAACAAAGTGGTAGTTATTTTATATTTACAACTCCAGTGGTGTTCTTAATTTAAAGAAATTATTTAAGACTCATCAATCCAAACTAATCAATTTTGTGTCTTATTAGCTTTTCGGTGGATAATAAAGAGCGGCGGATAAAAGGTCGAAAGTACAAAAGGTCGAAAAAATAAGGTCGAAAGTACAAAAGGTCGAAAATACAAAAGGTCGAAAGTACAAAAGGTCGAAAGTACAAAAGATCAAAAAACAAAGGTCGAAAGTTCAAAAGGTCGAAAGTACAAAAGATCGAAATTACGGCCGCGGGTCCACATCGACTGCACAGGTCAATTCGACTTGATACAGTAAAAACACCTGTGTCAAAGTTACTACTGTTACTTTCTGCACAAAAAATTGCTTAGGGGGGGGCCATGGCCCCTATGTCCCCTCCCCTTATAACCAGCGGTGTTTTTTTTGCTTTAAAAAACTTATTAAGACAAATCAAAATATCTAATTTAATCAAAAAACTGTTTATTTTAATTTGGAAACATTTTATTTTAGTAGGTATAAATTACGAACCTTTTTGAAGTATTTATCATAACATTAACCTCATTTTGTAATATATCATTTAAAAAGAAATTGTCTTATCCTCAATAAACAATAAAGGCCATTTTTTTCTGAAAATCTTAGTTAAAAAAGATATTTAAATATGCAAGAGAAACTGATTATTTCACTTATTTTTGAAAATAAGTTTATATTAGTACGCCCCTGAAGTCTTAAATATGGCAACAACCGGACATTTTAATAAAGTTTTTAAAAGAAAATGTTATGTTCTACAATAAAGTATACTACTTATTTTTTCCTAAAAAGTGTAGTTTGTGAGAAAATTTTGAAAAACCTATAATAAACACGTTTTTTCTAAATAATCCCAATTTCCGTAAGCCACTGAAGAGCTACTTGCTTTTCCTAACCTTATTGACCAATACATCGTTGGAAAGGAAATTTTATTCTCCACAAAAAACTGTTCTTTGCAATTTTTGATAAAAAGGTTAGTTTTCGAGAAAATTGCATAAAACTGAAAAAAAACAGGTTTTTGGGGGTTCGGGGGGGGGTTTTCTCCGTCCCTGTCGATTTTTCGAGTTGGCAACAGAGATATTCGGATTCAGCGGGGTCAAATTAGGGGGAAATGGTCTGTTGGCAAAAAGTAATATGATTTGCTTCTAGACCGAAAACGGAAAGCCTTTTAAAATAATATGCTCTGACTAAATGGCTAGAGAAGGTATTGTTTTTTTTTTGAGGTAACACCTATCTTATCAATATTGTCATGACATCTGTACATGTGTGTGTGTGTGTGTATGTCTGTCTCGCTCATGATAGCTCCTAAACTGGTAAACTGATGTTCATAAAAATTTTAGGTAAAATAGTGTTTGACACAACAAGCTAATTGGCTTTTGGTCAAAATATATTAATGATAATGTAACAGGGGGCTCATTGACAGTGATTCTGTCAAATCAAGTGACCAGGGCTTAAATGTTACGAGCTGCCAATTTGTGCAACAATTTAAATAACTGATTAATTTATTACATTTATTAAGTTTCTTATTTATCACGATCTCGAAAGGGAATTTGGTGGTTGTTGGAGGAAGAATATACTAAAAACGTTTTTCTCAATTATATAAGCAATGTAGGAAAATCATACATACCTTTTCAATTTTCTTCTTGAAACTTCACATTTTCACTTCTTTATATTTATTAACCAAATATCAATTTTTATTACGATTAAAGTTTTGTATTCTTTGTTGTAAATATTTTTATTTATCATCATTTTAAACATTGATTGAATAATATGATCAACTGTTTAATTTACTTAATACTACTGTGTAGGTTTGGGATGTTGTATTTACTAAAAATGCCGATTTTAGGGCAATGAATGGTTTGTATTTGATGTTAAAAAAAATCAGAAAAATATAAAAACTATATTTAAAACACTGGAAACAGCAATAATAAAAAGGTTTAAAATTGAAATAAACTCTAAAATAACAAAGTTAACAGTTTTATACAAAGTTAAAATGATTGACAAAATTTCACATTTTCCTAGATGAAGCAGTGTGAAGCAAACAGAAACCGACTAAAAAATGTTGTTTAACGATTTTCTTGTCTCAGCCAAAGCCACCCTGCTTTCTAGGCATTCTTCTCTAAGCTTAGAGAGATGGACTGTGCTTTAAACGTTTCAAACAAAGACAAAATACCAGCGTAATCCAGAGATGCGTGTAATTAGAAAACCGAAAATTATCAGTGTTTTTTAAAAATTAAAAATAGTTTTAAGTCAGTTAAATTTGTTTCCAGATACAAAATATGCATTATTTTGATGTTAGTAGCTCAAAGGACATATTAGCCGAATACAACTTTTATTAAACTACAGCGGTCCAGAAAATATACCAAAAAACAAGTCGCTGGTGTTGCCATAAATTTTACTTATTCTTAACCTAGTTTTGTAAGTAATTAATGCTTGTTAATGTCGAAGACAATATTTAATTAAAAGTATTTAAAAACTTATAAATGAAAAAAATACAATTTATATTCAAATCCCATTTTGTCACAATAATGACAGTTTGAAAAAATGCTAAATTTTTAACGGGGCATCGAGTAAATATGCGGTTTTCGGTATATAGTAGAACACATTTGTCTCAATAATTTGTGTTATAACCAAGGGGTGATTATATATATATATATATATATATATATATATATATATATATATATATATATGTGGCTCAGGATTATGAAGACCTCGAATACATGATACGAAAACTAATAGAAGAGTACAATAAGTGGGGACTAGAGGTTAATCTCAATAAGACAGAGTATATGTGTATCGGTGGAATGAAACAGGATCTAATCTTAAATACCGGGCAGCGAATTCAGTCCTGTGATGAGTATAAATACTTAGGTCTAAAAATTACAGCTGACGGAACACTAGACAAAGCTATAAAAGATCGAAACGTACAAGGAAGAAAAGCAATAACTTTATTAAATGGAATAATTTGGGACCAAAGTATATCAAAACATAACAAAAAGCTTATATATAACACCATTGTAAAAAGTATTATTACATACGGCTCAAAAGTATGGCCAATCAAGGATAGAACAGAAAAAATGCTTTCCGCTGCGGAGATGGACTATTGGAGAAGAGCAGCAGGGAAATCAAAAAGAGAAAGAGTTACAAATCCAAGAATAAGAGAAATTATTGACAAAACAACTGGTGTGGTACGGACATGTACAAAGAATGAATGATGAAAGACTACCCAAACAAATACTACAATGGAAACCAACTGGCCGAAGAAAACGAGGACGGTCAAGGAGAAGCTGGAGAGGAATAGATAGTGAAATAAGAATAAGAGGCCTAGATGATGAATTATGGCCAAACAGAAACGAGTGGAGATTGGGTATCGTAAGACGTAGAACGTTGTGAAACCGATAAATATATATATATATATATATATATTTATCGGTTTCACAACGTTCTACGTCTTACGATACCCAATCTCCACTCGTTTCTGTTTGGCCATAATTCATCATCTAGGCCTCTTATTCTTATTTCACTATCTATTCCTCTCCAGCTTCTCCTTGACCGTCCTCGTTTTCTTCGGCCAGTTGGTTTCCATTGTAGTATTTGTTTGGGTAGTCTTTCATCATTCATTCTTTGTACATGTCCGTACCACACCAGTTGTTTTGTTCTTATATCATCCACTAAAGTACGTTCACCCACTGTCATAATTTCTCTTATTCTTGGATTTGTAACTCTTTCTCTTTTTGATTTCCCTGCTGCTCTTCTCCAATAGTCCATCTCCGCAGTGGAAAGCATTTTTTCTGTTCTATCCTTGATTGGCCATACTTTTGAGCCGTATGTAATAATACTTTTTACAATGGTGTTATATATAAGCTTTTTGTTATGTTTTGATATACTTTGGTCCCAAATTATTCCATTTAATAAAGTTATTGCTTTTCTTCCTTGTACGTTTCGATCTTTTATAGCTTTGTCTAGTGTTCCGTCAGCTGTAATTTTTAGACCTAAGTATTTATACTCATTACAGGACTGAATTCGCTGCCCGGTATTTAAGATTAGATCCTGTTTCATTCCACCGATACACATATACTCTGTCTTATTGAGATTAACCTCTAGTCCCCACTTATTGTACTCTTCTATTAGTTTTCGTGTCATGTATTCGAGGTCTTCATAATCCTGAGCCACTACTATCTGATCATCGGCGAAACATAAAGTATACAAGGTGGTTTTTTCCAACGGAATTCCCATGTTTTGGCATTTTCTCTTCCATACTTTAAGGACTTGTTCCAAGTATATCTTAAAGATCGTAGGCGAGATACAGCAACCTTGTTTAAGACCTTTATTTACTTGAAAGCCTTTGGTTAGTTTTGCTTTTATTTTAACTTTTGCCTTACTCTTGCGGTATAACTCTTTGATGGCCTTAATTAGTTGTACGCTTATGTTTGTGTTTTCCAACGCTTTCCAAAGTAGATTTAGTGGTATACTATCATATGCCTTCTGCAAATCGACGTAAAGCAGATGCAGCTCTTGTCCGTATGCCATTTTCTTTTCAATAACTTGGGTTATATCAAAGAGATGATCTGAAGTCGATCTACCCGCCCTGAAACCAGCTTGTTCTTCTGCCTTCATGTCTTTATATTCGCTCTCCACTTTATCTCTTATTATTTTACCGTATATTCTGCTTAGCGTACTAGTCACATATTTATACCTCTATAATTGTCACATATATCTTTCCCTCCTTTTTTGTGTATTGTGGAGGGGTGATTAGCTGAACCAAATTTGTACACCATACTACAGGACTTTTAAATAAATTCTTGGTCCTATAGTGTATTGTAGGGTCTTGTGGAATCCTGTAGTTAATTTTTGTACACCTACTGTGGGCAGCAGATCACCCCTTGGTTATGACCAAAAACTTTGTTTCTGAGATATTTACAAAAAAACTGTTTTCAAGGTTGATATATTGGACTGTGCTAATAAGCTAGGAAGGTCACAGATCCGTTTTTTTTTTCCTGATTTGGTAACCGTGACTTTTTTGCCGACACTAAGGCCGCCATTTCGGAACGCCTAATTGCACGGGTCATCGGCCACCTTTGGAACCCCAGACCGGGTATTTTTTTTTTATCCGGTCCTTTTGTCCCTTAGAATGGCCTACCGACTGAAGGAGTGTGTAACAAAGTCCGCCTTCACGAGATATCCGACCTCATCTGGCCTGGTTACCGGCGTGAATGAAGGGGTAGGACAATATTACATTTTACACTCCCCAGGAATCCTATAAATGTTTGCCGCACCCGACCTCGGCAACCGACGGGGATCGAACCCGCCACTGTAGCAAGCGAGATTCCTTAACTCACTCGTGTTCAATGCGCGAACGCACTGAGCCACCACGGCTACTCTCTCTCTCTCTCAGATCCGTTATGAATCCATTTATGTAAGAATGCCATTGATTCTGTTTACAGGTTAAATTTCTGGAATGTGTCATCCTACTACAAACTTATCCAGACGAGGCGGAAAAACGACCCAACGACTTTTCATTGGACAATGTACCTTTGACTCTGAAAATTGCCAGAAGGAGAAAATTAGAAGAAGAAGCAAACAATCTGTTTGAACTTCTTGTGAGTACATAAAGAAACACAAAATTATTTAAAAATTATTAAAAAATATACTTTCTTAAACCTTAAATACAAAGATAACATCTACAAAACTATAACAGATACAGCTGTAAATACAGTAAGTACAGGGTGTTCTAAATTTAATGTTTTTGAGGGGTTTTTGTAGGAGACTGACCCCATTAGCAAGCCTCGATTTTTAAGAGATGATTAAAACCCAGTAACAGATCCCAGGGGTGGCCAAAGGAGCCCGGGCCCCCCCTTTTTGACATGAATCTTAAAATTTTTAGTTTCAGAAAATAAATAACCAATGTTAGGTCACAAATTTTTACTGAACAAAATTTTTTTAAAAATTTTGCTAAAATGTCATTTTTTCAAATTTTTACGCAAAATTTAACTGATTTTGCTCTAATTTTCGCCTGCGGGACATTTTATTTGAACATAGTGGCAAACTTTAAAGCTAAGTCTTAGTAAATCCCCAAAAAAAATTGGTTTGTGTTTTCAAGTGTCAAATTGAATTCCATCTGTCACTTTTAGTTTTTAAGATATTACATAACCAAACAAGTTTAATGGCTAATCGGGCAAAAAGGAGTTTTTTGTTTCCCTTATATTTTTCCGTGGGTAGCTTAACCTCACGGGGGTCCATAATCAATGGACACCTAATAAGTGTTGACAGTTAACCGTTTCGTCCTTATGGGACTCCTCAGAACACTGCTGGTCAAGTGACAAATCTTGCGAAGTTAATCAGACGGTTTTGTCTCTAATTAAATGTAATTAGTGAGCGAACTATAGCAAGAGGCGCCATCTACCGAGATACGAGAGAAACAAAAAACCAAAAGCAGGGAAAACACTGCTATACAATATCGATCAATGAAAAGATCGAATGCAAATAAAAGAAAACAACTATAGTCCGTGACCTATGACAGCTCTTTGTCTTTTCAGGCCGGATCAACGCATTTTTACCCGTCATCAAGACAGTGAGCGTCAATCAACGGAATTTTTAAGCCAAATAATACTAACAAACGTGAAATTTCGTACCCGTGAATTTAAAAATCAAACAAGTTTAATGGCTAATCGGGCAAAAAGGAGTTTTTTTGTTTCCCTTATATTTTTCCGTGGGTAGCTTAACCTCACGGGGGTCCAAGATCTAATGGACACCTAATAAGTGTTGACAGTTAACCGTTTCGTCCTTATGGGACTCCTCAGAACACTGCTGGTCAAGTGACAAATCTTGCGAAGTTAATCAGACGGTTTTGTCTCTAAATAAATGTAATTAGTGAGCGAACTATAGCAAGAGGCGCCATCTACCGAGATACGAGAGAAACAAAAAACCAAAAGCAGGGAAAACACTGCTATACAATATCGATCAATGAAAAGATCGAATGCAAATAAAAGTCACTTGACCAGCAGTGTTCTGAGGAGTCCCATAAGGACGAAACGGTTAACTGTCAACACTTATTAGGTGTCCATTAGATCTTGAACCCCCGTGAGGTTAAGCTTTTAAGCTACCCATGGAAAAATATAAGGGAAACAAAAAACTCCTTTTTGCCCGATTAGCCATTAAACTTGTTTGATTTTTAAATTCACGGGTACGAAATTTCACGTTTGATATTACATAACTTTTTTTATTTCTTTATGGAACGACCATTTATTTCTTTATACTCTTTGAATTTTTACCTTCCTAGCCCGCATAGCAAAGGTATTATTTTCGACGAAAATTTTTTTTTTGAGATAACGTCAAAATTATTTTATTTGGATGTGTGTGTGTATATTATTTCTGTCCGTAACACGATAGCTCCTAAACCGCTGAACCGATTTTCATACAATTTTCAAGTAAAATATTGTTCGACACTCTTACGAGCTGACTAGATTTTGGTAAAAATGGAATATAGTAGACGTTATTTTGCTCATTTATATTTATCGGTTTCACAACATTCTACGTCTTCCGATACCCAATCTCCACTCGTTTCTGTTTGCCCATAATTCATGATCTAGGCCTCTTATTCTTATTTCACTCTCTATTCCTTCTCTCCAACTTCTGTTTGGCCGTCCTCGTTTTCTTCGGCCAGTTGGTTTCTATTGTAGTATTTGTTTAGGTAGTCTTTCATCATTCATTCTTTGTACATGTTTGTACCACACCAGTTGTTTTGTTCTTATATCATCCACTAAAGTATGTTCACCCACTGTCATAATTTCTCTTATTCTTTGATTTGTAACTCTTTCTCTTTTTGATTTCCCTGCTGCTTTTCTCCAATAGTCCATCTCCGTAGCGGAAAGCATTTTTTCTGTTCTATCCTTGATTGGCCATACTTCTGAGCCGTACGTAATAATACTTTTCACAATGGTGTTATTGTTGATGTTTTGAGGTTTGAGGTAGAGCCGCGGGACTGTAAACGCGCTGGTCGTTTTATAAAATCTGGGTGCAAAAATGCTTAAAAGGACGATGTAAAAATATTAATTTTTCCGAGCCACACAAAGACAATTTAGAGGATTGGCACTCACCTTTTTAGTTGTTTCCGTCGTCCAGAGGAGCTCCTCTCGCTGGCCCAGTCGTTGCAGTCGATCCACACTAGAATCACTTGTTTGTATAATGGTTTAGTTTGATTTTCTAAGAATGTTATTGGATTTTTTGGTTAATAGAATTTATCACCATGCTGCGTGGTGATCTCGATAGAATACGACAGACGAATTCTTTTTTGGTTACGCCTTTTTGCGCAAATTCATTTTTCGTAGATGGCGCTGGCGTTTTGCTTGTGCCAATCAAAATTGAAATTGTGTGGGTTTTCCGAATACGGGAATTTGGCGCAAAATTTGAATTTAAAATTAAAGTTTCACGAACAGTTATATATAAGCTTTTTGTTATGTTTTGATATACTTTGGTCCCAAATTATTCCATTTAATAAAGTTATTGCTTTTCTTCTTTGTACGTTTCGATCTTTTGTAGCTTTGTCTAGTGTTCCGTCAGCTGTAATTTTTAGACCTAAGTATTTAAACTCATCACAGGAATGAATTCGCTGCCCGATATTTAAGATTAGATCCTGTTTCATTCCACCTATTCACATACACTCTGTCTTATTGAGATTAACCTCTAGTCCCCACTTATTGTACTCTTCTATTAGTTTTCGTGTCATATATTCGAGATCGTCATAATCTTATCCACTACTATCTGATCATCGGCGAAACATAAAGTATACAAGGTGTTTTCGTCCAACGGAATTCCCATGTAACTTCCTGACAATATTTGTGTGGACTTTGTTTGTCACTCTGTACATTTTTTAGGTTAAGTTCCACAACTCCCCCCACATCAGTAGCGCCAACCTGTTAGCCTGCATTGGGGTGTTGACCATCTTGGCCAAAAGCAGGGCTGAATTCATGGAGAGAGTGATAGATGCCATTGAGTCACTCTACAATAATTTGCCACCTACTTTGACAACCACGCAAGTCAGTTCTGTCAAGAAAAAACTGAAAACCGAATTGGCTGGGTAAGAAATAATAGAGGAAAGGCGCCTATTATCGGATACTTTTTTGTTTTGGGCTATAAAAAAATTCTGTAACCTATATTTTTCAATATTCTGAAATGCCAAATGTCAAACTTAATTTTTTTCTGAGACAGATAAACATATATTTTGGAATACAAAAATCACCATTTTAAAAATGGTGTCCTAATATCGGATAGAAGGTAGTCCCAATATCGCAAATATCCGATATTTGGAACCCATAGTAAAGTTAGAGCTTTTTTATTATAATTTTTAATCAGTTAAAACCATACACTAGCGTAATATTTTTTAAATAAAAAAGTAATTTGTCAACGCTTAAAACTAAAAACAAAATTGGGAAACCCATAGTGTCCGATATTAGGGCATACATTATATGTGAGGTTATCAACCTTTTTCAAAAGACAAAACTGCACTAAACCTAATAAATTATACATCAAATAAAACCTTACAATATGCTTAATCAAATGATGTAAATCAAATTAATAATTTGTCTTACCTTCTAAGAATAGATTGCCTATAATCAGCAGCGGTAAAATTTTCGTGCACTATGATTTTATGTAAACAACTGAACAGCAAATAAAAACTTGCCGCAGAAATCTGTAATTTATATATAATCGGTACATGCTTTTTGATAAAAAATCGCCATTTTGAAAATGCTACCCCATCGATTTTTTATATTTTTTTGAAAAAAGATGCTCCAATATTTTTTGTATTGCCTCTAAAAATTTTAGAGTGGGCCGAGAAGTATAAATGCCAAAAAGAAAAATTCTTGTGTAAATGCGCGAGTCTGGCCCTTATTTATATGTATATACAGGGTGTCATTAAAAGTTTGTAACAAACTTTGACAGGTGATAGTACACATAAAAATAAGAAAAAAGTTCATATGAACATTGGTCCTAAAATGCATAGTAGGGGAGCTACGGGCACCAAAAAGGTTAATATCGAAAATGGTTTTTTTTATACAGCAACTTTAAAAAGCTATGGAATTTTACAAAAAATTGCAAATGTTAATTAATTTTGACCCTTCACATTCTGGTAAGGTAAAAAAATAATTACTTAACTCAAAAGGGTACTTTTGGTAGGGGTGGGGGGTTGTTTTAACAAGATTTTTTTTTGTATTGCATTTTTTTACATTTTGAGTCCATTTTTAAGAACTACTCCCTTTTTTAAATAAAAAAGGTACTCTTGTCTAAATTGCCCAGAGCAACGGTTTACGAGATAATTGAGCGTAAAGATTTTTAGTACCTTAGAATTTTTTTTTGTATTGCATTTTTTTACATTTTGAGTCCATTTTTAAAAACTACTCCCTTTTTTAAGTAAAAAAGGTACTCTTGTCTTAAGTCGCCCAGAGCAACGGTTTACGAGATAAGTGAACGTAAAAGTTATTCTGCTTATGGGAGGTACTAAAAAAATGTACGCTCAATTATCTCGTAAACCGTTGCTCTGGGCGACTTTAGACAAGAGTACCTTTTTTACTTAGAAAAGGGAGTAGTTTTCAAAAATGGACTCAAAATGAAAAAAAATGCAATACAAAAAAAAAATCTTGTTAAAACAACCCCCCACCCCTACCAAAAGTACCCTTTTGAGTTAAGTAATTATTTTTTTACCTTATCACAATGTGAAGGGTCAAAATTAATTAACATTTGCAATTTTTTGTAAAATTCCATAGCTTTTTAAAGTTGCTGTATAAAAAAACCATTTTCGATATTAACCCTTTTGATGCCCGTAGCTCCCCCACTATGCATTTTAGGACCTATGTTCATATGAACTTTTTTTCTTATTTTTATGTGTACTATCACCTGTCAAAGTTTGTTACAAACTTTTAATGACACCCTGTATGCAAGCAAGCAGTTCTGTTAAGGCACCCGTTATTTTGCTTTAAGGAAAAAATATTTTTTTTTCATTCTGACACCCCCCTCCCCTCCCTTGAACATTGAAGGGCCAAGACGGGTCTTCTACTTTGATTTACACCCCGGGCGCCTTCATAGGACTGCTCGCTTGCCCATATACATATAAGTATGGCCAAGGCATCCGCGCACTTAGACAAGAATTTCTCTTTTTGGCATTTAATCTTCTCGACCCACTCTAAAATTTTTAAAGGGCATAAACAAAATATTGGAGCATTTTTTTCAAAAAAATATAAAAAATCGAAGGGGTCACATTTTCAAAAAGGTGATTTTTTAAATTTATTGTCTTATACTAAGGGCACTGATGCGATTATTTGTCATTTTCAATATTTTTTCTTAAAGCCTCTTGTTCTTATTTCAAAACAGTAGGAAAATTTTTTTGTGCATAGTTCGTATTTTTTCAGGAAAAATCATAAACCATAGATATGTTTTGGCCAATTAAGAAGATAAAACACACTGTAGATTTAAGGAATTTCAATATTTTTTCAAATTTTTTATCTTGGTGGTGTAATCGGTATCTATAGGGGAACCAAAAAATAAATTTTTATTAAAATCAAAATTTTTAAGTGAAAAAGGTGGCCGGGTTGACATGGAAAGCCCCATATTATCAAAGAAGTCAGCAATAAATAATTTAGTAATAAATGGATTAAATAATATTTATTTTTTAATCAAAACGAATTTTATATTTCACACAATAATATAAGTTGAGATAACTTTTTGACAGTTATCAGCTGTTTACCATAACAAATAGCATAGGCCAACGAAAAAAAGTTCTAAAAAGTTGTCTCAAAAATAATGATATGAACTGTATAGTATAAACCCTATATCATTATTTTTGAGACAACTTTTTAGAACTTTTTTTCGTTGGTCTATGCTATTTGTTATGGTAAACAGCTGATAAGTGTCAAAAAGTTATCTAAAAAATTATGATATGGAGTATACTATAGTAGTGTGAGCTATGGTGATCCTAATTTTTTCGAGAAAAAAAAAGTTGCTCCGATTTCAAAAATTTTTATATATCTTTGCGTTTCAGATGATTTTGAAACTTTTTTGTTGCGCCGTCTCTCTGTCTGTCTGTCTGTATGTCTGTCTGTAACGACCAACGCGCATAACTCAAAAACCGCTTGGCCGATTTTAATAAAATTTGGTACCTAGGCTGGGTCTTGGGTCGAGATGGTCCCATTTAAAAATAAACAAAATCCACGGAACACAAACCAAATAAAAGGGTGGTGGTAGATTTATTTATAGTAGAAAATATGGCGTGTGTGATATCAAACGAAAGGTAATTGAGTCTGCAGTTAAACAAAATACATTTTAATTCATTGAAAAAAAAGGGTGGGGGTATATTTTAAAAATTAGAGTTTAAGTGAAAATATGGCGTGTGTGATATCAAACGAAAGGTAATTGAGTCCGGAGTTTAACAAAATACATTTTAGTTTTTGTTTTTTTTAAGGGTGGGGGTAGATTTCAAAAATTTGATACAAAACATAGCTTGTGTGGTATCAAACAAAAGGTAATTTAGTCCGGAGTTGAATAAAATATATATCAGTTTTTAGTTATATTAGCTCACACGTACACTATACCTATAGTACCTAGTGTGAGCTTAGGGGCCCATATATTGACAAAGTATTTTTTTTATGTATTTATTAATTGTTTTGTTATAATTTATTCCATTTATTTATAAAAAAAAATTCTGGTTTTAACTATTGTTTTTCAAACAGATTAATCAAACATCCTGCAGCCTATGAGTTTGCTCCCCGGCTGGCCCCCCTTCTTATCGAACTCGGCTACGTCCAGGCAGAAATATCGAAAATGCTTCCTCGAAGCGACGAACGCAAGAAATACTTGAAGAGAAAGAAAGAGAGAACTAGAGAAGA
Source organism: Aspidapion aeneum (assembly GCA_963576565.1). Taxonomy (NCBI): domain Eukaryota; kingdom Metazoa; phylum Arthropoda; class Insecta; order Coleoptera; family Brentidae; genus Aspidapion; species Aspidapion aeneum. Next base: position 225,379,720 of record OY755038.1, on the reverse strand, counting down.
TGCCGCCAATGAGAGATTGGCCAAAAAGAGCAGGCTCGAAACCAAGATTGATAAAGACGTTCCAGTAAGTATTTTAGTTAACCGTTTCGCGGAGAGAGGGCGTGCAAAACTGTAAACAACAGCACTCTCTCTCCGCTGTTGTTGGGAACTAGCCTAAACATACAGCAGACCCAGTAGACCACTTAGTAGATACGTTTTGGAAGGGAAAAAATTGAGTTTTTTTTGTAAACGCAGTTATAATTTTTTTGGTAAAACGTCTATTTTTAGATATTTTTACCAAATTTCGTAAAAAACAAAAAAAATCGTTAAAGATAATTATCAAAAGCAAAAAAAGAAAACGGTTTTTAAATAATTCTCCAAAAATTTTAGGCTGTGTAAAGAAATTGTTTACACATTTTAGTTAACCGTTTCGCGGAGAGAGGGCGTGCAAAACTGTAAACAACAGCACCCTCTCTCCGCTGTTGTTGGGAACTAGCCTAAACATACAGCAGACCCAGTAGACCACTTAGTAGATACGTTTTGGAAGGGAAAAAATTGAGTTTTTTTTGTAAACGCAGTTATAAGTTTTTTGGTAAAACGTCTATTTTTAGATATTTTTACCAAATTTCGTAAAAAACAAAAAAAATCGTTAAAGTTAATTATCAAAAGCAAAAAAAGAAAACGGTTTTTAAATAATTCTCCAAAAATTTTAGGCTGTGTAAAGAAATTGTTTACACATTTTAGTTAACCGTTTCACGGATAGAGGGCGTCCAAAACTGTAAACAACAGCACCCTCTCTCCGCTGTTGTTGGGAACTAGCCTAAACATACAGCAGACCCAGTAGACCACTTAGTAGATACGTTTTGGAAGGGAAAAAATTGAGTTTTTTTTGTAAACGCAGTTATAATTTTTTTGGTAAAACGTCTATTTTTAGATATTTTTACCAAATTTCGTAAAAAACAAAAAAAATCGTTAATGATAATCATCAAAAGCAAAAAAAGAAAACGGCTTTTAAATAATTTTCCAAAAATTTTAGGCTGTGTCAAGAAATTGTTTACACATTTTAGTTAACCGTTTCGCGGAGAGAGGGCGTGCAAAACTGTAAACAACAGCACCCTCTCTCCGCTGTTGTTGGGAACTAGCCTAAACATACAGCAGACCCAGTAGACCACTTAGTAGATACGTTTTGGAAGGGAAAAAATTGAGTTTTTTTTGTAAACGCAGTTATAATTTTTTTGGTAAAACGTCTATTTTTAGATATTTTTACCAAATTTCGTAAAAAACAAAAAAAATCGTTAAAGATAATTATCAAAAGCAAAAAAAGAAAACGGTTTTTAAATAATTCTCCAAAAATTTTAGGCTGTGTAAAGAAATTGTTTACACATTTTAGTTAACCGTTTCGCGGAGAGAGGGCGTGCAAAACTGTAAACAACAGCACCCTCTCTCCGCTGTTGTTGGGAACTAGCCTAAACATACAGCAGACCCAGTAGACCACTTAGTAGATACGTTTTGGAAGGGAAAAAATTGAGTTTTTTTTGTAAACGCAGTTATAAGTTTTTTGGTAAAACGTCTATTTTTAGATATTTTTACCAAATTTCGTAAAAAACAAAAAAAATCGTTAAAGTTAATTATCAAAAGCAAAAAAAGAAAACGGTTTTTAAATAATTCTCCAAAAATTTTAGGCTGTGTAAAGAAATTGTTTACACATTTTAGTTAACCGTTTCACGGATAGAGGGCGTCCAAAACTGTAAACAACAGCACCCTCTCTCCGCTGTTGTTGGGAACTAGCCTAAACATACAGCAGACCCAGTAGACCACTTAGTAGATACGTTTTGGAAGGGAAAAAATTGAGTTTTTTTTGTAAACGCAGTTATAATTTTTTTGGTAAAACGTCTATTTTTAGATATTTTTACCAAATTTCGTAAAAAACAAAAAAAATCGTTAATGATAATCATCAAAAGCAAAAAAAGAAAACGGCTTTTAAATAATTTTCCAAAAATTTTAGGCTGTGTCAAGAAATTGTTTACACATTTTAGTTAACCGTTTCGCGGAGAGAGGGCGTGCAAAACTGTAAACAACAGCACCCTCTCTCCGCTGTTGTTGGGAACTAGCCTAAACATACAGCAGACCCAGTAGACCACTTAGTAGATACGTTTTGGAAGGGAAAAAATTGAGTTTTTTTTGTAAACGCAGTTATAATTTTTTTGGTAAAACGTCTATTTTTAGATATTTTTACCAAATTTCGTAAAAAACAAAAAAAATCGTTAAAGATAATTATCAAAAGCAAAAAAAGAAAACGGTTTTTAAATAATTCTCCAAAAATTTTAGGCTGTGTAAAGAAATTGTTTACACATTTTAGTTAACCGTTTCGCGGAGAGAGGGCGTGCAAAACTGTAAACAACAGCACCCTCTCTCCGCTGTTGTTGGGAACTAGCCTAAACATACAGCAGACCCAGTAGACCACTTAGTAGATACGTTTTGGAAGGGAAAAAATTGAGTTTTTTTTGTAAACGCAGTTATAATTTTTTTGGTAAAACGTCTATTTTTAGATATTTTTACCAAATTTCGTAAAAAACAAAAAAAATCGTTAAAGATAATTATCAAAAGCAAAAAAAGAAAACGGTTTTTAAATAATTCTCCAAAAATTTTAGGCTGTGTAAAGAAATTGTTTACACATTTTAGTTAACCGTTTCGCGGAGAGAGGGCGTGCAAAACTGTAAACAACAGCACCCTCTCTCCGCTGTTGTTGGGAACTAGCCTAAACATACAGCAGACCCAGTAGACCACTTAGTAGATACGTTTTGGAAGGGAAAAAATTGAGTTTTTTTTGTAAACGCAGTTATAATTTTTTTGGTAAAACGTCTATTTTTAGATATTTTTACCAAATTTCGTAAAAAACAAAAAAAATCGTTAAAGATAATTATCAAAAGCAAAAAAAGAAAACGGTTTTTAAATAATTCTCCAAAAATTTTAGGCTGTGTAAAGAAATTGTTTACACATTTTAGTTAACCGTTTCGCGGAGAGAGGGCGTGCAAAACTGTAAACAACAGCACCCTCTCTCCGCTGTTGTTGGGAACTAGCCTAAACATACAGCAGACCCAGTAGACCACTTAGTAGATACGTTTTGGAAGGGAAAAAATTGAGTTTTTTTTGTAAACGCAGTTATAAGTTTTTTGGTAAAACGTCTATTTTTAGATATTTTTACCAAATTTCGTAAAAAACAAAAAAAATCGTTAAAGTTAATTATCAAAAGCAAAAAAAGAAAACGGTTTTTAAATAATTCTCCAAAAATTTTAGGCTGTGTAAAGAAATTGTTTACACATTTTAGTTAACCGTTTCACGGATAGAGGGCGTCCAAAACTGTAAACAACAGCACCCTCTCTCCGCTGTTGTTGGGAACTAGCCTAAACATACAGCAGACCCAGTAGACCACTTAGTAGATACGTTTTGGAAGGGAAAAAATTGAGTTTTTTTTGTAAACGCAGTTATAATTTTTTTGGTAAAACGTCTATTTTTAGATATTTTTACCAAATTTCGTAAAAAACAAAAAAAATCGTTAATGATAATCATCAAAAGCAAAAAAAGAAAACGGCTTTTAAATAATTTTCCAAAAATTTTAGGCTGTGTCAAGAAATTGTTTACACATTTTAGTTAACCGTTTCGCGGAGAGAGGGCGTGCAAAACTGTAAACAACAGCACCCTCTCTCCGCTGTTGTTGGGAACTAGCCTAAACATACAGCAGACCCAGTAGACCACTTAGTAGATACGTTTTGGAAGGGAAAAAATTGAGTTTTTTTTGTAAACGCAGTTATAATTTTTTTGGTAAAACGTCTATTTTTAGATATTTTTACCAAATTTCGTAAAAAACAAAAAAAATCGTTAAAGATAATTATCAAAAGCAAAAAAAGAAAACGGTTTTTAAATAATTCTCCAAAAATTTTAGGCTGTGTAAAGAAATTGTTTACACATTTTAGTTAACCGTTTCGCGGAGAGAGGGCGTGCAAAACTGTAAACAACAGCACCCTCTCTCCGCTGTTGTTGGGAACTAGCCTAAACATACAGCAGACCCAGTAGACCACTTAGTAGATACGTTTTGGAAGGGAAAAAATTGAGTTTTTTTTGTAAACGCAGTTATAATTTTTTTGGTAAAACGTCTATTTTTAGATATTTTTACCAAATTTCGTAAAAAACAAAAAAAATCGTTAAAGATAATTATCAAAAGCAAAAAAAGAAAACGGTTTTTAAATAATTCTCCAAAAATTTTAGGCTGTGTAAAGAAATTGTTTACACATTTTAGTTAACCGTTTCGCGGAGAGAGGGCGTGCAAAACTGTAAACAACAGCACCCTCTCTCCGCTGTTGTTGGGAACTAGCCTAAACATACAGCAGACCCAGTAGACCACTTAGTAGATACGTTTTGGAAGGGAAAAAATTGAGTTTTTTTTGTAAACGCAGTTATAATTTTTTTGGTAAAACGTCTATTTTTAGATATTTTTACCAAATTTCGTAAAAAACAAAAAAAATCGTTAAAGATAATTATCAAAAGCAAAAAAAGAAAACGGTTTTTAAATAATTCTCCAAAAATTTTAGGCTGTGTAAAGAAATTGTTTACACATTTTAGTTAACCGTTTCGCGGAGAGAGGGCGTGCAAAACTGTAAACAACAGCACCCTCTCTCCGCTGTTGTTGGGAACTAGCCTAAACATACAGCAGACCCAGTAGACCACTTAGTAGATACGTTTTGGAAGGGAAAAAATTGAGTTTTTTTTGTAAACGCAGTTATAATTTTTTTGGTAAAACGTCTATTTTTAGATATTTTTACCAAATTTCGTAAAAAACAAAAAAAATCGTTAAAGTTAATTATCAAAAGCAAAAAAAGAAAACGGTTTTTAAATAATTCTCCAAAAATTTTAGGCTGTGTAAAGAAATTGTTTACACATTTTAGTTAACCGTTTCACGGATAGAGGGCGTCCAAAACTGTAAACAACAGCACCCTCTCTCCGCTGTTGTTGGGAACTAGCCTAAACATACAGCAGACCCAGTAGACCACTTAGTAGATATGTTTTGGAAGGGAAAAAATTGAGTTTTTTTTGTAAACGCAGTTATAATTTTTTTGGTAAAACGTCTATTTTTAGATATTTTTACCAAATTTCGTAAAAAACAAAAAAAATCGTTAATGATAATCATCAAAAGCAAAAAAAGAAAACGGCTTTTAAATAATTTTCCAAAAATTTTAGGCTGTGTCAAGAAATTGTTTACACATTTTAGTTAACCGTTTCGCGGAGAGAGGGCGTGCAAAACTGTAAACAACAGCACCCTCTCTCCGCTGTTGTTGGGAACTAGCCTAAACATACAGCAGACCCAGTAGACCACTTAGTAGATACGTTTTGGAAGGGAAAAAATTGAGTTTTTTTTGTAAACGCAGTTATAATTTTTTTGGTAAAACGTCTATTTTTAGATATTTTTACCAAATTTCGTAAAAAACAAAAAAAATCGTTAAAGATAATTATCAAAAGCAAAAAAAGAAAACGGTTTTTAAATAATTCTCCAAAAATTTTAGGCTGTGTAAAGAAATTGTTTACACATTTTAGTTAACCGTTTCGCGGAGAGAGGGCGTGCAAAACTGTAAACAACAGCACCCTCTCTCCGCTGTTGTTGGGAACTAGCCTAAACATACAGCAGACCCAGTAGACCACTTAGTAGATACGTTTTGGAAGGGAAAAAATTGAGTTTTTTTTGTAAACGCAGTTATAATTTTTTTGGTAAAACGTCTATTTTTAGATATTTTTACCAAATTTCGTAAAAAACAAAAAAAATCGTTAAAGATAATTATCAAAAGCAAAAAAAGAAAACGGTTTTTAAATAATTCTCCAAAAATTTTAGGCTGTGTAAAGAAATTGTTTACACATTTTAGTTAACCGTTTCGCGGAGAGAGGGCGTGCAAAACTGTAAACAACAGCACCCTCTCTCCGCTGTTGTTGGGAACTAGCCTAAACATACAGCAGACCCAGTAGACCACTTAGTAGATACGTTTTGGAAGGGAAAAAATTGAGTTTTTTTTGTAAACGCAGTTATAATTTTTTTGGTAAAACGTCTATTTTTAGATATTTTTACCAAATTTCGTAAAAAACAAAAAAAATCGTTAAAGTTAATTATCAAAAGCAAAAAAAGAAAACGGTTTTTAAATAATTCTCCAAAAATTTTAGGCTGTGTAAAGAAATTGTTTACACATTTTAGTTAACCGTTTCACGGATAGAGGGCGTCCAAAACTGTAAACAACAGCACCCTCTCTCCGCTGTTGTTGGGAACTAGCCTAAACATACAGCAGACCCAGTAGACCACTTAGTAGATATGTTTTGGAAGGGAAAAAATTGAGTTTTTTTTGTAAACGCAGTTATAATTTTTTTGGTAAAACGTCTATTTTTAGATATTTTTACCAAATTTCGTAAAAAACAAAAAAAATCGTTAATGATAATCATCAAAAGCAAAAAAAGAAAACGGCTTTTAAATAATTTTCCAAAAATTTTAGGCTGTGTCAAGAAATTGTTTACACATTTTAGTTAACCGTTTCGCGGAGAGAGGGCGTGCAAAACTGTAAACAACAGCACCCTCTCTCCGCTGTTGTTGGGAACTAGCCTAAACATACAGCAGACCCAGTAGACCACTTAGTAGATACGTTTTGGAAGGGAAAAAATTGAGTTTTTTTTGTAAACGCAGTTATAATTTTTTTGGTAAAACGTCTATTTTTAGATATTTTTACCAAATTTCGTAAAAAACAAAAAAAATCGTTAAAGATAATTATCAAAAGCAAAAAAAGAAAACGGTTTTTAAATAATTCTCCAAAAATTTTAGGCTGTGTAAAGAAATTGTTTACACATTTTAGTTAACCGTTTCGCGGAGAGAGGGCGTGCAAAACTGTAAACAACAGCACCCTCTCTCCGCTGTTGTTGGGAACTAGCCTAAACATACAGCAGACCCAGTAGACCACTTAGTAGATACGTTTTGGAAGGGAAAAAATTGAGTTTTTTTTGTAAACGCAGTTATAATTTTTTTGGTAAAACGTCTATTTTTAGATATTTTTACCAAATTTCGTAAAAAACAAAAAAAATCGTTAAAGATAATTATCAAAAGCAAAAAAAGAAAACGGTTTTTAAATAATTCTCCAAAAATTTTAGGCTGTGTAAAGAAATTGTTTACACATTTTAGTTAACCGTTTCGCGGAGAGAGGGCGTGCAAAACTGTAAACAACAGCACCCTCTCTCCGCTGTTGTTGGGAACTAGCCTAAACATACAGCAGACCCAGTAGACCACTTAGTAGATACGTTTTGGAAGGGAAAAAATTGAGTTTTTTTTGTAAACGCAGTTATAATTTTTTTGGTAAAACGTCTATTTTTAGATATTTTTACCAAATTTCGTAAAAAACAAAAAAAATCGTTAAAGTTAATTATCAAAAGCAAAAAAAGAAAACGGTTTTTAAATAATTCTCCAAAAATTTTAGGCTGTGTAAAGAAATTGTTTACACATTTTAGTTAACCGTTTCACGGATAGAGGGCGTCCAAAACTGTAAACAACAGCACCCTCTCTCCGCTGTTGTTGGGAACTAGCCTAAACATACAGCAGACCCAGTAGACCACTTAGTAGATATGTTTTGGAAGGGAAAAAATTGAGTTTTTTTTGTAAACGCAGTTATAATTTTTTTGGTAAAACGTCTATTTTTAGATATTTTTACCAAATTTCGTAAAAAACAAAAAAAATCGTTAATGATAATCATCAAAAGCAAAAAAAGAAAACGGCTTTTAAATAATTTTCCAAAAATTTTAGGCTGTGTCAAGAAATTGTTTACACATTTTAGTTAACCGTTTCGCGGAGAGAGGGCGTGCAAAACTGTAAACAACAGCACCCTCTCTCCGCTGTTGTTGGGAACTAGCCTAAACATACAGCAGACCCAGTAGACCACTTAGTAGATACGTTTTGGAAGGGAAAAAATTGAGTTTTTTTTGTAAACGCAGTTATAATTTTTTTGGTAAAACGTCTATTTTTAGATATTTTTACCAAATTTCGTAAAAAACAAAAAAAATCGTTAAAGATAATTATCAAAAGCAAAAAAAGAAAACGGTTTTTAAATAATTCTCCAAAAATTTTAGGCTGTGTAAAGAAATTGTTTACACATTTTAGTTAACCGTTTCGCGGAGAGAGGGCGTGCAAAACTGTAAACAACAGCACCCTCTCTCCGCTGTTGTTGGGAACTAGCCTAAACATACAGCAGACCCAGTAGACCACTTAGTAGATACGTTTTGGAAGGGAAAAAATTGAGTTTTTTTTGTAAACGCAGTTATAATTTTTTTGGAAAAACGTCTATTTTTAGATATTTTTACCAAATTTCGTAAAAAACAAAAAAAATCGTTAAAGATAATTATCAAAAGCAAAAAAAGAAAACGGTTTTTAAATAATTCTCCAAAAATTTTAGGCTGTGTAAAGAAATTGTTTACACATTTTAGTTAACCGTTTCGCGGAGAGAGGGCGTGCAAAACTGTAAACAACAGCACCCTCTCTCCGCTGTTGTTGGGAACTAGCCTAAACATACAGCAGACCCAGTAGACCACTTAGTAGATACGTTTTGGAAGGGAAAAAATTGAGTTTTTTTTGTAAACGCAGTTATAATTTTTTTGGTAAAACGTCTATTTTTAGATATTTTTACCAAATTTCGTAAAAAACAAAAAAAATCGTTAATGATAATCATCAAAAGCAAAAAAAGAAAACGGCTTTTAAATAATTTTCCAAAAATTTTAGGCTGTGTCAAGAAATTGTTTACACATTTTAGTTAACCGTTTCGCGGAGAGAGGGCGTGCAAAACTGTAAACAACAGCACCCTCTCTCCGCTGTTGTTGGGAACTAGCCTAAACATACAGCAGACCCAGTAGACCACTTAGTATATACGTTTTGGAAGGGAAAAAATTGAGTTTTTTTTGTAAACGCAGTGATAATTTTTTTGGTAAAACGTCTATTTTTAGATATTTTTACCAAATTTCGTAAAAAACAAAAAAAATCGTTAAAGATAATTATCAAAAGCAAAAAAAGAAAACGGTTTTTAAATAATTCTCCAAAAATTTTAGGCTGTGTAAAGAAATTGTTTACACATTTTAGTTAACCGTTTCACGGATAGAGGGCGTCCAAAACTGTAAACAACAGCACCCTCTCTCCGCTGTTGTTGGGAACTAGCCTAAACATACAGCAGACCCAGTAGACCACTTAGTAGATACGTTTTGGAACGGAAAAAATTGAGTTTTTTTTGTAAACGCAGTTATAATTTTTGTGGTAAAACGTCTATTTTTAGATCTTTTTACCAAATTTCGTAAAAAACAAAAAAAATCGTTAAAGATAATTATCAAAAGCAAAAAAAGAAAACGGTTTTTAAATAATTCTCCAACAATTTTAGGCTGTGTAAAGAAATTGTTTACACATTTTAGTTAACCGTTTCGCGGAGAGAGGGCGTGCAAAACTGTAAACAACAGCACCCTCTCTCCGCTGTTGTTGGGAACTAGCCTAAACATACAGCAGACCCAGTAGACCACTTAGTAGATACGTTTTGGAAGGGAAAAAATTGAGTTTTTTTTGTAAACGCAGTTATAATTTTTTTGGTAAAACGTCTATTTTTAGATATTTTTACCAAATTTCGTAAAAAACAAAAAAAATCGTTAAAGTTAATTATCAAAAGCAAAAAAAGAAAACGGTTTTTAAATAATTCTCCAAAAATTTTAGGCTGTGTAAAGAAATTGTTTACACATTTTAGTTAACCGTTTCACGGATAGAGGGCGTCCAAAACTGTAAACAACAGCACCCTCTCTCCGCTGTTGTTGGGAACTAGCCTAAACATACAGCAGACCCAGTAGACCACTTAGTAGATATGTTTTGGAAGGGAAAAAATTGAGTTTTTTTTGTAAACGCAGTTATAATTTTTTTGGTAAAACGTCTATTTTTAGATATTTTTACCAAATTTCGTAAAAAACAAAAAAAATCGTTAATGATAATCATCAAAAGCAAAAAAAGAAAACGGCTTTTAAATAATTTTCCAAAAATTTTAGGCTGTGTCAAGAAATTGTTTACACATTTTAGTTAACCGTTTCGCGGAGAGAGGGCGTGCAAAACTGTAAACAACAGCACCCTCTCTCCGCTGTTGTTGGGAACTAGCCTAAACATACAGCAGACCCAGTAGACCACTTAGTAGATACGTTTTGGAAGGGAAAAAATTGAGTTTTTTTTGTAAACGCAGTGATAATTTTTTTGGTAAAACGTCTATTTTTAGATATTTTTACCAAATTTCGTAAAAAACAAAAAAAATCGTTAAAGATAATTATCAAAAGCAAAAAAAGAAAACGGTTTTTAAATAATTCTCCAAAAATTTTAGGCTGTGTAAAGAAATTGTTTACACATTTTAGTTAACCGTTTCACGGATAGAGGGCGTCCAAAACTGTAAACAACAGCACCCTCTCTCCGCTGTTGTTGGGAACTAGCCTAAACATACAGCAGACCCAGTAGACCACTTAGTAGATACGTTTTGGAACGGAAAAAATTGAGTTTTTTTTGTAAACGCAGTTATAATTTTTGTGGTAAAACGTCTATTTTTAGATCTTTTTACCAAATTTCGTAAAAAACAAAAAAAATCGTTAAAGATAATTATCAAAAGCAAAAAAAGAAAACGGTTTTTAAATAATTCTCCAACAATTTTAGGCTGTGTAAAGAAATTGTTTACACATTTTAGTTAACCGTTTCGCGGAGAGAGGGCGTGCAAAACTGTAAACAACAGCACCCTCTCTCCGCTGTTGTTGGGAACTAGCCTAAACATACAGCAGACCCAGTAGACCACTTAGTAGATATGTTTTGGAAGGGAAAAAATTGAGTTTTTTTTGTAAACGCAGTTATAATTTTTTTGGTAAAACGTCTATTTTTAGATATTTTTACCAAATTTCGTAAAAAACAATTTCTATCACCTATTTTTGTATTGAACATTTTTTGATGGCGTCTAGTTTTGCTGAAAACCATGAAAAAGCAGTACTTCTCCTAAAGTGCACCAAATACTGAAATATGTTCCAAAATTTAAATATAAATTTTTCAATTTTTGCACACTCCTGAAAATCATTAACCCCCTGTATAAAAAATTCACTAACACCCTGTATATGTAAAAAAAACATTAACGTATTGTTTGAATTCATTTATTGTTACAGCTGGATCCTATGGACTACGACAACGAGATTCAAGAAGTTATCGCCCCTCCCCCCACGCCCCAGGAGGTTAACTCACGCTTTATCAAAGATAATCTGACAATCGAGAAGGCGATATATCTTATCATCACGAGCATTCCCAAGTTACCTGCAAATATGCCTGCGAGTTTTGCAAAGGTAAGCTACAAAAATACTGTATAGTTAAAATGACTTGTCTAGGAAGTTTCCAAGCCTATCAAAATAAATATTTTCCACTTTTGTCATAGAGGAAAGGTGCCTATTATCGGATACTTTTTTCTTTTGGCCTATAAAAAATTAGCTCACACATATACTATACTATAGTAGTGTGAGCTATGGTGATCCTAATTTTTTCGAGAAAAAAAAAGTTGCTCCGAATTTAAAAATTTTTATATATCTTTGCGTTTCAGATGATTTTGAAACTTTTTTGTTGCGCCGTCTGTCTGTCTGTCTGTATGTATGTCTGTATGTCTGTATGTCTGTCTGTCTGTATGTCTGTCTGTAACGACCAACGCGTATAACTCAAAAACCGCTTGGCCGATTTTAATGAAATTTGGTAACTAGGCTGGGTCTTGGGTCGAGATGGTCCCATTTAAAAATGAACAAAATCCACCGAACACAAACCAAATAAAAGGGTGGGGGTAAATTTCAAGAATTAGAGTTTATGTGAAAATATGGCGTGTGTGATATCAAACGAAAACTAATTGAGTCTGGAGTTAAACAAAATACATTTTAATTTATTTTAAAAAAAGGGTGGGGGTATATTTCAAAAATTAGTTTATTAAGTGAAAATATGGCGTGTGTGATATCAAACGAAAGGTAATTGAGTCTGGATTTAAACAAAATACATTTTAATTTATTTTAAAAAAAGGGTGGGGGTATATTTCAAAAATTAGAGTTTATTAAGTGAAAATATGGCGTGTGTGATATCAAACGAAAGGTAATTGAGTCTGGAGTTAAACAAAATACATTTTAATTTATTTTAAAAAAAGGGTGGGGGTATATTTCAAAAATTAGAGTTTATTAAGTGAAAATATGGCGTGTGTGATATCAAACGAAAGGTAATTGAGTCTGGAGTGAAACAAAATACATTTTAATTTATTTTAAAAAAAGGGTGGGGGTATATTTCAAAAATTAGAGTTTATTAAGTGAAAATATGGCGTGTGTGATATCAAACGAAAGGTAATTGAGTCTGGATTTAAACAAAATACATTTTAATTTATTTTAAAAAAAGGGTGGGGGTATATTTCAAAAATTAGAGTTTATTAAGTGAAAATATGGCGTGTGTGATATCAAACGAAAGGTAATTGAGTCTGGAGTTAAACAAAATACATTTTAATTTATTTTAAAAAAAGGGTGGGGGTATATTTCAAAAATTAGAGTTTATTAAGTGAAAATATGGCGTGTGTGATATCAAATGAAAGGTAATTGAGTCTAGATTTAAACAAAATAAATTTTAATTTATTTTAAAAAAAGGGTGGGGGTATATTTCAAAAATTAGAGTTTATTAAGTGAAAATATGGCGTGTGTGATATCAAACGAAAGGTAATTGAGTCTGGATTTAAACAAAATACATTTTAATTTATTTTAAAAAAAGGGTGGGGGTATATTTCAAAAATTAGAGTTTATTAAGTGAAAATATGGCGTGTGTGATATCAAACGAAAGGTAATTGAGTCTGGAGTTAAACAAAATACATTTTAATTTATTTTAAAAAAAGGGTGGGGGTATATTTCAAAAATTAGAGTTTATTAAGTGAAAATATGGCGTGTGTGATATCAAACGAAAGGTAATTGACTCTGGAGTTAAACAAAATACATTTTAATTTATTTTAAGAAAAGGGTGGGGGTATATTTCAAAAATTTGAGTTTATTAAGTGAAAATATGGCGTGTGTGATATCAAACGAAAGGTAATTGAGTCTGGATTTAAACAAAATACATTTTAATTTATTTAAAAAAAAGGGTGGGGGTATATTTCAAAAATTAGAGTTTATTAAGTGAAAATATGGCGTGTGTGATATCAAACGAAAGGTAATTGAGTCCGGAGTTTAACAAAATACATTTTAGTTTTTGCTTTTTTTAAGGGTGGGGGTAGATTTTAAACATTTGAGTTTAAGTCAAAACATGGCTTGTGTGGGATCAAACAAAAGGTAATTTAGTCTGGAGTTGAATAAAATATATTTCAGTTTTTAGTTATATTAGCTCACACGTAAACTATAACTATAGTACCTAGTGTGAGCTTAGGGGCCCATATATTGGCAGAGTATTTTTTTCAGCTATATATCAGAAGTACGTGTTGGCAAACAATTACGTAACCTATATTTTTCAATATTCTGAAATGCAAAAAGTCAAACTTAATTCTTTTCTGAGACAGATAAAAATATATTTTGGAATACAAAAATCACAATTTTAAAAATGGTGTCCTAATATCGGATAGGAGGTAGTTTCAATATCGTAAATGTCCAATATTTGGAACCCATAGTAAAGTTAGAGCTTTTTTATTATACTTTTAAATCAGCTAAAACCATACACTAGCATAATATTTTTGCAATACAAAAATAATTTGTCAACACTTAAAACTAAAAACAAAATTGGTTAACCCATAGTATCCGATATTAGGGATACATTATATGTGAGGTTATTAACCTTTTCGAAAAGACAAAACTGCACTAAACCTAATAAATTATAAAATCAAACAAGTTTCGTGGCTAATCGGGCAAAAAGGAGTTTTTTTGTTTCCCTTATATTTTTCCGTGGGTAGCCTGAAAGCTTAACCTCACGGGGGTCCAAGATCTAATGGACACCTAATAAGTGTTGACAGTTAACCGTTTCGTCCTTATGGGACTCCTCAGAACACTGCTGGTCAATGTGACAAATCTTGCGAAGTTAATCAGACGGTTTTGTCTCTAATTAAATGTAATTAGTGAACGAACTATAGCAAGAGGCGCCATCTACCGAGATACGAGAGAAACAAAAAAAACCAAAAGCGGTAGATGGCGCCTCTTGCTATAGTTCGCTCACTAATTACATTTAATTAGAGACAAAACCGTCTGATTAACTTCGCAAGATTTGTCACATTGACCAGCAGTGTTCTGAGGAGTCCCATAAGGACGAAACGGTTAACTGTCAACACTTATTAGGTGTCCATTAGATCTTGGACTCCCGTGAGGTTAAGCTTTCAGGCTACCCACGGAAAAATATAAGGGAAACAAAAAAACTCCTTTTTGCCCGATTAGCCACGAAACTTGTTTGATTGTTAAAATTACTTGTCTAAGAAAAACTGTTTCCAAGCCTATCAAAATAAATATTTTCCACTTTTGTCATATAAAGTTAACTTTCCATCCCAATTTTTCGGGATAAAGATGTCACTTTTTATTTTCGTGACATATAAACAAAAAAACAGGATGAAAACTGACACTACAGGGATAAAAGCTAAAAATCGGAATTAAAAATTGACTGATCAGACATAAACATTAAAAATCCAAAAATAAACGTCAAAACGTAAAAAAACTGAAAAAAATTGAAAAGAAAAACTAAAAAGTGCGGAAAACAGTGTATAAACATTGAGATTAAAGTGTCTTTTTATCCCGAAATTTTTAGGATTCAAAAATAATCAAATATATTATATATCATTATTTTTGGGACAACTTTTTACAACTTTACTATTTGTTATGGTAATAGCTGATAACTGTCAAAAAGTTATCTCAAAAATTATGATATGGGGTTTATTTAGTAGTGATAAGTAGTAGAGATTTTTATGGCAGAATTGACTCTGTTTTTTCAAATTTATTCTTTGCAGCAGCTTGGTTAAGTATTCTATTAAAAAAAAAATCAAACATATTTTGTATATAAATGCGTGCAAAGTGAGTGGGAAAATATTTTTGTCTTCTAAATTTTACTCATGTCCCCCACATTTTAGCTCACACTACTACTATACTATAGTAGTGTGAGTAATGGTGATCCTAATTTTTTCGAGAAAAAAAAAGTTGCTCCGATTTCAAAAAATTTTATATATCTTTGCGTTTCAGATGATTTTGAAACTTTTTTGTTGCGCCGTCTGTCTGTCTGTATGTCTGTCTGTAACGACCAACCCGCAAAACTCAAAAACCGCTTGTCCGATTTAAATGAAATTTGGTACCTAGGCTGGGTCTTGGGCCGTAATTGTCCCATTTGAAAATGAACAAAATCCACCGAACGCAAGCCAAATAAAAGGGTGGGGGTAGATTTCAAAAATTAGAGTTTAGGTGAAAATATGGCGTGTGTGATATCAAACAAAAGGTAATTAAGTCTGGAGTTAAACAAAATTAATTTTAGTTTATTTTTAAAAAAGGGTGGGGGTAGATGTCAAAAAATTAGAGTTTAAGTGAAAATGTAGCGTGTGTGATATCAAACGAAAGGTAATTGAGTCTGAAGTTAAACAAAATACATTTTAGTTTTTAAAAAAAGGATGGGGGTAAATTTTAAAAATTAGAGTCAAAACATGGCTTGTGTGGTATCAAACGAAAGGTAATTGAGTCTGGAATTGAATAAAATATATTTCAGTTTTTAGTTATATTAGCTCACACATACACTATAACTATAGTACTTAGTGTGAGCTTAGGTGTCTATAGATTGGCAGAGTATTTTTTGTCGTGAAACAGTATGCTTGGTTGATTTATTTTTTAGCCATTAATAGGTAGGAAGGCTATTGGGATCGACAAAAAAAATCTTTTTATATTTTCATTCAAAATAAGTTGACTGAAAAAAGAACCACCTTTTGTCTGAGACACGATAAGTTAAAAGTCAATAAATATATTTATACCGAACCGAACCGAACACTTATTAAACTATTAGTTTCAGAAAAATTTTTTTTAGCTTTTTTTTTTAAATAAAACACAATAATTTATTAATTGTTAGTTTACTAAAAATTTTTAGTTAGTTGTGTTTTTATTATTTTTATAAAGAAACAAAATTCACAATTCAATGTTTTTACCATTTTTATATTTTTTATAATGAAAACCTCAAAAACTATTTTATTTGTTTATTAGTTTTTAAATTAGATAGGTATTGAATAAACCTACCTAGTAAATAGTTTTGCACTTGAATTTGTTCTTTAGCTTTTGAGACAAACGTCTTTAATTAGGCATGTGTATGGCCTTTTTCTGTGACAGGGTGAGAATAACGTTTTTGAAAGGTTCGATGTCAGCAAAAATAAAAAATATGCTAAAAATTAACATTTTATGTAATTCTCAACATAAAACGCAAAGTTTTTAAAATTTTATTTTAAACTTCTTATCCCCCCCCTCAATTTTAGCTCACACATATAATATACTATAGTAGTGTGAGCTTTGGTGATCCTAATTTTTTCGAAAAAAAAAAGTTGCTCCGATTTCAAAAATTTTTATATATCTTTGCGTTTCAGATGATTTTGAAACTTTTTTGTTGCGCCGTCTGTCTGTCTGTCTGTCTGTCTGTAACGACCAACGCGCATAACTCAAAAACCGCTTGGCCGATTTCAATGAAATTTGGTACCTAGGCTGGGTCTTGAGTCGAGATGGTCCCATTTAAAAATGAACAAATTCCACCGGACACAAACCAAATAAAAGGGTAGGGGTAGATTTCAAAAATTAGAGTTTATGTGAAAATATGGCGTGTGTGATATCAAACGAAAGGTAATTGAGTCTGGAGTTAAACAAAATACATTTTAATTTATTTTTAAAAAAAGGGTGGGGATATATTTCAAAAATGGCGTGTGTGATATCAAACGAAAGGTAATTGAGTCCCGAGTTTAACAAAATACATTTTAGTTTTTGTTTTTTTTAAGGGTGGGGTGGATTTCAAAAATTTAAGTTTCAAACATGGCTTGCGTGGTATCAAACAAAAGGTAATTTACTGTGGAGTTGAATAAAATATATTTCAGTTTTTAGTTATATTAGCTCACACGTACACTATAACTATAGTACCTAGTGTGAGCTTAAGTGCTCATACATTGGCAGAGTATTTTTCCTAGGTACAGCCCTGAATACAAGGCGCTTTTATTACGAGGTATATACCCAATTTTTCGAATTTTTGGACTTCACAATCATTAACTGACTATGTGACAATTACATACATGTTTACAATGTATACATTTAAATTGTCTTATACTTTTTATCCCTGATATGTCACTTTTTATCCCGATTTTCCCTTTTTATCCCGGTAATAAAAATGAGACTTACATATATCCCTAAAATGTGGAAAAAAGTACACTTTTTATACCTGAATTGCCAATTTTTTTTGTTTAATTTTAATTTTTAGGAGTATGGAAAGTATGTGACCAGTGGGAGAATAGGTCGGGATTACCTAGCTGAGGTCCTTGCCCACCAATTCGTGGAATCTAAGGTCGGGCCGGGAGTAAACGTGGTCATACCAGGTAAAACACATTTCC
Organism: Aspidapion aeneum; assembly: GCA_963576565.1. NCBI lineage: Eukaryota > Metazoa > Arthropoda > Insecta > Coleoptera > Brentidae > Aspidapion > Aspidapion aeneum. The sequence goes on along the minus strand of OY755038.1, from coordinate 225,362,102 downwards.
CTAGAAGCATGCAGAAAGTGCATTTTTCCACACTCCCCAGCAAACATCGACCTGCTGGTACTTTACTAATATTGTACTTTAACTGCTGGCATCGGTAACGATGTGCATTATTTTTATTATTTTTGTATTGTCTAATTTGCATATTATTTAAAGTGCAAAAAATGCATAATTTTAGTACTTTATTTTTAATATAACGAAAAGTTATACTTTATTTTTGAAGAATGCCAAGTGCAGTCAGCGTTAATGGCAAAAACACATTTTAAAAGTATATTTAAACAGTTGCTTTTCAAGCACTTTATTTTAGTACAAAACAATTAAATATTTTACTATTCACAAAAAACATTTTAATACCATTTTGAAGAAGGTACTCTTAAAGTACATTTAATTTATTATTAAAAGTTTAAAAGTTTTACTGTAAAATTAATATAACAGTGAAAAAACATTTTAAAAGTATTTTTAAACAGTTGTTTTTAAAGCACTTTATTTTAGTACAAAAATATTAAATATTTTACTGTGAAAATAAAATATTTACAAAACTGACTGACAAGTTGATGTTTGCCGTCCTTGCCACTAGATGGCAAACACTAGTCAACATTTTACAGGTACAATAAGGAATGTCAAGCTTAAGAATGTGAATGATTTTATTTATTTTTAAATTGGGTAAAAATGCAAAATGCGTTGATCCGGCCTGAAAAGACAAAGAGCTGTCGTAGGTCACGGACTATAGTTGTTTTCTTTTATTTGCATTCGATCTTTTCATTGATCGATATTGTATAGCAGTGTTTCCCTGCTTTTGGTTTTTTGTTTCTCTCGTTTCTCGGTAGATGGCGCCTCTTGCTATAGTTCGCTTACTAATTACATTTAATTGGAGACAAAACCGTCTGATTAACTTCGCAAGATTTGTCACTTGACCAGCAGTGTTCAGACCCAACAAACAATTAAAGTTGTAACGACGAAACCCCAACTAGAAAGAATTTCTTAAAAGTAACCGCAACGTACTCCCGCTACGTCTCAGTATACCATACAGCGACGTTATAATTCCCTAAGTGGGGAACCAATTTCTGGTTATAACTACTTGGCCAAGTGTTTAAAGTCACTGTAGTAACAACTACACTACTACGTCGTAGCCAGGTATCTACTACGTCGTAGAGGCTGTTTTTTTTCCGTAATGGCATAAAAGTTGCGATGTAGTTGCAAATAATATAATCGTTTCTTTTTGGTAGAATTGTTACACAATATGGTGGACACAACAGTAAACAGACGCGCTTAGTTTTTTTGTTTGGTTATGGTTATAATATGAACTATGTTATCCAAAAGTGTGAGAATTTACGAGCAGAGGATCAAAATTCGAGTGCGACGCAAAGTTTTTTGTATAACATGCATTATATATATTGCAAAAAACCGGTGCGCCCGTAAAATTGAGCCGTTTTCTGGTAGCTGATGGAATTTTTGTGTTGTGATTTTGGAGGTTATGTTTTCATAATCGACAGTTAACTCCAACAAATGGTGCTTAAGAAGAGTATTTTTGGTAAGCTTCAACTAATTTGTTTATAAAATAGTATGGCTCTTTAATATGAGCTCATAAAACGACAACAAAAATATTAAATTTTCTTTCTTACATAAAAACATGGCGTCCCAAACTATATTCCCTGATAGTCGAAAAGGTTACTTGAAAGTAGTTGCGGCTTTAAAGTTGATCCAAAAAGTTATTTTGTCTACATTGTTACATCAGATGTTACTATGATGACACAAACTTTTGTGGTAAAAATTAAAGTTATAATGTAGTTGTCGGATACACTTGTTTGGGACTCCAATGAAGCTTAACTTTCTAGTGGTAATTAAGTAGGATATAAAAGTCAGGGCGACTACGAAATAACGACTAAAAAGAAAGTAAAACTTTAGCAATGTCCTATTGTGGTAGAGAAGACTATCAGAATCGACTATCTAGAAACAATCCTATGAAGTAGTTTAGAGGGTCGTTTTTACGAAACATCTACTATTTCCTGATACTAAATAGTAGTTAGAACTAAAAAGTAACAAATTTTGGTTGGGATCACCACATTTCTACTATAAGAAAGTGGCAAAGCCTTTAGAACATGTAGCCGCTACTATAAATGTTAGTTGGGGAGGAGTCCCATAAGGACGAAACGGTTAACTGTCAACACTTGTTAGGTGTCCATTAGATCTTGGACCCCCGTGAGGTTAAGCTTTCAAGCTACCCACGGAAAAATATAAGGGAAACGAAAAACTCATTTTTGCCCGATTAGCCATGAAACTTGTTTGATTGATGTTGAATGTTCCATAATCCTTGGAAATATCCTCATTTGATATGAAAAGGAAAATATTAAAAATCTTTATATAATGATCAAATATTTCTTTCCGTAAATATGAGACGTGAGTGAAGTAATGTCTTTACAATATTTACAATAAAAGTAGTTTCTTTGTACTACTAAAAAAATTAATAAAATACAATGCTTTAAAAGTACAGGTTTTTTTAAAAAAATGTATAAAAATCGAGGGGTCATCAGCTTTCAACAGTACTGTACAAATTTCACAACAGTACCACGACAGGACCCAACAGTACTCGACAGTACCCAACAGTACTCGACAGTACACGACAGTACCCAACAGTACTCGATAGTACCACGACAGAACCCAACAGTACTCGACAGTACCCAACAGTACACGACAGTACCCAACAGTACTCGACAGGACCCAACAGTCCCCGACAGTACACGACAGTACCCAACAGTACTCGACAGTACATGACAGACCCAACAGTCCCCGACAGTACACGACAGTACCCAACAGTACTCGACAGTACACGACAGTACCCAACAGTACACGACAGTACCCAACAGTACTCGACAGTACACGACAGGACCCAACAGTCCCCGACAGTACACGACAGTACCCAACAGTACTCGACAGTACACGACAGTACCCAACAGTACTCGACAGTACACGACAGTACCCAACAGTACACGACAGTACCCAACAGTACACGACAGGACCCGACAGTACCCAACAGTACTCGACAGTACACGACAGGACCCAACAGTCCCCGACAGTACCCAACAGTACTCGACAGTACACGACAGACCCAACAGTCCCCGACAGTACCGAATAGTACGCGACAGTACACGACAGGACCCAACAGTACTCGACAGTACGCGATAGGACACAACAGTACACGACAGTACTCGACACTACCCCCCAACCCCAACCAGTGGCGTAGATGTGAAAAGATACGATGAGCTTTTTGTTTTTGTTTTTTTTTTTTTTTTTTTTTTTTTTTTTTGTCGCAAGGTTTTTGAGCGCGCGCTTTGTCCCTGTCGGTCTTCCACATGATGACTTTTTTTTTTTTTGCTCGCATGTTTTTTGAAGGACGCGCTTTGTACCTCGTAACAGGACCCAACAGTACTCGACAGTACACGACAGTACCCAACAGTACACGACAGTACCCAACAGTACTCAACAGGACCCAACAGTACACGTCAGGACCCAAGTCCTGTTGGACGCTGTACAAAATTTTAGGGTGCCGATGACCCCTCGATAAAAATTCAGTTCTTTTTTTGTGTTTACTAAAAATACGAAGAAAATACACTGCTTTAAAAGTACATGCTTTTGTGTACAAAGAAGTTAAAAAAAAATGCATTACTTTAAAAGTATAGTGTTTTTTGTACTAAAATATATACATGCTGGCCTGATGCAGGCCGTTGTTCCAAATCAATACGAATTAAGTACTTCCTACTTAGTACTTTGCCGTTATGGGCAGCAGTGTCTGTCCCTGTTTGCTGGGTCATTTGCGTGCGGAAAATTATACTTTTTCGCACTTGTGCTATATGCAAATGAGTGTGCTATAAGTGTACTAATTCCTGTTGGATTCAAATGTATTTTATTTATCTTTGTTTTCTTTTAGAAGAAAAGCACGACTCACCGAAACCCGCAAAACCTGACAAAGAAAAAGCGAAAGAACCGAGTAAGTCACGTGAGAAAGAAAAGGACAAACAGTCTGATTTTAACGTGGTGCAACCGGAGGCTCACGTGCCAATTCCGGAAAAAGTCAAGATTAAAACGGAGAAAAAGGAAAAAGTGAAAACTTTGAGATTGGCTGAAATCACAAAACCGTTATCCAAATCCAGCAAAGAAAGGTATTTAATTAATTACAAATTTAATTTTCAAAATATTCATCATATCTGGCTGAATCTTGTAATAGGGTGTTTGACAGTAGTAAAAAATAAATATATATTTATTTTTAGATATCTCTTTAGGTCTTGGGAATGCTAAAAATAAAATTTTTTGTTTAATTTTTGATCAAATTCATAGTTCTTTTAATTAAATAAATTCATAGAATTCAAACAATTAGCCACGTGATTCAAAACAGGCGGTCTACCAATCAGCTGCGAGTGACGTCACAAAACAGTAAACGCCTCGAACAAACTTATTTTCTGTGTTATTTTCTTATGGATGGTAATGTTTGCTTTGGTTTAAAGTGCGAATTATCGTCCTAAATTAGATTTTATTTTGTGTTTTGCTTATAAAAAATACATTTTCAATGGAAAACGGATTCTCCAAAGCCGATAACTCCAAACTTGCCAATGCTTAATTCCTTTATGGTGGCAGGCTTCTTTGCCAACAACAGTGATTTTTGTTCTGCGGAATTTAAAAACGTTGAAATGTTGATGTAACTATTCGATGAGTTGTTTTGTATATAACTGAAAGTTTTTTTATGATATTCTTCGCTTACTTTTACTCATTTAGATCAGCAGCGTAGCGTGGGGGGGGCGCGGGGGTTCGTCCCCCGCCCCGAGGGTAGTGGCGCCCCATAGGTGGCCGAAGCGCCCTCAGCTTTATTAAGTCGGGTGAGTGGCAAAGGAAAACTAACGACATGAAGACCTTTTTTTTTTGTTTTTTTTTTTTTTTTGGTCGCAAGATTCGTGAGAGGTGTGTGACTTATCGGCCGCCCCCTCACACATGATGACTTTTTTTTTTTGATCGCAAGATTCGTGAGAGGCGCCCTTGTGACTTATCGGCCGCCCGCTCTCACATGACCTTTTTTTTGTTTTTGTTTTGTTTTTTGGTCGCAGCTAGATTCGTGAGAGGCGCCCTTGTGACTTATCGGCCGCCCGCTCTCACATGACCTTTTTTTTGTTTTTGTTTTTTTTTTTGGTCGCAGCTAGATTCGTGAGAGGCGCCCTTGTGACTTATCGGCCGCCCGCTCTCACATGACCTTTTTTTTGTTTTTGTTTTTTTTTGGTCGCAGCTAGATTCGTGAGAGGCGCCCTTGTGACTTATCGGCCGCCCGCTCTCACATGACCTTTTTTTTGTTTTTGTTTTGTTTTTTGGTCGCAGCTAGATTCGTGAGAGGCGCCCTTGTGACTTATCGGCCGCCCGCTCTCACATGACCTTTTTTTTGTTTTTGTTTTTTTTTTGGTCGCAGCTAGATTCGTGAGAGGCGCCCTTGTGACTTATCGGCCGCCCGCTCTCACATGACCTTTTTTTTGTTTTTGTTTTTTTTTTGGTCGCAGCTAGATTCGTGAGAGGCGCCCTTGTGACTTATCGGCCGCCCGCTCTCACATGACCTTTTTTTTGTTTTTGTTTTTTTTTGGTCGCAGCAAGATTCGTGAGAGGCGCCCTTGTGACTTATCGGCCGCCCGCTCTCACATGACCTTTTTTTTGTTTTTGTTTTTTTTTTTTTGGTCGCAGCAAGATTCGTGAGAGGCGCCCTTGTGACTTATCGGCCGCCCCCTCTCACATGACCTTTTTTTTGTTTTTGTTTTTTTTTTTGGTCGCAGCAAGATTCGTGAGAGGCGCCCTTGTGACTTATCGGCCGCCCGCTCTCACATGACCTTTTTTTTGCTTTTGTTTTTTTTTTGGTCGCAGCAAGATTCGTGAGAGGCGTCCTTGTGACTTATCGGCCGCCCCCTCTCACATGACCTTTTTTTTGTTTTTGTTTTTTTTTTTTTGGTCGCAGCAAGATTCGTGAGAGGCGCCCTTGTGACTTATCGGCCGCCCGCTCTCACATGACCTTTTTTTTGTTTTTGTTTTTTTTTTGGTCGCAGCAAGATTCGTGAGAGGCGCCCTTGTGACTTATCGGCCGCCCCCTCACACATGATGATTTTTTGTTTTTTTTTTTTGGTCGCAAGATTCCTGAGGCCGCCCCTTCACACATGATGACCTTTTTTTTTTTTGTTTTGATCGCAAGATTTGTGAGAGGCGCCCTTTTGACCTTTTTGTTTTTTTTTTGTCACAAGATTTTTCATCAGTTTTCAGAGGCGCCCTTTTTAGCTATCAGCCCCCCCCCCCCGCCCTTTCGAGCACGCTACGCCGCTGATTTAGATTTTGAGGTTACGTTATATGTTTTGCTTTTTTGTTTAATATGCCACTTAAAATAGATTCAATTAAATACCCAATCATTATTATTTTAAGCATTAAGAAACAATCAAAAATTACTTTTTTAAACCAAAATTTTCTAAATATATTTTGTTAGAAAGAATTCTTATGACCCTTCATAACAAATATGCACTGCCTAGTCTTGCATATGCACAGTCAGTCCTACATTTAGTCTGCATGTGCACTGCCTAATCCTGCATTTAGAGATACTCCCTAGTCCTGCCTAATAACTGCCTAGCACCGTCTAAAAATTTGTACACCTTTCTGCCTATTATAGTTGTTCACTCCTTGTAATAAACATCACCTCAAAAATGTCATCGTCATTTACGAAATAGTTATATATATATTATAGACAACGTGAGAAAAATTAATAGTAACAATTTAGTTATACTCACATCAAAGTGATCTTCACAAGTGTAAAGTGAAGATGTATTAGATAAGGCCCTTGGGTCTCTTCGAGCAAGTTCTAGCCACTTTTTCCGTTCATTTACTGCTGTAGGCACATGAGTAAATAGTTTTTCAGGTGTTTTTATGCTAGTATTCGAACACTGAGGCACTACACATCACTTATAGGACATTTTTTTACATAAAAAACAGCAAAAACACAGACCAAAAACAAATAAACACTTGAATGCCGTGTATCTGTCCGCGAGTTTACTGCGCTGTGACGTCATTGCAACGCCATGCTAGAAATGACGTTTTGGCGGCAAATTCAAATCGGAAATTAGAAAACTTGATTTTAAATGTAGTCATGATAAAATATAGTATTTTAATAATTTTGCGTACCAAATTAGGGATCTATGTATTATTTTTTTTCTCAAATTTGTCAAATACCCTATTATATTCTATTCTATTTTATTTAGCCTTCTTCGATCCATCTTTGGACATGTTGATCCATCTAGTACCCGCATGTTTCTTCAAATCGCCTGGTCATTTCATTTGGTTCTTCCCCTACTTCTTTTATTTTCCCAAGGTCTCCAGTTTACAATACATTTGTTCCATCCATCGTCTTTCTGTCTGATATTATGACCGGAAAATTTCCATTTTAATTTTGCTACTTCTCCTCTGACATCCCTTACTTTTGTTTTATTTCTTATCCATTTATTCCTTTTTGTATCTGTTAGCTTTACATATAACATTTCTTTGTTCTTTGTTTCTTGTTAGTATTATTTGGCTTAAAAATTCCGTTGATTGACGCTCACTGTCTTGATGACGGGTAAAAATGCAAAATGCGTTGATCCGGCCTGAAAAGACAAAGAGCTGTCGTAGGTCACGGACTATAGTTGTTTTCTTTTATTTGCATTCGATCTTTTCATTGATCGATATTGTATAGCAGTGTTTTTCCCTGCTTTTGGTTTTTTGTTTCTCTCGTATCTCGGTAGATGGCGCCTCTTGTTATAGTTCGCTCACTAATTACATTTAATTAGAGACAAAACCGTCTGATTAACTTCGCAAGATTTGTCACTTGACTAGCAGTGTTCTGAGGAGTCCCATAAGGACGAAACGGTTAACTGTCAACACTTATTAGGTGTCCATTAGATCTTGGACCCCCGTGAGGTTAAGCTGTCAAGCTACCCACGGAAAAATATAAGGGAAACAAAAACTCCTTTTTGCCCGATTAGCCATGAAACTTGTTTGATTCTTTTTCTATTGATCTTTGGGCTTTTGTTACCTTATCCATGGTTGATTTTGTAAGTGTCCAGGTCTGGAATCCATTTGTAAGTACAGGGTGTCTCATTATATTTTTCCCACCCTTTTAGACCATTAATAATTGATACAGATATACAAGATATTGTGTTCGAATTCGCGAAATTTTTATTTTTAAATTGCATCTTGACTTTATTCCTGATGCCTGCCATATTTGACAGGCGCTCAAATTTATAGTTTTTGTAAATTGGATGCTCCTTATATTATTTAATTAATACATTAGGCTTGGAATATACTTTCCAAAAATTCCCGATATGTCGTAGTTTAGAGCCATAGTTTCTGAGATATTAACAATTATAACAGTACCGCTCTTGTATTAGTTTTAGTATCCTTATCCCAAATTATGTTAGTCCCCATGTATCAACAGTGACAATGACACAACTTTGTTGTCGTTACCGGTTGTCATTTTGAGCGTCATTTAAAAAAAAAATAGTTGTCATTATCACTGTTTATACATGGGTCCTAATATAGTTCGAAATAAGGACACTGAAATTAACACAAAAGTGGTAATGTTATTTCTTTATCATTTAAAAATTTATCGGTAATATTTCAGAAACTATTTATCAAAACTGCCACATATAGTGTATTTTTGTAAAGTTTATTCCAAGCCTAATCTATTAATTAAATAATATAATGATCATCCAATCTGCAAAAAACATTAAATTTGACGCCTGTCAAATACGGTAAGCAGCAGGAATAAATTCAAGATGCAATTTAAAAGTAAAAATTTCGCAAATTCGAACACAATTTCTTTTATACTCCTACATCAATTATAAGGGTCTAAGAGGGTGGGAAAAATATAATGAGACACCCTGTACAGGGTGTCCCAAATTGGGCACTTTTGGGGGGTTTAAGGTACTTCTAGAGAAGACAGAGAAAAACTGACCACGCATTACGAGGCTCAAATTTCAAGAGAAGACTTATAGTGAAAACCGCATTTTGAAATATCGTATCGTCTTTGAGCTACGGGGGCTTTTTGAAAAGTCTGCATTTTGGAGGGGGTTCTATAACTTCGTTATTATTGGAAATATTGAGTAAATTGCAATTTTATAGACTTTGTCACGAGGAATTCAACCGCTAAATTAAATTTTAACTGTCACTTTTAGTTTTTGAGATATGACATAAAGTTGCATTTTTTCTTATGGAATGGCCTATATTTTAATTATTTTCGAATTCGTGATTGAATTCTTTTCAAAATGATGTATCATTTGTCATAGTTTGATTGAGCGGTTTCGGAGATAATTAAAGTTTTTTATTTTTGTCTAGTGTGCGTTGAATGACGTCATGCGCCATTGACGTGAAAGCCTTGCGGTCAAATCCTACTTCAATGCTCCTATAGTTTTGTTGTCTTATACTATGCAAATCAAGTTGACCTTGCGTCTTGGCGTTTTGTCATTGTTTTCAATTGTTTAAACAATTTGACATTACGCTTTGATATGAAATTATTTTGCACAAAAGCGTTTTAATTTTATTTTGAAATATGTATCATTTTTTAAAACTTTTTATAACTAGGCTTTGAGGGCCGTCAGCTAAATTATAATTTTTCCAAACCAGCCTTACTATATTTGTGACTGTGTAAAATAATAAAATTACTGGAGTGCCTCAGCAGGAAATCATAGCGCACTAGAAATAAGTGAAAAAGCTGAATGTCTCCTAAACCACTCAATCAAACTATGACATATGATACATCATTTTGAAAAGAATTCAATGACGAAATCGAAAATTAATTAAAATATAGGCCATTCCATAAGAAAAAATGCAACTTTATGTCATATCTCAAAAACTAAAAGTGACAGATAAAATATAATTTAGCGGGTGAATTCCTCGTGATAAAGTCTATAAAACTGCAATTTACTCTAAATCAAAATTTCCACTAATAACGAAGTTATAGACCCCCTTCAAAAAATGCAGACTTTTCAAAAAGCCCCCGTAGCTCAAAGACGAGACAATATTTCAAAATGCGGTTTTCACTATAAGTCTTCTCTTGAAATTTGAGCCTCGCAATGCGTGGTCAGTTTTTCTCTGTCTCCCCTAGAAGTACCTTAAACCCCCTAAAAGTGCCCAATTTGGGACACTCTGTACAGAAAGGATACATTGGTTATACACTTTCCTTTTGTGGTACTGAGAATATTTTTTTAATATGTACCTTTGTTTCTTGATTTCAGTTGTTTGGTTTTCTTTTTTTAGTTTAATAATTTGTCCCAGATTCCTCTACTTCTATTTTTTCTTGCTTTATTCTGAACGTGATATCTTCATCTGTGTTTGTTATGATTTTAGTTTTAGTGTAGCTCATACTCAAGCCTATATTTTTAGTTGCTGTATCCAATTCTTCCAGCATTATTATGAGCTCTTCTTTCTTTTCTGTTATTAAGGCGATATTATCAGCATATCTTAGGTGGTTCAAGTATTGTCTGGTTACTTTGATTTAATTGATATGAATCTTCTAATAAAGCTCATTATTCATATACCATGGAGATCAACACCCCTCTGTTTTCAAGATATATTATTTTTAAATTTTGAGGAGTGGGGGAAAAAAGGTTTTAGCAAAAGATTAAATCTGCTATAGCCAAATGATTATCTTTATATTAATCAAAATGTAGTATAAGTTTTTTTTATAAAATGACAAGTTGAGGAGAGTTACCTCTAAAAATGGGTAAAAAATGTCAACATCAAGAAAAATATTGTGTTTAGTATATCATTTATAAAAGTTTAAAACAAAAAAAAATGATTTTTTTTTTTGTCAAAACATTTGACCGCATAATTCTTTTCAAAATCATTTTAATATCTATTTATTGCCCGTATTCTGATACACGACATTATATACTCATTGACTCGACTTGACTAAATTTTATATTTTTGATTTTTGCTGTTTTTTTAGACAATTTGAGTCACTCTAGACGGCTGTGCCTGAAGGGGAGAAAACTAGAAATATCACAAAAAAATTAACCCAAAGTTAAATTCACACCGTCTGGGAAAACAGACGTTTATTGAACTAAAACAAAGGAAAAAAATCGGCAACACGCTAGAAGCTTACCTTCTTTCATTTAGCAGCAGTTCCACATTTCACTCACGGCGCCGCGGATTTTCTTGTGGATGAAATGTTGGTCTTAATCTTAAAACACGTGTGACTTCTTTCAGTGTCTTGTCGGAAGTGGTTCTTCATTCCCCTGTCAAACATAGGGGGACGCTTTAAACTCCCAGCGTGTGCAAAGCGCGCATGATTTTTGCCAAAATGATCAAGAAAATAACTTTCAACAAAGAGAGAAATTATCACCTGACCGGAATTTTCCCAAACAAGGAGTTTCTTTTTTAAAGGTTTGGCTAAAAAGCCCCAAAAATATCAAAACAAAATTTAAGGTTAGGTTTTCCCAAAAATTCAAAATAAAACAAAAACAAAAAAAAACTGGCAGCATCAAACAGAAATGAATCTTCTAATAAAGCTCATTATTCATATACCATGGGGATCAGCACCCCTCTGTTTTTAAGATATTTTATTTTTAAATTTTGAGGAGTGGGGAAAAAAAGGTTTTAGCAAAAGATTAAATCGGCTATAGCCAAATGATTATGTCTAATTATGATTAAAAAATGTAGTATAATTTTGTTTTTATAAAATGACAAGTTGAGGAGAGTCACCTCCAAAAATGGGTAAAAAATTTCAACATCAAGAAAAATATTGTGTTTAGTATGTCATTTATAAAAGTTTAAAACAAAAAAAAATGTTTTTTTTTTCAAAACATTTGACCGCATAATTCTTTTCAAAATCATTTTAATATCTGTTTATTGTCCGTATTCTGATACACGACATTATATACTCATTGACTCGACTTGACTAAATTTTATATTTTTGATTTTTGCTGTTTTTTTAGACAATTTGAGTCACTCTAGACGGCTGTGCCTGAAGGGGAGAAAACTAGAAATATCACAAAAAAATTAACCCAAAGTTAAATTCACACCGTCTGGGAAAACAGACGTTTATTGAACTAAAACAAAGGAAAAAAATCGGTAACACGCTAGAAGTTTACCTTCTTTCATTTAGCAGCAGTTCCACATTTCACTCGCGGCACCGCGGATTTTCTTGTGGTTGAAATTTTGGTCTTAATCTTAAAACACGTGTGACTTCTTTCAGTGTCTTGTTGGAAGTGGTTCTTCATTCCCCTGTCAAACACAGGGCGGCGCTTCAAACTCCCAGCGTGTGCAAAGCGCGCATGATTTTTGCCAAAATGATCAGGTGATCAAAAAGAAAATAACTTTTAACAAAGAGAGAAATTATCACTTGACCGGAATTTTCCCAAACGAAGTTTCTTTTTTAAATGTTTGGATAAAAAGCCCCAAAAATATTAAAACAAAATTTAAGGTTAGGTGTCCCAAAAATTCAAAATAAAACAAAAACAAAAAACTGACAGCATCAAACAGATATGAATCTTCTAATAAAGCTCATTATTCATATACCATGGGGATCAGCACCCCTCTGTTTTTAAGATATTTTATTTTTAAATTTTGAGGAGTGGGGGAAAAAAGGTTTTATCAAAAGATTAAATCTGCTGTAGCGAAATGATTATCTGTCTAATTATGATTAAAAAATGTAGTATAATATTTTTTTATAAAATGACAAGTTGAGGAGAGTTACCTCCAGAAATGGGTAAAAAATTTTAACATCAAGAAAAATATTGTGTTTAGTATGTCATTTATAAAAGTTTAAAACAAAAAAAAATGTTTTTTTTTTTCAAAACATTTGACCGCATTATTCTTTTCAAAATCATTTTAATATCTATTTATTGTCCGTATTCTGATACACGACATTATATACTCATTGACTCGACTTGACTAAATTTTATATTTTTGATTTTTGCTGTTTTTTTAGACAATTTGAGTCACTCTAGACGGCTGTGCCTGAAGGGGAGAAAACTAGAAATATCACAAAAAAATTAACCCAAAGTTAAATTCACACCGTCTGGGAAAACAGACGTTTATTGAATTAAAACAAAGGAAAAAAATCGGCAGCACGCTACAAGCTTACCTTCTTTCATTTAGCAGCAGTTCCACATTTCACTCACGGCACCGCGGATTTTCTTGTGGATGAAATGTTGGTCTTAATCTTAAAACACGTGTGACTTCTTTCAGTGTCTTGTCGGAAGTGGTTCTTCATTCCCCTGTCAAACATAGGGGGACGCTTTAAACTCCCAGCGTGTGCAAAGCGCGCATGATTTTTGCCAAAATGATCAAGAAAATAACTTTCAACAAAGAGAGAAATTATCACCTGACCGGAATTTTCCCAAACAAGGAGTTTCTTTTTTAAAGGTTTGGCTAAAAAGCCCCAAAAATATCAAAACAAAATTTAAGGTTAGGTTTTCCCAAAAATTCAAAATAAAACAAAAACAAAAAAAAACTGGCAGCATCAAACAGAAATGAATCTTCTAATAAAGCTCATTATTCATATACCATGGGGATCAGCACCCCTCTGTTTTTAAGATATTTTATTTTTAAATTTTGAGGAGTGGGGAAAAAAAGGTTTTAGCAAAAGATTAAATCGGCTATAGCCAAATGATTATGTCTAATTATGATTAAAAAATGTAGTATAATTTTGTTTTTATAAAATGACAAGTTGAGGAGAGTCACCTCCAAAAATGGGTAAAAAATTTCAACATCAAGAAAAATATTGTGTTTAGTATGTCATTTATAAAAGTTTAAAACAAAAAAAAAATTTTTTTTTTCAAAACATTTGACCGCATAATTCTTTTCAAAATCATTTTAATATCTATTTATTGTCCGTATTCTGATACACGACATTATATACTCATTGCCTCGACTTAACTAAATTTTATATTTTTGATTTGTGCTGTTTTTTTAGACAATTTGAGTCACCCTAGACGGCTGTGCCTGAAGGGGAGAAAACTAGAGAAATCACAAAAAAATTACCACAAAGTTAAATTCTCTGGGAAAACAGACGTTTATTGAACTAAAACAAAGGAAAAAAATCGGCAACACGCTAGAAGCTTACCTTCTTTCATTTAGCAGCAGTTCCACATTTCACTCGCGGCGCCGCGGATTTTCTTGTGGTTGGAATTTTGGTCTTAATCTTAAAACACGTGTGACTTCTTTCAGTCTCTTGTTGGAAGTGGTTCTTCATTCCCCTGTCAAACACAGGGGGGCGCTCAAACTCCCAGCGTGTGCAAAGCGCGCATGATTTTTGCCAAAATGATCAGGTGTTCAAAAAGAAAATAACTTTTAACAAAGAGAGAAATTATCACCTGACCGGAATTTTCCCAAACAAGGAGTTTCTTTTTTAAAGGTTTGGCTAAAAAGCCCCAAAAATATCAAAACAAAATTTAAGGTTAGGTTTTCCCAAAAATTCAAAATAAAACAAAAACAAAAAAAAAACTGGCAGCATCAAACAGATATGAATCTTCTAATAAAGCTCATTATTCATATACCATGGGGATCAGCACCCCTCTGTTTTTAAGATATTTTATTTTTAAATTTTGAGGAGTGGGGGAAAAAAGGTTTTAGCTAAAGATTAAATCTGCTGTAGCGAAATGATTATCTGTCTAATTATGATTAAAAAATGTAGTATAATATTTTTTTATAAAATGACAAGTTGAGGAGAGTTACCTCCAGAAATGGGTAAAAAATTTTAACATCAAGAAAAATATTGTGTTTAGTATGTCATTTATAAAAGTTTAAAACAAAAAAAAATGTTTTTTTTTTCAAAACATTTGACCGCATAATTCTTTTCAAAATCATTTTAATATTTATTTATTGTCCGTATTCTGATACACGACATTATATACTCATTGACTCGACTTGACTAAATTTTATATTTTTGATTTTTGCTCTGTTTTTTTAGACAATTTGAGTCACCCTAGACGGCTGTGCCTGAAGGGGAGAAAACTAGAGATATCATAAAAAAATTACCCCAAAGTTAAATTCTGGGAAAACAGACGTTTATTGAACTAAAACAAAGGAAAAAAATCAGCAACACGCTATAAGCTTACCTTCTTTCATTTAGCAGCAGTTCCACATTTCACTCGCGGCGCCGCGGATTTTCTTGTGGTTGGAATTTTGGTCTTAATCTTAAAACACGTGTGACTTCTTTCAGTGTCTTGTCGGAAGTGGTTCTTCATTCCCCTGTCAAACACAGGGGGGCGCTTTAAACTCCCAGCGTGTGCAAAGCGCGCATGATTTTTGCCAAAATGATCAGGTGATCAAAAAGAAAATAACTTTCAACAAAGAGAGAAATTATCACCTGACCGGAATTTTCCCAAACAAGGAGTTTCTTTTTTAAAGGTTTGGCTAAAAAGCCTTAAAAATATCAAAACACAATTTAAGGTTAGGTTTTCCCAAAAATTCAAATAAAAACAAAAACAAAAAATAACTGGCAACACGAAACACACATGTGCGCTAAAATATGTAACCCAAAAAACGTGCTAAAATCTTTTTAGATGTCAATTTTTTTCTATTTTTTAAGGTTGCTGGTTGGTGCAGTAAAAAGGCTACTCCACGTGGAGAAAATGAGAGGAAACCAACTTCACCAGAAGATTTTGACCACATTGGCGTCAAATTTTAGTGCTTCAGTCAGGTATGTAGAGTGTCACAGATAAAAGTAACTACGGTGGGAAAGAAGAATTAAAGGGATTAGTTGGATGACTTTGTAACAGGGGCCTGTGTGTGACAGTGGTACTGTCACCTCAAGTGGCCAAGGCTTAAATGTTGTAAGCTACCAACTTAGGCTACAACTTATATAAATTATAAAAAGATTAAATGTTACTATCTTTTATTAAATTTACACGATCTCGAAAGGGAATTTGGCGGTTCTTGGAGGAAAAGTATGCTATAAACGTTTTTCTCAAATGTATAACTAATGTAGGATAATCATACATACATACCTTTTCAATTTTCTTGTTGTAGCTTCACACTTTCACTTCTTATATTTATTAGTTAAATATCGACTTTTTACTACTATTAAACTTTTGTATTCAAATATTTACACTTCTTAAACTTCTAGGTTTTATAAACCTTTTATATATTTGTTGTAAATATATATATATATATATATATATATATATATATATATATATATATATATATATATATTTATCAACGTCTTAAAACTTGATTGAATGAGTGAAACTATTCAATCAACTGTTTAATTTACTTAATATTACTGTTTAGGTTTGGGATATGTTATTAATTAAAAATGCCGATTTTAGGGCAACGAATGGTTTGTATTTTGTTGTTAAAAAAAACCATAAAACAGTTAAACACATTATTTCAAAACACTGGAAACAGTAATAATTAATGACTTTAAAATCAATAAACTCCAAAAGAAAAGACTAAAATAATTATGAATAATAAAGATAATAGCTTATACAATGTTAAAATAATTGATAAATTTCCCCAGTTGAAATAAAACCCCCCCTTAAGAAGTGTGAATGAAAGCGTAACGTACTAGGCGAAGCGCGACTAAAAAGTAAAGTCCCTGACGACTTTCGAAAGTTTCCCGTCTCAGTTAAAGCGACCCTGCGCTTGAAGGGACAAATATCTTGGCGTTGATTGGCTAGAATTCTACTCCCTTTCGCTTTGGCGAGAAAGAAATAGACTGCGCTTTAAGCGCTCCACTAAGAGACAAAATAGCAATGCAAGCCAGACTTAAAAACCCGTTAGAAAGTAAAATTACACAGTGTGTTTTTTTTTAATTGAAAATAGTTTAAAATTTGTTTCCAGTTACAAAATAAGAATTATTTTGATGTTAGTGGCTCAAAGGACATATTAGCCGAATACAACTTTTATTAAAATACAGCGAACCTGAAAATATGCCTAAAAACAAGTCGCCGAGTTGCCATAAATTTTACTTAATCTTAACCTAGTCTTGCATATAATTAATGCTTGTTGATGTGAAAAATACCATTTATGCTCAAATCCCGTTTTGTTACAACTTGGTCGAGTTAATACCCTGAGAGTTTCTCGTTCTTGTATTGACACACCGCAGCATGCATATGTGGAAGTTTTCCGAAAAATTTATGTGTGGCTTCGGTGGTTCAGTGGTAAGAATGTTTGCCTAGATAGCAAGAGACCCGGGTTCGATCCCCGGCCGAAGCAGAAAACTTTTTTCTTATTTTTCTTTCTTTAATTTCTTTTTAGGTTAGGTTTTTTAAAAAAAAGTAGAAGCCCTAGAAACAAAACGTTAGGTTTACTAATACAAAACTACTAAATTTTATTATAGGCCAGTCATTAGAGCGAAAAAAAGACCCCCAGCCTGCAAAAGATGGTGTAGTCACGATTTTGACGTTGTTCACATTAAAGTTCTAAAAAAAGTCGAATTTTCAACCTTGTGTGGGGCTGGCTTCCCCCTCCATCTTGCACGAAAATATTTTTTTTTATTACTTGGTTCCTTTTAATTTCAACAAAATTTGAGGAAAATAAAATTTCCTACAAAAGCTCTTTTATACAGGCTTTCCCGAGGGGTCATCGGCACCCTAAAATTTTGTACAGCGTCCAACAGGACTTGGGTCCTGTCGTGTACTGTTGGGTCCTGTTGAGTACTGTCAGGTACTGTCGTGTACTGTCGAGTACTGTTGGGTCCTGTCGAGTACTGTTGAGTACTGTCGTGTACTGTTGGGTCCTGTCGTGTACTGTCGAGTACTGTTGGGTCCTGTTGAGTACTGTCGTGTACTGTTGGGTCCTGTCGTGTAGTGTCAGTGGCGCACCCAGTCTTGGGGGGGGGCCCGACAGCTACGAAGCGCGCCCTCAAAAAACTTGCGACCAAAAAAAAAAAAAAAAAAAAAAAGGTCATCATGTGTGGGGGGGCCCGACGACAGCTACAAAGCGCGCGCCCTCAAAAAACTTGCGACCAAAAAAAAAAAGGTCATCATGTCTTTTCGCAACTACGCCACTGCTTGGGGTTGGGGGGGCCCGAAGCCTCCTGATGTCAAATTTTAAGGTATTTTTCATGTTTTATCATCAAATATGTAGAAAATCTATTAAAAAATCTAAGGCTTAGGGGGGGGGGCCTGGGCTCCGGGCCCCCCCCCCTGGGTGCGCCCATGGTAGTGTCGAGTACTGTTGGGTCCTGTTGAGTACTGTTGGGTACTGTCGTGTACTGTCGAGTACTGTTGGGTCCTGTTGAGTACTGTTGGGTACTGTCGTGTACTGTCGAGTACTGTTGGGTCCTGTCGTGGTACTGTCGGGTCCTGTTGTGAAATTTGTACAGTACTGTTGAAAGCTGATGACCCCTCGGGCTTTCCTCATACCGACAAACAATGAATCAAGGCCAACACAAAAATAGAGGCCACGACCCTGAAAAAATCAGCTATTCTCCCGGGGCTGAATTTTACATTGGGTCTTATGGGAAGTCAGAGGTTTTTTTTATGGTATTTTCAAAATGGCACTACAGATTTCCGCAAAATTTCAGTGAAATATTCTCAGACACCATCCCGATATTCCACCAAAGGTTTGTAAGGAAGCAACATGATTAAAAGGTTAAAATCTTCAAGATTTAGCATTCCTTATTTTGAATTCAAATTACCCGCCATGTACCACATGCCAACTGTTATATTTGACATGTATTTGACTTTGTCATCTGTGATTGTCACATTTGCTTCTGCTTTAAATTTAATTTTTGTGTGAGTTAATGAAGCGGCTATGAAAAATTAAGGATTACTATACATTAAAAAAAAATTGTTCTGCCAGAATATAGTAAAAACAATCTCAAAAATGACTTTATTTAAAAAAAAAATCAAATATTCATGAACCGTCATTCCAACTTCAATTTTTTAAAGACAATCAGCTGTGTCGTAACGTGACCATCAAAAAAAAATCAGCCCCGGATGTGACGTCAAGAAAGTGGGGGATCGTGGCCCGTCCGTTTTGATAGCCCTGAATGAATTAACAAAGTATAAAAGGCAACTTCAAAGGGGTAAAGTTTACCACGGACACCGGTGTTTCGGTTCCGAACCGACACCGTGGAGACTAGGGATGGCCGGAGCAGTAAATTTGCCGGAACAGGTCTGACCTGTTCCGATTTTTATTATGACCTGTTCCGAAACATCTGCTCCTGCTCTGAACTGTTCCGGACTTTTCAAGGGAAATAAATTGCAACTGTTCCGCATTTTATGAAAGGAACAATTTGTTCCTGCACTGCAGGAACAGATGTGCTGCATGAAATCTAACTATGCGTGTGCTCTGTTATTGGTGTTACAAGGTATATAAATGAGGTACAGGGTGTTAACCACTATATCTGGTTGTCGCTTATAACAATTTTATTTTTTTTAAATAGAAAAAGAAATGCAATTTTTACAAAACGCTTCACTTTTTGCTGTTTTCCTTATTTCACATAAATTTTATTGAATTAAAGGTTTTTTATATTCAATTTCAAATATTTTTATTGTTTCCTTCTTCCTTGCTTTGAACGAAAGAAAACCCGGCAAGAAACGCCACTGTTAAAGATAATCAAGGCCAACACAAAAATAGAGGCCACGACCCTGAAAAAATCAGCTGTTCTCCCGGGGCTGAATTTTACATTGGGTCTTATGGGAGGTCAGACGTTTTTTTAGGATATTTTCAAAATGGCACTACAGATTTCCCCGAATTTTCAGTGAAATATTCTCAGACACCATCCCGATATTCTATCAAATTTTTGTAAGGATGCAAGATGATTAAAAGGTTAAAATCTTCAAGATTTAGCATTTCTTATTTTGAATTCAAATTACCCGCCATATACCGCATGCCAACTGTTATATTTGACATGTATTTGACTTTGTCATCTGTGTTTGTCACATTCGCGTCTGCTTTAAATTTAATTTTTGTCTGAGCTAATGAAGCGGCTCTGAAAAATTAAGGATTACTATACATTTAAAAAAAATTGTTCTGCCAGAATAAAGTAAAAACAAACTCAAAAACGGCTTTATTAAAAAAAAATCAAATATTCATGAACCGTCATTCTAACTTCAATATTTTAAAGACAATCAGCTGTGTCGTAACGTGACCATCAAAAAAAATCAGCCCCGGATGTGACGTCAACAAAGTGGAAGATCGTGGCCCGTCCGTTTTGATAGCCTTGAGATAATCTGCCGTACGTCACACCGCACACCGCCAACCCTAGCACCATGCGTGTTGTCTATCTATCAGCAATTTCTACGAGTTGCCCCAGTGCGCACTAAGTGTATCTCTGTCGTTTTTCAAAACAATAATTTAGAAAAGGACGAAAATACACCCAGTGTGTGTCTCATAAAGGTTACGTAACGAGCCTGAGAAAGATGCAGCAGCTAGCTGAAGTGAAGACTCGGAACAGGCGTAAAAGCAGGGAGCAAGTTGTTTCAGTTATGTTCTGGCTCTCTCGAAGTTTCCTTGTCACTTCTGCTCCGGCGGAACAACTTGTTCCGGAAATTCATACCTGTTTCGACTTGCTCCGGGCACAGACCTGTTCCGAAAAGAACAGGTACTGCTCCGGAGTGCCATCCCTAGTGGAGACGGTGATAGCATGGTCTGGTTGAACTGTGACGAAATGTCTTTCTTCCTTATAGATCGGTAGACGTTTTCGTCCCGCCATGGACTTCCTTGGTTCAATCTCGTTTCACTCGTTGAATGAAGAAATGGCTTTCACCTATTTTCTCATTCCTTTTGATTTAAACTCTGTATCATACTTTTTCAGATAACTTTTTGACAGTTATCAGCTGTTTACCATAACCAAGGCCAACACAAAAATAGCTGTATGCTCTAAAGTGTTTAAGTTAAGGACACTTATCGTAAAGGCTAAGCTTGCTTTACGATGAGTGACCTTAGTTTGTCTTAATCTACCAGGGCTATCAAAATGGACGGGCCACGATCCTCCACTTTGTTGACGTCACATCCGGGGCTGATTTTTGTTTGATGGTCACGTTACGACACAGCTGTTTGTCTTTAAAATTTTGAAGTTGGAATGACGGTTCATGGATATTTGATTTTTTGTTAAATAAAGCCGTTTTTGAGATTGTTTTTAATTTATTCTGGCAGAACAATTTTTTTTAAATGTATAGTAAGCCCTAATTTTTCATAAACGCTTCATTAGCTCACACAAAAATTAAGTTTAAAGCAGAAGCGAATGTGACAATCACATATGACAAAGTCAAATACATGTCAAATATAACAGTTGGCATGTGGTACATGGCGGGTAATTTGAATTCAAAATAAGGAATGCTAAATCTTGAAGATTTTAACCTTTTAATCATGTTGCTTCCTTACAAACCTTTGGTGGAATATCGGGATGGCGTCTAAGAATATTTCACTGAAATTTGGCGGAAATCTGTAGTGCCATTTTGAAAATATCATAAAAAAACGTCTGACCTCCCATAAGACCCAATGTAAAATTCAGCCCCGGGAGACCAGCTGATTTTTTCAGGGTCGTGGCCTCTATTTTTGTGTTGGCCTTGAATCTACATTCAGGGCTATCAATATGGACGGGCCACGATCCTCCACTTTGTTGACGTCACATCCGGGGCTGATTTTTTTTTGATGGTCACGTTACGACACAGCTGATTGTCTTTAAAATATTGAAGTTGGAATGACGGTTCATGGATATTTGATTTTTTTTTAAATAAAGCCGTTTTTGAGATTGTTTTTACTTTATTTTGGCAGAACATTTTTTTTTAAATGTATAGTAAGCCTTAATTTTTCATAGCCGCTTCATTAGCTCACAAAAAAATTAAGTTTAAAGTAGAAGCGAATGTGACAATCACATATGACAAAGTCAAATACATGTCAAATATAACAGTTGGCATGTGGTACATGGCGGGTAATTTGAATTCAAAATAAGGAATGCTAAATCTTGAAGATTTTAACCTTTTTATCATGTTGCTTCCTTATAAACCTTTGGTGGAATATCGGGATGGTGTCTGAGAATATTTCACTGAAATTTTGCGGAAATCTGTAGTGCCATTTTGAAAATATCATAAAAAAACGTCTGACCTCCCATAAGACCCAATGTAAAATTCAGCCTCGGGAGAACAGCTGATTTTTTCAGGGTCGTGGCCTCTATTTTTGTGTTGGCCTTGCTACATTCTACCGCTTGTTAAATCAAGGCCAACAAAAAATACAGGCCACGACCCTGAAAAAATCAGCTGTTCTCGGTGAGCTGACTTTTACATGAGTTTTTTATGATATTTTCAAAATGGCACTACAAATTGCCGCGAAATTTCAGTGAAATATTCTCAGACACCATGCCGATATTCCACCAAACTTTGGTAAGGATGCAAGATGATTAAAAGGTTAAAATCTTCAAGATTTTGCATTCCTTATTTTGAATTCAAATAACCCGCCATGTACCGCATGCCAACTGTTATAATTGACATGTATTTGACTTTGTCATCTGTGTTTGTCACATTCGCTTCTGTTTTAAATTTAATTTTAGTGTAACGTCACTAAAAAATTAAGGATTAATATACATTTTAAAAAATATGTTCAGCAAGAATATAGTAAAAACAATCTCAAAACCGGCTTTATGAAGGTGTCAAAATAGTGCCTGGCACTATTATAGCCTGGCTTTATTTCAATAATTTTCTATTATCTTTTTAGGGAGACCATTTTGACCCACTTTCTGTCGGACATCAAATGCAATGTGGACACCATTTTGGCGTGGCTGTTTGAAGAATACAGCATCATGCAAGGTTTTTCAAGAATACCACCTCTAAGAAAGGGTAAGTGTTTTGTTTTTCTCATGTCGCACACCCGCTGAAAAAGAGTCACTACTCAAAAATCGCCGTTATCGAGATAAACCTGCCGCCATCATCGAAATAACTTGTACTTTCTTCCATAAAAGAGTCACATTTATGTTTCGACAATTCACCGCGAGATGGCGATGTGACTTTTATTTTGTCCAGTTTACATGAGGATGCGTTTCTTTACAGTATCACTTTTGACTTTATAACAGCGTGAACGTGGAGTTTCATCCTGAAAAGAGTCACATTTATGTTTCGACAATTCACCGCGAAATGGCGATGTGACTCTTTTATTTTGTCCAGTTTAGATGAGGATGCGTTTCTTTACAGTGTCACTTTTGACTTTATAACAGCGTGAACGTGGAGTTTCATCCTGAAAAGAGTCACATTTATGTTTCGACAATTCACCGCAAGATGGCGATGTGACTTTTATTTTGTCCAGTTTACATGAGGATGCGTTTCTTTACAGTATCACTTTTGACTTTATAACAGCGTGAACGTGGAGTTTCATCCTGAAAAGAGTCACATTTATGTTTCGACAATTCACCGCAAGATGGCGATGTGACTTTTATTTTGTCCAGTTTACATGAGGATGCGTTTCTTTACAGTATCACTTTTGACTTTATAACAGCGTGAACGTGGAGTTTCATCCTGAAAAGAGTCACATTTATGTTTCGACAATTCACCGCGAGATGGCGATGTGACTTTTATTTTGTCCAGTTTACATGAGGATGCGTTTCTTTACAGTATCACTTTTGACTTTATAACAGCGTGAACGTGGAGTTTCATCCTGAAAAGAGTCACAT
This sequence comes from Aspidapion aeneum, assembly GCA_963576565.1. NCBI lineage: Eukaryota > Metazoa > Arthropoda > Insecta > Coleoptera > Brentidae > Aspidapion > Aspidapion aeneum. The sequence goes on along the minus strand of OY755038.1, from coordinate 225,338,506 downwards.
TTATGTTTCGACAATTCACCGCGAGATGGCGATGTGACTTTTATTTTGTCCAGTTTACATGAGGATGCGTTTCTTTACAGTATCACTTTTGACTTTATAACAGCGTGAACGTGGAGTTTCATCCTGAAAAGAGTCACATTTATGTTTCGACAATTCACCGCGAGATGGCGATGTGACTTTTATTTTGTCCAGTTTACATGAGGATGCGTTTCTTTACAGTATCACTTTTGACTTTATAACAGCGTGAACGTGGAGTTTCATCCTGAAAAGAGTCACATTTATGTTTCGACAATTCACCGCGAGATGGCGATGTGACTTTTATTTTGTCCAGTTTACATGAGGATGCGTTTCTTTACAGTATCACTTTTGACTTTATAACAGCGTGAACGTGGAGTTTCATCCTGAAAAGAGTCACATTTATGTTTCGACAATTCACCGCGAGATGGCGATGTGACTTTTATTTTGTCCAGTTTACATGAGGATGCGTTTCTTTACAGTATCACTTTTGACTTTATAACAGCGTGAACGTGGAGTTTCATCCTGAAAAGAGTCACATTTATGTTTCGACAATTCACCGCGAAATGGCGATGTGACTCTTTTATTTTGTCCAGTTTAGATGAGGATGCGTTTCTTTACAGTGTCACTTTTGACTTTATAACAGCGTGAACGTGGAGTTTCATCCTGAAAAGAGTCACATTTATGTTTCGACAATTCACCGCAAGATGGCGATGTGACTTTTATTTTGTCCAGTTTACATGAGGATGCGTTTCTTTACAGTATCACTTTTGACTTTATAACAGCGTGAACGTGGAGTTTCATCCTGAAAAGAGTCACATTTATGTTTCGACAATTCACCGCGAGATGGCGATGTGACTTTTATTTTGTCCAGTTTACATGAGGATGCGTTTCTTTACAGTATCACTTTTGACTTTATAACAGCGTGAACGTGGAGTTTCATCCTGAAAAGAGTCACATTTATGTTTCGACAATTCACCGCGAGATGGCGATGTGACTTTTATTTTGTCCAGTTTACATGAGGATGCGTTTCTTTACAGTATCACTTTTGACTTTATAACAGCGTGAACGTGGAGTTTCATCCTGAAAAGAGTCACATTTATGTTTCGACAATTCACCGCGAAATGGCGATGTGACTCTTTTATTTTGTCCAGTTTAGATGAGGATGCGTTTCTTTACAGTGTCACTTTTGACTTTATAACAGCGTGAACGTGGAGTTTCATCCTGAAAAGAGTCACATTTATGTTTCGACAATTCACCGCAAGATGGCGATGTGACTTTTATTTTGTCCAGTTTACATGAGGATGCGTTTCTTTACAGTATCACTTTTGACTTTATAACAGCGTGAACGTGGAGTTTCATCCTGAAAAGAGTCACATTTATGTTTCGACAATTCACCGCGAGATGGCGATGTGACTTTTATTTTGTCCAGTTTACATGAGGATGCGTTTCTTTACAGTATCACTTTTGACTTTATAACAGCGTGAACGTGGAGTTTCATCCTGAAAAGAGTCACATTTATGTTTCGACAATTCACCGCGAGATGGCGATGTGACTTTTATTTTGTCCAGTTTACATGAGGATGCGTTTCTTTACAGTATCACTTTTGACTTTATAACAGCGTGAACGTGGAGTTTCATCCTGAAAAGAGTCACATTTATGTTTCGACAATTCACCGCGAGATGGCGATGTGACTTTTATTTTGTCCAGTTTACATGAGGATGCGTTTCTTTACAGTATCACTTTTGACTTTATAACAGCGTGAACGTGGAGTTTCATCCTGAAAAGAGTCACATTTATGTTTCGACAATTCACCGCGAGATGGCGATGTGACTTTTATTTTGTCCAGTTTACATGAGGATGCGTTTCTTTACAGTATCACTTTTGACTTTATAACAGCGTGAACGTGGAGTTTCATCCTGAAAAGAGTCACATTTATGTTTCGACAATTCACCGCGAGATGGCGATGTGACTTTTATTTTGTCCAGTTTACATGAGGATGCGTTTCTTTACAGTATCACTTTTGACTTTATAACAGCGTGAACGTGGAGTTTCATCCTGAAAAGAGTCACATTTATGTTTCGACAATTCACCGCGAGATGGCGATGTGACTTTTATTTTGTCCAGTTTACATGAGGATGCGTTTCTTTACAGTATCACTTTTGACTTTATAACAGCGTGAACGTGGAGTTTCATCCTGAAAAGAGTCACATTTATGTTTCGACAATTCACCGCGAAATGGCGATGTGACTCTTTTATTTTGTCCAGTTTAGATGAGGATGCGTTTCTTTACAGTGTCACTTTTGACTTTATAACAGCGTGAACGTGGAGTTTCATCCTGAAAAGAGTCACATTTATGTTTCGACAATTCACCGCAAGATGGCGATGTGACTTTTATTTTGTCCAGTTTACATGAGGATGCGTTTCTTTACAGTATCACTTTTGACTTTATAACAGCGTGAACGTGGAGTTTCATCCTGAAAAGAGTCACATTTATGTTTCGACAATTCACCGCGAGATGGCGATGTGACTTTTATTTTGTCCAGTTTACATGAGGATGCGTTTCTTTACAGTATCACTTTTGACTTTATAACAGCGTGAACGTGGAGTTTCATCCTGAAAAGAGTCACATTTATGTTTCGACAATTCACCGCGAGATGGCGATGTGACTTTTATTTTGTCCAGTTTACATGAGGATGCGTTTCTTTACAGTATCACTTTTGACTTTATAACAGCGTGAACGTGGAGTTTCATCCTGAAAAGAGTCACATTTATGTTTCGACAATTCACCGCGAAATGGCGATGTGACTCTTTTATTTTGTCCAGTTTAGATGAGGATGCGTTTCTTTACAGTGTCACTTTTGACTTTATAACAGCGTGAACGTGGAGTTTCATCCTGAAAAGAGTCACATTTATGTTTCGACAATTCACCGCAAGATGGCGATGTGACTTTTATTTTGTCCAGTTTACATGAGGATGCGTTTCTTTACAGTATCACTTTTGACTTTATAACAGCGTGAACGTGGAGTTTCATCCTGAAAAGAGTCACATTTATGTTTCGACAATTCACCGCGAGATGGCGATGTGACTTTTATTTTGTCCAGTTTACATGAGGATGCGTTTCTTTACAGTATCACTTTTGACTTTATAACAGCGTGAACGTGGAGTTTCATCCTGAAAAGAGTCACATTTATGTTTCGACAATTCACCGCGAGATGGCGATGTGACTTTTATTTTGTCCAGTTTACATGAGGATGCGTTTCTTTACAGTATCACTTTTGACTTTATAACAGCGTGAACGTGGAGTTTCATCCTGAAAAGAGTCACATTTATGTTTCGACAATTCACCGCGAGATGGCGATGTGACTTTTATTTTGTCCAGTTTACATGAGGATGCGTTTCTTTACAGTATCACTTTTGACTTTATAACAGCGTGAACGTGGAGTTTCATCCTGAAAAGAGTCACATTTATGTTTCGACAATTCACCGCGAGATGGCGATGTGACTTTTATTTTGTCCAGTTTACATGAGGATGCGTTTCTTTACAGTATCACTTTTGACTTTATAACAGCGTGAACGTGGAGTTTCATCCTGAAAAGAGTCACATTTATGTTTCGACAATTCACCGCGAGATGGCGATGTGACTTTTATTTTGTCCAGTTTACATGAGGATGCGTTTCTTTACAGTATCACTTTTGACTTTATAACAGCGTGAACGTGGAGTTTCATCCTGAAAAGAGTCACATTTATGTTTCGACAATTCACCGCGAGATGGCGATGTGACTTTTATTTTGTCCAGTTTACATGAGGATGCGTTTCTTTACAGTATCACTTTTGACTTTATAACGGCGTGAACGTGGAGTTTTATCCTGAAAAGAGTCACATTTCGAGTTGTGAAGGTTTTCGTGTGAACTATTGGTTAAATCTGACCCATAAAACAAGTAAAATACTGTTCTTTTTTGTGTTGTGACTGTTTTTTTGAATTGTTCAGTGTACTTAGAGTTAAGGAGAATAAGAAAAAAATCTTTTGAAATTATTAGAGAATAATCACATTCCTAGTCGTTATTCGGCATTTTATAACTCGTTAAAATAAATACAAAGTTTCTTCTTTATTTGTTTTCTTTTTTTATATTATTTACCATCCTGCGTGACATCCTGATTTACTACGTCATGATGCCTTGTTCTAAAAAAGTGTCACATCATCGGGTTTTTGTCTTTTTTTAACTAAAAACGACAAAAATCATTTTTTCTCAGAAACGTACTGCACTAATTACATTGAGTTAATAGGTTCCTGTTGATATAAAATAACATGTTAACTCGTAATTTGTCATGTAAGTGAAAAATGAATCTCTCTAATGAACTAAATTCTTTAACAGCGATTTTCTCAAAACAATGTTTTTTGAGTTGTGACTATCTTTTAGCGGGGGTGCGATGTGTCATGTTAATTTATATGTGAGTGAGCCTTGCAGCCCTTCCACTGCGACCACCAGTGGGTTTATTTTGGCTCACTTTTGCGTGGTTTTTCACCACTGTGTATCCTCCAAAAAGGCCGGCTCTGTCCTGCACATACTTGCCCGCAGCCCACGAGAAAGACCGGCCCGGGCGCGGAAATATCACGTGACCGTAGGAGTCCCACAAAAAAAACGCCTCACGGCCCGCTGTCATTATAAAACATGTGAGTGTTCAGTTTTGGTATGTTTCTTTACGTCGATTTTTTTTTAATTCGGGCACGAATTTTATATCAAAGTTATTAAAATAACGCAGCCCACGAAAAAGACTGTAGTGGGCTGCGTTAAAATAATTAATGGCTAATGAGTAAATTATAAAGAAAATACCTATAAGATAAACAATGCCGCGAACGTGTAATTTGTGTTTTTCCTTGTCGGTCCAACTATAAAACTGAAACCTAATATGTTGCAAACTGGAAAGAAGTGGTAAAAGATAAGATCTTGGATAAGATTGATCAAGTAATAGACATCCTTGGTGACATTTTCGATAGTGAGAGTGAAAAATGTGTTCAGTTGTCATTTCTTATTGAACAATTAGGTCTCTTGAAAAGGTAACCTGAGAATCGAAGATATTGTGGATACACTTTAATGTTAGCTTCATCTTTGTTTATCCAGTTATCCAGTGCATACACGTCAATTTACAATTCTAAGGTAATATGTTTTCCGCACCCTCGCAATATTAAAAAAACTGATTTCTAAAATATTGTTAACAGATAGTAATCTCTCTGGTAGTGTGAAATATTTAAAAAGTAAGATACAGCTTTTAAAAGAACATGAGTTGGTAGTTAACTTACACTTTATTGAAATCGATATTAAACTTTGTGCTGGGTAATTTTTCAAAAAATTATTGACGACCACTACATTCAGTTCATTGAATGGGAAAACCATCTCACTTATTCACAAAATCACTTGTTTCTTTTTAATAAATTATTGTCTAGCGAGTGTTTTTGTGGAGAAAAACTATTGTCAAAGCTTGAAAAAATTAGTTTAAGGGCATGTAAAGTTTTTTTTAATAATTTTATTAAAAAGCACAATGATTTAGTGTCTGCTAGTAAATCTTTGAATAAGAACTCAAAGATGATGACAGTCAAAGAAAAATTAAAAAACTAAAAGCTTAGGTTTGATATGTCCAATTTTGAAAGACTTGTATAGATTTGAAGTTACTAACAAAAAAACATCAAATTTTGGAGCTGCAGTATCTTGTTAAAAAGTGAAAAAATTTGGGGCCCCGGGTAACCCAAGCCAAATCCTGGGGCGTCTTCTGTGCCTGGGGTACCATGAGCCCATCAAAAATTGTGGTGTTTACACCTTGAAAAATTATGAAGGTACAGACAAATATTTCATTAAATGAACTAAATTAAAACGGACCAGGCAATGTGGAATAAATTAACGTTGTCGCGCCATCTAGGCGCAGTTAAAGAAACTGTCTCACAAATTAAATTAAAAGGGGCCGGGCATTGTGGGAAAAATAAACTTTTTCGAGCCACCTAGCTGTAGGTTGAAACTCAATCAAAAATCGTATTTATATTAGGCAAGTATCGCAGCCAACGATAAAGACCGGCCATGGCGCGTTATAAGCAAGTCGGCGGTCACGTGATCTTAGGAGTCCCACGATTCTTATTGTATTGCTAAATATATTATATGTTTTTACATGATTTAAATAAATTAACAAAAAATTTTTGTTCTTTTATAGGCAAAAATTGAAAAAAATATTTTGCTGATATATGTGTTTATTATGGATAAAAGAACTGAATCTATAAAATAAAAAATTATACAAAATTTGCACTCTAATATCTTCAGGTACATATATTAGGTACATAATATCGTTAGTAACTTCAAATCTATACAAGTCTTTCAAAATTGAACATATCAAACCTAAGCTTTTAGTTTTTTAATTTTTCTTTGATTGTCATCATCTTTGAGTTCTTATTCAAAGATTTATTAGAAGACACTAAATCATTGTGCTTTTTAATAAAATTATTTAAAAAAACTTTACATGCCCTTAAACTAATTTTTTCAAGCTTTGACAATAGTTTTTCTCCACAAAAACACTCGCTAGACAATAATTTATTAAAAAGAAACAAGTGATTTTGTGAATAAGTGAGATGGTTTTCCCATTCAATGAACTGAATGTAGTGGTCGTCAATAATTTTTTGAAAAATTACCCAGCACAAAGTTTAATATCTATTTCGATAAAGTGTAAGTTAACTACCAACTCATGTTCTTTTAAAAGCTGTATCTTACTTTTTAAATATTTCACACTACCAGAGAGATTACTATCTGTTAACAATATTTTACAAATCAGTTTTTTAATATTGCGAGGGTGCGGAAGACATATTACCTTAGAATTGTAAATTGACGTGTATGCACTGGATAACTGGATAAACAAAGATGAAGCCAACATTAAAGTGTATCCACAATATCTTCAATTCTCAGGTTACCTTTTCAAGAGACCTAATTGTTCAATAAGAAATGACAACTGAACACATTTTTCACTCTCACTATCGAAAATGTCACTAAGGATGTCTATACTTGATCAATCTTATCCAAGATATTATCTTTTACCACTTCTTTCCCGTTTGCAACATAGGTTTCAGTTTTATAGTTGGACCGACAAGGAACAACACTAATTACACGTTCGCGGCATTTTTTATCTTATAGGTATTTTCTTTATAATTTACTCATTAGCCATGAATTATTTTAACGCAGCCCACTACAGTCTTTTTCGTGGGCTGCGTTATTTTAATAACTTTGATAAAATTCACATAAAAAACAGCGGGCCGTGAGGCGTTTTTTTGTGAGCCTCCTACGGTCACGTGATATTTCCGCGCCCGGGCCGGTCTTTCTCGTGGGCTGCGCATATTTCAGAAAAAAAACAAAAAATAGCTTAAAAATCGACATCATGAGGCTTCGGCCCCCCCCCCCCCCAAGACATATTCGTGGGTGCGCCACTGCGAACATTCCAGGGGCGTGGCAGCAAAAAACAAAATATGTTTTCATTGGTTTTGATAGGTGTGCATTCTAAAATTTGGTACCATGTGAAGATAAATGCGATTAGTACCGATCAGTGTTACCAGGAACTATGAAAAAATTACCAGATTCTGGAAAAAATTCCGTAGATTTTTAAAAACTATATTATTCAAACATGCAGAAAAAAAATCTGACAAGCGTGTAAAAAATCGATATTTTTAGCTTTTATATTTTAATAATTTTTTCTATAAGCGTGCGGAAAAGTCCACTTTTCCGCACGCATTTTAGTGTGGAAAGTGCCACTTTTCCGCACTAGTGTGGAAATATTTTTCCGCACTAGTGTGGAAAAGTAAATTTGTTACGATTTTGAGGTGTTCTATAACATTTAGACCGTTCAAAATACATTTGTATCTTTCCTAGCACACGAAATATCCTAAAAATATTCAAATTGACTAAAATTCTGCTATATTTTCAATATTTTCGATAAAATAAAGTTTTCAGTAAAATAGGTTAAAATTATAAGTTTTAAACCTCCCCGGTATAAATATCGTCATTGTCAATGTCAAACAACAATGAACACTAGTTGTTTTAGATTTGGCATCTTAAATCACCATAGCAACAAAGTACAAACAAACTGTCAAAACAAAGCCAATTTTGCAGATACAAGCATCTTTTGAATTTTTCAAACAAAAAAATCAGATTTTCAATGGATTCTTCGGACGAAGATCTACCCCAGTCAGTTCTAGAAGCCGCTAGAATGTGAATAATAATAATTGATTTGATTAAAACGTTTTGAATATAAATAATTTTCTGATTAATTTTTAGTTTTTTCCTCACGCTTATAGAAAAAATAGTGTACCTAACTCGTGCGTAGTGTCTTTTCCGCACTTGATTGCTGGCCAAACTCCGCTATCGCGTCGTTTGGCCATCTGCAATCGCGTGCGGAAAAGAGACACTTTCCGCACTAGTTAGGGGTAAACTACTATTTTAAATGTGACCCAAGTAAAACAGGTAAAAACCAGAATTACCATGGAACCCAATGCAAAAATTGGTATTTTTTTCACTAAATACTAAAAAAACCATCATTGCATAATATAAATTTAATTCGAATTAAATTGCAATGATTGCTATGCAAGGGGCAAATAAACCTTGTCGCGCCATCTATAGGCTGCGAAATGCTTATGTTTGGCTCCTACCAATGCAGAGAACAGTATATTATTAGGTTTTTTTGGGTACTTCGCTAACTTCATATTATGTTGGCACCCATCGCAAATCGAATCGCGACTAGGTGGATAATTTGGCGTTAATTAGTCGTGAATTAGTTGTGGAAAAATTAATTTTGTCACTCTTTCTTCCGATAGATGGCGCGACAAGGTTTATTTGCCCCTTGCATAGCAACCATTGCAATCTATTTTAAGCTATTAGTTTTTAGAAAGACTTGTCTATTTTATTATTTAGTGAAAAAAAAACAATTTTTGTATTGGGTCCTATGGTAATTCAGGGTTTTTACCTGTTTTACTTGGGCCCGTTTTATTTTTTAATTATTAACGAAACTATTTTAATTGGTAACAACAAATTTTCACAAGACGCTAGCCCTACCAAGTCCACTTCCAATCCCTGTCTTCGCATGCGTAGATCTACCAATATTATTTACCTCATGTATTAGAATAGATGTACAGGGTGATTGTCACTTGAATGATTCTAACCACATGAAAATAGAAAGTTTCAAAAACCTAACCTAACGAAACCTAATCAGATCTTATCGAACCGAACCAAAGCAAACTAAACCAATATTAAAAAAAAAAACTTTCCTGACTTCCTACCCGGGATCCTAGAGGATGTGAATCCGAACCGGACCGTACCGAACCGAACCTATCCAAACCTAACCCTACCTAACTAAACCTAATTAGCAGTACGCGTTGTAGTTTAGTTTGGTTAGGTTAGGTTTGGTTCAGTTTAGTTAGGTTTGGTTCAGTTTAGTTAGGTTCGGTTCGGATTCACATCCTCTAGGATCCCGGGCAGGAAGTCAGGAAAGTTTTTTTTTTGAAAAAAATTATTGGTTTAGTTTCCTTTGATTCGGTTCGGTTAGATTTGATTAGGTTTTGTTAGGTTAGGTTTTTGAAACTTTCTATTTTCATGTGGTTAGAATCATTCAAGTGAAAATCACCCTATATTCATCTATTCTAATACATGAGGTAAATAATATTGGTAGATCTGCGCATGCGAAGTCAGGGATTGAAAGTGGACTTGGTAGCGCTAGCGTCTTGTCAAATTTTCGCGTGTGATATGTAAATGTAAACGTAGCTTAAGCCACAGTGAAGCCATGGTAATATTATATCAGCCTTGAAAACAGTTTTTTGTAAATATCTCAGAAACTACAGCCCTGACTAAGTTTTTTGTTATAACACAAATTATTAAGGAAAATGTAGTCTACTATATTCTGTTAAAAGTTAGCATTTTTTAAAGTTTTTAATTGTCAAAAAAGTGTCATTAGCATTAATGGATGCCGATGATACTGGTTTATTGACGGTAGAAGAATCTATTGAAAAATGCATAGAAAAATTTCAGGATGACCCAAGTTCACAGTTGAACCACAAAGTGGCGAATAAAATTAAATGAAACCAAATCAATTCATGTTGATTTTACAAACAAAAATATAAATCACATACAAATAACAATTAACAACATTCCAGTACCATATTCGAATCAGGCAAAATATGACACTTGATGCCAAATTGCGCTGGAAAGCACATGTTAAGAAAAAAAAAACTTGAGATAAGGTATAGAAAAATGAACTGGCTAATTGGAAGGAAGTCCAATTTAACAATTCATAATAAGTTACTGCTTTATAGACAAATACTGAAACCAGTATGGACATATGGTATTCAACTATGAGGTTGTGCTAAAGAGAGTAACATTCTAGTTGTACAGAGATTTCAAAATAAAGTATTAAGAATTATTGTGAATGCACCTTGGTACGTTCGAAATAGTGACCTTCATCGAGATCTAAAAATCGAAACTGTAGCAGAGACTATAAAAAAGTACGCAAAAAGCCATGAAGATAGACTCCATCGGCATGTGAATGTGGAAGCAATTCAGCTTCTAGACAATACTATGCTAGTTCGAAGACTAAAAAGAGTGAAGCCGTTTGAGCTAGTAAACTAAGTGAATTACACATAAAACAAAATAATGCTATAAACACAACACAATTGTGAGTTACAGACTAAACAAAGTGGGGAGAACTGTTGAGTGAACCCTAAGTTTAAATCTGACTTTTCTAGTAAATTAAGTTAAAACAAAATTGCTAATTAGTCTTACTGACTAGATTGTAATACAATAAACACAGTGTGTTTGACAAATAAAAAAATTAAAAAAAGCATTAATGGATTTTGAACAAAATCTAATAAGCTCGTAAGAGTGTTGAGCACTATTTTACCTGAAAATTCTATGAAAATCGGTTTAGCGGTTTAGGAGCTATCGTGTTACGGAAAGAAATAATACACACACACAGACATCACGACGATATTGCTAGGATAGATCAAAATACACCCAAATAACACATTTTATCCAAAAAAAAATTTTGTCAAATATAATAACTTCTATAAAAAAACTAAGTAAGGACCTATATTCAGTTTTGCCAGACGATTATTCCATAAAAACAAAATTACCAAACTGTCATAAAGCAGCAAGCAAATTTCAGTTGGCGCTAAATAAGTGTCAAGATGATGTCAAGTTCACAGGGTGTCCCAAATTGGGCACTTTTAGGGGGTTTAAGGTACTTCTAGGGTAGACAAAGAAAAACTGACCACGCATTGCGAGGCTCAAATTGCAAGAGAAAACTTATAGTAAAAACCGCATTTTGAAATATCGTCTCGTCTTTGAGCTACGGGGACTTTTTGAAAAGTCTGCATTTTGGAAGGGGGTCTATAACTATGTTATTAGTGGAAATTTTGATTTAGAGTAAATTGCAATTTTATATATTGTCACGAGGAATTCACCCGCTAAACTAAATTTTAACTGTCACTTTTAGTTTTTGAGATATGACATAAAGTTGCATTTTTTCTTATGGAATGGCCTATATTTTATTTAATTTTCGAATTGGCCATTGAATTCTTTTCAAAATGATGTATCATATGTCATAGTTTGATTGAGCGGTTTAGGAGATATTCAGCTTTTTCACTTATTTCTAGTGCGCTATGATTTCCTGCTGAGGCAGGTCAAGGCACTCCAGTATTTTTATTATTTTAAACAGTCAAAAATATAGTAAGCCTGGTTTGGAAAAATTATAATTCAGCTGACGGCCTCAAAGCTTATAATTATTTCGTTTAAGTGTTCGGTGGATTGAAGTTCTCGGTATGCCTGTGGAAGCTTCTAATTGTCTCAATGATCGCGAATTATTTTATTCTAACTCACCAATAATGCCTATCTCCTCTAACTCACAGTCCCTCCTAACGTCATATATTTTACCCCGCCGTTTTGAAAAAGCCATACTAAACAAGGTTCCTTTTCAACTTTGGAAATATATCAATATACGGTTGTCTTCGTTCGGGATACCTTTGAAGATATAGGTTTTCAGCGCCCTGTCGATTATCATTACTTTCCTAGTAACATTTTAACATTGATACATATATTTTAAAATAAAATTAAAAACGCTTTTGTGCAAAATAATTTCATATCAAAGCGTGATGTCAAATTGTTTAAACAATTGAAAACAATGACAAAACGCCAAGACGCAAGGCCAACTTGATTTGCATAGTATCAGACAACAAAACTATAGGAACATTGAAGTAGGAGTTGGAATGAAGTATGACGTCATTCAACGCATACTAGACAAAAATAAAAAACTTTAATTATCTTCGAAACCGCTGAATAAAACTATGACATATGATACATCATTTTGAAAAGAATTCAATGACGAATTCGAAAATTAGTTAAAATATACGCCATTCCATAAGAAAAAATGCAACTTTATGTCATATCTCAAAAACTAAAAGTGACAGTTAAAATTTAATTTAGCGGGTGAATTCCTCGTGACATAGTCTATAAAATTGCAATTTACTCTAAATCAAAATTTCCACTAATAACGAAGTTATAGAACCCCTTCCAAAATGCAGACTTTTCAAAAAGCCCCCGTAGCTCAAAGACGAGACGATATTTCAAAATGCGGTTTCCACTATAAGTCTTCTCTTGACATTTGAGCCTCGCAATGCGTGGTCAGTTTTTCTCTGTCTACCCTAGAAGTACCTTAAACCCCCTAAAAGTGCCCAATTTGGGACACCCTGTATATAGAAATTCTTGAAACGAGTATATATGGCAGTGCCAAAAAGTGAGTACCAGCAGAACTAAATACGATGATTTTCTCAAGGAGAAATTGTATTAAAAAATAATAAAATGTTTTTGAGCGGAAAAAACATCAATATCTTAGAAACTTCTTAATTTTTTTGTTTGTAAAATATTGTAGACATTTAGCACACAAAGAGCTCTACTCTTACCAAGTTTTGTTAAACTGACATTATTTTTGCAAAAATAAAAAACAAATAAAGAAAATTACGATTTTAAAAATTTTTCCCGAACATTTTGAGGTTATGTAAAAAAATGACATTTACAAAAGTTTTAGACATTTTCATGGCCTATGACTTTTCTGTATGTCATTTTTTTCTCCGACGTCAACTTTCGCCAAAAATCGCAATAATACGATTCCTTTGCCCCCCAAACCTAACCCCCCCGCCCCTGCTCACGCATTTATTTTTTTTAACTTCGTTTTTCGTCTATCTACAAATTCCAATGCTTCTAGTCCTGTTTTTAATTTTCCTTTTTTTTGCCTTAAAATCATAATTCCACTGGCCTAATAATATAACATCTGTTCTCTGCATTTATAGATGGCGCGACAAGGTTTATTTGCCCCTTGCATAGCAACCATTTCAATTTAACTCGAATTAAATTTATTATAAGCATTAGTTTTTTTTAGTATTTACTGTGTAAATATAAATTTTTGTATTGGGTCCTATGGTAATTCAGGTTATTTACCTGTTTTACTTGGACCGATAATAGTAGTTTACCTAACTAGTGCGGAAAGTGCCTCTTTTCCGCACGCGATTGCAGATGCCCAAACGACGCGATAGCGGAGTTTGGCCAGCAATCAAGTGCGGAAAAGACACTTTACGCACGATTATGTACACTATTTTTTCTATAAGCGTGAGGAAAAAACTAAAAATTGATCAGAAAATTATTTATATTCAAAACGTTTTAATCAAATCAATTATTATTATTCACATTCTAGCGGCTTCTAGAACTGACTGGGGTAGATCTTCGTCCGAAGAATCCATTGAAAATCTGATTTTTTTGTTTGAAAAATTCAAAATACGTATCTGCAAAATTGGCTTTGTTTTGACAGTTTGTTTGTACTTTGTTGCTATGGTGATTTAAGATGCCAAATCTAAAACCACTAGTGTTCATTGTTGTTTGACATTGACAATGACGATATTTATACCGGGGAGGTTTAAAACTTATAATTTGAACCTATTTTACTGAAAACTTTATTTTATCGAAAATATTAAAAATATAGCAGAATTTTAGTCAATTTGAATATTTTTAGGATATTTCGTGTGCTAGGAAAGATACAAATGTATTTTGAACGGTCTAAATGTTATAGAACACCTCAAAATCGTAACAAATTTACTTTTCCGCACTAGTGCGGAAAAAATATTTTTCCGCACGCTTATAGAAAAAATTATTATTTATTTAAACACAAGGTTTGAACTCGTTGCACACGATCGATACAGTTTGGTAGACCGAGCCGAAGACGAGGTCTACAAGTCGAGGGAGTGTGCAAAGAGGTTTTCAAACGAGTTTTTTACAATATTTTTTATACGACTGCTAATAAAGAAAGAAAAATCAAATTTTAATTTAACTTGTTTTTATTTCCGACATTTTTACAACAAAACTTTAAAAATTCAACAATTTTTTGACGTATCTAATCAACAAAACATACGAGCATTGACGGTTGCTACGGAACTAAGCCAACTTATATTGATGGGTGACAATAACAAAAATCACAATGACGGGAGACCCGTATGCAGAAATGACATAGGCGTGCGCAAAAATGACATAAGCGTGTGCAAAACGTTTTGCACACAGCGCGCGCAAAATGCCATTTTCAGATCGTGTTCTCCGTGCGCAAAACCCCCTTTTACAAGACAGTCGTATAAAAAATTAAATAAAACTATCGCTTAAGAAGATTTTTTTCTGCATGTTTGAATAACATAGTTTTTAAAAATTTACAGATTTTTTCCAGAATCTGCTAATTTATGAGCATGAAGCATAGACAAATGACAGACTGTGGCATGAAGTTAGCGAAGCACCCATCGCATATCGAATCGCGACTATGTGGATAATTTGCCGTTAATTAGTCGTGAATTAGTTGTGCAAAAATTAATTTTGTCGCTGTAAAAATGGCTTTAGACATAACGTTTTGAAATCGAATATGGTGGATAATTTGCCGCTAGTTAGTCGTTAATTAGTTGTGGAAAAATTAATTTTGTCGCTCTTATTTTTGACCGTTTTTTTGGGTGCTTCGCTAAATTTATATGAAGTTAGCGAAGTACCCAAAAAAACCCTAAATAATACAGGGTGAGGAAAAAGTACCGGGACCCCTAAATATCTCGATAACTAAGAGTTATTTGCAAAAATGGTCTAAATAAAAGTTTTAGGATTGAATTTGTTCTATTTGGTCGTGATATTGACATTGACGTATCTGTCAGCATTAGGAGTTTTTTGAAGGTCAACTTTAAAAATTTAAATGAAAACCATATTTTTTTCTTTTACCATTCGATGGAGAATAAAAATCTACGTTTAAAATGACATTGTAATTTTGTGTCAGAATGACATTTCGAAGAATATAAATTAAATAATTGTTCTTAAAGTGGCCTTAACACTTTAAGAAACTCGTAGTTTATTTAATTACCCCTGTATTTTATTATGCGTGTAGCTGTGACAATGACATTATATCTTAATATTGTGTCAAAACAAATCGCAAATTGTTTCTTGTTTGAAGGCGTCCCGGTACTTTTTCCTCACCCTCTATACTGTTCTCTGCTTTGGTAGGATCCAAACATAAGCATTTCGCAGCCTATAGATGGCGCGACAAGGTTTATTTGCCCCTTGCATAGCAATCATTGCAATTTAATTCGAATTAAATTTATTTTTTGCATTGGTTTTTTTAGTATTTAGTGAAAAAAATACTAATTTTTGCATTGGGTCCCATGGTAATTCAGGTTTTTTACCTGTTTTACTTGGCCAGTAAAATTTAAAAAGTTATTAAAATATAAATCCTAAAAATATCGATTTTTTACACGCTTGTCAGATTTCTTTTCTGCATGTTTGAATAATATAGTTTTTAAAAATCTACGGAATTTTTTCCAGAATCTGGTAATTTTTTCATAAGTTCCTGGTAACACCGATCGGTACTAATCGCATTTATCTTCACATGGTACTTAATTTTAGAGTGCACACCTATCAAAACCAATGAAAACATATTTTGTTTTTTGCTGCCACGCCCCTCGAATGTTCGCAGTGGCGCACCCAAGAATATGTCTTGGGGGGGGGCCCGAAGCCTCATGATGTCGAATTTTAAGCTATTTTTGTGTTTTTTTTTTCTGAAATATGCGCAGCCCACGAGAAAGACCGGCCCGGGCGCGGAAATATCACGTGACCGTAGGAGGCTCACAAAAAAACGCCTCACGGTCCGCTGTCATTATAAAACATGTGTGTTTTCAGTTTTGGTATGTTTGTTTACGTCGATTTTTTTTTAATTCGGACACAAATTTTATGTGAATTTTATCAAAGTTATTAAAACAACACAGCCCACGAAAAAGACTGTAGTGGGCTGCGTTAAAATAATTAATAGCTAATGAGTAAATTATAAAGAAAATACCTATAAGATAAACAATGCCGCGAACGTGTAATTAGTGTTGTTCCTTGTCGGTCCAACTATAAAACTGACACCTAATATGTTGCAAACGGGAAAGAAGTGGTAAAAGATAAGATCTTGGATAAGATTGATCAAGTAATAGACATCCTTAGTGACATTTTCGATAGTGAGAGTGAAAAATGTGTTCAGTTGTCATTTCTTATTGCACAATTGAAAGGTATCCTGAGAATCGAAGATATGGTGGATACACTTTAATGTGGGCTTCATTTTGTTTATCCAGTCATCCAGTGCATACACGTCAATTTACAATTCTAAGGTAATATGTCTTCCGCACCCTCGCAATATTAAAAAACTGATTTGTAAAATATTGTTTACAGATAGTAATCTCTCTGGTAGTGTGAAATATTTAAAAAGTAAGATACAGCTTTTAAAAGAACATGAGTTGGTAGTTAACTTACACTTTAATGAAATATATATTAAACTTTGTGCTGGGTAATTTTTCAAAAAATTATTGACGACACTACATTCAGTTCATTGAATGTGAAAACCATCTCACCTATTCACAAAAGCACTTGTTTCTTTTTAATAAATTATTGTGAAATGTTTTATATTGAAAATTTTTCTTCAGATAACTCTAGCGAGTGTTTTTGTGGAAAAGAACTATTGTCAAAGCTTGAAAAAATTAGTTTAAGGGCATCTAAAGTTTTTTTAAATAATTTTATTAAAAAGCACAATGATTTAGTGTCTGCTAATAAATCTTTGAATAAGAACTCAGACAAAGATGATGACACTCAAAAAAAAATTAAAAAACTAAAAGCTTAGGTTTGATATGTCGAATTTTGAAAGACTTGTATAGATTTGAAGTTACTAACGATATCATGTACCTAATATATGTACCTCAAGATATTAGAGTGCAAATTTTGTATAATTTTTTATTTTATAGATTCAGTTCTTTTATCCATAGTAAACACTATATCAGCAAAATATTTTTTTTCAATTTTTGCCTAAAAAAGAACAAAAATTTTTTGTTAATTTATTTAAATTGTGTAAAAACATATATTAAGCAATACAATAAGAATCCTGGGACTCCTAAGATCACGTGACCGCCGACTTGCTTATAACGCGCCATGGCCGGTCTTTATCGTTGACTGCGGAAATATGTCGAAAATATGTAAAAAAATCTAAGGCTTGGAGGGGGCCCGGGACCCACCCCCCCCCCCTGGGTGCACCCATGATATTCGAATGACCGAACTCAAATAGAATTTTTCGGGCTGTTTTATCACGATGATCCGTGGTGTTTATAACCAGTCCGATGGCCTGCTTGAACCACAGACTAATTCTTGAACGAACTATAGTGAGATTTCCTTAGTTTTGTTTAGAGGGCGCCACCATTCACATTTAGTTCCTTTTCTATCATATCTGCATGTTCATATCGATGGTTGGTTGGTTTTAGACCTACGTTTGAATATAAATAATGAATTGAATATATTTTTAGAGGGTCCCACCGGTACCTCAGGTTTTTGCTTGAGTTACCTGGGAACCAATTTTGAATAGGGGTGACTGTTAGGGGGATGGGTGGAATAGCGTATTTTTAGGACAGGTACAAAATGTTCCGGTTCCAGGAAAAAGAAAAACCTGTTCCGAAAATTCTGCTCCTGTTCCAAAGTGGACTGGGGGGGGGGGGATCGAATGCTGAAAAGGGCGCCCATATAAAAATTTGCGACCAAAAAAAAACGAGCGGCTAGTTCACAACTTGCATTCCATTTGCTATTGGTTGACATAGTCAGGCGGGATTTTTTAAAATTAAAACTCTCCTGTCCTCGTTTTGGGAGGTTGAAATCGGTGTTAAACCAAACTGAAACAAAACCTAACCGTGGTCAATTGATGGGAAACGTATCCTAACCGGGGCGTGTCTGAACAGGTTAGGATACGTTGTCGAATAATTTATCAGGGTTAGGTTAACACCGATTTCGACAGGATAGGGAAGCTAATTTAAACTATATATCATAATTTTTGAGATAACTTTTTGACAGTTATCAGTTGTTTACCATAACAAAAAGCATAGGCCAATAAAAAAAAGTTGTCCCAAAAATAATGACATGAACTGTAAAAGAATATAATATGTTTTTAAAAAACAATAAAAAAACTCATCGGCATATGCATAGATTTAGTTAAATTCAATAGGTATGTACTGCACAAACCACTTCACTTTTTAATCACTTACAACTAGTATATATTCGTATTTTACGCCGAAAGCTGTAAACATAATGTTTGTTAAATGCTTGACTGGTAGCACCATCTCTTAATATAATATAATAATAATCTTAAACGGCAACGTTCAACATCAAAAAGTCAGCTGACTATTTCGACCAATAGCAAACAGAATGCAAGTTGTGAACTAGCCGCTCATAAAAAAAAAGGTCAACAGGTTTTTATTTACTCTTAGACAGCCGATTTGCCTTTGCCGGTCTCCAACTTTGATTATTTTTTCTGTTAGCCGAGAATCGTTAACATTAAAAAAAAACTGTTCCGACTAAATGGCACAACTTGAAAAACCTGTTCCGAAATGAACAGGTACTGCCCATCTCTAATTATGAAATATGATTTTAATAAATTATTGAAAAGTTTTCAATGAAAACTTTTTATTGACTAGAAGGCCAGAGTTGTCACTGTTACCAGGAAAATATTACCAGATCCGCAGCCTTCGTAAACTAACGAGCCACGAACCAGAAAAGGCAACATCGCAAATTGGCCGGCTGGTGGGCCGATATATAAATGGGAGATATAAACATCTGCTATTTGTTTTGATTGTAGTTTGGCGATTTTGTATTTTTTTTTTTGTAAAAACTAATAAACTGTGTTTAGGCGTGTTACATTTAATTTTTAAAACAAACAAAACATTTGGAAATAAATATCAGTGGCCATTAATCATGTTAAAAAATATCTGGAACCGAACCGAACCTAGAATAAACAGAAGAGAAATTACTTTTAAACAATTTGTGAGAACAACCCTAAAGTTCGATTCATAGTACCGTGAAGTAAGCAGTATGAAGTGCTAATTACTAATTACTGCTAAGTTATTACTGTCAAGTTTGAACAACATGATGTTTGTGGGATAGTTTCTTATGTCTGACTGCTTACTTTACAGAACTATGAATCTAGTTTAAGTGGTAACATGTTAATTTAAACTTTAAATGAACTTACCTTTTTTTCTATCTATTCTATTTAGCCTTCGTCAATCCATCTTTGGCCAAGTTCTCCAGTTTACAATACATTTGTTCCATCAATCGTCTTTCTGTCTGATAATATGACCGGCAAATTTCCATTTTAATTTTGCTACTTCTGCTCTGACATCCCTTACTTTTGTTTTATTTCTTATCAATTAATTCCTTTTTCTACCTGTTAGCTTTACATGTAACATTTGTCTTTCCATTGATCTTTGGGCTTTTGTTACCTTATCCATGTTTGATTTTGTAAGTGTCCAGGTCTGGGATTCATAGGTAAGTACAGGAAGGATACATTGGTTATACACTTCCGTTTTGAGGTACTGTGGATATTTTTTATTTCTTAATATGTTGCTTAATTTACCGAATGCTGCTCAGGCCAATCTTACTCGTCTCTTGATTTCAGCTGTTTGCTTTTCTTTTTTCAGTTTAATAATTTGTCCCAGGTCCTATATATTCCTCTACTTGTTCTATTTTCTTTTAGATTGATTGATATTATCAGCATATCTTGGTGGTTCAGAATTGTCCGTTTACTTTGATGCCTATTTCTTCCCAATGTAAGCTTTTAAAAACATCTTCTAGGGCCTGGTTAAATAATTTAGGGAATATTGTGTCACGCTGACACCTCTTCTTATGCGGATTGGCTTGGTTCCTCTGTGGATTTCGATTAATGTTGTTGCTTCACTATATATATATTGGCTATTAAGTCTGTATATCTGTGATCTATTCGGCTATTAATTAAAGATCTTTTACTGCCCAGTGTTCAATGCTATCGAAAGCTTTTTTGAAGTCTATAAACGCAATATATATTTCCATACCCTCCCTTTCTTCAATTTTTTTTCGCCTGTCGTCAGGATTTTCTCTTACTGGAGGTTTGGGGTTTGACATATACTCGGGTTGAGATTCAAATAGCCGAGCTATTGCCTCATTGTTTAACTTAGGGAATGTTAGTGGCACCTCCTTTTGTACTCCTTCTTTATCCCTATTTATCTCGGTTCTAACAACGTCACTTATGTCAAAATGTTTCCAACAAACCACTGAAGATGCAGTCACAACATAATCTTCTCTGTGTATGGCCTGAAGCCAAGCATTTTTTAGGTCATTTTCTTTTGGGAAGCTAAAGGTTGTTTCGTGACCCTCGTCATTAATCATAGATGCATCGTTACTTTTGCAACCGGGTACCCAACACTTTCGCGGCATGTTTAAAATTTAAAAAGAAAAAACAGACCAAAAATTCCAAACAAAAACAAACATCTAACCTCACTTATTACCGGTGTACAAAAGGTCTTTTTTACACAGCTTTTATTAAGTAGGTAATATAATTTTAAGTTCACCACACATCTCACTAAAACCAGAACAGTTGTTTTATTTGGTAACGCGATTTGAAATATACTAAAAGTTAAAAAAAAAACATTATCTGCGCGGAAACGGCCAGTAACTAGCGTGGTGGGCGACGCACGTGGACGAAAATGACTGGCCTCCACGCTGTGTTGCCGTTTCTTCTGGTTCGTGGCTCGTTAGTTTACGAAGGCTGCGCCAGATGCGTATCCGGAGAAATACATATGGATGATTCTACCAAAAGTGGGCTATATGGATATCATTTTTGGTCATTGCCTTTAAATAACTGTACAGCACAGTAAATAATTTTGTTTTGTTAAATTTATGTAACTAATTAGGTGTAAGCTAAGAAACATTTATTTTCTCGAATTTGAGGAATTATTGCATAAAAATTCCAGAGGGATGAGTACCAGAGGAATGAGTTTTTTAATGGTTTTCCAATTTAAATCAAAATCTATTTAGACTACTTAAGTTTTATATAAACAAAGTTCCTATACGTATAATTTTAAAACAATCAATAAAAAAATTATACTATTGATATCAGTCGAATATTTACTTACCAGAGGAATGATAATTGAAGCGTTCCTTTTTTGATTTTTCCGAAAAAAACTAATTTTCTGCCGAAAATAAAAAGATCTATAACTTAAACCAAACTAAAGTTGACATTTTCTGTCACAACTTGTCACCCTCACAAGTAAATTAGATATCCAGGGCCGTCTCTTTCTCTAGAAATTAACCGGTGGTATTCACAAATATTGTGTTATTAAAAATGGAGCACGTTTAAAATTGTAAAATTTTCCGGAAAGATGTAAATTCGGATTTTCAAAAATATGACTGCAAACTTAAGTTTTATCAATTTTTTGATAAATAGTTAAGACTTGGTTAAATATTATTTATTAGGATATTTTTTTCAATCTGAGTTTTTAATATTGGGTTTGGCACTACACCAGAGGAATGAGGTATTTGCTGTGTAATAAAAAAAAATTATAAACTTGCAATTTTTCTTATACATACAACTAAAACTATGCTTCATTTGCAGTCTGTGTTTGAAAAATATGCATTCCCACTCCACAGCACCATTTTTGTAGAATCATCCATATTTTTTATATCATAAAAATACATTCTACGAACGTGCGGAAAATCGCATTTTCCACACTATTTTTAGTCCGAAAAATACGTTTTTTCCCACGGAATGTAATTTTTTTTCGCCTTGTGCGACAAAGCTTTGGGACCATTTTTTAAAATTACCTAACGCTCAAGGGGGCAAAGGGGGTTTTCTTGCGTTACATTTAATATTTTTTAATTTTTTTCTTGAAAATGTGTTCATAGGGGCGAGGGGGGGTTAAATGCAGGGCTCCCAATGTAGTGACCCTAATGCCACGGATCACCTAACAGGTGATCCGTGCTAATGCCTTGAACCACAGACTAATTCTTCAACGGACTATAGTGAGATTTTCTAAGTTTTGTTTAGAGTGCGCCACCATGCATATTTAGCCCCTTTTCTATCACATCTGCTTGGTCATAACGACGGTTGATTGCTTTTAAACAATGCAATTTAAACGATAAAATTTACAAAAAATAAATTATTTTTAGAGGATTTCTCCGGCAGCTCAGGTTCTTGCTTGAGTTGCCTGGAAACCAATTAAGAATATAAAATATGATTTATTAAATAAATTAGGAATGTTCCAAAAACGAAATAAATCGATCGATCAAGAAATATATCGGGAACAAAAGATTGATCTTTGTAAAAATCGATATTCGATTCTGAATATTATTGTTTTTTAATAAAAATACTTATAATTAGGGACCTATTGCAATAAGGCCAGGCACTATTCTGACGGATTCGCATTGAAAACAGACAGTTGATTATTTTCCATTAATATGGGCGGCACTAGGGACCTATTGCAATAAAGTCAGGCAATAATTGTGCCAGGCACAATTCTGACATTTTCGCATTATAAGAACAGCTGTCTTCTTTCAAAATTAGGCCTTTGTGTATTATAAGAGCCAAAATTAATAGTGCCGCCACTATTAATGGAAAATAAACGACAGGATTTCAAAATTCGACTTTGGTATGTCAATTTTGAAAGATCAACTGTCAGTTTTCAATGAGAAACTGTCAGAATAGTGCCCGGCAGAATTACTACCCATTGATATTGCTATTTCAATATTGTTTGCATTCTGCATCGTAAGGTACCGTAGGTATTGCAATAATACGTTCTATATGGGGATCTGTAAGAGAACATCGCTCATTAAACTATTACAAAAGCGTAATCAACTGTCAGGTTAAAACGCTAACATAACGAAAGCTAATCAATCAAATCTAACCGAACCGAACCAAAGCAAACTGAACCAATAATTAAAAAAAAAAAACTTCCTGACTTCCTACCCGGGATCCTATAGAGGATGTGAATCCGAACCGAAACGAACCGAATTGAACCAAACCGAACCGAACCAAAGCAAACTGAACCAACAATTAAAAAAAAAACTTTCCTGACTTCTTGCCCGGGATCCTAGAGGGTATGAATAGTGTTGTAGTTTAGTTTGGTTAGGTTTGGTTCGGTTTAGTTAGGATCGGTTCGGTTCGGATTCACATCCTCTAGGATCCCGGGTAGGAACTCAGGAAAGTTTTTTTTTTGAAAAAAATTATTGGTTCAGTTTGTTTTGGTTCAGTTCGGTTAGATTTGATTGATTAGCTTTCGTTAGGTTAGGTTTTTGAAACTTTCTATTTTCATGTGGTTAGAAATCAAGTGAAAATCATTTAAATCATTAAAATTTATTAATAACAGAACATCTGTCGTCGTAGTTGCCGGTGTAAGACAATGAACACTGAACTTTGCAGGTATAGTTAATGGAAGAGTGTTCTTCAAACCTCAAAGAATTTCAAAATCTTGAGTAATATTAGTACAAATACTTTTAAACTGCTCCATAATTTTCATATTAACAAACATATAACCTCAAAATCAAACTAATAAACAACATGAATCCAATTTAAGTTTCAAATGTGCACTGATAAGTAAACCCCTGCGCTGCGTAATTCAATACAAATCCGTGCCTTGTTCGAGCCTCGGCGCCTTAAAATCAACACGCATTTGTAACCAAATATGTTGCAACATTTCCGTGTCTATTTCAAAACAGCGCTGCCGTGAAATCAGCACGGAAACGTAAATACGCTGCCCGGCCTTATTGCAATTAGTCCCTGTATGTTTACATATTTGGATATATTTATAATATAATATATCCAAATATGTCAACATACACAGGGACTCTAATTGCAATTCCCATTACTTCAGGGTGCGAACAAAATTATCATGCAAAAGTGGCTCTTCTGTGGCAAAAGCTTCGTTACTCGTTACCGATAATTCAGTGGGCTTTAATTAGATGGCGCGCCGGTCTCTATTTAGCAGACTTTTCATTCTAAGCGGAACAACATATTGGATAGTAGTCTTAAAACCGTAACAAATTTACAATAATTTAAGGAGAATTTTTAAGGGTTCCCAATGGTACCCAGGCATATCTTGCTTGGGTTACCCCAAGAACCGATTCCAAAATGTTTAAACCAAAATGCTGGCCGTGTTCGCAGGTTTGAGGAAGTTTAAAAATTTCAAATCATGCCTGATTAAAATAAATGGATCCATGACGGATCTGATCTAGGGATGTCCCAAAAACGAAATAAATCGATATTTTGAATCGATTCACGATCGTGCATTACAAGATCGATCTTTTTAAAAATCGATATTCGATTCTGAATATTATTGTTTTTTAATAAAAATACAATATAATTGGGACCTATTACAATAAGGCCAGGAAAAAAATCGATCGATTTTAATCGATCTTTTTGGTCAAAAGATCGATCTTCGATTAAAATCGATTTGAATCGTACATTCCTACAAAAATATAAAAATCAAAATGCTAGATGTGTTCAGAGGTTTGAGATTGAATATTAGAAATTTTAAAAAAATTAGAGCCGGATTTTTAATTTCAATGATGATGATCATGATAACTAATAATTGTACAAATTGTCATTGAGCTGGGAAAAAAATCAGTAAACAATTTGTTTTTGTTTTTTTTCGTTTATTATACCTTTGCTAAATCAGATCATTTTGAATAGTTTCGACGTTTTTAACTTTTGCATGAATTGTTTTTTTAATCTTAATATCTTTACAAAAATCAGTAGATTTCCTAACAAAATCAGTATATCAGTAGATGGACACTATTATTAATAAACCTTTTTGAACTTGGTAAATTGTTGAAATATGGGCAATTCGTTTTGGCCGTAATAAAACAGCGGAGGAATACACAGACTGCTGCCATCTATGTTGTGTCGGTACAAACTTCGAAATTACACAGTAATCGTTATAAGTGCCAAAACTTCTGTCACGGGCAGTGGCGTGGGCAGAATTAATATTTAAATTAAAAAAAAGGATTAGGGTTGCCATTTCGTACATTTTTTTATTGACGCAGACGTATTTTATTTGCTCTTAATTCAGATTTAAAATCTGAAATAAATGCAGTTGATTAATTAATTAAAAACAAAAAAAACATCGATTTTCAAATACTCTGCCAATTTATGGGCACCTTAGGTCACATGATTAATGTATAATCTAATTTTGTCCTATTTGCGTATCTGGATGATTCTACCAAAAGCGGGCTATATGGATATCATTTTTGGTCATTGCCTTTAAATAACAGTACAGCACAGTAAATAATTTTGTTTTTTTTAAATTTATGTAACTAATTAGGTGTAAGCTAAGAAACATTTATTTTCCCGAATTTTAGGAATTATTGCATAAAAATTCCAGAGGGATGAGTACCAGAGGAATGAGTTTTTTAATGGTTTTCCAATTTAAATCAAAATCTATTTAGACTACTTAACTTAAGTTTTATATAAACAAAGTTCCTATACTTATAATTTTAAAACAATCAACAAAAAAATTATACTATTGATATCAGTCGAATATTTACTTTCCAGAGGGATGATAATTGAAGCGTTCCTTTTTGATTTCTCCGAAAAAAACTAATTTTCTGCCGAAAATAAAAAGATCTATAACTTAAACCAAACCAAAGTTGACATTATCTATCACAACTTGTCACCCTCACAAGTAAATTAGATATCCAGGGCCGTCTCTTTCTCTAGAAATTAACCGGTGGTATTCACAAATATTGTGTTATTAAAAATAGAGCACGTTTAGAATTGTAAAATTTTCCGGAGAAGATGGATTTTTCGGATTTTCAAAAATATGACTGCAAACTTAAGTTTTATTAATTTTTTGATAAATAGTTAAGACTTGGTTAAATATTACTTATTAGGATATTTTTTTCAATCTGAGTTTTTAATATTTGGTTTGGGACTACACCAGAGGAATTAGGTATATGCTTTGCAATAAAAAAAATTATAAACTTGCAATTTTTTTTATACATTAAACTCAAATGCTCCATAAAGAAAACATTTCGTTTTGAATCTTATAACTAAAACTATGCTTCATTTGCAGTCTGTGTTTGAAAAATATGCATTCCCACTCCACAGTACCATTTTTGTAGAATCATCCACTTATATCTGATCCTGACGAGCATATTTTTTTAATACGAGACAAAAAATTTAGCCTTATGAGTATCACGTCTCACAGCAAAATTGTCGATTATGTCAGCAATTTTGAATTTTATGCATTCAAAGCAGTCGTATAAAAAATAAGATATGAAAATATGTTTTACGCATTTTTTTTACGTATTTATAAAAATATGAAAAACATTAAATAACTTGAAAATTATCAATAATCGGATTTCAATATACTTATATAGTTATCCTAATAGCAAATGACCTCCGATTACCTAACTCCGTTTGATCCATGAGTTGTGTAACACCCTATATATATATATATATATATATATATATATATATATATGTATATATATATATATATATATATATATATATATATATATATATATAGATTTTTTATAATATATAGCTCATTGTCATCAAACCTTATCTTTTATTACAAGAAACTGCTAAAAAACAATAAAAAAATTTGGCCCGTTTTGCTACACAAATACTCCAATGTGCTCTGCAGCAGTTTGCTAGCTCTCGGTTGCCATATAAATACCTGCCAGATTTTAAGGCTGGCTACGTTTCTCTTATTTTCTAACGTACACTTATAGATGGCGGGACTGTGCTTATTTATCTCCTATTTCTTTGCAACAATTGGAGCATACTAATATTTACTCTAAAATCTGTTAACCAAAAAGAAAACATAAAAAAGTGAGGTTAGAATATTTTTGCAGGATCCCTATGGTACCTAGGTTTTTTGGCTTGGGTTTCCCGGGAACCAATTAATCTCCATATCATAATTTTTGAGATAACTTTTTGACAGTTATCACAGCTGTTTACCATAATAAATAGCATAGGCCAACGAAAAAAAGTTGTCTCAAAAATAATGATATAAAAGAAAAACCCATAGCAGAAATTAATTATGTTTTTGCCCTTTTTCATTCTTAGTGGAACAGCATATTGGATAGTACATACCAAATTCACAAAATCTTAAGAATTTTAGATTTTGGCCCGTTTTGTTACACAAATACTCCAATGTGCTCTGCAGCAGTTTGCTAGCTCTCGTTTGCCATATAAATACGTGCCAGATTTTAAGGCTGGCTACGTTTCTCTTATTTTCTAACGTACACTTATAGATGGCGGGACTGTGCTTATTTATCTCCTATTTCTTTGCAACAGTTAGAACATACCTATATTTACTCTTAAATCTGTAAACAAAGAGGAAATGTGAAAATATAGATTAACTATTTTTGTAGGATCCCTATGGTACCTAGGTTTTTTTAGCTTAGGTTTCCCGGGAACCAGTTTTTAATTATTTAAACTAAACAACCAAAATTAAAAGAAAAATCCATAGCAGAAAGAAATTAATTGAATGCTATGCTGTTCAAATGTGCTTAGCAGTAGCAGTTTATTTTACTAGTTCATATGAACTAGTTCGTTTGCACTATTAACGAAATGTCAAGTGTTGCCGACGTCGTAAATAGTTCAGTTTTTAGTAGCTTGAGCGTGCCACTCAATGCAACGAAACAGGTGATTCAACTGAACAAACGCCGGATTTCACTTATTAGTTCAACTTAAACTCCGTATCATAATTTTTGAGATAACTTTTTGATAGTTATCAGCTGTTTACCATAACAAATAGCATAGGCTAACGAAAAAAAGTCGTAAAAAGTTGTCTCAACAATAATGATATAGGGTGTAATAGTTCATTTCTATCAGTTCGTTCGTTCGTCGTAGAAAGCACCAGGGTCTCAGAAGAGTTATACAGAAGCGACAACATGACAGATAAAGCATTGCTCTTAACGAGTCGTTAAATACCGAGATGAATTCCATCAAAGGAGCATGCGCCAAAATTAAAGTCAAAATGTCTAATTTAAATTATTGGCGCGAATACCGTGATTGGCGCAAGATCGAAGAGCTTAACGTATAATAAAAAATTCAAGGTATAAAATAATGGTCAATTCGAATTTTTATGTATGATTTTATGTCGGTACCGGGTGGTTTTTTATAACCGGAGCACTCAGCAACTTTATCATTGAAAATAAATTGAGATTTTTTTGGTTAATTATGACAACTTTAAAAGCCTACATAATTTTTTTCTATCCGTCACCATGTACATAGTGTCCCAAATTCGATATTTTTGGGGGGTTTCGGGTTTCTAGAGGGGCTAAAAAAAACTGATCCCCCTTTACGACACTCAAATTTCAAAAGAAGCTTAAAGGTGAAAATCGCACTTTGATATAGCAAGCCGTTTTTAAACTACGGGGTGTTTTTAAAAAGTCTGCATTTTGGGAAGGGGTCTATAACTTGTTTATTTATTAATATTTTTTATTTCTGTAAAAACATTCTTAAGACACTTTTTTAAGAGGAATTCAACTGTTAAATTAAATTTCATTTGTCACGTTTTTGAGATATCACATAAAATTAATTTTTCTTTATGGGAGGATCCCTTTATTTCTTTATATTTTTGTATTTTTTTTTTACCACATATTTTAGTTTGCTTAGTGGGTTTAAAATATTTTAATATTATAAAATTCTAAAAACAAAAAATAATAAAGAGGTGATTAAAAAATAAAAATAAAGAAAACAATAAAAAAATTAAATATTGAGTGTGATACATCATTTTAAAGGAAATTTTAAGCTGATTTTAAAAATCGAATAAAAAAAGAGTTATTCTGTAAGAAAAATAACAACTTTATGCAATATTTTAAAAACCAAAAGAGATAAATAAAAACCGTTTACATCTGTCAATTCTTCAAGAAAAGATCTATAAGAAAGCTATTTACACAAAAACAAAATTTTCATAAACAAAAAAGTTATAGACCCCCTCCCAAAATGCAGACAAAAACACTCCGTAGCTTAAAAACGGCTTGCTATATCTAAATGTGGTTTTCACCTTTAGGATTCACTTGAAATTTGAGCGTCGCAAAGGGGGTCAGTTTTTTTCTATCTCCCCTAGAAATACCCGACACCACAAAAAAACAACGAATTTGGGACACCCTGTACAGGGTGTGACAATGAAGTCGATTTTTTGAGAGGGAACACCCTGTATATTTTTGCATTTTAAGATTCGTCTTTACGTGCTGCGATTAATATTTTTTGAGGTATATGCAGTATTTCTTCTATATGATCTTATGCATTTCACGTTTATTTTGTTTTGCCATGGGAGTATTGACTCTCAACTCCAATGTTTCTTCAAGTATTTCTTGATTGTGTTTGTATTTCAAATCATTACACAGATCCAAGTTTTTTGGGAAGGAGCATTTACATTCTAGTCATCTAAACATAAAAACACTTTCTGCATAGGAATACCTTTGTTTTTTTTATGTCATGTTTACTTTGACAGTGTTTATTCAAATTAAATTGGGCACTAAATAATTTGTCACACAACTTGCACGTCACCGGCATTTTCACAGCACAAAAACGACGAATTTTCATAAAAAAGAACTGGAAATTATTAAAGTTTTGCTGTATAAAACCATACTGAAATATCTCTCAGTTGATTGGTTGGCAGAAGTGACAGATCAACGCTTGCACACGTCTTGGAATTCATCTCGGTATTTAACGACTCGTTGCTCTTATGGGTATCGAATTCGTGACGTCACTTGACACTAAGCCAACATTTTACACTGAGAGAAGTAGCACAAAACTTTACACGGAAAAAAAATTATATTTACCTCGTAAGACAAGAAAGTCGTAAATTATTTAATTTGAAAAGAAACGACTAGTTATATCATATGTATGCTTTATTATAAGATTAATCTAAGATATATACAGAGGATTTTAAAATTTTTGATAAATAAAAACAAATTAAATTTGGCTTAAAAGACGTAAAAAATTAAAAAGCTATAATAATTACGTTATACTAGCCGTTTGTATGCTTAATTATATTTGATACTTAAATAATTACATACAGGGTGTCCGAAATGTCCTAATATACACAATAACTCTTATAAAATTATATTGATTAAAAAAAAAAGCATTATAAAGTTATTATTTGTCACGACTAATTTATTTCAGTTATTAATATTAGAATATGTACAGGGCGTCCCCAAATTCTTATGTACACGCATATATAAATACAAAAAATGCATTTTTTTAAATAATACATACCTATTATATATAAAATTACATCTTTTTAAACTAATATAATATCTATTAATATAAAAATTAATGTCCACAGATTGAGTTCGGTTAAGGTATAAATGACCAAAAAATTTTGATTCAGATTCTGATTTTCTGGGAATTGTGCCTGCTTGCTCTCAAACTAAGATGTTAAAAAATGAGCGAAATCAATTAATATACAGGGTGGGTCAGTATGCTGATTTGATGATGTAAGGTATAAATGACAAAAATTGTTCGATTTAGATTCTGATTTTCTGGAAATTGCGCCTGCTTGGTCTGAAACTAAGATGTTAAAAAAATGGATCAAATTAATTAATCTACAGAGTGGTTTAGTAGGCTGATTTGATAAAAAGTGTTAAGAGTAAAATACCCTTGTTTTAAAAGATATCGGAAAATGTTATGAAGAAGAGTTGTTTAGATGCAAAAGTGTGAAAAATAAGAAGAATCTGTCGTAACTTTTAATTATAAACAACTTTTCTTAATAAGCTTTTCTGATATCTCGTACTACTTTACTCTTAAGACTTTTTATCAAATCAACCTACTAAACCACCCTGTATATTAATTGATTTGGCTCATTTTCTTAACATGTTAGTTTAAGATCAAGCAGGAGCGAGTCCTAGAAAATCAGAATCAAATCGAAATTTTTTGGTCATTTATACCTTACCCGAACTCAATCCGTGGACATTAATTTTTATATTAATAGATATTTGGATTGACACTCACGAAAAGCACAATGATATCCTTTCATTATCACTCTAATAAAGCACAAAGGTAACAAAAACTCACAAGCTTAAAACTGCCAAAATATGCGTTTAACAGACGTTAACGACTAGAACAACTCGTGGACGTCGCGGAGTTTTAATAACGTCAATATATGATGGTCATGGTGCACTTTTCAAAATGGAGCGTTTTTATTGGCTCGAAACAATTTTGTCTCCAATAAAAATGCTTAAGTACAGCCCCGCCCTCTCCGAAAACTTTTATTGTTGTATTTAATAATAGTCTCTTTGATTTAATCTGTCAAATTCAATAAAAACATTTTGCTGCTTACATACGGGAATTTTGCACCTTAAAAGAACATTATTTTCTTTATATATGCGTGCAATAGTTTACACTAGTACATCTATTTATTTACCCATGTTCATCATTTAAATAAAAATGTAAAACACTTTTTCCCACATAAGCAGATTTACGCGGTTTTTTTAGTGTACTTAACACGTCGCACACACTTTCTCTCAGTGTGATATGTTGTCCATCCCCACCACTCGATTTTGGAAGCAGGGCGCTTTGTCGCTTTTGTGTGGCTCTTCTGTGTCACGGTATCGTTCAGTACAGTGTTGCCAACCCTACGGATTTATCTGTAGATCTACGGATTTTGGATTTCGTTCTCAGATATCCGATTTTGGATCCAAATCTACAGATTTTTGGCAATTTTACTAAAAAACGATAAACATCGAAACACAATGGCGCCTCATTACTCCTTATCAGTCCTCTATCTTTACTTTTTTTCCAACATTTTAATCATTTTGTAAAAAGGTTTTGCTTGGATCAGTGACCTTATTTTTCTAGACATCTAGCGGACGGTCGTTGCAACATTATTTAGAACGAATTGTATTACTTCGCGCGTTGTTTGATGGGGAGTCAAACAACGCTTCGCGCCACGAAAGTTAAACTATGTTTTACGTTATGTATGTTGCACTAGAAAATATTAGTGTTTGTACGTACCTTAACTAAATAAAAAAGAAAAGTACCTTACTTTTTATTTCTTCTAATTATAACGGTTTATCCGTTCAAAAAATTGACGGCACTGCAAAAAAGTTTATTTGGATCCGTTTGAATGGAGCAGTAGGTACCGTACCGTTCTCGTGCAATTCCGAACCAAAAAAGTTGTGGACTCAAAAATCAAACCAATATAAACTTTTTAATTGTAAAAAAAGCACCTTTTTTGTTTTTAGTCTTCTTTGAACCTACGGATTTTTACAGATTTTTCACATTCACGCTACGGATTTTCGCTTTCCAATAGTTGGCAACACTGGTTCAGTATTTCACGAACGGGAACACAGATGGCCGTACCATATCAGTTGCCTTTTAGTGATGTCATCCGTTATGCTTCCCTCGATTCCCATTCTTTCTTTTATGATCTCATTTCTTATGTGATCTATTCTAGATATTCTCATTGATCTTCTTATTGCATCCATTTCGACACTTCACAAGTCTCTATTCCATACAACAGCGTGCTTTTGACCATTGTTTCATATATGTTTAATTTTACATTCTTTTTTATTTCTCTGCTCCAGAAAATACTGTTAAGACATCCAATAACTTTTTTTGCTTTTACTATTCTTTTTTCCAATTCGTTACAGTATGTTCCTGTCTTATCAAATGTGACACCCAAGTATACATACTCATTGCATGGAGATATTGTTTGTCCATTTTCTAGTACTAACTCACTGGATTCGTTTCCAATACATAAGTACTGTGTCTTGTCCACGTTTACTGTTAATCCCCACTTTTGGTATTCTTCTGTTAACTTTCTCATCATATACTCCATGTCTTCTTTATCATTTATTCCTTTATACATCTAAGGCAATAATAGCTAAGTTAATATTATACAACCTAAAGTCAACCATATTAGACTTATAAACACTTTACATGTCCAAGCAATTAAAAATAAAACGATTTTTTTTATTTTCCAAAAAAAACAGTATTTGGCGCTTACAACGTTGTTACAGCATAATATGGTTCAATTATGTTTCTGCTCTCGGTTGCCTATAATACGTGCCAGATTTTAAAATGGCTACGTTTCGCTTATGTACTTATAGATGGCGTGACGGTGGCTATTTATCCCCTATTCCTTTACAACAGTGAGTTCATAACAATATTTACTATAACTATTGAGTTCACCAGAAAAACAAACTCATAAATTTGAGGTTAGAATATTTTTGAAGGATTCCTATGGTACCCAGGTTTTTTTGGCTGGGTTTCCAGGGAACCAATATACAAAATTAGTAAAATTTCTCAACCATAGTTTCGAACATAATAGATGTCATATCTTCGATGTCTTACCGTAACGTTAATTTTAAGATTGGTAATGTTCCGATACGTTATTTTTAATTCACGTGATTCAGATAACGTCCCATCCCAATGCCAAACTAAAATAACGAAATATTAGTAAGTAATTGAAATTATAATTTCTTTCCCGCTAAAAAATAGTCACAACTCAAAAAACATTGTTTTCAAAAAATCGCTGTTAAAGAATTTAGTTATTAGAGAGATTCATTTTTCACTTACACATGACAAAATACGAGTTAACATGTTTTTTATATCAACAGGACCTATTAACTCAATGTAATTGGTGCAGTACGTTTCTCAGAAAAAATGATTTTTGTCGTTTTTAGTAAAAAAAAAGACAAAAACCCGATATTGTAGGACACTTTTTTAGAACAAGGCATCATGACGTTGTAAATCAGGATGTCACGCAGGATGGTAAATAATATAAAAAAAGAAAACAAATAAAGAAGAAACTTTGTATTTATTTTTCCGAGTTATAAAATGCTGAATAACAACTGGGAATGTGATTATTCTTTAATAAATTCAAAAGATTTTTTTCTTATTCTCCTTAATTCTAAGTACACTGAACAATTCGAAAAAACAGTCACAACACAAAAAAGAACAGTATTTTACTTGTTATATGGGTCAGATTTAACCAATAGTTCACACGAAAACCTTCACAACTCGAAATGTGACTCTTTTCAGGATGAAACTCCACGTTCACGCTGTTATAAAGTCAAAAGTGACACTGTAAAGAAACGCATCCTCATCTAAACTGGACAAAATAAAAGTCACATCGCCATCTCGCGGTGAATTGTCGAAACATAAATGTGATTCTTTTCAGGATGAAACTCCACGTTCACGCTGTTATAAAGTCAAAAGTGACACTGTAAAGAAACGCATCCTCATCTAAACTGGACAAAATAAAAGTCACATCGCCATCTCGCGGTGAATTGTCGAAACATAAATGTGATTCTTTTCAGGATGAAACTCCACGTTCACGCTGTTATAAAGTCAAAAGTGACACTGTAAAGAAACGCATCCTCATCTAAACTGGACAAAATAAAAGTCACATCGCCATCTCGCGGTGAATTGTCGAAACATAAATGTGACTCTTTTCAGGATGAAACTCCACGTTCACGCCGTTATAAAGTCAAAAGTGACACTTAAAGAATCGCATCCTCATCTAAACTGGACAAAATAAAAGTCACATCGCCATCTCGCGGTGAATTGTCGAAACATAAATGTGACTTTTCAGGATGAAACTCCACGTTCACGCTGTTATAAAGTCAAAAGTGACACTGTAAAGAAACGCATCCTCATCTAAACTGGACAAAATAAAAGTCACATCGCCATCTCGCGGTGAATTGTCGAAACATAAATGTGACTCTTTTCAGGATGAAACTCCACGTTCACGCTGTTATAAAGTCAAAAGTGACACTGTAAAGAAACGCATCCTCATCTAAACTGGACAAAATAAAAGTCACATCGCCATCTCGCGGTGAATTGTCGAAACATAAATGTGACTCTTTTCAGGATGAAACTCCACGTTCACGCTGTTATAAAGTCAAAAGTGACACTGTAAAGAAACGCATCCTCATCTAAACTGGACAAAATAAAAGTCACATCGCCATCTCGCGGTGAATTGTCGAAACATAAATGTGACTCTTTTCAGGATGAAACTCCCGTTCACGCCGTTATAAAGTCAAAAGTGACACTGTAAAGAAACGCATCCTCATCTAAACTGGACAAAATAAAAGTCACATCGCCATCTCGCGGTGAATTGTCGAAACATAAATGTGACTCTTTTCAGGATGAAACTCCACGTTCACGCTGTTATAAAGTCAAAAGTGACACTGTAATGGAACGCATCCTCAGCTAAACTGGACAAAATAAAAGAGTCAAATCGCCATTTCGCGGTGAATTGTCGAAACATAATTGTGAAGTGAAGTTATTTCGATGATTGCGGCAGGTTTATCTCAATAAGGGCGATTTTTGAGTTGTGACTCTTTTTCAGCGGGTGTGCGAGCGATATCTTAGCTCCTAACAGTTCCGGAGCTATTGTGGGCCGGACACACACATAAACATACACACACACAAACATACATACACTCAAACACGGCCATTTCAGCTGCAGGTAAAAATAATTGGGCAGATTTTGGCATTTTTCAAAGACCGACTTCCATCTGTTTCTGCTTTTTTATTACTTTTCCCTAAAACAAAATAGTATTAATGAGTACAGTCGAACCTCTCTAACTCAAACCTCTATAACTCGAACCTATCTATAACTCAAACCTTTTAAGTGGTCCCTGTACTTTTTATATGAATTTTAACCTCTTTAACTCGAATTTCTATAAGTCGAACTCGTCCATAACTCGAACTGATTTGCTTGTCCCTTGAAGTTCGAGTTATAAAGGTTCGACTGTATATGACCCATCTAGGTCTTAAAATACTCATTAATAGGATCCGGAGTAACTTAAAAATAATTTTCTGTTGTGGTTTTGTAACCTTTACCTAGATGGCGCGTCCATATTTATCTATCCAATCATAACGTTTGGTTTGTCATTGAGGCCACACAATTTGATGAAGGAAGGTGTGGGTTAATTCGATTTCAATTAACTATTTTATGACAATATATTTTTGAGGGATCTCTCATGCTAACAGGGTTTTTACCTGTGAAGTCGGGATCCGAGTGAGGCATTGATAATAGGGATGGGCGAACAGCCAGCGTTGCCACCTCTAACGATTTTTCGGTAGATCTAGCATGCGAGCGAGGCATTGATAATAGGGATGGGCGAACAGCCAGCTGCCACCTCTACCGATTTTTCGGTAGATCTACCGATTTAGCCTTTTACTTTACGATATAACGAATTACCATAGATTTCTACCGATTTTTTTTTCGTATAAACTTGTTTTTTTTTGATACGCCTCGTAATCGCGATTAAAAAAAACACCATAAATAAAATATTCTTTTTATGTAAAAGATCCTTTGTAGAATAAATATTTTATTTCAAGTCATTGTTTTTAAAAGTGTATTTATGGCGCCATCTCTTGGATTTTGCGATATACTCAGCCGGCAGCCGTAAGCGGCATTAAAGATCACGCTATTATAAACCCTGAGGTTTTTTTATAATATTGTGGGTTCTCCACAACAATTAAAACTCGAAATGTCAAAAACGATTTATCAATTTATTTCGACAAATTATGTACAAAAACACGCACTTAAACTTACTAATAATTCACTACTTTAATCCGCCTATTAACTTCGCGTTAACATCTACCGATCACTACCATTGGTTATCTTTGACTCCCCGATGCGCGACGTCCGGCCCTATATATAGGGTCTGCCTACTATTCGAGAATTTTCCATCCTCTTTCGATTCTCGCTTATTGTAGCCTTTTCTAGACCGCGGACCGTTCGAGCAGGAGCATGTCATAGATAACGCAACTAAAACCTAGACTAAGAATACAACCATAAGGTAAATCAACCTAATACTACACTAAACCTAAATAAAGTCTAACTATAAAATCTAAATAACTTAAATTTGTAACAATATTATCTACCTAATAGGGACCTATTGCAATAAAGCCAGGCACAAATTGTGCGGGGCACTATATTGACAGTTTCACATTATAAGAACAGCTGTCTTCTTTCAAAATAAGGCCATTGTGTATTATAAGAGCCGGAATTAATAGTGACGCCACAATTAATGGAAAATAAACGACTGGATTTCTAAATTCGACTTTGGTATGTCAGTTTTGAAAGATCAACTGTCAGTTTTTAATGCGAAACTGTCAATATAGTGCCCGGCACAATTTGTGCCTGGCTTTATTGCAATAGGTCCCTAGTATGTACCTAATTTTTTTATTTAATTCTTAATTTTGGTATTTTGTCAGTAAAAACAAATCGTAGAAATACAATTTACCTACTAAATCAATCCAAACTCTCGATAGTTCTCCAGACACTGCTTGCTGAGATGATTAAAAAATCTACCGAAATCTACCGATTTTTCTCGAAGCCTTCTACCGAAGACCTCAGGGTCGAGGGTGGCAACACAGTGTTCCCAATTACAGGGAAATTCAAAGCTATCCTGATATTGAAAAAGGAAATTTTAAAGAAAACAAGAAAAAATATCCGTATTTTAAAGCAGAAATGTTTTTTTTATCAATGTGTAGCATACCGTTAGAAAGGTAATCAACTAAAGAAGTTTTTAAAAGAAAATGAATTGTGGATACTGGAAAATTGATTTTCTTTCACAAAATGTTCTTTAATAAAAAACCTCGTATGTCCCTTTGGTACATAAATTTTAACAAATCTATTAATTAGTTGAAGTAGCATAAGATTACAGAATTATAAAAAAAAATGGTGCTTTTCCAGACATTAATAAAAAGCTTACGAGGGTTTAGAGGTTGGATTTTGGATAATTTGAGAAAAAAAAATTTACTTATTTAATCAAACCCGTCCCCCATTAAAAAAGTTTCAACCCCCCCCCCCCCCACTGGTACATATTATACAGTGCGGACCTAAATAGACCCCCCTTTTAACTTTTGAACAAAAAGAGATATTGATTTCTGGTAAAATGTCTTTAATGGTACTTTTTTTTTAGGATATTTAAGCTAAGTCAGAGTTATGTCAAACTAATCTAATGTCAAATTTTTTAAATTGGAAGGGGGACATGTAATATATACATCTTTCGAAAGGTATTTTGATTCTCTATGCAACACATTTCAAATTTTTAAAATCGGTTTAGTTTCCTAGGAGATATGTTTTATATTCTTCGCGGTCGACTAAAAAAAGTTAATTTTTTATCAAGCAAAAAAAACATTAAGTGTTTAAAAATAAAGACAGTAAAAAAGTAGGTGAGTGTACCTATATATTTGGACTGTGATTGCTTAACCTTAGTCTAGATGGCGTAACCGTTTTTATTTTCCACATGCTTCAGTACAGCCTTGATGTTATTATAATAATGTTGTTAAGTACATTCATCTAATTTATCCAAATTTATTTTTTGACGGATCCGTTGGGCACTCAAGGTATTTAACTTGGGTTGCTCGTGATCCATACTTGAAATCTTATTACTCTGAGAGTGAAACAAGGCAGGCCAACACAAAAATAGAGGCCACGACCCTGAAAAAATCAGCTGTTCTCCCGGGGCTGAATTTTACATTGGGTCTTATGGGAGGTCAGACGTTTTTTTATGATATTTTGAAAATGGCACTACAGATTTCCGCAAAATTTCAGTGCAATATTCTCAGACACCATCCCGATATTCCACCAAAGGTTTGGAAGGAAGCAACATGATTAAAAGGTTAAAATCTTCAAGATTTAGCATTTCTTATTTTGAATTCAAATTACCCGCCATATACCACATGCCAACTGTTATATTTGACATGTATTTGACTTTGTCATATGTGATTGTCACATTCGCTTCTGCTTTAAACTTAATTTTTGTGTGAGCTAATGAAGCGGCTATGAAAAATTAGGGCTTACTATACATTTAAAAAAAATTGTTCTGCCAGAATAAAGTAAAAACAATCTCAAAAACGGCTTTATTTTAAAAAAAATCAAATATCCATGAACCGTCATTCCAACTTCAATATTTTAAAGACAATCAGCTGTGTCGTAACGTGACCATCAAAAAAAAATTAGCAGTAGGTGTTGTAGTTTAGTTTGGTTAGGTTAGGTTTGGTTCAGTTTAGTTAGGTTCGGTTTGGTTCGGTTCGGATTCCATCCTCTAGGATCCCAGGCAGGAAGTCAGGAAAGTTTTTTTTTTTGAAAAAAATTATTGGTTCAGTTTCCTTTGGTTCGGTTCGGTTAGATTTGATTAGGTTTTGTTAGGTTAGGTTTTTGAAACTTTCTATTTTCATGTGGTTAGAATCATTCAAGTAAAAATCACCCTGTATTCATCAATTCTAATACATGAGGTAAATAATATTGGTAGATCTGCTCATGCGAAGTCAGGGATTGAAAGTGGACTTGGTAGCGCTAGCGTCTTAGGCGCCACATATTATCCTAACTTTTTTTCGGTGGCCCATGCTATTTGTTATGGTACACAGCTGATAACTGTCACAATGTATAACTGTCTAAAAGTTATCTCAAAAATTATGATAGGGAGTTTACCCTGTCCCTGTATGTATCATGTATCACATATTTTTGTACAGATCCCTATCACCCAACTCAACAAAAGTTCACAGAAATAAGAAAAGTTTGAAGCAAATTACATACCGTAAGCATAATGGGACTTATAAGAAATCGCGGGAATAACCGTTTTATAATGGTGGGTGTGCTTTCGGGCTGTTCGGCCGTCGTCGTTGGAAATTCGTTCTCGACGTTTCGCCTAGAGTGACAGATAGGATCGGACGTATTCTGGGAAAACACAACATAAAAACGATCTTCAAGCCATCTAAGAAGATCGAGAACCACCTCAAATCTGCGAAGGATATAAGGAACCCACTTCTTCGGGGGTATACCGCATTCCCTGTACCTGTGGAAGTGTCTACATCGAAACAACCAAACGGTCCGTAAACACAAGAATCAAAGAACACAAAGCCAACTGTCGACTCGGACATACGGAAAAATCCGCAGTTGCAGACCACACACTAAACAATGACCACCGAATAAAATTCGAAGACACACAAGTTCTCTGCGCCTCCTCTTCATACTATCCAAGACTCTATAGAGAAGCAATCGAAATTCATAAACACCAGCAGAACTTCAACAGATCTGAAGAAACTCTTAAAATTAACAGAACATGGGTACCGGTTCTTAAAAACACTAAACGGCTCGCCTACAATAACAAAACTGAATCAAGCGAATGTGACCAATCACCGACCAGCTCTGATATACGCCCCGCCCACCATAGCGTATATAACCTGCGCCCGCGACAGACTAACCACCAGTCTTCGAGAAGCCGACAAACAGCCAACATCACCTGAAGATGCCATCCACTCGAGATGGCGAAACGTCGAGAACGAATTTCCAACGACGACGGCCGAACAGCCCGAAAGCACACCCACCATTGGACGATGGCCGCGAAAGCCTTTCACAATTTGAACCGTTTTATTTTATTTTTTTGGTTGCGAGGATTTACAAGCATAACCTTTGACGCAAAAATATGAATTTTCTTTTTTTGTGGGTTACGACGTTTCAGAATTAGGGTATCGATATGCAACATATTCTACACAAACCTTTTTGAAAATTTAAAAAATATTTGTATATTTACGTAGCTTTCCCGGCATTTGGTCACGTGTTAAAATTAGTTATTGTATTGTTTTTTGTAATTTTCTAACTGTAAATTTATGATATATTTTTATCTCAAAATTTGTTGTCACGAAGTGAATTAGAATTTACATACATTTTTTCCAGTGCAACATAATATAATAAACACCGCCAAAGAAAATAGTGAAATGCAAAAATTTTTAATGCGCCTGTCTTCGATCCTAGTATTTCGAAGAAGTCCGAAATCGGTTTAAGTGG
This sequence comes from Aspidapion aeneum, assembly GCA_963576565.1. Classification (NCBI taxonomy): domain Eukaryota; kingdom Metazoa; phylum Arthropoda; class Insecta; order Coleoptera; family Brentidae; genus Aspidapion; species Aspidapion aeneum. The sequence continues at coordinate 225,297,321 of OY755038.1, read as the reverse complement.
CCTGTTGGAACAGAAAAGTTAGTCCGATAACAGTCACTGTCATTGTCACATGTCCTGATGGAACATAACCATTTATTGAAAACCATGCAACATTAAAAAAGTAGACGAGTGTACCTATTATAAATTTTGGAGTGTGATTGCTTAACCTAGATCTAGATGGCGCAACCGTTTTTATTTTCCGCATGTTTCAATACAGCCGCCACAGTATTAAAGTAATGATTATTATATTAAGGCATCCAATTTAGTTCTTATGTCCTCAAGGAGGCGTTGTGATTTTTGAGGGATCCCTTGGGCACACAAGGTATTTAACTTGGGTTGCTCGTGATCCAATAATAGTAAAAACAAAAACGAAATAATCGATATTTTGAATCAATTCAAGATCGTGCATTACAAGTTCGATCTTTTTAAAAATCGATCTTCGATTCTGAATATTATTGGTTTTTAATAAAAATACTATATAATTAGGGACCTATTGCAATAAGGTCGTCTTTGGTATGTCAATTTTGAAAGATCAACTGTTAGTTTTCAATGCGAATCTGTCAGAATTGTGCCCGGCACAATCAGTGCCTGGCACTATTACAATAAGTCCCTGTTAGCTCCCGCTAAATTTCGCGGTTGTTTATATATATTTTTAAAAACACACAACTGTATGAAAGGCAAAGCGCATTCAGCGTATTTGGACATGCGCACCAACAACCGGGGAGATCATTGTCAATCGCCAAGAGAAAAAGGCGTGTTAATTTCGTTCTCCAACTATTTTAAATATCTACACCTGAAAGTGCTCGATTTTTGTGTACTGAAGCATAGAACTGGAAACTTCAACCCTTCAGCTACGTGGTGACATCATTAGATCCATTCGGGGGCCCCTGGGAACGAGGATAACTTGAAGCAAAGGAGGTGAGTGCTTGTCTATGATTACCGTTGTGTGATATCAATATTTTACCTATGGACATTTTGATTATTTCGTAATTTCATATCAATCTTTATGTTTGCTCGCGATATCATTAAAAATATTTACAGTCCATTCATTGCTTTTAACGTTTTTCTATCCGCGAGTTAACATAAGTGGTCCTTCGAACCGGATTATTTTTAAATAATAAATCCATACGACGGTATTAATAAAATTGCAAGTCGAATAATAACAGGGCGGTTCAAGGCCGCATCGTCGAGAGAGAAAGTCGGCGGGCGCAGTACGTGTTTTTGGTCCGCTGCCATGGTAACGGGTCTACTCCGCGTGGTGTAAACAAAACGAGTAGGATCAAAACAAAACAAAGCAAAAGTTCAGTGGTGTATCATATCATTTCGATATTTAAAACAATTTTTATCAATTGGCGATAAATTGGTGCATATTTTCGACATAGTCAGAAGCATTAATTTAGCGTTAATTGTATATTTACCGACAATTTCGTCATTTCAAAGGTAAAATCATGTCTGTCAAAAAAGCCGTACAAAAACGCAAGGGTTTTTTATCTGCGATCACCGAGTGTTATGTGTTGTCGCAGACTGCGGAAAAAGATGAAAGAGCGAGAAACGAGTTTCAAGTGAGGTATGCCGATTTGGATGAAACCTTCGATAAATGCATGCTGGCACATAATGACGTCATTATGTTGCTAGACGACACGGACGACGAGGAATTTACAACGCAGGATGCGATCCTTTCAGAAGCTCGTAAATATTTTTATGCGTGTAAGGGGGTTTACTCTAAAATATTTCCGGTTGAGGCCCCATCTTTTTCGGGATCATATGTTCGACAAAACGAATACGAAACTCCAAAACTCAAAGAGTTAGGTATTCCCATATTTCGAGGTGATAAAAAATTATGGCCAAGCTTTTTCGATCTTTTTAATAACATTATAGATCAAAATCAAAGTCTAAGTAACGTCCGAAAACTCCAATATTTATTTTCATATCTCGAGGATGAGCCTTTAAAATTGATATCAGGGATTAGCTTATCTGATCAAAATTATAAAATTGCTTACGACAAATTAGTCAATAGATATCAAAACAAGCGAGACCTCGCAAATGATGCTTTGAGCTCAATTATGAACTCCACCTTAAAAAACGAGTCAGCTAAAGAATTGCGTAATTTAATTGACACCTTTTCTGAATCCCTAGAAATTTTAAAATCACTTAGCTTTGACGTTGACAGTTGGGACTTTATTATTTTTTTCATTTTATTAGAAAAATTGGATATTCCAACGCGTTCAAATTTCGAAATGAGTCACGCCAATACTAATACCGAAATTCCCACTTTTCAGTCACTTTTTCAATTTCTAGAAAAAAGATGTAAAGTTTTGGAATCACTTCCTCAATCAACAGCACCCAAAAAGGTGCCTATCTATCAAAAATCAAATTCTATGCAAAATCAGTCTGGGCAAAAGCCTACCTATCAAAATTCAAATTCTATGCGAAATCAGTTTGGGCAAAAGCCTACCTATAAATCATCCAACTCGCCTTTTATAGGACTGGCTGGCACCTCAACTAATTCGAGTACGGGAATAAAATGTTTCCGATGTAATCAAGGTCACGTGCTTTCGAAATGTCAAACATTTCTTGATCTCTCACCTATCGATCGCCTATCTTTCGTCAAACAGAAAAAATTATGTTTAGCGTGTTTTCATCCCTTGCATGATGTAGATACGTGCAAATCAAAATATTCATGCAGGACTTGCAATAGTAAAAGGCACCACACTTTAACTCATATCTTAGAAACTAATCAAGCGTCTGGAAGCCAAGATACTAGTCCTGTCATTCACACACCACCTGTCAATAATCTTCATGTGTCATTAAATGCCTCAGGACCTTCAGGTACCTTTCTTTTATGCACCGCCATAATAGATGTTATGGACGGTTGCGGAAATTTTCAACCTGTAAGGGCACTGCTTGATTCTGGCTCACAGACTGGATTCATCAGTGAAAAGTGTATTCAGCGTCTTAATCTTCCTAGGCGAAGTTACACCACTGAAATATTCGGATTAAATCAGATGTCTTCTTTTACTTCCAAAGGGCTCGTTCAATGTCACATTAAGCCACAAGGACAAGTCACTCCTTTACTTAATTTCGAAGCAATTGTTGTTCCACAACTATGTTCCAATATGCCTACATTCTCCTTGAACGATAATCAGTGGAAACACTTGGGAAACCTTAAACTTGCCGACCCATCTTATTTCAAATCTAGACCTGTGGACCTGGTTATTGGTTGCGAGCTATTCGCACAGATTTTCAAGGAGGGCAGGGTTCTTGGACAGGTAGGGCAGCCTTCAGCCCTTGAAACTATCTTTGGCTGGGTCGTCATGGGAAAGGTTGACGAAGTAGGTAGTCTTACGGAACGAACCAGTTGTTTTTTAACGAGTCATTCACCTCCTTTAGAGGTCATTCTCCCTAGGTTTTGGGAAATCGAACATTTGCCTAAAAAACAAATCTTATCAAAGGAAGAAAAACAAGCAGAATCAATTTTTACTGCTAGTGTATTACGGCAACCGAGCGGTAGATTCATGGTAGATCTTCCGTTTAAAGATAAAATAAACCCTGACCTAGGAAATACTTATCCGCAAGCTTATCGTAGATTTTTACTTCTAGAAAATAGATTAATCAAAAATCCTGATTTGTACACTGCCTATTCAAATTTCATGCAAGACTATATCGATTCTAATCATATGAGTTTGGTTTTATCTAGTCAACCAAAGGTCGACGTATCGTGTTTTTTAGCACATCATTGCGTTTTAAAGCCGGAAAGCTTGAGTACAAAATTAAGGGTGGTCTGGGATTGTTCAGCAGTCACCCCAAAAAATATTAGTCTCAATGACACATTGTTATCTGGACCGAAACTTCAAAAAGATATTGCTTCTTTACTCCTTACATTTCGTCTTAATCCTATTGCCTACATTGCTGATATCAAACAGATGTTCCGTCAAGTCCTTATCAGTCCTTATCACCGTCCTTATCAAAGGATATTGTGGAGGTTTTCTCCACAGGACCCACTTTCAGTGTGGGAACTTTCTACTGTCACTTTTGGCATGACATGCTCACCTTTTCTAGCCATGCGTACCTTAAATGAGCTGGCAGAGAGAGAAAAGGAACGTTTTCCTATGGCTAGTACTGTTCTAAAAACGTCAATCTATATCGACGATATCTTGGGAACTAGCCCTTCGCTTTCTGAAGCTCTCTCCCTTCAAACAGAACTCAATGATTTGTTGAAGTCGGGAGGATTTGAACTTAAAAAATGGGCAAGCAATTGTCCGGAGTTATTGGCAACATTGCCAGAGTCCGATCGTCAAATGCCTCTCTCTTTCGACAAGGAGGAACCCCACTTTATCAAAGTTTTAGGACTTCAATGGCATCCAAAAAACGACATTTTTTCTTATCAATGCCGAATGAAGGACAAACCCCCAACCAAACGTTCTATTTTATCTATCATAGGAACAATCTTCGACCCTTTAGGTTTTCTTTGTCCCTTGTTGCTACAAGCAAAATTTATTTTGCAACAGTTGTGGATATCGAAAGTAGGCTGGGACGAAGAACCAGATTCTTCTATCATCGACTCTTGGAACAAACTTCGTTCTGAATTCCCGCTTCTTTCCAATTTTCAATTACCCCGACAAATCAAACTGTCAAAAACCAATACCTGTCAAATCATCGGCTTCTGTGACGCTTCAATTCGAGGCTACGCAGGCGTCGTATATTTTCGTGTAGAAGAGGAAAACAATATATCTGTTTCTCTCATATCTGCAAAATCTAGGGTCGCGCCTATAAAGTCACAAACTTTGGCTAGGCTAGAACTCCTAGGCGCATTTCTTTTAAGCGAATTAATTGACTTCGTTTTATCTAGCTATGAAGGAAAAATAACTTTTACAAATATCGTTACTTTCTGCGATTCGCAAGTCGTATTGCACTGGCTTTCATCCCCTCCTAATCGCTGGCAAACCTTTGTTGGAAATCGCGTCAGTAGAATCCAAGAAATCATTCCCTCAAACTCGTGGCGCTACATTCCTTCTGCTTTGAATGCAGCCGATATTGCGTCACGAGGGGCCACCCCTTCACAGCTCATGTCACATGACATGTGGTGGAACGCACCGTCGTTTTTGTGGTCTCCCGAAAACGAATGGCCCGATTTTCATAAATCAAAAATGCCGATTGATTTCGGAGATATTAATCTGGAGGAAAAGCCAAAAGTCTGTTGCAATGCGATAATTGACGTCAACTTCTTAGATCAGCTTCTTATCAAATATTCATCTATATCCAAAATTCAACGTATCATTTGTTATGTCCTTCGAATAGTTAACTTTTTTCAAAACCATTCCTATCAAAAACCCACTAAGCCGCCGGACCAAAAAGTTATTTTTGAGAATATTGTTTTTCCTACCACCGGTGAGATGCAAAGTGCGTTACACCTTCTTATCAAACGCGTTCAAGGTTCTTGTTTTTCTGAGCTTTTTTCTGCGTTATCTAAGGATAAACCAATACCGAAACCTTTGCGAAAACTTTCACCTTTTCTTGATGAGAATAATATCATTAGAGTCGGTGGCAGATTACAAAAATCTGACCTTTTGTCTTATTCTGCAAAACACCCCGTCTTACTTTCGAGTGACCATCGTTTAACTACACTTCTTATCGAGTCCGCTCATCGACAATATCTTCATCCTGGGTTTAAAACATTACATAATCTGCTTTTACAGCAATTTTGGATATTATCTGCCAGACGGGCAATTCAAAGAACCATATCCAAGTGCTTGCAATGTTTTAGAATCAACCCTAAACCCTATAGACCGCCCATAATGAGTTCACTTCCCGCTCATCGAATCAATCAGCTTAAACCTTTTTCGAGTGTAGCTATCGACTTTTGTGGACCTTTCTTTGTGATTCCTCATCGTTACCGTGGTTGTAGAGCTTTCAAATCGTATGTTTGTGTGTTTGTCTGTACGGCCACACATTGCGTGCATTTGGAATTAACCATGGAACTGTCCACCGAAGGGTTCGTAGGTGCATTCCATCGATTCATTTCTAGACGCGGAAGTGTGACGCAATGCTGGTCAGATCAAGGCAGTAATTTTATAGGGTTTCGTAACCAATTACTGGATTACGCAAGAAGTGCTGCCACCAGACTTTCTATTCGTTGGCATCTGGGACCTCCTCTCAGTCCACATTTCAATGGCCTGGCAGAAGCTGGCGTCAAAAGTTTTAAAACTCACTTTGTTCGAGTTGTCGGCGACCAGAAGTTGTCTATCATGGAGATGTCCACCCTTACCTGTCGCATAGAAGCCGTACTTAATAGTCGCCCTTTATCTCCTGCCTCTTCAGACCCACACGATCTTCAACCTCTTACCCCTGGGCATTTTTTGACACTTGAACCCCTTAACTCTGAAATTCCGGAGTCAGATTTGTCCGAGGTTCCCCTAAATCGGCTCTCGAGATGGCAACTAATCCAAAAACTACATAATGATTTTTGGAAACGGTATTCTATAGAGTATTTGCATACGCTACAACAGCGACACAAGTGGGCTGATTTGTCCCCAAATATCAAATTAAATGATTTGGTTATCATAACAAGTGATCACATTCAAACGCCTTTGAAATGGCCGGTCGGTCGGGTCATCGAACTGCATCCCGGCGGGGACGGTCAGGTGCGTGTTGCGACGGTAAAAACGGTTACCGGTGTTTATAAGCGGCCAGTTGTAAAACTGTGCCTCTTGCCAAATTAAAAGTAATTTTAATTTTCTACCTTTTACCGGGTATTACAATAGGTTTTTTATTTTTAATTTTTTTTTGAATTCTTTGTTTGTTTGTTTTGCCTTTTTTCGGGATTTCGTTATCTCTAAATAAACTTACGATACTTATCTATTTTCATTCATTTATATTTATCGGTCGATTCTTTTTCTTATATCTATATCTGTCCGGTTGAGATTCTAAATTTGTGTGTTTTGGAGGGCAGTTATGTTAGCTCCCGCTAAATTTCGCGGTTGTTTATATATATTTTTAAAAACACACAACTGTATGAAAGGCAAAGCGCATTCAGCGTATTTGGACATGCGCACCAACAACCGGGGAGATCATTGTCAATCGCCAAGAGAAAAAGGCGTGTTAATTTCGTTCTCCAACTATTTTAAATATCTACACCTGAAAGTGCTCGATTTTTGTGTACTGAAGCATAGAACTGGAAACTTCAACCCTTCAGCTACGTGGTGACATCATTAGATCCATTCGGGGGCCCCTGGGAACGAGGATAACTTGAAGCAAAGGAGGTGAGTGCTTGTCTATGATTACCGTTGTGTGATATCAATATTTTACCTATGGACATTTTGATTATTTCGTAATTTCATATCAATCTTTATGTTTGCTCGCGATATCATTAAAAATATTTACAGTCCATTCATTGCTTTTAACGTTTTTCTATCCGCGAGTTAACAGTCCCTACTATTAATTTTGGCTCTTAGAATACACAAAAGCGTAATTTTGAAAGAAGACAGCTGTTCTTATAATGCGAAAATGTCAGAATAGTGCCCAGCACAATTATTGCCTGGCTTTATTGCAATAGGTCCCTATTATCTAAATACCTTTATACCCTGTTTCCACAAATGCATGCCCACGCTGATTCAAAAAACGCATCACGTGATGGCCCATGGATTTGCACCGGTTTTAAATGCAGCATCACCTGATGCGTTTTTTGAATCGGGGTGGATATGCATTGGTGGAAACAGGGTGTTATTAACAAATATATATATATATATATATATATATATATATATATATATATATATATATATATATATATATATATATATATATATATATATATATATATATATATATATATATATATATATATATATATATATATACATATATATATATATATATATATATATATATATATATATACATATATATATATATATATATATATATATATTTATATATATTTATCGGTTTCATAACGTTCTACGTCTTCCGATACCCAATCTCCACTCGTTTCTGTTTGCCCATAATTCATCATCTAGGCCTCTTATTCATATTTCACTGTCTATTCCTTCTCTCCAGCTTCTCGTCGGCCTTCCTCGTTTTCTTCGGCCAGTTGGTTTCCATTGTAATATTTGTTTAGGTAGTCTTCCATCATCCATTCTTTGTACATGTCCGTACCACACCAGTTGTTTTGTTCTTATATCATCCACTAGAGTACGTTCACCCACTGTCATAATTTCTCTTATTCTTTGGTTGGTAACTCTTTCTCTTTTTGATTTCCCTGCTGCTCTTCTCCAATAGTCCATCTCCGTAGCGGAAAGCATTTTTTCTGTTCTATCCTTGATTGGCCATACTTCTGAGCCGTATGTAATAATACTTTTTAAAATGGTGTTATATATAAGCTTTTTGTTATGTTTTTTTATATACTTTGGTCCCAAATTATTCCATTTAATAAAGTTATTGCTTTTCTTCCTGGTACGTTTCGATCTTTTATAGCTTTGTCTAGTGTTCCGTCAGCTATAATTTTTAGACCCAAGTATTTATATTCATCACAGGACTGTCTTATTGAGATTAACCTCTAGTCCCCACTTATTGTACTCTTCTATTAGTTTTCGTGTCATATATTCAAGGTCGTCATAATCCTGAGCCACTACTATCTAATCATCGGCGAAACATAAAGTATACAAGGTGGTTTCGTCCAACGGAATTCCCATGTTTTGGCATTTTCTCTTCCATACTTTAAGGACTTGTTCCAATTATATCTTATTTATTTATTATTTATGTTCCTATTTATTTTTTGTAGGAGTACGACCTGACGAGTGCTACAACATATTGCTCTGTACTTTTATCCAGTCTGCAGCTCATGACGTCCTCACCTTATCAAGATTGATCTTGGAGGTACCTCTTATCACAGAAGTAAGTTATACGCACACGCATGCGTGCTAAAAAAGTTTTAATTAAGTGCGAACTATACAGGATGTCCCATAACTTAGGAGTCATAGGCCAACAGGTGATAGAGGAGGTCATGTCTGATAAAAAAGTTCCCATAATGCATAGGTCAAAACTCTTTTTTTGTCGAGATACAGAGCATCAAAGTTGGCGATTTTTTAAACTTTTTTGATGATAACTTTTTAAAAAAACGCAGTAAAAATTTTAAATTGGGTAAAGCCGTGTATTAGAACAAGAGCAATAAATTGAAATAAAAAGAATTAAAAAAAAAATTAGTCCGTTCATTTTTTTTAGAAAAAAACTATTTTATATTTTATACTATTATGCCATATTAAATGTATTTTTTTATATTTTTTGTAAATCTCCTCAACTTATAATTTTATCTAAAAAAGGAATACCACATTTTTGAATCACAATTAGCTAAGTATTTAGCTGGCTGTGACAGATTCTCTTTTTTTTTTGTAAAACCCTTTTCCCCCCATTCCTCTAACTAAATTACCAATGTATCCTTGCTGTTTTCACCAAGGGATCTCAGACCTGGACAGTTACAAAATCAAACATGGATAAGGTAACAAAAGTCCCAATATCAATTGAAAGACACATGTTACATGTAAAGCTAACAGATAGAAAAAGGAATGAATGGATAAGAAATAAAACAAAAGTAAGGGATGTCAGAGGAGAAGTAGCAAAATTAAAATTGAAACGAAACTCGCGGGCACTGGATGTATGAAAACAGCGACAGGATGGAAAGAAGAAGGCTAAATATAGATAGATATGGTTTCTATTTAAATTTCTTTAAAAAACTTTTCTACGATTAACATTTTCTACATTTTGAGGGGACTCAAAAAACGGCTTAAATACTTTCAAATGCTAAAATATGTCTACGGAAAGAAGTGTATGTGTCGTGCAATGATTTTTATGTGGCATAAAAGCTTTTTCGAGGGTCGTGAAGAAGTTAAAGATGATGAACGAGAAGGGCGCTCCAGCACATCCATAACAAAAAGATGTCTCCGGAAAGAAGTGTATGTGTCGTGCAATGATTTTTATGTGGCATAAAAGCTTTTTCAAGGGTCGTGACGAAGTTAAAGATGATGAACGAGAAGGGCGCTCCAGCACATCCATAACAAAAAGATGTCTACGGAAAGAAGTGTATGTGTCGTGCAATGATTTTTATGTGGCATAAAAGCTTTTTCGAGGGTCGTGAAGAAGTTAAAGATGATGAACGAGAAGGGCGCTCCAGCACATCCATAACAAAAAGATGTCTACGGAAAGAAGTGTATGTGTCGTGCAATGATTTTTATGTGGCATAAAAGCTTTTTCGAGGGTCGTGAAGAAGTTAAAGATGATGAACGAGAAGGGCGCTCCAGCACATCCATAACAAAAAGATCTCTACGGAAAGAAGTGTATGTGTCGTGCAATGATTTTTATGTGGCATAAAAGCTTTTTCGAGGGTCGTGAAGAAGTAAAGATGATGAACGAGAAGGGCGCTCCAGCACATCCATAACAAAAAGATCTCTACGGAAAGAAGTGTATGTGTCGTGCAATGATTTTTATGTGGCATAAAAGCTTTTTCGAGGGTTGTGAAGAAGTTAAAGATGATGAACGAGAAGGGCACTCCAGCACATCCATAACAAAAAGATGTCTCCGGAAAGAAGTGTATGTGTCGTGCAATGATTTTTATGTGGCATAAAAGCTTTTTCAAGGGTCGTGAAGAAGTTAAAGATGATGAACGAGAAGGACGCTCCAGCACATTCATAACAAAAAGATCTCTACGGAAAGAAGTGTATGTGTCGTGCAATGATTTTTATGTGGCATAAAAGCTTTTTCGAGGGTCGTGAAGAAGTTAAAGATGATGAACGAGAAGGGCGCTCCAGCAAATCCATAACAGCGATGCTCATTGGTTTTTTTTTCGGTATTAGGGTGAGGGTGAAACAGTGAACCAACATTTATATTTGGAAGTATTTATGTAGCTGAGGCAACGTGTCTGGATAAAACGTCCGTATAAGATGGCGGCCAAAATGGCGGCGGAATTTTTAATTGCCGCTGGAAAGCCCAAATTGTCACAGGTGTACATTCAAAATATATATTTGTATAATTAAAAAATAATAACATATTATTTTTTTTTTAATGGCTACAAAAACCTCCAAAAACCCCCCCAGACCCGCCAAAATCTGAAAGTTTGAGGTTTTTTCAAATTTTCTTAAAAACTAAGCTTCTAAGAGAAAAATGTATAATATACTTTATTGTAGACAATAAAATTTCCTTTTCAACATAGTATAACTTAATAAAGTTAGACTAATAACAAGCTCTCCAGCGGCGTCCGTTAATTGAAGTAATTAAAAAAGTTTAAAAAATACCTATGTTTTTTCCAAGATTTATTTAATTTTTTTTAAAAACTAATATCTACAGAAAACCATGTATTACATTTTGGTATACTTAATAAAATTTCCTTCAAAATGACGTATAACATGATTAAATCGGTTTTATAAATAAAACTTCAGGGGCATCCGTAAATTAAATTAATTTTGAAAAAACAGAAAATAAACCATTTTTGTTACACGTTTTATCTAATTTTCTCAAAAACTAAGCTTAACATGAAAAAACTTGTTCTACACTTTTTTGTAGACAGGGAAATTCCCTTTTTAAAAATGTGAAACTCGGTGGGGTTTGACTTATAGCAAACTCTCCAGCGACGTCCGTCCATGGGGGTGATTTCAACAAATCATAAAAAAACATTTTTTCATACATTCAACTTTCTTAAAAACCAAGCTCTTTATCAAAAAATGTGTTCTATACTTCGTCATAGCCAATAAAATTTCCTTTCAAACGATGTATAACAAAGTGGAAGTTATTTTTTATTTACCGCTCCAGTGGTGTTCTTAATTTAAAGAAATTATTTAAGATCAATCCAAACTAATCAATTTTGTGTCTTATTAGCTTTTCGGTGGATAATAAAGAGCGGCGGATAAAAGGTCGAAAGTACAAAAGGTCGAAAAAATATGGTCGAAAGTACAAAAGGTCGAAAATACAAAAGGTCGAAAGTACAAAAGGGCGAAAGTACAAAAGATCAAAAAACAAAAGGTCGAAAGTTCAAAAGGTCGAAAGTATGAGTACCTAATTATGATTATGCCCCCCCTCAAACCGTTGCATAAGATTCACCACTTTATTTTTAGTTCCATATGCTTAAAAAAATAACCAAAAACACCTGTGTCAAAGTTACTACTGTTACTTTCTGCACAAAAATATTGCTTAAGGGGGGTCATGGCCCCTATGCCCCCTCCCCTTTTAACCACCGGTGTTTTTTTGCTTTAAAGAACTTATTTAGATAAATCAAAATATCTAATCTAATCAAAAAACAGTTTATTTTAATTTGGAAACATTTTATTTTAGTAGGTATAAATTACGAACCTTTTTGAAGTATTTATCATAACATTAACCTCACTTTGTAATATATCATTTAAAAAGAAATTGTCTTATCCTCAATAAAGAATAAAGGCACATTTTTTTTCTGAAAATCTTAGCTAAAAAAAATATTTAAATATGCAAGAAAACTGATTATTTCAGTTATTTTTGAAAATAAGTTTATATTAGTACGCCCCTGAAGCCTTAAATATGGCACCAACCCGACATTTTAATAAAGTTTTTAAGAGAAAATGTTATGTTCTACAATAAAGTATACTACATATTTTTTCCTAAAAAGTGTAGTTTTTGAGAAAATTTTGAAAAACCTATAATAAACATGTTTTTTCTAAATAATCCCAATTTACGTACGCCACTGAAAAGCTACTTGCTTTTCCTAACCTTATTGACCAATACATCGTTGGAAAGGGAATTTTATTCTCCACAAAAAACTGTTCTTTGCAATTTTTGATAAAAAGGTTAGTTTTCGAGAAAATTGCATAAAACTGAAAAAAAAAACAGGTTTTTAGGGGTTTGGGGGGGATTTTCTCCGTCCCTGTCGATTTTTCGAGTTGGCAACAAAGATATTCAGATTCAGCGGGGTCAAATTAGGGAGAAATGGTCTGTTGCCAAAAAGTAATATGATTTGCTTCTAGACCGAAAACGGAAAGCCTTTTAAAATAATATGCTCTGACTATAAGTTGTATTAGTATTGTCACACCTTCTATATTCTAATTTGTAGGAAGCCCTGGAAGAAATCAAAATCATCTGCAGGGACGAGAGAAGGGCCGCATGGGCGCTAGGCCTGCTGAGGGACTTGACCCTCAGAAAACCGCCGAAACAGCTGATGTTTTTGAACGCTCTCCTTTTGTACACCACGTACGAGTCAAGCACGATCAGGGAGTCAGCTATCGGACATATTTTAGGTAAAAGCTGAACTAAACTGCTCAAAAATTGAAGTGAGCCACCCCATTTTTTTGGACATTTTTAAAGTAAATTTATTCCTAAACGAAATTATATTTATTTATGTTCTAACGTAAATTCTTGGGTCATATTCATTGTCTCAACTGAAAATTTGTTTTTCTAGATTTACACAAAACCTTCAACTTGAGACTAATCATTGAGGAGTTTGCAAAAATGAACCTGTCCTTCTTGAAACTGAACAAACCTCCAGAAACTCTGTGCGGAGAGGGACAAGGCAGAATCAAGAGCGAGTTTTGGAGTGATGATTTTATAAGGTCAGTATACAGGTTGTGATTTAATTCAAGCATCAAACTTTAAGGAGTAGTAGGAAAGCTGAAAAGAATTAATAATTTTGGTCAAAAGAAAAATACTGTCCGGCCCACGATAGCTTCTAAACCGCTAAATCGATTTTTATGAAATTTTATAAGTACTGTACAAAACTGTAACGAGCTGATTAGATTTTGATCAAAATTCACTAATTCTACCCAACTAACATTTATAGTAGCGGCTACATGTTCTAAAGGCTTTGCTACTTTCTTATAGTAGAAATGTGGTGATCCCAACCAAAATTTGTTACTTTTTAGTCCTAACTACTATTTAGTATCAGGAAATAGTAGATGTTTCGTAAAAACGACCCTCTAAACTACTTCATAGGATTGTTTCTTGATAGTCGATTCTGATAGTCTTCTCTACCACAATAGGGCGTTGCTAAAGTTTTACTTTCTTTTTAGTCGTTATTTCGTAGTCTAAGTTAAGCTTCATTGGAGTCCCAAACAAGTGTATCCTACAACTACATTATAACTTTAATTTTTACCACAAAAGTTTGTGTCATCATAGTAACATCTGATGTAACAATGTAGACAAAATAACTTTTTGGATCAACTTTAAAGCCGCAACTACTTTCAAGTAACCTTTTCGACTATCAGGGAATATAGTTTGGGACGCCATGTTTTTATGTAAGAAAGAAAATTTAATAATTTTGTTGTCGTTTTATGAGCTCATATTAAAGAGCCATACTATTTTATAAACAAATTAGTTGAAGCTTACCAAAAACGCTCTTCTTAAGCACCATTTGTTGGAGTTAACTGTCGATTATGAAAACATAACCTCCAAAATCACAACACAAAAATTCCATCAGCTACCAGAAGACGGCTCAATTTTACGGGCGCACCGGTTTTTTGCAATATATATAATGCATGTTATACAAAAAACTTTGCGTCGCACTCGAATTTTGATCCTCTGCTCGTAAATTCTCACACTTTTGGATAATATAGTTCATATTATAACCATAACCAAACAAAAAACTAAGCGAGTCTGTTTACTGTTGTGTCCACCATATTGTGTAACAATTCTACCAAAAAGAAACGATTATATTATTTGCAACTACATCGCAACTTTTATGCCATTACGGAAAAAAAACAGCCTCTACGACGTAGTAGATACCTGGCTACGACGTAGTAGTGTAGTTGTTACTACAGTGACTTTAAACACTTGGCCAAGTAGTTATAACCAGAAATTGGTTCCCCACTTAGGGAATTATAACGTCGCTGTATGGTATACTGAGACGTAGCGGGAGTACGTTGCGGTTACTTTTAAGAAATTCTTTCTAGTTGGGGTTTCGTCGTTACAACTTTAATTGTTTGTTGGGAACTGGCCCTGGATTTAATATCTTCATAGTATCGAAGCAAAATATCACCTTATATGGACCTGGATCGAGAAAATTAGCTTGAAAACACATTGCCCAGGTCGCGTACTTGTGTCGTCATCAGAGGTAGTGGGATAAACAGGATATTGATCGCCTAATAATTCGATTTCTTGAATTATATCTTAAAAAGTTCAAATTAAAGTGAATTAGTAAAAAGTAAAAGATGAGTTAACCATTCTATAGAAATGTAGTCTTAAAGAAATTCTAGAGTTTTTGAACTCTAGAATAAGTTGCCTATAATAAAATATATACTTTAGTAATGCGTTGACAGAAAGTAGGTTAAAACTATTTGTTTGAAACTCGTAGACAATGATTGTGTAGAAATAAAATTTCGGACTTCCATTGTCTTTATTTATTTTTATTTTTAAAACACGACGTTTCGGTTAGTAAGTATCTCTAACCGTTATCAAGTGTAAACTAAACAATCTAGTCTCTAGGCTACTACTTATACTACATGGTGTGCAGTCAGGTGTGACGGACCGCCCCCTTTTTAATCGTAAGACGCCTGTTTTCCGTAAGGAGTGGTTTCCATATGTTTGGTATGTCCGTGCTTGGTTGACTGAAAACTTCTTTATTCTGCATTATAAACGCAGTTTCAATAAACTTTCGTTTTCGCCAATGCGACTCCTTATGTAAAACTTTAGCTTCTGACCACTGAATCCTGTGATCATTTGACCATGCATGATCTGCTAAACCGGATTTTTCAATATCCCCTAATTGGGTACTTTTTAGATGTTCATTTACTATAACCTGAAGAGGGCGTTTCGTTTTACCTACATTTACATTTACTACACTCACACGGGATTTGGTAAATACTTTCCTTATTATTTGAGGGATTGTCTGGTTTTGTTTTAGTTACAAAACTTCTTATCGTATTTCCCGAAGAACATACTGTTTTTATATTATAGTGTTTAGCTATTCGTCTTATGTTTTCTGAAATCCCTTCCCAACTAACATTTATAGTAGCGGCTACATGTTCTAAAGGCTTTGCTACTTTCTAATAGTAGAAATGTGGTGATCCCAACCAAAATTTGTTACTTTTTAGTTCTAACTACTATTTAGTATCAGGAAATAGTAGATGTTTCGTAAAAACGACCCTCTAAACTACTTCATAGGATTGTTTCTTGATAGTCGATTCTGATAGTCTTCTCTACCACAATAGGACGTTGCTAAAGTTTTACTTTCTTTTTAGTCGTTATTTCGTAGTCGCCCTGACTTTTATATCCTACTTAATTACCACTAGAAAGTTAAGCTTCATTGGAGTTCCAAACAAGTGTATCCGACAACTACATTATAACTTTAATTTTTACCACAAAAGTTTGTGTCATCATAGTAACATCTGATGTAACAATGTAGACAAAATAACTTTTTGGATCAACTTTAAAGCCGCAACTACTTTCAAGTAACCTTTTCGACTATCAGGGAATATAATTTGGGACGCCATGTTTTTATGTAAGAAAGAAAATTTAATATTTTTGTTGTCGTTTTATGAGCTCATATTAAAGAGCCATACTATTTTATAAACAAATTAGTTGAAGCTTACTAAAAATGCTCTTCTTAAGCACCATTTGTTGGAGTTAACTGTCGATTATGAAAACATAACCTCCAAAATCACAACACAAAAATTCCATCAGCTACCGGTTTTTTGCAATATATATAATGCATGTTATACAAAAAACTTTGCGTCGCACTCGAATTTTGATCCTCTGCTCGTAAATTCTCACACTTTTGGATAACATAGTTCATATTATAACCATAACCAAACAAAAAAACTAAGCGAGTCTGTTTACTGTTGTGTCCACCATATTGTGTAACAATTCTACCAAAAAGAAACGATTATATTATTTGCAACTACATCGCAACTTTTATGCCATTACGGAAAAAAAAACAGCCTCTACGACGTAGTAGATACCTGGCTACGACGTAGTAGTGTAGTTGTTACTACAGTGACTTTAAACACTTGGCCAAGTAGTTATAACCAGAAATTGGTTCCCCACTTAGGGAATTATAACGTCGCTGTATGGTATACTGAGACGTAGCGGGAGTACGTTGCGGTTACTTTTAAGAAATTCTTTCTAGTTGGGGTTTCGTCATTACAACTTTAATTGTTTGTTGGGTTGAGCATATGGAATGTTAATAACACCTAACGGATTATTATTTTGAGAATTTGGTACATTTAGTTTGTTTTTAATTTTAAATATCGTTGAGTTTATTAATTTCTCGGAATAAACATTCTGTTGTAAGTCCTTTTTAATGTTGTTAATTTCTGTGGTTAATTCTTCATTATTACTACAAATATTTACGGCTCTTAAATACAAACTTCTTATAACTCCTTGTTTTGTAGCAACAGAATGATTAGACTTAAAATTTAGGTACTGTCCCGTGTGTGTAGGTTTCCTATTTACAATGGTTTGAATGTTTCTGTCTAATCGTTTGACAAGAACATCCAAAAAAGGTAAGGCCGAATCTTTTTCAATTTCCATGGTGCACTTGATTGTTGGTCGAATACCGTTTAAATGGTGTAGAAAATTTTGTAGTTCGTCATCATTTTCCGGCCATATAATAAATGTGTCATCCATGTATCGTAGCCATACTTTTGGTTTGACTCTTGCTGTGTTGATCGCATGGTCCTCGAACCACTCCATGTAGATGTTTGCTACCACTGGCGAAAGAGATGAACCCATTGGGAGTCCATCATTTTGCGCGTAAAACTTATCTTTCACTTGAAAGTAAGAGTTACGAAGACAGATCTCCAAAAGATCCATCACCCCCTCCACCGATAGCGTTGTTCTCTCATGAAGTGTATCATCAGTTTGTAATTTGTTTTTGATGATACTTAGTGACTCATTTATTGGCACGTTGGTGTAGAGACTTTCTACATCAAACTTACGCCGGGATCTAATTCGATACCTTTTAAAACCTCGACAAAATTTCCGAGTTATTTCTAGGTTAAAACTATTTGACCATTAATTTGAAGGGAAAATATTACCGTTTATTTAATTGCTGTAAACAATTAAATTATTAGACTTTTATACGTAAATAAAGAAAATTAGTTTTGTTCGTAAATAGACTCTAGAGATTTTTGTATTTGATTTGATTATTACGACCATGCTAGACTTTGGATCTACGATTTGTATTAATATTTTTTGACTCTAAATATAACGTATTCTTTATAGCAATTGGTGTCTAATTTAACAACAACCAAAAAAAATAACTATGTGCAACTAGAACGCCTACCTCCAAATAAATTTGATGTAACCGTGGAAAGGGACAAGTTGTATAAATATACCGCTTGACTAAAGCACCCCCAACCGCAGCGTTACAATATTGCAAATTTAAAAAAAAATCTTATAAAGCGTTTAATGGTAGGTCAAATTACAATAAAAAATAGGTAGCTACAGATATTTTTATATTGGTATATAGACAGGGCGTTGATAAACAATGCCGCGAACGTGTAATTAGTGTTGTTCCTTGTCGGTCCAACTATAAAACTGAAACCTAATATGTTGCAAACGGGAAAGAAGTGGTAAAAGATAAGATCTTGGATAAGATTGATCAAGTAATAGACATCCTTAGTGACATTTTCGATAGTGAGAGTGAAAAATGTGTTCAGTTGTCATTTCTTATTGAACAATTAGGTCTCTTGAAAAGGTAACCTGAGAATCGAAGATATGGTGGATACACTTTAATGTTGGCTTCATCTTTGTTTATCCAGTCATCCAGTGCATACACGTTAATTTACAATTCTAAGGTAATATGTCTTCCGCACCCTCGCAATATTAAAAAACTGATTTGTAAAATATTGTTAACAGATAGTAATCTCTCTGGTAGTGTGAAATATTTAAAAAGTAAGATACAGCTTTTAAAAGAACATGAGTTGGTAGTTAACTTACACTTTAATGAAATATATATTAAACTTTGTGCTGGGTAATTTTTCAAAAAATTATTGACGACCACTACATTCAGTTCATTGAATGTGAAAACCATCTCACTTATTCACAAAATCACTTGTTTCTTTTTAATAAATTATTGTGAAATGTTTTATATTGAAAATTTTTCTTTTTACACAATTTAAAAATTTTTATTCTCATATAGGCAAAATTTGAAAAAAAATATTTTGCTGATGTTTGTGTTTATTATAGATAAAAGAACTGAATCTATAAAATAAAAAATTATATAAAATTTGCACTCTAATATCTTCAGGTATATTAGGTACATAATATCGTTAGTTACTTCAAATCTATACAAGTCTTTTAAAATTGGACATAACAAACCTAAGCTTTAAGTTTTTCAATTTTTCTTTGAGTGTCATCATCTTTGTCTGTGTTCTTATTTAAAGATTTATCAGCAGAGACTAAATCATTATGCTTTTTTATAAAATTATTTAAAAAAACTTTACATGCCCTTAAACTAATTTTTTCAAGATTTGACAATAGTTATTCTCCACAAAAACACTTGCTAGAGTTATCTAAAGAATTTTTTTTATATAAAACAAGTGATTTTGTGAATAAGTGAGATGGTTTTCACGTTCAATAAACTGAATGTATTGGTCGTCAATAATTTTTTGAAAAATTACCCAGCACAAAGTTTAATATATATTTCATCAATATGTTCTTTTAAAAGCTGTATCTTACTTTTTAAATATTGCACACTACCGGAGAGATTACTATCTGTTAGCGATATTTTACAAATCAGTTTTTTAATATTAAGAGGGCGAAGAAGACATATTACCTTAGTTTTGTAAATTGACATGTATGCACTGGATGACTGGATAAACAAAGATGAAGCCAACATTAAAGTATATCCACAATATCTTCGATTCTCACTGCATTAGCTCTTCAAGTGTATCGGTGCTGTCCAAAAATAAAACTCCAACTTTTTTTGGCAGTTTGTTTTTTGGTATGGACACATTGTTAACATTTACAAAAAATGACAGATTTCCCTCAACAACTAGAGATGCTAACAGTGATGGATTGTTGTTCAAAAATGTCATCAGGCACAGGCAGACTGTGTCACATTCTTGGGTAAAAATCCCATTTTTGTTTATTTTGGTATTAAAACAATAAAATTTTGAAATGTCCTCAATATTTGATAAAACTTTTGATTTCTTATGAGCTCAAAGTGTTTCAAGACTTTCTTGTATTGCAGTTTCCAGTTGTTGTCTCTCGACATCAGCTAATCAAACAGTAGATACAGGTTCTCTACTTAGGTATTTCGGAACATTTTTAACACTCTCCATTTACAATACACTTCCCAACAAACAATTAAAGTTGTAACGACGAAACCCCAACTAGAAAGAATTTCTTAAAAGTAACCGCAACATACTCCCGCTACGTCTCAGTATACCATACAGCGACGTTATAATTCCCTAAGTGGGGAACCAATTTCTGGTTATAACTACTTGGCCAAGTGTTTAAAGTCACTGTAGTAACAACTACACTACTACGTCGTAGCCAGGTATCTACTACGTCGTAGAGGCTGTTTTTTTTCCGTAATGACATAAAAGTTGCGATGTAGTTGCAAATAATATAATCGTTTCTTTTTGGTAGAATTGTTACACAATATGGTGGACACAACAGTAAACAGACTCGCTTAGTTTTTTTCTTTGGTTATGGTTATAATATGAACTATGTTATCCAAAAGTGTGAGAATTTACGAGCAGAGGATCAAAATTCGAGTGCGACGCAAAGTTTTTTGTATAACATGCATTATATATATTGCAAAAAACCGGTGCGCCCGTAAAATTGAGCCGTTTTCTGGTAGCTGATGGAATTTTTGTGTTGTGATTTTGGAGGTTATGTTTTCATAATCGACAGTTAACTCCAACAAATGGTGCTTAAGAAGAGCATTTTTGGTAAGCTTCAACTAATTTGTTTATAAAATAGTATGGCTCTTTAATATGAGCTCATAAATCGACAACAAAAATATTAAATTTTCTTTCTTACATAAAAACATGGCGTCCCAAACTATATTCCCTGATAGTCGAAAAGGTTACTTGAAAGTAGTTGCGGCTTTAAAGTTGATCCAAAAAGTTATTTTGTCTACATTGTTACATCAGATGTTACTATGATGACACAAACTTTTGTAGTAAAAATTAAAGTTATAATGTAGTTGTCGGATACACTTGTTTGGGACTCCAATGAAGCTTAACTTTCTAGTGGTAATTTAGTAGGATATAAAAGTCATGGCGACTACGCAATAACGACTAAAAAGAAAGTAAAACTTTAGCAACGTCCTATTGTGGTAGAGAAGACTATCAGAATCGACTATCAAGAAACAATCCTATGAAGTAGTTTAGAGGGTCGTTTTTACGAAACATCTACTATTTCCTGATACTAAATAGTAGTTAGAACTAAAAAGTAACAAATTTTGGTTGGGATCACCACATTTCTACTATAAGAAAGTAGCAAAGCCTTTAGAACATGTAGCCGCTACTATAAATGTTAGTTGGGTTATCAAACCAAATAACCTGCTCGTTAGGAAAATGTTTGATGCAAACTTGTGGACGTTTTAAGATACTTAAATCATTAGGAATTTTTCGCAACCAAATTTTATACATTTGTTTATCCACTGGCAAATTAAAAGTTGACACATATTCGGTTTCAGTTTTATAGTTGGACCGACAACCAACAACACTACACGTTCGCGGCATTGTTGTCTTTTTCGTGGGCTGCGTTATTTTAATAACTTTGATAAAATTCACATAAAGTTTATGCCCGAATTTAAAAAAAATCGACGTAAACAAACACACCAAAACTGAAAACACACATGATTTATAATGACAGCTGGCAGGGAGGCGTTCTTTTGTGACCCTCCTACGGTTACGTGATATTTCCGCGCCCGGGCCGGTCTTTCTCGTGGGCTGCGCTATGAAGGTTTTAAATCCATTTTTTTATTTTTTTATTTTAGGGCATGTGTACTTCCGTACGTGTCCCTTCTACCGGCCAACCCAAGTTTGATCCACGAGCTTACCAAAGTTTATGTGGAAACTTCGGCGGACATCAAAAGGCTGATCTTAAGACTGGTCGAGACGCCAGTCAAAAATATGGGCATGGAATGTCCCGATTTGATCAGGTAATGCCCCAATCACATTTTCACTTTTTGCCGTTAGCTTCAAGAAAAAGAACAAAAAAAGCCACAGCTATCCATAGTTTAGGTTAAAAAAGCTGAGCAGTTTTGCGGGCTATTTTATGAATACTTGGAAAAATAAAAAAACTGATGGCTTTTTTAAGAAACTGCGATTGTTTTTGTGTAAAACTGACTATTTAAATATCACTCGTATTAAGTGGTGGCTATAAATTGGGGTGGCACCCTTTTATTTTTTATTTTTTATTTTTTATTTTTTATTTTTTATTTTTTATTTTTTATTTTTTATTTTTTATTTTTTATTTTTTATTTTTTATTTTTTATTTTTTATTTTTTATTTTTTATTTTTTATTTTTTATTTTTTATTTTTTATTTTTTATTTTTTATTTTTTATTTTTTATTTTTTATTTTTTATTTTTTATTTTTTATTTTTTATTTTTTATTTTTTATTTTTTATTTTTTATTTTTTATTTTTTATTTTTTATTTTTTATTTTTTATTTTTTATTTTTTATTTTTTATTTTTTATTTTTTATTTTTTATTTTTTATTTTTTATTTTTTATTTTTTATTTTTTATTTTTTATTTTTTATTTTTTATTTTTTATTTTTTTATTTGTCAAACACACGGTGTTTTTTTGTATTACAATCTAGTCAGTAAGACTAATTAGCAATTTTGTTTTAACTTAATTTACTAGAAAAGTCAGATTTAAACTTAGGGTTCACTCAACAGTTCTCCACGCTTTGTTTTGTCTGTAACTCACAATTGTGTTGTGTTTATAGCATTATTTTGTTTTATGTGTAACTTAGTTTACTAGCTCAAACGGCTTCACTCTTTTTAGTCTTCGAACTAGCATAGTATTGTCTAGAAGCTGAATTGCTTCCACATTCACATGCCGATGGAGTTTATCTTCATGGCTTTTTGCGTTCTTTTTTGTAGTCTCTGCTACAGTTTCGATTTTTAGATCTCGATGAAGGTCACTATTTCGAACGTACCAAGGTGCATTCACAATGTTTCTTAATACTTTATTTTGAAATCTCTGTACAACTAGAATGTTACTCTCTTTAGCACAACCCCATAGTTGAATACCAATGTCCATACTGGTTTCAGTATTTGTCTATAAAGCAGTAACTTATTATGAATTGTTAAATTGGACTTCCTTCCAATTAGCCAGTTCATTTTTCTATACCTTTTCTCAAGTTCTTCTTTTTTTTTCTTAACATGTGCTTCCAGCGCAATTTGGCATCAAGTGTCATACCTAGATATTTTGCCTGATTCAAATATGGTACTGGAATGTTGTTAATTGTTTGTATGTGATTTATATTTTTGTTTGTAAAATCAACATGAATTGATTTGGTTTCATTTAATTTTATTCGCCACTTTGTGGTCCAACTGTGAACTTGGGTGACTGCATCCTGAAGTTTTTCTATGCATTTTTCAATAGATTTTTCTACCGTCAATAAACCAGTATCATCGGCAAATGTTGCTAAGTGACAATTTTCTGGCTTTGGAATATCACAAGTGAATAATAAGTATAGATAAGGGCCTAGTACGCTACCCTGGGGCACGCCTGCTTGAATTTCTCCTAAATTTGAGTATGAGTCTTCCTGTTTCACTCTAAAATGTCTATCAGATATGTATGATTCCAAAATATCCGAATATTGTTTTGGTAGAAACCGTTTTAGTTTAAAAATAAGGCCTTCATGCCACACTTTGTCAAATGCTTGTGCTACATCTAGAAAAACTGCAGAACAAACTTTTCCCTCTTCTAGTGCAACCTCTAAGTATATGTCTATTTCTTGCCACATTTTCATTATATTCTGTAGTGTTTTGCCTATAGGCACTATTCAATTAGCACCTAATATCAGTCTTGCCCAGCATAGAAAATTCTATGTGGTTATTTAACCCATTTTGGGCCGTTGATGCGTATACACCTTTTTGGCATGAGATATAGACTAATCCCACTTATGTAAGGTTAGACAAAGGTAATTAAATTGGATTTGTAAGATTTTTTTTGTTTCCGTCTGCATGAAATTTTTTTTTAAAAACCTAATTTTTTTTTTTGGCTCCAAAATTTTGAAAATTCTAAGAAGCACAATTATATTTATATTTCCAAAGATATTGTACTTTTATCTCACCAAGTAAACTTTCAGTAACAATATCAAACGGAAACCTTATGTTTATTTGTAGCAGGTTTTTTTTAAATACGTCATAAATTAGAGTGTTGCGTTTACGCATCAACGGCCTAAAGGGTTAAGTGAAACCATGGAAACGATAAGACAGAAACATTCAAACCACTGTATATAGGAAACCTACACACACGGGACAGTACCTAAATTTTAAGTCTAATCATTCTGTTGCTACAAAACAAGGAGTTATAAGAAGTTTGTATTTAAGAGCCGTAAATATTTGTAGTAATAATGAAGAATTAACCACAGAAATTAACAACATTAAAAAGGACTTACAACAGAATGGTTATTCCGAGAAATTAATAAACTCAACGATATTTAAAATTAAAAACAAACTAAATGTACCAAATTCTCAAAATAATAATCCGTTAGGTGTTATTAACATTCCATATGTTCAAGGGATTTCAGAAAACATAAGACGAATAGCTAAACACTATAATATAAAAACAGTATTTTCTTCGGGAAATACGATAAGAAGTTTTGTAACTAAAACAAAACCAGACAATCCCTCAAATAATAAGAAATGTATTTACCAAATCCCGTGTGAGTGTGGTAAATCATATGTAGGTGAAACGAAACGCCCCCTTCAGGTTAGAGTAAATGAACATCTAAAAAGTACCCAATTAGGTGATATTGAAAAATCCGGTTTAGCAGAGCATGCATGGTCAAATGATCACAGGATTCAGTGGTCAGAAGCTAAAGTTTTACATAAGGAGTCGCATTGGCGAAAACGAAAGTTTATTGAAGCTGCGTTTATAATGCAGAATAAAGAAGTTTTCAGTCAACCAAGCACGGACATACCAAACATATGGAAACCACTCCTTAAGGAAAACCGGCGTCTTAGGATTAAAAAGGGGGCGGGCCGTCACACCTGACTGCACACCAAGTAGTATAAGTAGTAGCCTAAAGACTAGATTGTTTAGTTTACACTTGATAACGGTTAGAGATACTTACTAACCGAAACGTCGTGTTTTAAAATAAATAAAGACAATGGAATTCCGAAATTTTATTTCTACACAATCATTGTCTACGAGTTTCAAACAAAGAATAAAATATAAACATTACTTATTCTATTAATTCACTATTTTTGGTTATATTTATAATTCGGATCGTAGAGGTTTTAATTGATCCAGATTATTGGGTCACCACTGTATTTGTTTTTTGCCTTTTAGACTTGTAGAACATTGTCCCAAAGGCTCTGAGACGCTAGTGACAAGAGTAATACACATTTTGACCGAAAAAATACCACCTAGTCCTGAACTGGTTCAAAAAGTTAAGGAGCTGTACAATACACGGATTTCAGATGTCAGGTTAGTAACATTCTACAATGGGGTGTTTGACAGTAGTAAAAAATAAATTTATATTTATTTTTAGATATCTCTTTAGGTCTTGGGAATGCTAAAAACAAACTTTTTTGTTTAATTTTTTTTCAAATTCATTAGTTCTTTTAATTAAATAAATTCATTGAATTAAAACAATTAGCCACGTGATTCAAAACAGGCGGTCTACCAATCAGCTGCTAGTGACGTCACAAAACAGTAAACGCTTCGAACGAACCTATTTTCTATGTTATTTTCTTATGGATGGTAATGTTTGCTTTGGTTTAAAGTGTGAATTATCGTCCTAAATTAGATTTTATTTTGTGTTTTGCTTATAAAAAACATTTTCAATGGAAAGCGGATTCTCCAAAGCCGATAGCTCCAACTTGCCAAAGCTGAACTCCTTTATGGTTGCAGGCTTTTTTGCCAACAACATTTTTGATTTTTGTTCTGCGGGATTTAGAAACGTTAAAATGTTGATGTAAGAATCAAACAAGTTTCGGGCAAAAAGGAGTTTTTTGTTTCCCTTATATTTTTCCGTGGGTAGCTTGAAAGCTTAACCTCACGGGGGTTCAAGATCTAATGGACACCTAATAAGTGTTGACAGTTAACTGTTTCGTCCTTATGGGACTCCTCAGAACACTGCTGGTCAAGTGACAAATCTTGCGAAGTTAATCAGACGGTTTTGTCTCTAATTAAATGTAATTAGTGAGCGAACTATAGCAAGAGGCGCCATCTACCGAGATACGAGAGAAACAAAAAACCAAAAGCAGGGAAAAACACTGCTATACAATATCGATCAGTATTCGATGAGTTCTTTTGTATATAACTGAAAGTTTTTTACGATATTCTTCGCCTACTTTTACTCATGTAGATTTTGAGGTTGTTATATGTTTTGCTTTTTTGTTTAATATGCCACTTACAATAGATTCATTATCTGAAAAAAACAAAAGTAAAAATCATGTAATAACCGAGGGAGGGACAGGTAGGCAAAAAGTAGACAACAACCAGCAATACTTGAAGTACTGCATAGGGTACACTGCATAGTCCTGCGTAGGTACTGCCTGTGCACTGCCTAGTCTTGCATATGCACTGCTCAGTCCTACATTTAGCCTGCATGTGCACTGCCTAATCCTGCATTTAGAGGTACTCCCTAGTCCTGCCTAATAACGGCCTAGCACCGCCTAAAAATTTGTACACCTTTCTGTATTATAGTTGTTCACCCCTTGTAATAAACATAACCTCAAAAATTTCATCGTCATTTACGAAATAGTTATATATATTATAGACAACGTGAGAAAAATTAATAGAAACAATTTAGTTATACTTACATCAAAGTGATCTTCACAAATGTAATGTGAAGATGTATAGATAAGGCCCTTGGGTCTCTTCGAGCAAGTTCTAGCCACTTTTTTCGTTATTTTACTGCTGTATGCACATGGTATTAGGGGTTTTTATGCTAGTATTCGAACACTCAGGCACTACACACCATTTATAGTATATTTTTTTACATAAAAAAACAGTAAAAACACAGACCAAAAACAAATAAACACTTGAATGCCATTTATCTGTCCACGAGTTTACTGTGCTGTGACGTCATTGCAACGCCATGCTAGATGTGAGCGTTTAAGCGGCAAATTCAAATCGGAAATTAGAAAACTTGATTTTAAATGTGTTCCATGATAAAATACACTATTTTAATAATTTTTAATCTATTTATCATTCTAAACTCTTTTCTAAAATTCGTCAAATAACCTATTTTGACAGTTGACACATAAAATAAAACAAAAATTAAATAAAATAAATAATAAAATTAAATTTATTTGCCAGGTTCTTGATTCCAGTACTGGGCGGTCTAACCAAAGACGAAGTAATCGAAGCGTTGCCAAAACTGATAAGACTGAGTCCAGTGGTCGTCAGAGAAGTGTTTAATCGTTTGTTCGGAATGCACGGCGAGAGTCCCGTTAGCCCCGTCGAGTTATTGGTGGCGCTGCACTTGATCGAAAGCAAGCAGGATATTAAACCGGTAAGCAGGGTTGCCAACTTTCCTAATTTAGAGAAATTTCGGTAGATTTAGGGATTTTGGCGAATTTTGGTAGTTTCAAAATAGAAGTGCCTCTCCGTAACACGATAGCTCCTAAACGGTTAAGCCGATTTTCATAAGCTTTTCAGGTAAAATAGTGTTCGACACTCTTACGTGCTGATTTGATTTTGGTCAAAATCATTAATGCTTTTGATCGCAAAAATGTGCTGTTTTCGAAATATACAGGGTGTCCCAGAGCTAATAGTACATAGTTAAACTGTAGATTCCCTGAGTCAAAATATTACGATTTAGCCATACTTACCTTAGTCCAAAAGTTCGTACTAACCGAGATACAGGGTGTTAAACTTTATTTATTCAATTCGATTTTCTTTAATAACTTTTTTACTAAATAATATGTTTGCAAGAAATAACCAGCGTGTAAGTTTTTTTAAAATTTGCAAGATGATTCCGTTGAAAATTTTGATGTACAGTGTATAGGGTGTTCCTTGGACCACTACCATTGCATTAAAATCAGTGTATTTTTTTGTGCCTCAGTGTATACCAGTTTTTATGTAAAATAATGGTTTTCCCATCATTTTTATGTAAAAAAGTTATACTGCTTTAGAGTCGTTCAGAGCAACGGTTTTTGAGATTTTTGCATTTAAAGTTTTTATTGCATGTGAGTGATATGCCTTATTTATGTATGATACTTTCTTCAATTCTTTCTACTAATTAATATTTTTGCACAAACTAACCAGTATGTAGGTCTTTCTGAAATTTGCAAGACGATTCCGTTGAAAAATTTGATATACATTGTACAGGGTGTTCTTTGGACCACTACCATCGCATTAAAATCATTAGTGTATTTTTTTGTTCTACCGACCCAGAGAACACCCTGTATAATTTATGTTTTACTGGATCGTCGGTATATGGGATAAAATAAAACTGGATATTTCAAGCTAAGCCAACGTTTCGATGTTTATTAACATCTTTAACAAGGCTAAAATGACAAAAAAATACACGTTAAAACTGATCTCTAAGCATTAATTAAGAAATATTTGAAAATTGATAGGTTTTTTAGTTAATAAAATTTTTACAAAAATAGTTTTTTAAAGGTACATTACAACCAGAAATAAAATACGCAACACACAAATGAACAATTAAAAATAAAGAATATACAGAATAAAAAGGGGGTGATGAGCACACTTATATAACTTGATGCAATCCTAGAGTTGTTAAGTATAATCACCTTTGTACTACCCAACAAACAATTAAAGTTGTAGCGACGAAACCCCAACTAGAAAGAATTTCTTAAAAGTAACCGCAACGTACTCCCGCTACGTCTCAGTATACCATACAGCGACGTTATAATTCCCTAAGTGGGGAACCAATTTCTGGTTATAACTACTTGGCCAAGTGTTTAAAGTCACTGTAGTAACAACTACACTACTACGTCGTAGCCAGGTATCTACTACGTCGTAGAGGCTGTTTTTTTTCCGTAATGGCATAAAAGTTGCGATGTAGTTGCAAATAATATAATCGTTTCTTTTTGGTAGAATTGTTACACAATATGGTGGACACAACAGTAAACAGACTCGCTTAGTTTTTTTGTTTGGTTATGGTTATAATATGAACTATGTTATCCAAAAGTGTGAGAATTTACGAGCAGAGGATCAAAATTCGAGTGCGACGCAAAGTTTTTTGTATAACATGCATTATATATATTGTAAAAAACCGGTGCGCCCGTAAAATTGAGCCGTTTTCTGGTAGCTGATGGAATTTTTGTGTTGTGATTTTGGAGGTTATGTTTTCATAATCGACAGTTAACTCCAACAAATGGTGCTTAAGAAGAGCATTTTTGGTAAGCTTCAACTAATTTGTTTATAAAATAGTATGGCTCTTTAATATGAGCTCATAAAACGACAACAAAAATATTAAATTTTCTTTCTTACATAAAAACATGGCGTCCCAAACTATATTCCCTGATAGTCGAAAAGGTTACTTGAAAGTAGTTGCGGCTTTAAAGTTGATCCAAAAAGTTATTTTGTCTACATTGTTACATCAGATGTTACTATGATGACACAAACTTTGGTGGTAAAAATTAAAGTTATAATGTAGTTGTCGGATACACTTGTTTGGGACTCCAATGAAGCTTAACTTTCTAGTGGTAATTAAGTAGGATATAAAAGTCAGGGCGACTACAAAATAACGACTAAAAAGAAAGTAAAACTTTATCAACGTCCTATTGTGGTAGAGAAGACTATCAGAATCGACTATCAAGAAACAATCCTATGAAGTAGTTTAGAGGGTCGTTTTTACGAAACATCTACTATTTCCTGATACTAAATAGTAGTTAGAACTAAAAAGTAACAAATTTTGGTTGGGATCACCACATTTCTACTATAAGAAAGTAGCAAAGCCTTTAGAACATGTAGCCGCTACTATAAATGTTAGTTGGGTATAATGATATATATAACCCATTAACGTATTAACCGGAGGAGACTGGGAAATAAACAAAAAAATCAGCCGTCTAGATAAACAATTTGTTTTAAAAAACGTACTTCTGCAGTAAAGAACTCATCGACTATTTTTGTTTGGTTCATAGAAACTCTATTTCCTTTCTCTTTAAGAATCACCAAAATTATCCAATCTTTCCTTTACTTTTATTTCTTTTTTAAACCAATGCAAGGAAAAAAGACGAAACTGTTCTTCTTACAAACCCTTACCAGATTAATTATACACCACCAAATATGGATATATAACTAGCGGTGATCACTTTAACTTGTGCTTCTAGCATTTATTTTGCTACTCCTTCGTTTTCCTTTATTAAGCCAGTGCGAGAGAAAAAACAAAACTATTCTCGATTACAGTCCCTCACTAAAACAAAAGAATTAGAAACATGCTGCAATGGTTTAGGCCCGCGTAAAGTATCTTATTTTGTTCCTCTTTTGTTAAATCGATGCGAGAAAAAGAGACAAAACTATTCTTGATTAGAAGGTAGTCCCTTTGGACCCATTAGTATTTTGTAAAGGGTCAAGCGGCGTTTCTGACCTGTTTCTTTACGGTTCGGAATTGTTTTCGTGTTTTTTCTTAAAATATACTTTCGATCTGGACTCAAAATTAATCTTAAAAGACTTTAAAATGGTGTGGGGGTGTATTTTGTGCTAAAATCTCGACCATCTTAATCCAGAAGTTTCGTTTTACAAGTAAGTTAAATAACTTGTTTGACCTTCAAAGCAAAACAAAGACCAGTGCCGTAGAAATCAATATAAAATCAGAAAAAAAAATATTAGGCTATTATATAAATAATTATTTATTTGTTAAAAGTGTTTAAACATAAGTTTAGTTAAAAATGTACAGGGTGTCCCAAGTTTTGGGGTTTTGATACTTTTAACTGAACTACGAGCCTTGATTTTCAACAGATAAGGTAAAAAAGGTATCTTATTAATATGGAAAGTAATTTTTTTACGTATACCTTTTTTATTTAACCGTTTTTTTTGTGTAAACAGTTTTTTTAGATTTGGATCGAGGCAATTTTTTAGGTTGGGTTAGTCCTTTTGACCTACTCTGAATTTTTAAGGTTGTCTAACCTAAAATAAAATACACCAAGCTAAAAGCATCCTAATCAAACATCTAAAAAGTGTAAAGACGAGGTCTCTACATGCAGATTTGTTTTTAACCCTATAAAATGTCAGCAAAATTTTTTATTCAAAAAATTTTAAACAATAAACTATAGTTACCTACTTATTATTTTTTTCATTGTTAAATAAAATCCATTTCTAAGGATGTTTGTTATAACCCAAAAATTGATTGCAATTTATTTAAAAACGAAAAGTAAATTTCGGCCTTGGTATCTAAATAACCCTATATATAAATATTTTACCGCCGTCACTGGTAAATCGATGGACCATAAAGAATAAACATACGTCTGCTGTGTGTCGCACAGCGTTGCCATCGTCTTTCCAAAAAATATTTCCATTCTTTTCCAACTCATTGAAGCATCTAAGGGTCAAATCGAATTGTTTTGATGAATGAATCTTTGCCACGGTTCCTGGTCTCCTCCGGTTAATACGTTAATGATATAACCACATCACAAATGACAACACACAAAACAGTTCAAATTTGTCACAAAGCCAATGGCACCGGGTTCGATTCCCGGCCGATACAAGATGTTAATTAATTAAGTGTTAAATTAAAATTTAAAAAATGGATTTATTCATTGCAGGTCATCAAAGCAATATCGATCTGCCTCCAAGAGAAGAACATCTTCACTCAAGAAGTGATAGCGGTAGTGCTTCAACAGCTCATGGATCAGAATCCTTTGCCCACTCTGCTCATGAGGACGGTCATTCAAGCGTTGGGGAGCTACCCCAAACTGTCAGGTAGGCATTTTTGCATCATATTATACAAAGAGGTCCACACAATTAGGAATATACAGGTTGTTCCAAGTGTCCACCATTGCTAACTTTGTTATTATTAAAGATGGAGGTGTCCGCTTATGAGAGGGAACTGTGAAATTTTAATATATATTTATTAACAATTTCTGCTGCTTGAGGCCCGTCCTTAAATTATGTAACGCTCTAGGGGGGGAAAGGGGGTTTGGTCCTGCGTTACACTCAATGTTTTTTTAATGAAAATTCGTTTACGAGGAAGAGGGGGGAGGGGTCAAAAATCCTGAATTTTTGCCTTACGTAATTTAAAGAAGTTCCCTTGAGTTTTTTCGATATTAAATTTCTTGTTGATACAATTCATATCATTATTTTTAAGACAACTTTTTACAACTCTTTGTTTGAAACTCGTAGACAATGATTGTGTAGAATTAAAATTTCGGACTTCCATTGTCTTTATTTATTTTAAAACACGACGTTTCGGTTAGTAAGTATCTCTAACCGTTATCAAGCGTAAACTAAACAATCTAGTGTCTAGGCTACTACTTATATTACTTGGTGTGCAGTCAGGTGTGACGGCCCGCCCTCTTTTTAATCCTAAGTCGCCTGTTTTCCTTAAGGAGTGGTTTCTATATGTTTGGTATGTCCGTGCTTGGTTGACTTGAAACTTCTTTATTCTGCATTATAAACGCAGCTTCAATAAACTTTCGTTTTCGCCAATGCGACTCCTTATTCAAAACTTTAGCTTCTGACCACTGAATCCTGTGATCATTTGACCATGCATGATCCGCTAAACCGGATTTTTCAATGTCCCCTAATTGGGTGCTTTTTAGATGTTCATTTACTCTAACCTGAAAATATAAGACGAATAGCTAAACACTATAATATAAAAACAGTATTTTCTTCGGGAAATACGATAAGAAGTTTTGTAACTAAAACAAAACCAGACAATCCCTCAAATAATAAGGAATGTATTTACCAAATCCCGTGTGAGTGTGGTAAATCATATGTAGGTAAAACGAAACGCCCTCTTCAGGTTAGAGTAAATGAACATCTAAAAAGTAACCAATTAGGGGATATTGAAAAATCCGGTTTAGCGTATCATGCATGGTCAAATGATCACAGAGGATTCAGTGGTCAGAAGCTAAAGTTTAGCATAAGGAGTCGCATTGGCGAAAACGAAAGTTTATTGAATCTGCGTTTATAATGCAGAATAAAGAAGTTTTCAGTCAACCAAGCACGGACATACCAAACATATGGAAACCACTCCTTAAAGAAAACAGGCGACTTAGGATTAAAAAGGGGGCGGGCCGTCACACCTGACTGCACACCAAGTAGTATAAGTAGTAGCCTAGAGACTATATTGTTTAGTTTACACTTGATAACGGTTAGAGATACTTACTAACCGAAACGTCGTGTTTTAAAATAAATAAAGACAATGGAAGTCCGAAATTTTATTTCAACTTTTTAATTATTTGAAGAGCACAGGGAAAAAACGTGCAAAGTCACTTTTAGTTATTTTGGAGATATAACATTTTGAAAGTTTAAAACTGGCACGTTCTTTCCCTGTTGGCCAAATGAATTATTAGTAATATCTTGTGACAGTCCCTGTTTTTTCACAGTTTGAATAGTCCAGATAATAATACACATCTTAAGACCTCATTTGGCATATATAACCCACTTTCTTAGAAAAAATAACTTTGCACGTTTTTTTCCTGTGCTCTTTATTTGTTATTGTAAATATAGCAAATAACTAAGCAGGTCGTGTGTAATTAATAAGTTTTATTAATGTAAAATAGCGTTACAAAACAATACGACGTTTACGCGGTCTGTCAGAACAGCTATTCAAAAACGACTACTGCCTCTAGTGGCAATATCCTAAACTAAACACAACCATATACATATGAGTTAAACAATAATGCCTATTTCTCTACTTATACAGTGTGTCCACGTAAGTTGGCGGCATATGGCAAACTTTTTTATTATTAGCTTTACGAAAAAAAGTTATTCTTCATAAAAAGTTCTGCATGGTCCAAAACCTAAAATGCAACCATCAGATGTTAAATTTTTTCAGTCATATTACGAGGTTTGTCAAAAAATGTGATTTTTGCTCTAGAGTAAAGTACCTTTCTTTTTGACAATATCGAAAATTGTTATAAAGAAAAGATGTTTAGAATTAAAAATAACTTTCAAATATTCAACACTGTTTATTTACATTAAAAAAATATTTTTTTCTACATTTTCTCTGCGATTACGTTGGAAATTTAAGTTTGCACATTAAATAAAAAAATATATTTTTTTAATGTAAATAAACAATGTTGAATATTTGAAAGCTATTTTTAATTCTAAACATCTTTTCTTTATAACAATTTTCGATATTGTCAAAAAGAAAGGTACTTTACTCTAGAGCAAAAATCACATTTTTTGACAAACCTCGTAATATGACTGAAAAAATTTAACATCTGATGGTTGTATTTTAGGTTTTGGACCATGCAGAACTTTTTATGAAGAATAACTTTTTTTCGTAAAGCTAATAATAAAAAAGTTTTCCATATGCGGCCAACTTACGTGGACACACTGTATAAGTATTACCTAGTCATGATAAACACAGAAGTGTCATTATCTCTAACACCCCCCTGCAATTCTGTGTTACTACGTTTAAATACTATTCCTGCGCTTTTTAAAAACTAAATCCTAGTTTCTTTAATTAAAAGAACTAATGTGACACATTAACATCATCATAACAAAAACATTTCATGTAAAAAAAAGCCAAGTTCGCGAAAATGGCATTCCGTAAAAAGAATTGAGATAAAAGTAAAGCCAAGTTCTCCAATACAAATTTCAAAATGATAGGTTCTTACTAGTTTGGAAATGTTTTTTTAAACTTTGCTATTACAGCCAAACTTCTTTATGTTCAATTTAGCACTGTGCCTAAGAGTCATTTACAGCCGTAATAGCCAAGTTTAGAAAAATATTTCCAAACTAGTAAGAACCTTTCATTTTGAAATTTGTATTGGAGAACTTGGCTTTACTTTTATCTCAATTCTTTTTACGGATTGCCATTTTCGCGTACTTGGCTTTTATTTACATGAAATGTTTTTGTTATGATTTCACTTCTTTTTTAAAGGAATTGGATAATATTTAATTTTTAAAGTAGTAAAATATGCGCAATATTGTTCAAAACTTTTGCAATGCCTTACTTAAATTTTAGAGGTTTTTAAATTTTTTTCCATGGTTTTATCGTAGTTCCTATCAGCCTTCCAAAGCTGAGCTCTCTAGCGTTTCTGAAAGTACACAATGTTACTTTTACATAACTTTACATGTATAGGGGAGGGAAATAAATTAAAATTGTCGTGTTTTTAAATTTTGTCCTATAGTTTTATCATAGTTCCTATCAGTCTTCCAATGCTCAGCTCTCTAGCGTTTCTGGAAGTGGGTAATGTTACTTTTACATAACTTTACATTTATAGTGGAGGAGAGTAAATGAAAATATTGGACTTTTTAAATTTTTGCCCATGATTTTATCATAATTTCTATCAGCACTCCAATGCTCAGCTCTCTAGCGTTTCTGGAAGTGGGCAATGTTAGTTTTATATAAATTTACATTTATAGGAGAGGGAAGTAAATTAAAATGTTGGTGTTTTTAAATTTTTTCATATAGTTTTATCATATTGTCTTTCAGTCTTAAAAAGTTCAGCTCTCTAGCGTTTCTGGAAGTGGGCAGTGTTACTTTTACATAACTTTACATATATAGGGGAAGGAAGTAAATTAGAATTTTGGGGTTTTAATTTTTTTCTATAACTTTATCATAGTTACTATCGGTCTTCCAAAGCTCAGCTCTCTACAATGTCTGGAAGTGGGCAATGTTACTTTTACTTAACTTTACATTTTTAGGGGAGGGAAGTAAATTAGAATTTTGGGGTGTTTTAATTTTTTCCTATAGTTTTATCATAGTTCCTATCAGTCTCCCAAAGCTCAACTCTCTAGCATTTCTGGAAGTGGGCGATGCTACTTTTACATAACTTTAAATGTATAGGGGAGGGGAGTAAATTAAAATTTTGGGGTTTTTTTATTTTTTCCTATAGTTTTATCATTGTTCCTATCAGTCTCCCAAAGCTCAACTCTCTAGCATTTCTGGAAGTGGGCGATGCTACTTTTACATAACTTTAAATGTATAGGGGACGGAAGTAAATTAAAATTTTGGGGTTTTTTAATTTTTTTCCAGAGGTTTGGTCATAATTTCTATCAGTCTGCCAAATTTCAGCTTTGTAGCATGTCTGGAAGTACAGTAGAATATTGATGATCTATACATGAGTGAGTGAGTGAGTGGCAATTTCGACGTTTTTTGAAATTTCGTAACTACTTTACTACTTTATGGAATTTCATGAAACTTGGAGGGGTTGTTAACTCCATGGAGATCTACGACTGTGCAAAGTTTAAGATTCGTAGCTCATTCCGAAGTAGAGTTTTAGGTAGGTCAAATATCGGCTGAAATGTTTCAAGAAAAGATGGTTACGGCGCGCGAACTTGGCGAGGCCCTGCTGTGCCCTCAGATTTAGTAATTCTCTAAAAATCACATTTTTTTTTTTGAGATTTTTAATGTTATTTTTAGCTAATCTTTGTTTCTTTCAGGTTTTGTAATGAACATTCTTCAACGCCTCATCCTGAAGCAAGTGTGGAAGATCAAAGTCGTATGGGAGGGTTTCATCAAATGTTGTCAACGGACCAAACCGCAGAGTTTCTCCGTTTTGATGCAGTTGCCTCCTCCTCAACTGTTGGAGGTCCTGACAAGTTGCCCCGATATTGCTCGACCCTTAAAGTAAGTATTCGGTCAATGGCGTATATAAAGGGGGGGCCCGGGCCCACCCCGAAGCTCAGCTATTTTTTTAGATATTTTTCACATATTTCATGAATACAAACATACACTAGCATAAAACACGGTCTTATGGGGTGTCGCCCCCCCCCCTAAAACTGTCGGGGCCCACCCCAAATCATAGACAAGACAAATAAAAATACAAGTACTTACCTACGGAATGGCACTCCTTTACTTCTTCCGAACATTTTTCCAAACCGCACCCGTTTTATGTAAATTATTTTCCAGTTTTCACAGTAAAAAACACCATTTTACACGAAAAACGCAAAATACCGCAAAATGTAAATAAACAACAAATATGGCATCCATCCATACAGCAGCTGTGTGTCTACGTGCCAGAACACACTTGCGCACTTGACAATTTGTGTCTGCGAACTTAAATTTGCCATTGTTTCCACAGCAATTTTCTATTTTTGAACCATTACACTGGTCTGCAAAAAAAATTTTTTTTGGACCCTGGCATTATTTCCGCTGATTCTTATGTAAGACGACGAAATTATTTCCCAGTTTTCACAGTAAAAAACACAATTTTATACAAACGCAAAATACCGCAAAATGTAAATAAACAACAAATATGGCATCCAGCCATACAGCAGCTGTACGTCTACGTGCCAGAACACACTTGCGCACTTGACAATTTGTGTCTGCGAACTTAAATTTGCCATTGTTTCCACAGCAAGCTATGATTGGTTCAATTTTCTATTTTTGAACCATTACACTGGTCTGCAAAAAAAATTTTTTTGGACCCTGGCATTATTTCCGCTGATTCTTATGTAAGACGACGAAATTATTTCCCAGTTTTCACAGTAAAAAACACAATTTTATACAAACGCAAAATACCGCAAAATGTAAATAAACAACAAATATGGCATCCAGCCATACAGCAGCTGTACGTCTACGTGCCAGAACACACTTGCGCACTTGACAATTTGTGTCTGCGAACTTAAATTTGCCATTGTTTCCACAGCAAGCTATGATTGGTTCAATTTTCTATTTTTTGAACCATTACACTGGTCTGCAAAAAAAAATTTTTTTTGGACCCTGGCATTATTTCCGCTGATTCTTATGTAAGACGACGAAATTATTTCCCAGTTTTCACAGTAAAAAACACAATTTTATACAAACGCAAAATACCGCAAAATGTAAATAAACAACAAATATGGCATCCAGCCATACAGCAGCTGTGTGTCTACGTGCCAGAACACACTTGCGCACTTGACAATTTGTGTCTCCGAACTTAAATTTGCCATTGTTATTTATGCTGTAAGGTATTTATTTGTTCTTTTTTTATTGTAGAGATCACTTAAAATCTTTCACCGATGCTCAACGTGGGCACATACCTTCAGCCGTGGTCGAAACCGTTATGAACTACACCCCTCCACCCGTTATCCCCGCCCCCAGAGAATCCGCCAATGACGTGATGATTGTCGATGTCGCAGTCCCGCCCCCCACCATGGGCGTGTCTGTACTTCCTCCCAATATGAGCATGACGGCTCCACCCCCGAACATGGGAGGAATGGCGGTTCCACCACCGATCATGAAAATGGAAAGTGGAATCACTCATGTTCCACCACCTCAAATGGTTGACAACATGGGAATCCCAGCTACAATGAACATGGGTCCTCCTCCCAACATTGCTCCTCCTCCAAATATGGGACACCCAATCAACATGGGTCCGCCTCAAAATATGGGACCGCCTCTAAACATGGGAGCCCCGCCCCAGAACTTTATGAGTGGAATGCCCCCTCCCCATATGGGCGGCCCGCAGATGGGTGGAATGGGCGGAGCCTCGCATATGGGCGACCCTCAAATGATGGGGATGCAACCACCCATTGTGCAAGCTGAGCCTCTTCCCCCCGGGATGGAGTAAAAAAGAGTTTTTTAATATGTGAGTGTGGTTAATAATAATAATGTTATTTTTATTTGTGAAAAATAATAAATCAGAGTATGAATAAAATGTTTTTTTTATAATCACAATATGTCGATGTCGCAGTCCCGCCCCCGACCATGGGCGTGTCTGTACTTCCTCCCAATATGAGCATGACGGCTCCACCCCCGAACATGGGAGGAATGGCGGTTCCACCACCGATCATGAAAATGGAAAGTGGGATCACTCATGTTCCACCACCTCAAATGGTTGACAACATGGGAATCCCAGCTACAATGAACATGGGTCCTCCTCCCAACATTGCCCAACTAACATTTATAGTAGCGGCTACATGTTCTAAAGGCTTTGCTACTTTCTTATAGTAGAAATGTGGTGATCCCAACCAAAATTTGTTACTTTTTAGTTCTAACAACTATTTAGTATCAGGAAATAGTAGATGTTTCGTAAAAACGACCCTCTAAACTACTTCATAGGATTGTTTCTTGATAGTCGATTCTGATAGTCTTCTCTACCACAATAGGACGTTGCTAAAGTTTTACTTTCTTTTTAGTCGTTATTTCGTAGTCGCCCTGACTTTTATATCCTACTTAATTACCACTAGAAAGTTAAGCTTCATTGGAGTCCCAAACAAGTGTATCCGACAACTACATTATAACTTTAATTTTTACCACAAAAGTTTGTGTCATCATAGTAACATCTAATGTAACAATGTAGACAAAATAACTTTTTGGATCAACTTTAAAGCCGCAACTACTTTCAAGTAACCTTTTCGACTATCAGGGAATATAGTTTGGGACGCCATGTTTTTATGTAAGAAAGAAAATTTAATATTTTTGTTGTCGTTTTATGAGCTCATATTAAAGAGCCATACTATTTTATAAACAAATTAGTTGAAACTTACCAAAAATGCTCTTCTTAAGCACCATTTGTTGGAGTTAACTGTCGATTATGAAAACATAACCTCCAAAATCACAACACAAAAATTCCATTAGCTACCAGAAAACGGCTCAATTTTA
The DNA here is from genome assembly GCA_963576565.1 of Aspidapion aeneum. NCBI lineage: Eukaryota > Metazoa > Arthropoda > Insecta > Coleoptera > Brentidae > Aspidapion > Aspidapion aeneum. The sequence continues at coordinate 225,257,571 of OY755038.1, read as the reverse complement.
CGGGCGCACCGGTTTTTTGCAATATATATAATGCATGTTATACAAAAAACTTTGCGTCGCACTCGAATTTTGATCCTCTGCTCGTAAATTCTCACACTTTTGGATAACATAGTTCATATTATAACCATAACCAAACAAAAAAACTAAGCGAGTCTGTTTACTGTTGTGTCCACCATATTGTGTTACAATTCTACCAAAAAGAAACGATTATATTATTTGCAACTACATCGCAACTTTGATGCCATTACGGAAAAAAACAGCCTCTTCGACGTAGTAGATACCTGGCTACGACGTAGTAGTGTAGTTGTTACTACAGTGACTTTAAACACTTGGCCAAGTAGTTATAACCAAAAATTGGTTCCCCACTTAGGGAATTATAACGTCGCTGTATGGTATACTGAGACGTAGCGGGAGTACGTTGCGGTTACTTTTAAGAAATTCGTTCTAGTTGGCGTTTCGTCGTTACAACTTTAAATGTTTGTTGGGTGCTCCTCCTCCAAATATGGGACACCCAATCAACATGGGTCCGCCTCAAAATATGGGACCGCCTCTAAACATGGGAGCCCCGCCCCAGAACTTTATGGGAGGAATGCCCCCTCCGCATATGGGCGGCCCACAGATGGGTGGAATGGGCGGAGCCACGCATATGGGCGACCCTCAGATGATGGGGATGCAACCACCCATTGTGCAAGCTGAGCCTCTTCCCCCCGGGATGGAGTAAAAAAGAGTTTTTTAATATGTGAGTGTGGTTATTAATAATAATGTTATTTTTATTTGTGAAAAATAATACATTAGAGTATGAATAAAATGTTTTTTTTATAATCACAATATGTCGATGTCGCAGTCCCGCCCCCGACCATGGGCGTGTCTGTACTTCCTCCCAATATGAGCATGACGGCTCCACCCCCGAACATGGGAGGAATGGCGGTTCCACCACCGATCATGAAAATGGAAAGTGGAATCACTCATGTTCCACCACCTCAAATGGTTGACAATATGGGAATCCCAGCTACAATGAACATGGGTCCTCCTCCCAACATTGCTCCTCCTCCAAATATGAGACACCCAATCAACATGGGTCCGCCTCAAACTATGGGACCGCCTCTAAACATGGGAGCCCCGCCCCAGAACTTTATGGGAGGAATGCCCCCTCCGCATATGGGCGGCCCACAGATGGGTGGAATGGGCGGAGCCACGCATATGGGAGACCCTCAGATGATGGGGATGCAACCACCCATTGTGCAAGCTGAGCCTCTTCCCCCCGGGATGGAGTAAAAAAGAGTTTATAAATATGTGAGTGTGGTTATTAATAATAATGTTATTTTTATTTGTGAAAAATAATAAATCAGAGTATGAATAAAATGTTTTTTTTTATAATCACAATATGTCGATGTCGCAGTCCCGCCCCCGACCATGGGCGTGTCTGTACTTCCTCCCAATATGAGCATGACGGCTCCACCCCCGAACATGGGAGGAATGGCGGTTCCACCACCGACCATGAAAATGGAAAGTGGAATCACTCATGTTCCACCACCTCAAATGGTTGACAACATGGGAATCCCAGCTACAATGAACATGGGTCCTCCTCCCAACAACATTCTCCTCCTCCAAATATGGGACACCCAATCAACAGGGTCCGCCTCAAAATATGGGACCGCCTCTATATATGGGAGCCCCGCCCCAGAACTTTATGGGTGGAATGCCTCCTCCGCATATGGGCGGCCCGCAGATGGGTGGAATGGGCGGAGCCTCGCATATGGGCGACCCTCAGATGATGGGGATGCAACCACCCATTGTGCAAGCTGAGCCTCTTCCCCCCGGGATGGAGTAAAAAAGAGTTTATAAATATGTGAGTGTGGTTATTAATAATAATGTTATTTTTATTTGTGAAAAATAATAAATCAGAGTATGAATAAAATGTTTTTTTTTATAATCACAATATGTCGATGTCGCAGTCCCGCCCCCGACCATGGGCGTGTCTGTACTTCCTCCCAATATGAGCATGACGGCTCCACCCCCGAACATGGGAGGAATGGCGGTTCCACCACCGATCATGAAAATGGAAAGTGGAATCACTCATGTTCCACCACCTCAAATGGTTGACAACATGGGAATCCCAGCTACAATGAACATGGGTCCTCCTCCCAACATTGCTCCTCCTCCAAATATGGGACACCCAATCAACATGGGTCCGCCTCAAAATATGGGACCGCCTCTAAACATGGGAGCCCCGCCCCAGAACTTTATGGGTGGAATGCCTCCTCCGCATATGGGCGGCCCGCAGATGGGTGGAATGGGCGGAGCCTCGCATATGGGCGACCCTCAGATGATGGGGATGCAACCACCCATTGTGCAAGCTGAGCCTCTTCCCCCCGGGATGGAGTAAAAAAGAGTTTTTTAATATGTGAGTGTGGTTATTAATAATAATGTTATTTTTATTTGTGAAAAATAATACATCAGAGTATGAATAAAATGTCTTTTTTATAATCACAATATAGGTGTCAAAGTGTGAAGCTGCCCCAGGGATTCGTGAAAAACCGAGCGAATATTTTCCTAATTTTCCTGGTTGCAGTTACAATAATCTCAACCTCGTTTGAACGTAAGCGTTTTAGTGTAATAGCTTTTATCACAACCGTTTTATTGATGTAAATTAAACACTTTCTTTAAAGCAAATAGTTATATATTGTGAAAATAAAATATCGGTACATTTTCCAAAGTATTGCATGTCATATTTAAATTCATAACATTAAAATAATCATTTTCATTAACAACCTTTTATCCAGAGTCTATCAGTTAATATAATAGCAAACGTCCTTATTAACAAAAGTTTTAATTGCAAAGCAAAACGATTCAAAGTCAATTTTAATAGTCCACGAATTTTTGCCAACAACCGATAGATACCAGAATACGGTATTGTTCAACATTGTTCAAAATAAAAGTCTCACCATCTTTACAGCCAGGAGCCACCACTACACAATAATAACATTATAATTTTGCTTGCACTAAAACTTTGTCATACCTTTATGCACTATTCTGTTGTTTACTCACTAGTACGTTTATTTAACCATAGCTTTATTTACTTTTAATAATCTTTTTCTGTTAACTATCTTAAGCTCTGACGGACTCGAGTTTAATTCAAGTCAAATTTTGGTAAAAATAATGATAGAATAATCAAAGATTCTAACACTTAACGAAGGATCATCTTGACTGTTTAAATTTAAGAACAAATAATAGAATAATGAATCGAATAATCGAATACTAATAATATACTAATAATCTCTCTACGAAGGATCACGGGTATATAAGCCAGTGATTGCGAACTTTTTCATGGAGAAACTGGAAGAGAAGGCGTTGAATAATGCCCCTCATAAACCCAAAGTCTGGTTTCGATATGTAGATGACACTTTTGTCGTTTGGCCTTATGGTAGAGACAGCCTTAATCAGGGCTATGAAAATGGACGGGCCACGATCCTCCACTCTGTTGACGTCACATCCGGGGCTGATTTTTTTTTTGATGGTCACGTTACGACACAGGTGATTGTCTTTAAAATTTTGAAGTTGGAATGACGGTTCATGGATATTTGATTTTTTGTTAAGTAAAGCCGTTTTTGAGATTGTTTTTACTTTATTCTGGCAGAACAATTTTTTTTAAAGTATAGTAAGCCCTAATTTTTCATAGCCGCTTCATTAGCTCACACAAAAATTGAGTTTAAAGCAGAAGCGAATGTGACAATCACATATGACAAAGTCAAATACATGTCAAATATAACAGTTGGCATCTGGTACATGGCGGGTAATTTGAATTAAAAATAAGGAATGCTAAATCTTGAAGATTTTAACCTTTTAATCATGTTGTTTCCTTACAAACCTTTGGTGGAATATCGGGATGGTGTCTGAGAATATTTCAGTGAAATTTTGCGGAAATCTGTAGTGCCATTTAGAAAATATCATAAAAAAACATCTGACCTCCCATAAGACCCAATGTAAAATTCAGCCCCGGGAGAACAGCTGATTTTTTCAGGGTCGTGGCCTCTATTTTTGTGTTGGCTTTGGTAACACGTATATAAAAATATACTGACAGGTTTTTAGGATGCAGTGACCCTTATTGAAAATGATCCCACGCGCGCCATCTAGAAATCCATCGTTTAACCAACCAATAAAAACCGTCTATTATTTTTGATTTAGTGACCTCTCCAGACCAACAAAACAAAAAGTGTAAGTAAACAAAAAACAGCTGTTGGTTGAAAAATTGTGTTTTGTTGTATTTATATAAACAAAAACATATTTTTGTTTTAATTTTAAGCCTTAAAAATGAGCAAAACTAAGCCGAATTTGTTACGTGTGACTCAAATGAACGCTCTGTATTTGGACAGAGAAATTTTAAGACTGTTTCAGGAACTCGCTCAGAATACCTGCAAACATTTGCCGGTAAGTTAAGTAAAGTCTGATTCATGTTTGTCCTTAGTTTTCGAAGCTAATGCGAGAAATAAGGGATGTTTTTCTTAGCAATAAATATTTTAATTTTTTTACTTAGTGATTTAAAAAAATATATTTTTGATTTTAGCTTGGTTTAACGTCTGCAATAGACCCAGAAATCAACCTTCTTGTTCATCTAGCCATCCTAAAATACACTATTTTCGACAAAAACACAACAGCAGGCCAACAGTTGCTAAACATTAGATATGAGAACCTCACTCTTACAAAAAAAATTCTGTACCTAATATTTAACATTTTTCCATATATTAAATCCCGTTGCGAGTTAACCTGGCCTTCACATGATATAAATATCACTTTCTTCAAAGTTTATGTTACTTTGAAAGTATTGGATTTGTTGAATTTATCTGTTTTTTTGAGGAGTGGCAAAAAACCGCAATTGATTGAAAGAGTCTTGGGCTTAAAGCATGTTTATCAGACAGACGAAGTTCAAAGGAGCTTTCAGTCAAAGTATTTGGCCAGGGAGCTTCTGTGGAATGGGTTCATAGTAAGTATACCATACTGTTCATGTGTAAAAATTGTAGTATGACAAAAAAGGTGTCTACTATATAGTGCTAGAAGGGCAAGGTCACCCTTTGCCTTAAATTTTGTCAAAGAAATGCATGAGATCCAATAAAATACATTCTATATCATAATTTTTGAGATAACTGTTTGACAGTTATCAGCTGTTTACCATAACACTTTGTGGATGTCACATCGGGGGCTGCTTTTTTTTTGATGGTCACGTCACGAGACAGCTGATTGTTTGAATGATGGTTTATGAATATTTGATTTATTTTTAAATAAAGCCGGTTTTGAGATTGTTTTTACCGAGGGGTGAACAGCTCTCACAATCGGTGTACACATTTCTCACAATTTTTACCCGATCACTCACAATCTTACCACAATCCCTCACAATCTTACCACAATCCCTCACAATCTTTACACAATCACTCACAATCTTTACACAGTCTGTCCCAATCACTCACAATCTTACCACAACTCCTCACAATCTTACCACAGTCCTTCACAATCCCTCGCAAAGGAAACTATAGACATGATGATTTTTTTTTTTGTTTTTTTTTTTGGTTGCAAGAATTTTTGATGGGCTGTTGCCCCCCGCCCCTTCACAGTCCTCCACAATCCCTCACAATCTTACCACAATCCCTCACAATCTTAGCAAAAGATTGTGGATTTTCACAATCGGTGTACACATTTTGGGTTAGCTGTTCACCCCTCGGTTTTTACTATATTCTTGCAAAACAATTTTTTTTAATGTATTTTTTAATTAAATTTAAAGCAGAAGCGAATATGACAAACACAGATGACAAAGTCAAATACATGTCAAATATAACAGTTGGCATGCGGTACATGGCGGGTAATTTGAATTAAAAATAAGAAAAGCTAAATCTTGAAGATTTTAACCTTTTAATCATCTTGCATCCTTACAAAAGTTCGGTAGAATATCGGGATGGTGTCTGAGAATATTACACTGAAATTTCGCGGAAATCTGTTATGCCATTTTGAAAATATCCTAAAAAAACGTCTGATCTCCCATAAGACCCAATGTAAAAGTCAGCCCCCCGAGAACAGCTGATTTTTTCAGGGTCGTGACCTCTATTTTTCTGTTGGCGATAACAAATGGCATAAACCAACGAAAAAAAGTTGTCTCAAAAATAATAATATGAACTGTAAAAAGTTGTCTGAAAAATAATATGAACTGTACATTTAAATGTCTTTGAAGAAAAATGGCTCAAACTGTGTGTTTTTATTTGCTTTTCAGGAATTTTTCATTTACATACTGCCCCTGATAAACTATAGAAAACTAAAACGCATAGTAAAGCATTACATTCCTTATGGACAAGGCACAAGGATGACCTCTGAAACTGTCAAGCGAGAAATTACAATTCAAACTCGGTGTGCACATTGTGAGCAACCACCTATTTTGCCTCACCATATGGGGTGTGCACACGTCTTTTGTTATGTCTGTCTAAAGGTAGGTAGGGGAGGTTGTGGTGAGTTTTAACACTTTTTTTGTTTTTGTTTTAGAATATTATTATATTTAATGAATTATGAATTTAAAAAACTTCATTATATCTTACTGTTAAAATATTTTAGATCAGGCACATAAAAATTCTTAAATTTTGCAAAAAGTTAAACAAATTAATTTCTTTTTAATCCACACTGAACTGCTCCCTGATTTACCAAAATGACTGTTTTTAGGGAAATTTGGTCACAGACGAGAAATATGAATGCCCGTCATGTGGTCTCCGAAATGACGATCATATCAAATGTAAACCGGTACATATGTAATTAAATTTATTTGTAAGTAAGCGAAACAATCCTATTTTTGCGTCACTGTACTTTTCCATCCCATCGATATGTTTTTGTGGGTGAACCCACTGAGAAATTGTTCGGTTGTCTCGCGGGCTAGTATGACGCTGGCTGTATACTTTTTCTGTAAAGGCCTAGATGGCGCCGCAGGCTATACTTAACTTGTCTTGGGTCATAGTCGTCCAACATAACCCAATTGAAGTATTTAGCAGTTAGTCATAAAGTCTCTCTCCATAGAGAAAATAGTTATTTTGTATTTTTGTGTGGTTTCCAAATTATGGTACTCTGGTTTTACTTGAGCTATCGGGAAACCAATAATTTTGAAGTAGTGATGGGCGTTTTGAAACAGTCGAATCGATTCATTTTAAACAAGACGCTACCAAGTCCAAGGACTATAGACATAAATGACTGCTAGTTCCATTTAACCTATGTTAACAAATTGTGCGGGGTGAGGAGAGCGGCGTGACGTCACCACTGGTGCTTAAATCCTTTGTTTGCGTTCATTGTATATGATGTTATTCGTATTTTCAAAAGAATTTTGTGATATTTCGTTGAATAGTTGGGCTTCTTAAGAAAATTACAAAAGATTGTGAATTGAAAAGGAATATTTTTCTAAATTAAATATTATTATTTATATTAATATTTTTAATTTATTGTATGTATCTGTACTTTTCTGTTTTTTTGTAAAAATGTAATAATAAATCCTTTTTATATATTATCTAATTAATAATCTCTTAACATGCTTTAAAAAGCGGTTGTAATAATTAAACTATACATTATGTGCATTTTTTTCTCTTTGTTTTTTGTTAAGAACAATATTTGTGCTTTTCCTTTTTTAAATAAATCAATAAATTTTTCGTCTAACTATATTTCAGTTTTTAATTATTATCGCAAAATAATTTCTTTACATACTTTTAAAACAATTAGACAAATTATACAGGCTGTCCCATAACTTGGGGGCTATAGTGGAGGTTATTTCCGAAAAAAAAGTTTATATAACATGGGGTCAACACACGTCTGGATTTTTAACGTTAGAGGAGTGGGAGGAAAAGGGTTTTATAAAAAAAAGAAAGTCTATCACAGACAGCTGAATACTCAGCTAATTGTGATTCAAAAATGTGATATCCTTGTTTTAATAAAATTACATATTAAGAATATACAGGCTGTCAAAATTACCTCCAAAAATGTATAAAAAATAATCTTTTTTTAAAATTAATTTTTGCTTACTTATTCTTTTAAAAAATATCAATAATATTTTATTTATTATTATGTGTCGCTACAGGCTTCTTTTTATTAACAAAAAATACAAAAAAAAACATTGCGTTTAATATGGCATATATAAAAGTTTATACCATAAAAATAGTTTTTTCTAAAAAAAATTGACCTATCTACTATTTTTTTTCAAAATAAGTTCACTTTATTGCTCTTGTTCTGATACACGACTTTACCCAATTTCATGTTTTACTGCGTTTTTTAAAAAAGTTATTATCAAAAAAGTTAAAAAAATTGCCAACTTGATGCTCTGTATCTCTACAAAGAAAGAGTTTTGACTCATGCATTATAGGAACTTTTTTATCAGATATGACCTCTATCACCTGTTGGCCTATGGCCCCTAAGTTATGGGACATCCGGTATAGGTACTACGACATTATGTGTAGTTTTTTTTTTCACTTTAAGTATTTAAATTTAATTTATTTAACAGATATTTTAAATATAAAATCAGTTATCATCTCTGTAAAGACAATATTTTTAAATGTACAATGCCTCAATTTTTCATAAAATTTAATTTGCATAAAGAAAATAGCTCTAAAAGCATATAAAATCCAATAACGATAGGCGCGCTTTCTGCCCAGCACAAGTGGTGACGTAACAGCGATTGATTGAATTGAGCAATCCTGTGTAGTGTATAATCGTTGGCTCTCGGCATCGAAGAAATAACTTATATGTTCTCTGCCCAGACGATATGTTGGAGTTTCTTTTTTAAATAGTTGAAAGTTTTGGAATAGACGTAGGATTTTTTCTAAAAGTTTAATCAATTTAAATCATTAGATGTATAATGTTTTGTTTTTGTTGCGGATATAATAAAATACACTTATATTATGTAGTAAGAAAAAGGTATTTTTATATTACTGTCTTGTAAAAGGGGTATTTCCGCACGGAGAACACGATCTGAAAATGGCATTTTGCGCACGCTGTGTGCAAAACGTTTCGGTTCGGTTCGGTTCGGTTGGGTTAAGGTTTATAAAACAAAATGTGTTATACATTATAGCTTGGTTTAAAAAAAAACGAATAAATCATGGAAAAAACATGGATATTTTTTTACTTTTTTAAATTACTTGAATTAACGGACGCCGCTGAATAGTTTATAAATAGTTGACCCCCATCGAGTTGTACCTTTTTCAAAAGGAAATTTCATTGTCTACAATAAAGTATATTACACATTTTTCTCTTAGAAGCGTATTTTTTGAGAAAATTTGAGAAAACCTAAATATGTTAGAATTTGGGGGGTCTGGGGGGATTTTTGAAGAGGTGGTTAGTTTAAGGATGTGTTTGACCCCTAAGCTCTCTTACCTTTTTGTACGTCACTAAATTTACACAAAAAAATAAAAATAAATAAAAAACGTGCCGTTTAAAGTACTAAATTTAAAAAAATTATTATTTTTTAACTTACTTTAAGTTAAAAGTTACTCCCACTCCATTACAATATTTAAAAATACATTTAAAGAATGGATTTTGTAGCTGATAAAATTCTCTACAAGATATGTCCTTAGAACTTTTACCCTAGAACAAAGTATTTCGGAGCTTATGCCGTCTAAAATAGAAAAAATCTGAAAATTTGCCCAAGCACGTGATTTTAGTTATTTTTGGAAATTACCTATACCGTTACTACTGCTCGCAGAACAACCTTAGTACCACCCAATTGTAGATAATTATATCCTCTAAAAAATTTCATATAACGCTTTTTGCGATATAGTGTACTGGAACGAAATTAAAGGCAAAAAACTAAAAAAAGTGCCAATTTTTGATGGTTTTTTCAAGATGGCGGAGGGAGCACAGGGGTGAGGGTGACAAAAACTCAGATTTTTAACTACCCTCCTGAGCTTAACAACATATCCAAAATTCAGAACTACCGGACCTTTTGTAGGGTAACCCCCCTATTTTGGCCTCTATTCATTGAACTATACGGCAGTGGCGCACCCAGGAATGTGTCTTGGGGGGGGGGCCCGACAGCTACGAAGCGCGCCCTCAAAAAACTTGCGACCAAAAAAACAAAAAAAAAAAAAGGTCAGGTCATTATGTCTTTTCGCAACTACGCCACTGCTTGGGCTTGGGGGGGGGGGGCCCGAAGCCTCCTGATGTCAAATTTTAAGGTATTTTTCATGTTTTATCATCAAATATGTAGAAAATATATTAAAAAATCTAATGCTAATGTCAGCAATCCCCGTAAGTATCGACCACCGCCCGACCAATCACAATGCGGAATTCGCCTCGCCACGATAACGCGATATGTATCCACTTCAAGTGTCTAATAAATGTTTATATAAGAAATTATTTTGTCCCCCAAACAAACATATTTTGTTAGTGCGATACTGTACTTTCCCATCTCTCGATATGTTTTTGTGGGTGGACCCACCGGGAATTTGTTTGGTTGTCTCGCAGTCTATTACGACATGTTTTCTGTAAAAGCCGAGATGGCGTCGCAGGCTATATTTAACTTGTCTTTGGTCATACTCTTAGGCACTTAAGTCCATTTAAGTACTTTTGAACATTACCCGATCTTACTCTTTCTAAAAAATTGATTTAAGTTATTTTTGTGTGGTTTCTTAATTTTGGTCCTCGGCTTTTGCTGGGTACCTGGAAACCAATTAGCAATTATCATTTATCAAAACTAGGCAGATGGTTCCCAATCACAACTGCAGAAAATTTTAATATTTACCCTTATTTTTCAGTCTAAAATAGGTATGTACCAAAAACGAAATAAATCGATATTTTGAATCGATTCAAGATCGTGCATTACAAGATCGATCAAAAAATATATCGGCAACAAAAGATCGATCTTTTTAAAAATCGATATTCGGTTCTGAATATTATTGTTTTTTAATAAAAATACTATATAATTAGGGATCTATTGCAATAAGGCCAGGCACTAATTGTGCCAGGCGCTATTCTGACGGATTCGCATTGAAAATAAACGACTGGATTTATAAATTCGACTTTGGTATGTCAATTTTGAAGGAACAACTGTCAGTTTTCAATGCGAATCCACTTTAAGTGTCTAATAAATGTTTATTATTATTTATAAGACAATATTTTGCCCCCCAAACATATTTTCTTAATGCGCCACTATACTTTCCCATCTCTCGATATGTTTTTGTGGGTGGACCCACCGGGACTTTGTTTGGTTGTCTCGCAGCCTAGTACGACATGTTTTCTGTAAAAACCTAGATGGCGCCCCAGGCTATACTTAATTGTCTTTGGTCATAGTCTTAGGCACTTAAGTCCATTTAAATATTTTTGAAAATTCGAAGAACGCCCGATCTCACTCTATTTTAGGGGTGGGACATCGAAGAGTCAACATCGATATTCAGCATCGATGTTAACATCGACACCTATCATCGATGTCAGCAAAACATCGGTGTAAAAACATCGATGTTTTGTCAACATCGAACATCGATATTTATTATTTGAAAAATGAGTAATCGTCTGCTTTAGCATGTCATAAATGCTCGAATAGGAATAAGCGTTGGAAAAATAATAAAATGTACAAATACTTATTGTTCGCAACAAAGCTTTGATCTAATTAAAACTATTTTAATATTCAACTTAAGGTACTAATGAAATATAAAGTTATTAAACTAAACTAATAATAATAGTACCTACAACCTAAAACTAAATATAAACTATGATAATATTATTCTATGTCCCAATATCTTTTTTCGATGGATTGCAAAAAGAGAAACTGGCTAAGTCGCTTCCCCTTTAAAGAACTTCTCTTTTGAGTTACGGTATCGCCGGCTTTTGAAAATAAACGTTCGGACGGAACTGAAGTGGCCAGTACAGATAACATTTTTTTAGCCACAACTGACAGACTGGGATACACATGACGTCGATTATGCCACCACTCTAGTGGGTTGGTTTCAAAAGGCTCTACGGGATTTCTTAAATAGAGGGATATTTCTGACTGTCCTTGATCTGCAATTGAGACTTCTGTTACTTTATTAGTTTCAGCTACTTTCTGCTTGTGACTGGTCCACAAACTAAAGCCAGTCGCTTCTGTTTCTGCAAAAAAAAAGTTTTGTCAATATAAATTAATTTTTTAACGCAGACGCACACATATATGCTAATACCCAACGTGAGTTTATGAGGCACAGGGTGGCATACAAAGGGACAGACATGGGCATAAAATCAATTAGGTACCAAACCTCAACTTACCTGTACTCTGTGATACATTTTGGTCTGTTCGTACTGGCTGATCTGCATTTTGGTGGGGTCGCAAAAGCGCATCTTGAATATGTTCCACAGCTCTTGCACAAGAAAGAGGATTTATAAAATACATTTTTTTGAATCGGGGGTCCAAAACTGTGGAACCTGCTAGAATCATGATTTGATCGGCCGTACTTAATCTTTTATCAACTTCGGCGGTCAATTTCTGTGCTAACATGATTGCAAGTGGAAAATTTCCTATTTCCATTGCCTGTAGGTACTGCTTTAGGTTGCATATCATAGGAATAACAATGCTAGCTGTGGTATATTTTGAGCCGGATATTTCTCGTGTTGCGCTTTCAAATGGCATTAAAATATTCACTGCTAATTGAATTTCCTGTATTTCCATTGCTGTTGGCATGGGTGGTGCTGAAACTTCTGTGTTTACAATGGCATTGATATGTACTCTTAATTTTAAAAATCTTTCCAGCATGTAGAATGTTGAGTTCCAACGAGTTAAAACATCTTGCCTGAGAGATAACTGATCATCATTATTTTCCCCTTGGGCTTTTCTTAGCATGTCGTATGCAACAACGCTCTGCTTAAACCAGCGTACAATATTTCTTATCTTTTTTATAATTTCTCCCATTTCGGGAACCTGCTCTAGGGCCTTGGTTACCACTAAATTTAAAATGTGAGCAAAACAGTGAATGTGTCTTTTTTTACCAAAAGCTATATCAACTGCTTTTTTCATGTTTGAGGCACCATCAGTTACTACACAGGTAATTTTTCCATCCGCTACTTTCCATTCCTGGCACAGTTTTTTCAAAATCCCAGCAATATACTCTGCAGTGTGACGTTCTTCTAACTCGTATACTCCTAAAGTTGCATCTATAATTTTAGTAGTCTCATTATTTTCCATAAAATGCAACGTGATGCCTAAAAAGCTTTTGCATCTCATAGTTTCCGTCCATATATCACATGTCAGGGTAAAATTTTCAGCAAGCTCAATTTTTGTTCGAAAAATGCTGGTAATTGCTTCATACTTTCCATCAATTAGATTTGATATAGCTTTTCGTGATGGTACTTTATAAATGGGATTTAATGTATGGATGAGGTTTAAAAAACCTTCGTTTTCGACAATGTTCACAGGGTGACAATCTCGGCATATCATGAACAAAATGGCATTGGTTATTTTTGTATATTTTCTGCCACCTTGTGCATTGCATTTTATTTCCGTAAAACTTTCAAAAATAGTTTTCTGCTGTCGTTTGGAAAACCTAGATGAGTTCGAGTTAGCTGCATCATGAACATCACTTGTACTTGTAGAATCTGAATCAATATTTGCAAAAGATGTTGATGGAAGTTCTTCTTCTTCAGTATTCTTCAATTCTGTAATACTACTGAAATGCCTTTTCTTTTGGTCAGATTTGGACGAAGAATTTGATGTCTGGTTCGTGGTTATAGCCTGCTTATGCGTTGCATCTAAATGACATTTTAAATTCGTAGTATTTCCACTTGTTTTAATTTTTTTACCACAAAACCTACACTTAGCAAAATTTTTGTCTTCGCACTTCTCAAAATATTGCCATAAAATACTTTTAGGTGGCATTTTTATACACAAATAAATAAATCACAAATCACAAGAAGCCAGTACATGCAACAACCCAACTAAGTTTATAAACAAAATAAAACTCTCAACCCTCAACCCATTTGATTATTTCGATTATGCGATCACAATAGCTCTGTACTTCCCCGAAATTCGGTACTTTCCCGCATTCAAACTGCTGCATATCATTATTAGGTCGGCCGCACATTACAGGGCCAACGCGTTCGCCCTGTGCTGCGTAGCCCGTGTCGCCTGCGTGTTGTGCGTAATAAGTCTCAATGTGTATATAGTGGCGCCGTCCTGCACATTTTTACGCGCTGCCAAAAAAAATATAACATCGATCGAAAACATCGATGCTAATATCGATGTTTTTGATTTCTACCATCGATGGCCAAACATCGAACATCAACCGCTCTAACATCGATGTTTCAAAAACATCGATAAACATCGCCCAGCACTACTCTATTTAAAAAATGAATTAATTAATTTTTGTGTGGTTTCTTTTAATTATCGTCCTCGGCTTTTGCTGGGTACCTGGAAACCAATTAGCATTTACCAAAACTAGGCAGGTGGTTCCCAATCCCAACTGCGGAAAATTTTAATTTACCTTTTTGGAGAATTTTGTTACTTTTACAGAAAAAAAGGGAATATTCAGGATCTCACTCTATTTAAAAAAATGAATTAATTAATTTTTGTGTGGTTTCTTATAATTATGGTCCCTCGGCTTTTGCTGGGTACCTGGAAACCAATTAGCAGTTACCAAAACTAGGCAGGTGGTTCCCAATCCCAACTGCGGAAAATTTTAATTTACCTTTTTAGAGAATTTTCCAGTCTAAAATTTTGTTATTTTTACAGAAAATAAGGGAATATTCAGGACTGCCATAAACAATAATAAAAAAAAGTTGAAATTATTTTTAGGTATTTTTAGCATTGAATAACATATACCTACTCAAAGCTTACACAACTTCTTGTAAACATTGCTTATACGTAATGTTCGAAGCTCTTAAATCAGAATACACCATAGTAGTAGTCACAAATAATCTAAACTTGATCAAAATGTAAGTTATGGGCAATTAGTATTATGGATTTTTATACTAATCTTATTTAACCTAATCTTTATTGCAGTTTTATGCTGGTGCATTGAGTTACTGGTGACAAAAAACACAAAATTACAGCGAGATCCTGGTCTATAGCAGATTTCTGTTTCATTCCCTGTCCAATTCAGTGGCCTTATCCGTGGTTCGCCAACATCAGCTGACAAAAATTGAGGTTAAGTCAGTTTTTTGTTTATTTACAAAACAGATTTTACTTTTTAAATTAAATTTTTGTATTTCAACGTTATAAATATGCTTTCCAAAAATAGATTTTGAAAAAGTAGATAAAAATATCAGCTGCCAGAGGCATGGCCAAAACCGCGTTAAAAATAGGTTTAACAAAAAGAATAATACAAAAGAAAAAACCAGCTTTTCTTGAAAAAATGGACTTCCAATTGGTTCCCCTGCACCACAATCCCCAATACACCCAAGCTTGTTGTGATTTAATCAATAGAGAATGGCCACGCAGCAATACAGCACGTTTACACAGTCTCAAGTCTTCCTGTGATGCATTGCCGACGAGTTTAGTTATGTTGAATGATGCCACAGTTATTGGACACGCCAAACTGTCAAAAATACCAAGTATTTGTAATGCTTGTTTTGTAGAATCTGTGGTGATTAGTGAAAATCAAAGAGGAAAAGGATATGGTAAAGTACTTATGTTAAAATCGGAACAGTATTGTAGAAATTTTTTAAAATTGAAGACTGTTTATTTGTCTACAAAAGGACAAGAAGGGTTTTATCAAAAATTGGGATATACTGTGTGCAAACCAATATCAATATATGGTGGTGTTGTAAAGAATTCTACTGAAAATGAAGATAAAGGTGACAATATTGTGAAATTATGCAAAAATATGTCCCCGAAAGATAATAATAGCATGAATAATTTAACTGGAGCCCCTTTACCCCCTCCGCCTCCCATGTCTACACAAAATGACTTTATTAAGAATGGTTTGATTAAAACTTTTATGAAAAAACATCTAAACTAATTTTTTTGAGCATTTTAATCATAAAAAAACAGGAGGATTTTTTTTAGGAACTCTAAAGTTATATAAAAAATAAAATTTGTGTAAAACTTTATTTAATTCAACATTTATTTATATTATAATATTTTATTTTTACCAAAATCTAAGTAAAATATAATTTTATTGACTTTTTAAAAATTATTATTTTTTATGTCAAAGGTTTATAAAAATTCACAAAATGTGATGTTACAACTATAATGATTTGATTAACAGAGGATTTTGGACATGCCAAATTATCTAAGGTATAGTTTTTGCAAAGTCACTTGAATAACTCCTAATAAGGGGTTCTATTGATTTAATAAAATTTTGATTCATTCTATATTCCTTCAAAAGTTATCCAAATTCATATAAAATCTTCCTGGTATAATTTCAACCCTACCGACAGAGAAGAGGCGCAGCTGTTTGTGGTCCGACCACAAAGTATTTGTTTTCCGACCGACCGAGCCCAGGTGGATAGATGGCACCTGATTGGCAGATTTTTTTGAGATGCGCTTTTAATTGCTTTCAGGTGTGCTTTTCGGAACCCCTTTAGTCGGCAGTATGCAGAGTTAGAAAATAAATCAGTGTCGTTTCTGTAGGTGTAAGAATAGAATGTTTTATTATCTATTAGCTCACACTACTACTATACTATAGTACTGTGAGCTATGGTGATCCTAATTTTTTTGAGAAAAAAAAAGTTGCTCTGAATTAAAAATTTTTTATATATACTCCATTTCATAATTTATGAGATAACTTTTTGACAGTTATCAGCTGTTTCCCATAACAAATAGCATAAGCCAACGAAAAAAAATTGTAAAAAGTTGTCTCAAAAATAATGATATGAACTTTATCTTTGCGTTTCAGATGATTTTAAAACTTTTTTGTCGCGCCATCTGTTTGTCTGTCTGTAACGACCAACGCGCATAACTCAAAAACCGCTTGCTCGATTTCTCAATTCCAGAATTGGAGAATTGTTATATACACTATAATAATTATAAAGAAAAGAAAAATTGTATAAAATTTTATTTAATTCAAAATTTATTATATACAATAATCTTTAATTACCTAAATCTAAATAAAAAATAATTGACTTTTTAAATTCTTTTTTTATGTCAAAGGTTTATAAAAAATCACGAAATGTGATGTTATGCGTATAGTGAAACCTTATTAAGTAGCTAAATTAATACAAAAGCAAAAAACAAATTACAACAAAAAACAAGTACCTAACAAAATGCTAAATTCTTTTTTAGAACTCATAAGGTAATACATACATACCGCTTGGACGCACATGGGGGTGGGAGGGGCTCGTCCCCCCCCCACAAACCAATTTTTTTTGACATATTTCATTAAAAAAAAATAGCATAAAATGGTGTCATGGGGTACCCCCCCCCCCAATACAAATTCCTGGGTGCGCCACTGGATACAGGGTGTAATTTAAATGATGCACCAAAGTTTCAGGGGTGTTCAAATCGAATGAAGATTTTTTTTCCTATTACATTTTGCATTATAAACCTTCTTGTTTGTTAGATATAACTTTTAAAAAATTACAACAGACACTTGAAAATTTGTGGAGTTATGCACCACAATGAAGGTAGTAAGTAATAAAATTATTTTTAGAAAAATTAAAATATTTGAAAAACTATTTTTTAACTTTTTGGAAAAACGCATGATGACATTTCTTGATCACAATGAATTACAGGAACACTGACCATGAAATAAAGTTTTAAACATTTATAATCCTGGTTTTGGTGGCGCAATTGGTGGGGCTTTAACGTACAAGCCAAAAGTTCCAGGTTTGAATCCTGGCTGAAGTACAGGAAACTTCTTTTTACAAGCTTTTATTTAGCTTCAGATGTTCTGTCTAACTATCTATCTATCAAATCTTGTGAAGCGTTTTTGACACACTTCCCATTATCCGATTTGGATGAAATTTGGTACATAGTGGTCCCATGACAATACAACATCAAGAAAAAATATCCTCCCACCCCTACCCCCACCCTTTCTATAGAAAAATGTGTTTTTGACACACTTCCCATTATCCGATTTGGATGAAATTTGGTATACATATAGTGGTCCGATGACAATAAAACAATAATGAAAAAATGTCCTCCCACCCTACCCCCCACCCCCTTCCATAAAAAATGCGTTTTTGACACACTTCACTTCAAATGACTTTTATAAATTTTGGTATATGCATAAAGGTCCGATGGCAATAAAGCCCAAACAAAAAATATATTTCTACCTCTACCCCCACCCTCTCCTTCCCCCAATAAAAAAATGAGTTTCCAAACAACTCACGATCAGCGATTTCATTATAATCTAGAATAAACTCTTCTGTTCTGTTATTGAACAAATATTTTCATTTAATAGAGTAGATAGCTGAGACTAAAAAGTAGAAAATAAATTGGTAAAAAAAATTTTTAAGTCACAAGCTTTTATAAAATGCACTAAAAATTAAAAAATAATTTTCTAACATTCTAATATTATCATAATAATAAAAGCGATGGCCGCAAATCAAAGCATAATTTAATCTAAATTTGTGATCCAAACACTTAAAGAATATTCAACATAGAAGGTCATCAAAAATATGTTTGATGTGCCGCAATGTTATGCCATTGTCAGAGAAATGCTGGGGTATCTTGGGTCGGGTTGGGTGGGTTTGGTACCTCTGCATTTTTCTGCTGGATTGATTCTTGCAAATAGTGATATTTAATTGATACGGATATCTTATCGTGCTAACATCGTCAAAATTTCCATCAGTCGGCCATCGCTTTTATTATTATGATAATATTAGAATGTTAGAAAATTATTTTTTAATTTTTAGTGCATTTTATAAAAGCTTGTGACTGAAAATTTTTTTTTACCAATTTATTATAATTTTTTGTTTTTAAATTTCACCCCTGATTTGGAATTTTTTTTCCTCTTTAAACTTGACAAATGCTTGAAACCAAAAAACTTTTGACAAAATTTTTTTGAGTTTTTTGTCAACTTTTCACTTTCCTCATCATTGCTTAAGCTCAAAGTTTGATGCATCATTTAAATACTTTTCCTAAGTCAATTTTTTTAACCTTTTTAAAATTACTTAACTAGTTTACATCACATACAGATAGATTGACAAAAAAAATTGCCTTTTTTTTATTGTAATCCTTTAATGATTTTAGACCTTTTTGTCACTGGTCAATGTTAGGGTGGGTCAGGGCTATCAAAACGGACGGGCCACGATCCTCCACTTTGTTGACGTCACATCCGGGGCTGATTTTTTTTTGATGGTCACGTTACGACACAGCTGATTGTCTTTAAAATATTGAAGTTGGAATGACGGTTCATGAATATTTAATTTTTTTTTAAATAACGCCGTTTTTGAGATTGTTTTTACTTTATTCTGGCAGAACAATTTTTTTTAAAATGTATAGTAATCATTAATTTTTCATAGCCGTTCATTAGCTCACACAAAAATTAAGTTTAAAGCAGAAGCAAATTTGACAATCACAGATGACAATGTCAAATACATGTCAAATATAACAGTTGGTATGTGGTACATGGCGGGTAATTTGAATTCAAAATAAGAAATGCTAAATCTTGAAGATTTTAACCTTTTAATCATGTTGCTCCCTTACAAACCTTTGGTGGAATATCGGGATGGTGTCTGAGAATATTTCACTGAAATTTTGCGGAAATCTGTAGTGCCATTTTGAAAATATCATAAAAAAACATCTGACCTCCCATAAGACCCAATGTAAAATTCAGCCCCGGGAGAACAGCTGATTTTTTCAGGGTCGTGGCCTCTATTTTTGTGTTGGCCTTGGGTGGGTATTAGTTTATCGTTGAATTTGTAAAATTACCCATTAAAAATTTTAACCCTGTATCTGACATGGCAACACTATCGTTACCCACTGTCAAAACAACCTTATTTGTTGAATTGCCACTTGGCAATACCAGTTTATCACCCAGTCCTTTGGCGAGGAGGTAAAACACTAGAAAGAATGACAAGCATATTGCTAAAATAATAACATATTTACAAATACAACCTTTGCAGCAGAATGAGCAACAGCACGAAGAGTTGTCAGAGTTGTAACCCATTAATGCTGAAAAAAATAATAAATGGATTGAATAGGGTGTTTGACAGAATTAAAAAATAAATATATTTTTATTTTTAGATATCTCTTTAGGTCTTGGGAATGCTAAAAACAAACTTTTTTGTTTACTTTTTTCTCAAATTCATAGTTCTTTTAATTAAAGAAATTCATTAAATTCAAACAATTAGCCACGTGATTTAAAACAGGCGGTCTACCAATCAGCTGTGAGTGACGTCACAAAACAGTAAACGCCTCGAACGAACCTATTTTCTGTGTTATTTTTTTATGGATGGTAATGTTTGCTTTGGTTTAAAGTGCGAATTATCATCCTAAATTAGATTTTATTTTGTGTTTTGCTTATAAAAAACATTTTCAATGGAAAACGGATTCTCCAAAGCCGATAGCTCCAACTTGCCAATGCTGAATTCCTTTATGGTGGCAGGCTTCTTTGCCAACAGTGATTTTTGTACTGCGAAATTTAGAAACGTTAAAATGTTGATGTAAGTATTTGATGAGTTGTTTTGTATATAACTGAAAGTTTTTTTTACGATCCCCTACTTTTACTCATTTAGATTTTGAGGTTAGGTTATATGTTTTACTTTTTTGTTTAATATGCCACTTACAATAAATTCAATTAAATACCCAATCATTATTATTTTAAGCATTAAGAAACAATCAAAAACTGCTTTTTTAAAACAACATTTTCTAAATACATTTTGTTTTAAAGAATTCTTATGACCCTTCATAACAAATATGCACTGCCTAGTCTTGCATATGCACTGCTCAGTCCTACATTTAGCCTGCATGTGCACTGCCTAATCATGCACTTAGAGGTACTTCCTAGTCCTGCCTAATAACTGCCTAGCACCACCTAAAAATTTGTACACCATTTTGTCTATTATAGTTGTTCACCCCTTGTAATAAACATAACCTCAAAAATTTCATTGTCATTTACGAAATAGTTATATTTATTATAGACAATGTGAGAAAAATTAATAGAAACAATTTAGTTATACTCACATCAAAGTGATCTTCACAAATGTAAAGTGAAGATGTATTAGATAAAGCCCTTGGGTCTCTTAGAGCAAGTTCTAGCCACTTTTTCCATTCTTTTACTGCTGTAGGCACATGAATAAATAGTTTTTCAGGTGTTTTTATGCTATTATTCGAACACTGAGGCAATACACACCACTTATAGGACATTTTTTTACATAAAAAACAGTAAAAACACTGACCAAAAACAAATAAACACTTGAATGCCGTTTATCTGCCCACGAGTTTACTGTGCTGTGACGTCATTGCAATGCCATGCTAGAAATGAGCGTTTTAGCGGCAAATTCAAATCGAAAATTAGAAAAGTTGATTTAAAATGTAGTCATGATAAAATATACTATTTTAATAATTTTGCGTAGCAAATTAGGGATCTATGTATCATTCTAAACTCTTTTCTAAAATTTGTCAAATACCCTATTGAATTGAATTGAATGGAGTTTATTAGCTTCAAAAAGCTAGAAATATACAAAAACAAAATTTACATTTAAATACTTATAGTATATCTAAACACTTAATAGTAATAATTCCACATTTTTATTACACACACAGATCAAATTTTTTTTTAAATGCACTTAACTTTTTTTAATATTTAATATTTTAACTTTTAAATCATAAATAAATAAATAAAAAGTTTTTCAAGTATTTTTCAAGTATTTATTAAATAAAATCAGTTTACAACTTTTAACAAAACTAGTTACTATGATTTCATAATTTTTGGGACAACTTTTTACAATTTTTTTCGGTGGCCTATGCTATCTCTAATGGAAATAGCTGATAACTGTCAAAAAATTATCTCAAAAATTATGAAATGAACTATAATTATGTTTAAAATAAAAAAACCTATCTATAATAGCTAAAGCTCTTAACCCATTCCTCCCTATAGTTAAACTCTATATCATAATTTTTGAGATAACTTTTTGACTTTTATCAGCTGTTTACCATAACAAATAGCATAGGCCAACAAAAAAAAGTTGTCTCAAAAATAATGATATAGGGTTTACATACTTTTTGGACAAAAAACCCAAAAATTTTATAATCTAATGTAATTTATCAAGCTGAACTGACCTTTACTATTGTGTTGAAGCAACAAAGATACTTACATTCCCAATCTGAAGGTCGTCCAGAATAGCCTCGACTCTTCCAAAACCGCCAATTGTTGGGGTTTAATTGGTTTGAGCGGTTTGTTACTGATGCCATCTTTGTAGCTGCACAAAAAATATTTTAGAAACTATCTAAAAATTAAGTTATCTTCATAAAACAGTAAGCTTTAAAAATATTTCATTAAAATCCAGCCCATTTAACCTAGTATGTGGTGAGTATAACTATTTTTAGAACAACAAAATAATTTATGCAAAAAAAAAAGGGGAAAAAATTGTAAATAATAAACAAAAACCATTCAAGAAGACTATTGTGAAAGCGAATCTTCGATAAATTTGTAAAAGCACGTGATCAAAACTTTCATCTTTATTAAAAGCTGTAACAAAGTATAGTTGATTTCATAATTTTTGGGATAACTTTTTACGATTTTTTTCGCTGGCCTGTGCTATTTGTTATGGTAACAGCTGATAAAGCCGATCACACACAAAGATGCATAGTGCATAGCATGGCGCATAGAAGTTCAACCAAGGCTTGATAGCCCTGGATTACTTTACAAACTCGCCCATGCTATGCGCTTATGCATTTTTGTGTGTGATGGGCTTAACTACTGTCAAAAAGTTATCTCAAATATTATGAAATGAACTATAGCAACACGTGATCAGTGATCAAAATGGGATTTCTACTCGGCCATCTTTAGAGAAAGCATTTTTTGAAATTGAAACTTTAAAAGCGACTTTTGAGCTTCCTAAACTGAAAGCATAATGGCCTATTTTGGTCAGGTGACCTATTATCACGTCAGCCATGTGACGTATTTTGACACCTGTCTAAAACCTGTCAAAAATTTCCAGTTTTTTCGGACTGTTGCAAAGTTGTTGAGCACACTTTTTGGTGAAAATTTTACAGTGATTCATTTGTTTCGAGTGAACAATGGCAGATTTGGACGATTTCTTTGCAAAGAAAGACCGCAAGAAGGGCAAAAGTTCGAAGAAATTCGCCACGACCGAAGAGGTGGCCAAGAAGTTGGAAGACACTGCAAAGAAGGCAGCGGACGCTGGCACTGGAGGCGGCCCAACTCAGCAACCCAAGAAGGTGAAAGAACGACTGCCTCAAGACCCAGAAGGCGCCGAACAGGAGCCAGTGGTAAGAAGGAGTGTTTGAATATAAGATACCAAAGATTGTAGATGTCTGTGTCAAGGAGAACTGGTTTTTGAGGTTACTGCTCACACATATTCCCAGTCTTGTAATTACATTCCTTACAATGCTGCCCCTGTGTTATAAAGAGGAATTACTTCCCTATGTTATTGTAGCCTTTTAACTAATATGGGCAAATGGGGCAAACTCAAGGGTAGTATTTAAACTCTATAAGTAACAGGTTCATAAAAACATAAAATTATTAGTTTTAAAGTAAAATAATTTTTTTTTAATTTCAAAATTTAGGTTCAAACTTTCCTGATAGATCGGCACTGTCAAAAATATACTTTACCATCATGAGTTAAAAAAACAAAACTGTTTAAATATTTCAAGATACATATATTTAGAATGCATTAAAAGTAATACCTTTAATATTAGGGCAAAGTTGCTAATACTAGTTGAAAATCCATTGAAAATGAGGTTTCCTGAGCAGGAGTGGGAAGTGGAGAATTCTGTAATTCAAAAGATATAGAATTGCATTAAAGATAAAAGAATTTTAATTATTTTTATATTTTAATATTTGTCTTTTCAGAGTAATCAAATATATCTTACCACATTTTTTGTTGGTTGAAGGCACTAATCAACCATTAAGTTATTTATTTCTATACATATATTTATCCTAGATGCTTTAGTTATAGAAATAAAAGATTTAAGATGCTTTTTCTGGCACACCCTATATATAAAAGCTTGGTAGCATTTTTTCAGAATAGTTACCTTTTGCAGGAACAGGATGAGTGGAAAGAGTTTGAAGAAGAGAAAAAAGACTATTCTGGCCTGAAAATTGGTAACCTTACTCTTGGGCCTAATGGAGAGCAAGGTCAGACCACGGCTTCCAATGAGGCAGGCAGCGGGGAACCTAATGAAGGAGGAGAACAAAATTTCGATAGTGATAGAAAAGCAGGACCCTGGAAAAGGTATTATAAGATGTTTAATCATAGACAGAACTTAGTGGCGAAGTTCTTTTTTAAGTCTGTCTTCTTTATGTGATTGCTTGTTAACACTTTAACCTAGAGTTTTTTTTATTTTTTATTTGTCAAACACACTGTGTTTATTGTATTACAATCTAGTCAGTAAGACTAATTAGCAATTTTGTTTTAACTTAATTTACTAGAAAAGTCAGATTTAAACTTAGGGTTCACTCAACAGTTCTCCCCGCTTTGTTTAGTCTGTAACTCACAATTGTGTTGTGTTTATAGCATTATTTTGTTTTATGTGTAATTCACTTAGTTTACTAGCTCAAACGGCTTCACTCTTTTTAGTCTTCGAACTAGCATAGTATTGTCTAGAAGCTGAATTGCTTCCACATTCACATGCCGATGGAGTCTATCTTCATGGCTTTTTGTGTACTTTTTTATAGTCTCTGCTGCAGTTTCGAGTTTTAGATCTCGATGAAGGTCACTATTTCGAATGTACCAAGGTGCATTCACAATGTTTCTTAATACTTTATTTTGAAATCTCTGTACAACTAGAATGTTACTCTCTTTAGTACAACCCCATAGTTGAATACCATATGTCCATACTGGTTTCAGTATTTGTCTATAAAGCAGTAACTTATTATGAATTGTTAAATTTGACTTCCTTCCAATTAGCCAGTTTATTTTTCTATACCTTATCTCAAGTTCTTCTTTTTTTTTCTTAACATGTGCTTTCCAGCGCAATTTGGCATCAAGTGTCATACCTAGATATTTTGCCTGATTTAAATATGGTACGGGAATGTTGTTAATTGTAATTTGTATGTGATTTTTATTTTTGTTTGTAAAATCAACTTGAATTGATTGACCTAGAGTGAAAAACTTCACTGTTAACTTGTATGTCTAGGATGTTACGTTCTCAGTTTACAACTAACTACTAAACTCTTTTGGAGATGCTTTTATTAAAAACTGTTTGCAATTGATAGGATATTGAGATGTGTTTTGTTTCCTGTATAAACATCATCGATGACCGATCAATCGCTTATGGTTTTTATTCTGTATACTGTTTATTATACATTTTAATACAAATTGAACTATATACAGAAGTTCATTTCCTTAGATTGTTTAGGGTTCATGTGCACTTGCTTATAAACGTAACTTGTGTCATTTAGTTAACATAACATAATTTTAACATAACATAATTTTATTTCCCAAAAATCCTTAAAAGATTTACATAATGTATTATTGTTATAATTTAGTTTTTAGATGGCGGGAAATAAAAAATTCCCCACTGAAACCACTGTTGTTGACAATATTAGCTCACACATATACTATATTATAGTAGTGTGAGCTATGGTGATCCTAATTTTTTCGAGAAAAAAAAAGTTGCTCCGATTTCAAACATTTTTATATATCTTTGCGTTTCAGATGATTTTGAAACTTTTTTGTTGCGCCGTCTGTCTGTCTGTCTGTAACGACCAACGCGCATAACTCAAAAACCGCTTGGCCGATTTCAATGAAATTTGGTACCTAGGCTGGGTCCTCGGTCGAGATGGTCCCATTTAAAAATCAATAAAATCCACCGAACACAAACCAAATAAAAGGGTGGGGATAGATTTCAAAAATTAGAGTTTATGTGAAAATATGGCATGTGTGATATCAAACGAAAGGTAATTGAGTCTGGAGTTAAACAAAATACATTTTAATTTATTTTAAAAAAAGGGTGGGGGTATATTTCAAAAATTAGAGGTTAAGTGAAAATATGGCGTGTGTGATATCAAACGAAAGGTAATTAAGTCCGGAGTTCAACAAAATACATTTTAGTTTTTGTTCTTTTTAAGGGTGGGGGTGGATTTCAAAAATTTGAGTTTAAGTCAAAACATGGCTTGTGTGGTATCAAACAAGAGGTAATTTAGTGTGGAGTTGAATAAAATATATTTCAGTTTTTAGTTATATTAGCTTACACGTACACTATAACTATAGTACCTAGTGTAAGCTTAGGGGCCCATATATTGGCAGAGTATTTTTTATCCTGACACTATAATGATTTTGATCAAAATCAAAACATTTTAAGTAGGTTTTTAAAGCATCAGATCATTACAAAACTAAATGACCAATTTAGACCAAGTTTTGCTCATTTGTAGACCTAAAAGTTAGTTTTTTTTTTTGGGGTGTAAGAGATTGTTTGGTTTAAAAAGTTTGTTAATAAAGAAATGATATATTTTTTACATTGTCAATTTAAAATCTTACACTTTTTATGTTTTCGCAGGATAGAGGTAGATTCAGTACCTCAAATGGCACCAAAACCTGAACCAGTTAGGCAAGCTCTTACATCGGAGCCTCCAAATGTGCAAGGTACTTAAACAAACAAACCTATTATCTAATTGCCCTTTATTTACAATATCAGTTCATTTCTCACATTATCTTTTATTTAACCTGGTTTGAACTTTTTCCCTTATTAAAGGATAATGTAAGGTCAAACATAGCCATGAAACTTGTTTGATTTTTAAATTCACGGGTACGAAATTTCACGTTTGTTAGTATTATTTGGCTTAAAAATTCCGTTGATTGACGCTCACTGTCTTGATGACGGGTAAAAATGCAAAATGCGTTGATCCGGCCTGAAAAGACAAAGAGCTGTCGTAGGTCACGGACTATAGTTGTTTTCTTTTATTTGCATTCGATCTTTTCATTGATCGATATTGTATAGCAGTGTTTTTCCCTGCTTTTGGTTTTTTGTTTCTCTCGTATCTCGGTAGATGGCGCCTCTTGCTATAGTTCGCTCACTAATTACATTTAATTAGAGACAAAACCGTCTGATTAACTTCGCAAGATTTGTCACTTGACCGGCAGTGTTCTGAGGAGTCCCATAAGGACGAAACGGTTAACTGTCAACACTTATTAGGTGTCCATTAGATCTTGGACCCCCGTGAGGTTAAGCTTTCAAGCTACTCACGGAAAAATATAAGGGAAACAAAAAACTCCTTTTTGCCCGATAGCCATGAAACTTGTTTGATTTTTAAATTCACGGGTACGAAATTTCACGTTTGTTAGTATTATCCTTTAGTAAGTGGTGAAGTTCAAACCAGGTAACTGCGCATGCCCCAAATAAAGGATAATGTTTATTTAATTTACAATTTTAGGTGGCAAGTATATTGCACCATCGCAACGAGCTGGCCGACCCAACCCGTCTCAACCCCAATCTAGGTTAAGGAATAAGGGGTTGGCGCCTGATATCCACAATGAAGAATTCTTCCCTACTTTAAGCAAGAGTGGCGATAACAAAAAGTACGTCCAAGTAGAATCATGTTAAAGAAAAAAAATTTGGTGTGGTTAAAACATGTAGGAAGGGCAACGAACGTTTTAGCACAATGAATATGGCCGACGGCAACTAAACAAAGATTTCTCCCGCCCCCGCGCGGGAACAGTCACCTAGTCACCTTCACACTCAGTTTACACTTGATAACGGTTAGAGATACTTACTAACCGAAACGTCGTGTTTTAAAATAAATAAAGACAATGGGAGTCCGAAATTTTATTTCTACACAATCATTGTCTACGAGTTTCAAACAAAAATAAACGCTTGTTGTTAACCACAGATAGTAAAAAGAACTAGACAGTCTTCTCGTAAGGAAATATTTAACTTTTTTTAAATAAATCAATTCCAAGTTACAGCAAGTGTACTTATCTGGTTGTAAGTCATTTTTAAATTTCTTTCTGCCTTATTACAAGCTTCGTGATATAAGTCCGGTCTGGTAATAAGGCCCCTTTTTCTCCTCTACTGTAATAATCAAGAGTCTTAAGTAAATTAACCTTAGAGCGACAAAGCTTAAAGCTTTAAATGATCCTTCGAGCCGGATAGCAATGACAAGAACTTGACATTTCTAAACGAAAGAACGAAATGTCAATGGTTAAAAAGGACCGGACGGCGGTCATTTTGTATTTGCCGTTTGTACTTTGGTCAAATCCATTCCGCGTTCTATAATCTGTTGTACATATAGAGCGAAACCGCTAACGAATATTCCATATTTTTTGAGATAACTTTTTGACAGTAATCAGCTGTTTACCATAAGAAATAGCAGGGCTATCAAAACGCACGGTGGTTAGAATAGACCGGTGTTCGGATCTTATATATATATATGTCGAATTTTTCACGTCACTGGTGGTCCAGCTGATTTTTGTAAACAAAAGTTAGATATGATATGAACAACGGAACTACTAATATTTTTTAAATTTTTTGAAAACTAAGGCAATTTTCCCACTGTTTTCTGGTACATCCTTTTAAAATATAATTTTCTAGACTTATTGTCGTTATTTTTTTTTAGCCCGCTTTATTTTTTATTACACAAAACTTAAGCAACAAGGCAAAGTGAATGTAATCGTTTAGTATCAAAGGTGAACCGAGGACTTGGGAAGTAAACAAAGATGTAGGTCAGCGGATTATTTTTGAAGCTGAAACGAACACTTTATTTTCTTCGAATTTTAATTTTTGTGTAAAGAAATAAAGCGGGCTAAAAAAAATAACGACTGGTATGTTTACAAAATATAATTTTATAAGAATATACTAAAAATAGTAGGAAAATTGCCTTAGTTTTTAAAAAATTCAAAAAATATTAGTTGTTCATATCATATCTAACTTTTGTTTACAAAAATCAGCTGGACCACTAGTGACGTGAAAATTCGACATATATTTATAAGATCCGAACACCAGTCTATTCTATCCACTATGCTGTCAAATATCTTTCATTTGGCAAAATGGCCGCCGTCCCGTTCTTGTAAAAGATTATAGAACAAGTAGAGAATGGATTTCACAGCCAACCAAAATAAAAAAGTGTGTACACCATGCGTTTGACATTACCATGGAAAATGCGTAAAATTGGTTTACACAGCCTAACTTAACTTGCTATACTCTGATTTTTTCGCGGGCCAGGGCTATCAAAACGGACGGGCCACGATCCTCCACTTTGTTGACGTCACATCCGGGGCGGATTTTTTTTGATGGTCACATCACGACACACGAGTCGTTAAATACCGAGATGAATTCCATCAAAGGAGCATGCGCCAAAATTAACGTCAAAATGTCTAATTTAAATTATTGGCGCGAATACCGGGATTGGCGCGAGATCGAAGAGCTTAACGTATAATAAAAAATTCAAGGTATAAAATAATGGTCAATTCTAATTTTTAGGTATGATTTTATGTCGGTACCGGGTGGTTTTTTATAACCGGAGCACTCAGCAACTTTATCATTGAAAATAAAGGGCTATAATAAATTGTAGATTTTTTTTGGTTAATTATGATGATGATGAACTTTAAAAGCCAACATAATTTTTTTCTATCCGTCACCATGTACAGGGTGTCCCAAATTCGATGTTTTTGGGGAGTTTCGGGTATTTCTAGAGGAACTAAAAAAACCTCATCAACGTTTGCGACACTCAAATTTCAAAAGAACCTTAAAGGTGAAAATCGCATTTTGATATAGCAAGCCGTTTTTAAACTACGTGGTGTTTTTAAAAAGTGCATTTTGGGAAGGGGTCTATAACTTGTTTATTTATTAATATTTTTATTTCTGTGAAAACATTTAGACACTTTTTTAAGAGGAATTCAACTGTTAAATTAAATTTCATTTGTCACGTTTAGTTTTTGAGATATCACATAAAATTAATTTTTCTTTATGGGATTAGTGGGATTTCTTTATATTTCTGTTTTTTTTTTATTTTTACCACATATTTTAGTTTGCTTAATATTAAAAAATAATAAAGAGGTGATTAAAAAATAAAAATAAAGAAAACAATAAAAAAAATTAAAATATTGAGTGTGTAACATCATTTTAAAGGAAATTTTAGAGAGAGTTTTAGAGTTATTCTGTAAGAAAAATAACAACTTTATGCAATATTTTAAAAACCACAAGAGATAAATAAAAACCGTTGACATCTGTCAATTCTTCAAGAAAAGATCTATAAGAAAGCTATTTACACAAAAGCAAAATGCAGACAAAAACACTCCGTAGCTTAAAAACGGCTTGCTATATCTAAATGTAGTTTTCACCTTTAGGCTTCTCTTAAAATTTGAGCGTCGCAAAGGGGGCTCAGTTTTTTTCTTTCTCCCCTAGAAATACCCGACACCACAAAAAAACAACGAATTTGGCCCTGTACAGGGTGTGACAATAAAGTCGATTTTTTGAGAGGGAACACCCTGTATATTTTTGCATTTTAAGATTCGTCTTTTCTTTTTGATTTCAAACATATACAATATCTATGTGCTGCGATTAATATTTTTTGAGGTATATGCAGTATTTCTTCTATATGCATTTCACGTTTATTTTGTTTTGCCATGGGAGTATTGACAAATTTAAATGCGCTAAATCTTTTAAAAAAATG
Source organism: Aspidapion aeneum (assembly GCA_963576565.1). NCBI lineage: Eukaryota > Metazoa > Arthropoda > Insecta > Coleoptera > Brentidae > Aspidapion > Aspidapion aeneum. Next base: position 225,226,924 of record OY755038.1, on the reverse strand, counting down.
TTTATCGTAGCATAGACATACAGTAGAACCCCGATGACAGTGTTTATTCAAATTAAATTGGGCAATAAATAATTTGTCACACAACTTGCACGTCACCGGCATTTTCACAGAACAAAAACGACGAATTTTCATCAAAAAGAACTGGGAATTATTAAAGTTTTGCTGTATAAAACCATGGTACTGAAATATCTCTCAGTTGATTGGTTGGCAGAAGTGACAGATCAACGCTTGCGCACGTCTTGGAATTCATCTCTGTATTTAACGACTCGTCACGACACAGCTGATTGTCTTTAAAATATTGAAGTTGGAATGACGGTTCTTGAATATTATTTTTTTTTATACAAAGCCGATTTTGAGATTGTTTTTACTATATTCTTGCAGAACAATTTTTCTTAAATCTATAGTAATCCTTAATTTTTCAGAGCCGCTTCATTAGCTCACACAAAAATTAAGTTTAAAGCAGAAGCGAATGTGACAATCACAGATGACAAAGTCAAATATAACAGTTGGCATGGTGGATAATTTGAATTCAAAAGAAGGAATGCTAAATCTTGAAGATTTTAACTTTTTAATCATGTCGCTTCCTTACAAAACTTCGGTAGAATATCGATATGGAGTCTGTAAATATTTCACTGAAATTTCGCGGAAATCTGTAGTGCCATTTTGAAAATATCATAAAAAAACGTCTGACCTCCCATAAGACCCAATGTAAAATTCAACCCCGGGAGAACAGCTGATTTTTTCAGGGTCGTGGCCTCTATTTTTGTGTTGGCCTTGGTTTACCATAACAATTAGCATAGGCCAACGAAAAAAAGTAGTAAAAAGTTGTCTTAAAAATACACCCTATATCATTATTGTTGAGACAACTTTTTACGACTTTTTTTTGTTGGCCTATGCTATTTGTTATGGTAAACAGCTGATAACTATCAAAAAGTTATCTCAAAAATTATGATACGGTGTTTAATAATATGAACTGTAGAATTATGTGACACTTTGTAAATTTCAGGAATCGTAACGAAGGCGCATTCGAAATGGTGTCCCAGAATCGAGCTTCGTCGTACCGCAACCAGCAGGCAGAACAAAACAAAATGTCGGGCGGGCCGAAGCTGGCGTTAGGCAACCGCTTCAACACGCTGAGCAACGACAGCTAGTGGCGCGCGCGCGCAGAGCCATCTCTAGGCGAATATTCCAAGCGGCTCGGCGGAATGACGGGAAATATTTATTAGGTAAAAAATCTTTTGTGTCTTTTTGATAATATCTAGGGCACAGTCCGGAAATTTTGGCATCAATATTCTTTGTTGTGATTTAAGCCCGGTTTCCACCATACGAGAGCTTGCGAAAGTTGAAGACATTTTTTATTTCGACTTTTTATAATGGAAAGTATGTCAAAAAATTGTTGGTGAAAATCTGGCAACACTGCTTGATACCAACATATAATGCACAGGATGATGATAATGGGGTTAAAAACTAGTTTATCGAGTGAAAATTTAACATTGACAGTTAGATAGATATTTTGCCTGATTTAAATATGGTACGGGATTGTTGTTAATTGTAATTTGTATGTGATTTATGTTTTTGTTTGTAAAATCAACTTGAATTGATTGACCTAGAGTGAAAAACTTCACTGTTAACTTGTACGTCTAGAACGTTACGTTCTCAGCTTACAACTAACTACTAAACTCTTTTGGAGATGCTTTTATTAAAAACTGTTTGCCATTGATAGGATATTGAGATGTGTTTTGCTTCCTGTATAAACATCATTGATGACCGGTCAATCGCTTATGGTTTTTATTCTGTATACAGTTTATTATACATTTTAATACAAATTGAACTATATACAGAAGTTCATTTCCTTAGATTTAGGGTTCATGTGCACTTGCTTATAAACGTAACTTGTGCCATGTAGTTAACATAACATAATTTTAACATAACATAATTTTATTGCGGATTAAACTTATAGCTTTTCTAAAATTAATTGTGCAGGTTTATTGTGGACACCATGAAGAGTATTCAATAGCATCTATAAATCAATCATAACATTATAAAGAAAATTACTTACCTCTAGTAGTACTCCCTGACTTCTCCCGGACATTTTTCCACAAACCGCCTATTTTTCACAAAAAAAACGCAATTTTACACTACAAACGCAAAATATGGCGTCCATCCACACAGCAGCTTTGTGTCTAGGTGCCAAAATCATGTACGTCTTAAATATATCTGTACTGCGAAAGGGCCCCTAAAAATAACTGCTACAAACGTGCCGGCATGTTGGATGAACCCAAACGTATCGCTTGGATAAATTCAGGCTACTGATACTAGGTGCTGCGCTTGCGCTTTCAGCGCCATCTCTTTCCTAAGTGAAAAACACCCAAATACGTTTTAATTCTACTAAACCCTATATCATTATTTTTGAGACAACTTTTTTGTTGGCCTATGCTATTTGTTATGGTAAACAGCTGATAAAAGTCAAAAAGTTATCTCAAAAATTATGATATAGAGTTTACGTCCACACAAGATAATGACTTTGTCTTCCATAAGTACCAAAAAATAAAGAATTTTCTTAAATTTAAATAAAAAAAAAATAATTTTAATTTTGACAGCGACATTGACAAATTGTCAACGTCATTTGAAAGCAGTCCCTTTCAAATTTTATTAAAAGCGTCTACTTATTTAATTCAAGCCAAACGTTTGGGTTCAATTGAATCCAATATCGCGGAACGCTTGTACAGTTTAAATCATTATTTTTGAGACTTTTTACAACTTTTTTTCGTTGGCCTATACTATTTGTTATGGTAAACAGCTGATGAATGTCAAAAAGTTATCTGAACAGTTCTCTACAGCTCATTTCATAATTTTTGAGATAACTATTTGACAGTTATCAGCTGGTTATCATAAGACATAGACCAACGAAAAAAGGTGTTCCAAAATTAATTAAATGAACTGTATATCTGAACCCTTATATTAGTGTCCTTAAAAAGTGGCAACTACGTGGTTTTGTATGGTGGAAAGCGGGCTTTAGATGGTCACGTTAATTTCATATTTCTCTGTATTTCGTCATACCCGAACGCAACTTTTATATATTATTTTTAAAAAAATGGCCAACAAAATGTTATGATGTGTACAGGTTTTTTTTTATTTCCTATAAATGTTATTGATTTGAAGATGGTATTTTTTCTCCGTATAGCCGGGATCCAACAGCCTGGCTCATGGATCGATCGTGCTCGTGTCTACTTGACTTGTCTTTTGTACGGAGTGATCATATTTGCATAGCCTTTATCAGTGTTTATTGTAAGGGATAGCAAAAACTACAAAAGTATAATTTGTGGGACAAGGAACTGTCACAAGCGTGCCGGCATGTTGGATCAAGGCCAACACAAAAATAGAGGCCACGACCCTGAAAAAATCAGCTGTTCTCCGGGGGCTGAATTTTACATAGGGTCTTATCGGGGGTCAGACGTTTTTTTATGGTATTTTCAAAATGGCACTACAGATTTCCGCGAAATTTCAGTGAAATATTCTCAGACACCGTCCCGATATTCCACCAAAGTTTTGTAAGGAAGCAACATGATTAAAAGGTTAAAATCTTCAAGATTTAGCATTCTTTGTCTTGAATTCAAATTACCCGCCATGTACCACATGCCAACTGTTATATTTGACATGTATTTGACTTTGTCATCTGTGATTGTCACATTCGCTTCTGCTTTAAACAAAATTTTTGTGTGAGCTAATGAAGCAGCTCTGAAAAATTAAGGATTACTATAGATTTCAAAAAAATTGTTCTAAAAGAATATAGTAAAAACAATCTCAAAACCGGCTTTATTTAAAAAAAACTCGAATATTCATGAACCGTCATTCTAAATTCAATATTTTAATGACAATCAGCTGTGTCGTAACGTGGCCATCAAAAAAAATCAGCCCCGAATGTGACGTCAACAAAGTGGAGGATCGTGGCTCGTCCGTTTTGATAGCCCTGGTTGGATTTCTAATAAACCCAAACGTATGGCTTGGATAAATTAAGGCTACTGATAATGGGTGCTGCGTTCTCAGCGCCATCTTTTTTCTAAGCTTGAAAACATCAGTTACAGTTCATTCAGGGCTATCAAAACAGACGGGCCACGATCCTCCACTTTGTTGACATCACGTCGGGCGCTGATTTTTTTTTTGATGGTCACGTCACGACATAGCTGATTGTCTTTAAGATATTGAAGTTGGAATGACGGTTCATGAATATTTGTTTTTTTTTTAAGATAAAGCCGGTTTTGAGATTGTTTTTACTATATTCTTGCAGAACATTTTTTTTTTTCATGTATAGTAATCCTTAATTTTTGAGAGCCGCTTCATTAGCTCACCCAGGGCTATCAAAATGGACGGGCCACGATCCTCCACTTTGTTGACGTCACATCCGGGGCTGATTTTTTTTTGATGGTCACGTTACGACACAACTGATTGTCTTTAAAATTTTGAAATTGGAATAACGGTTCATGGATATTTGATTTTTTGTTAAATAAAGCCGTTTTTGAGATTGTTTTTACTTTATTCTGGCAGAACAATTTTTTTAAAATGTATAGTAAGCCTTAATTTTTCATAGCCGCTTCAATAGCTCACACAAAAATTAAGTTTAAAGCAGAAGCGAATGTGACAATCACATATGACAAAGTCAAATACATGTCAAATATAACAGTTGGCATGTAGTACATGGCGGGTAATTTGAATTCAAAATAAGGAATGCTAAATCTTGAAGATTTTAACCTTTTAATCATGTTGCTTCCTTACAAGCCTTTGGTGGAATATCGGGATGGTGTCTGAGAATACTTCACTGAAATTTTGCGGAAATCTGTATTGCCATTTTGAAAATATCATAAAAAAACGTCTGACCTCCCATAAGACCCAATGTAAAATTCAGCCCCGGGAGAACAGCTGATTTTTTCAGGGTCGTGGCCTCTATTTTTGTGTTGGCCTTGGTTGGATTTCAAATAAACCCAAACGTATGGCTTGGATAAATTAAGGCTACTGATAATGGATGCTGCGTTCTCAGTGCCATCTTTTTTCTAAGCTTGAAAACATCAGTTACGACACAGCTGATTGTCTTTAAAATATTGAAGTTGGAATGACGGTTCATGAATATTTGATTTTTTTTAAAAATAAAGCCGGTTTTGAGATTGTTTTTACTATATTCTTGCAGAACAATAATTTTTAAATGTATAGTAATCCTTAATTTTTCAGAGCCGCTTCATTAGCTCACACAAAAACTTAATTTAACGCAGAAGCTCGGCAGACTTTTAAAAGTTAATATAGTTATTTACATGTGTTTACAAAAATTACATCAAAAAATTATTTTCTTGTAGTGTAATTTTGTTCTAAAAAGATTAACGCTGGTATTTTTAGATTGTAAATGATCTCTATTGTAAAAAATCATTAAATAATCGAATAAGTTTTACAACACAAACCAGGGCTATCAAAACGGACGGGCCACGATCCTCCACTTTGTTGACGTCACATCCGGGGCTGATTTTTTTTTGATGGTCACGTTACGACACAGCTGATTGTCTTTAAAATATTGAAGTTGAAATGACGGTTCATGGATATTTGATTTTTTTTAAATAAAGCCGTTTTTGAGATTGTTTTTACTTTATTCTGGCAGAACAATTTTTTTTAATGTATAGTAAGCCCTAATTTTTCATAGCCGCTTCAATAGCTCACACAAAAATTAAGTTTAAAGCAGAAGCGAATGTGACAATCACATATGACAAAGTCAAATATAACATTTGGCATGTGGTACATGGCGGGTAATTTGAATTAAAAATAAGAAATGTTAAATCTTGAAGATTTTAACCTTTTAATCATGTTGCTTCCTTACAAACCTTTGGTGGAATATCGGGATGGTGTCTGAGAATATTTCACTGAAATTTTGCATAAATCTGTAGTGCCATTTTGAAAATATCATAAAAAAACGTCTGACCTCCCATAAGACCCAATGTAAAATTCAGCCCCGGGAGAACAGCTGATTTTTTCAGGGTCGTGGCCTCTATTTTTGTGTTGGCCTTGGTCAACAAAGTGGAGGATCGTGGCCCGTCCATTTTGATAGCCCTGGGTAAACAGCTGTCCAAGCTTAATCCAGGTCATATGCTGGGCTTCATTTGAATCCAATTAGAGTTGGGCAAAACAGTGATTTTCGACTAACCGGTAAAGTAGCGACAGCGATTTATAAGTAACCAGTGATTTTTAACGGTGATTCCAATCACTGTATAAAATATTTCTTATATTCAATCTTCATTCACTATTTTACCTAGTATTACAGAGAGCATCCCCTGCGGCTGCGGCTATACAGTTATTTCGGCCGGGAAAAAGGTTACCTACTATTCGGTAGTGCTATTTATGATTTAACCGGCTAGTTGAAAACCACCGTTTTCGTATGTTACGGCAGGGCTATCAAAATGGACGGGCCACGATCCTCCACTTTGTTGACGTCACATCCGGGGCTGATTTTTTTTGATGGTCACGTTACGACACAGCTGATTGTCTTTAAAATATTGAAGTTGAAATGACGGTTCATGGATATTTGATTGTTTTTAAATAAAGCCGTTTTTGAGATTGTTTTTACTTTATTCTAGCAGAACAATTTTTTTAAATGTATAGTAAGCCTTAATTTTTCATAGCCGCTTCAATAGCTCACACAAAAATTAAGTTTAAAGCAGAAGCGAATGTGACAATCACATATGACAAAGTCAAATACATGTCAAATATAACAGTTGGCATGTGGTACATGGCGGGTAATTTGAATGCAAAATAAGGAATGCTAAATCTTGAAGATTTTAACCTTTTAATCACCTTGCATTCTTACAAGAGTTTGGTGGAATATCAAGATGGCGTCTGAGAATATATCACTGAAATTTCGCGGAAATCTGTAGTGCCGTTTTGAAAATAGCATAAAAAAACGTCTGGCCCTCCATAGGACCCAATGTAAAAGTCAGCCCCCGGAGAACAGCTGATTTTTTCAGGGTCGTGGCCTCTATTTTTGTGTTGGCCTTGATCCAACATGCCGGAACGCTTGTAGCAGGCATTTTCTATTAGTGGTTTTAATACACTAGTAGTAAATCTATAGAAGTACAGGGTGTCCCAAATTGGGCACTTTTAGGGGGTTTAAGGTACTTCTAGGGGAGACAGAGAAAAACTGACCACGCATTGCGAGGCTGAAATTTCAAGAGAACACTTATAGTGAAAACCGTATTTTGAAATATCGTTTCGTCTTTGAGCTACGGGGGCTTTTTGAAAAGTCTGCATTTTTGAAGGGGGTCTATAACTTTGTTATTAGTGGAAATTTTGATTTAGAGTAAATTGCAGTTTTATAGACTTTGTCACGAGGAATTCACCCGCTAAATTATATTTTAACTGTCACTTTTAGTTTTTGAGATATGACATAAAGTTGCATTTTTTCTTATGGAATAGCCTATATTTTAATTAATTTTCGAATTCGTCATTGAATTCTTTTCAAAATGATGTATCATATGTCATAGTTTGATTGAGCGGTTTAGGAGATATTCAGCTTTTTCACTTATTTCTAGTGCGCTATGATTTCCTGCTGAGGCAGGTAAGGGCACTCCAGTATTTTTATTATTTTACACAGTCACAAATATAGTAAGGCTGGTTTGGAAAAATTATAATTCAGCTGACGGCCCTCAAAGCCTTTATAAAAAGAAAAAAAAATGATTCAAAATAAAATTAAAACGCTTTTGTGCAAAATAATTTCATATCAAAGCGTAATGTCAAATTGTTTAAACAATTGAAAACAATGACAAAACGCCAAGACGCAAGGCCAACTTGATTTGCATAGTATAAGACAACAAAACTATAGGAGCATTGAAGTAGCATTTGACCGCAAGGCTTTCACGTTAATGGCGCATGACGTCATTCAACGCACACTAGACAAAAATAAAAACTTTAATTATCTCCGAAACCGCTCAATCAAACTATGACATGATACATCATTTTGAAAAGAATTCAATGACAAAATCGAAAATTATTTAAAATATAGGCCATTCCATAAGAAAAAATGCAACTTTATGTCATATCTCAAAAACTAAAAGTGACAGTTAAAATTTAATTTAGCGGGTGAATTCTTCGTAACAAAGTCTATAAAATTGCAATTTACTCTAAATCAATATTTTCAATAATAACGAAGTTATAGACCACCCTCCAAAATGTAGACAAAAAGCCCCCGTAGCTCAAAGACGAGACGATATTTCAAAATGCGGTTTTCACTATAAGTCTTCTCTTGAAATTTGAGCCTCGCAATGCGTGGTCAGTTTTTCTCTATCTCTCCTAGAAGTACCTTAAACCCTGTAAAAGTGCCCAATTTGGGACACCCTGTACATAATTAAAGAGAACTCTCTGATTTCAAGAGTTTCTTCTAGCGCCTATATAATAAAGGCCACACAAATATAATCAATGACCCTGCGGAGATTTACCGACCAGCAATTAGGATTAAACGACGCGGTCTTCCTCGATCCACGAACCAGGCTTGCCAAGTCATGCGCCGTGAGATAACAGCTGATGACAAACATCAATTGGTATTATTAATTTTAACTTAAATATTGTGGACAAAGTTGGTTAAATTGAAAGAAGCCTAATAAAAAACACACTTTTTGGTACATTGGTTTATTTTTAACTGATGAGTAACAGGATGAATTTTCGTACATTGATTTATTTTGCCTAGACGTCAAACTTTTTCCTCTGATAAAATTCTTGAAAGTAGTGCGCTTCTGCAGAAATCATTCGAGCTTCGGCCTGACTTAACCAAGCAGGCGATTTTGGGGACATGTTGTCATTTACTTTCAAACACTACTATTATTAATCCACAGAAAAAAAAATTGTGTGTGCTTAAGACCACACGGTAGAAGTGTAAACTTCAACAAGGCGAAATTAATAATACTGGCCTTCATCTGCATCAACATATCGCTCGCTAAATGTTCCTCTCACAGTTAGTCGACTCGAGCCGACTTCACCCGAATGAACGTTACATAGCCGAGCCTGACGGCTCAGTTCAATTCACTACCCACAAAAACTGCTAAACGCGCCTAAAGAAGTTTACACTTCAAAAAACTGTGTGTGCTTAGGACGGAAGAAGGGTAAACTTCAACAAGGCGAAATTAATAATACTGGTCTTTATCTGCATCATCATATCGCTCGCTGAATGTTCCTCTCACAGTTAGTCGACTCGAGCCGACTTTACCCGAATGAGCGTTACATAGTCGAGCCTGACGGCTCAATTCAATTCACTACCCACAAAAACTGCTAATTTTGTGTCCTATTATAAAAACAGGTAGGTATTCGCGGGTAGAGGACAGACCAAAAAGAAACTAAGGTACCTTTGGCAACGTTTCGGATTTAATTCATCCTTTCTCAAGCCTCAGAAGAAGAAACATTTCTATTAAATCCGAAACGTTGCCAAAAGTACCTTAGTTTCTTTTTGGTCTGTCCTCTACCCACGAATACCTACCGAATGGTGGCTCGGTATTTTCTTTTGGTGTACAGGTTAGGGGAAATACCAGGAAATACTTGGGAAGTACAGGGTGTCCCAAATTGGGCACTTTTAGGGGGTTTAAGGTACTTCTAGGGGAGACAGAGAAAAACTGACTACGCATTGCGAGGCTCAAATTTCAAGAGAAGACTTATAGTGAAAACCGCATTTATAAATATCGTCTCGTCTTTGAGCTACGGGGGCTTTTTGAAAAGTCTGCATTTTTGAAGGCGGTCTATAACTTCGTTATTAGTGGAAATTTTGATTTAGAGTAAATCGCAGTTTTATAGACTTTGTCACGAGGAATTCACCCGCTAAATTATATTTTAACTGTCACTTAGTTTTTGAGATATGACATAAAGTTGCATTTTTTCTTATGGAATGGCCTATATTTTAATTAATTTTCGAATTCGTCATTGAATTCTTTTCAAAATGATGTATCATATGTCATAGTTTGATTGAGCGGTTTAGGAGATATTCAGCTTTTTCACTTATTTCTAGTGCGCTATGATTTCCTGCTGAGGCAGGTAAAGGCACTCCAGTATTTTTATTATTTTACACAGTCACAAATATAGTAAGGCTGGTCTGGAAAAATTATAATTCAGCTGACGGCCCTCAAAGCCTAGTTATAAAAAGTTTTAAAAAATGATACATATTTCAAAATAAAATTAAAACGCTTTTGTGCAAAATAATTTCATATCAAAGCGTAATGTCAAATTGTTTAAACAATTGAAAACAATGACAAAACGCCAAGACGCAAGGCCAACTTGATTTGCATAGTATAAGACAACAAAACTATAGGAGCATTGAAGTAGGATTTGACCGCAAGGCTTTCACGTCAATGGCGCATGACGTCATTCAACGCACACTAGACAAAAATAAAAAACTTTAATTATCTCCGAAACCGCTCAATCAAACTATGACATATAATACATCATTTTGAAAAGAATTCAATCACGAATTCGAAAATTAATTAAAATATAGGCCATTCCATAAGAAAAAATGCAACTTTATGTCATATCTCAAAAACTAAAAGTGACAGTTAAAATTTAATTTAGCGGTTGAATTCCTCGTAACAAAGTCTATAAAATTGCAATTTACTCTAAATCCATATTTCCAATAATAACGAAGTTATAGACCCCCCTCCAAAATGCAGACTTTTCAAAAAGCCCCTGTAGCTCAAAGACGAGACGATATTTCAAAATGCGGTTTTCACTCTAAGTCTTCTCTTGAAATTTAAGCCTTGTAATGCGTGGTCAGTTTTTCTCTGTCTTCCCTAGAAGTACCTTAAACCCCCCAAAAGTGCCCAATTTGGGACACCCTGTACTTGGAAGTATACTAGGAAATACCAGTGAAAATACTATGGGGGGAAATACTAGGAAATACCGTTGCTTGGAAAATACTAGGAAATACCATTAAAATTTGAGGCAATACCACGGTGTGTACAAAAATCGACGATCGAGCCACCCCTCGATACCTACCTCCCAAAAAATATCTGGTTACTAATTTTTTAAACTTACTAGGAATCGCTTTCAAGAATTTTTTGCAGAGGAAAAAAATGGGCCTCACGGCAAAATAAAGCTATGAACGAAAATATAGCTTGTTACTCATCACTTAAAAAGTAGACTGGTGTACTGTGGACTATTTGAAATTTTCAGAAAAACCTAGATCCTGTAAATAAGAGGTGGTTGTTTTTTAAAGTTTTTTTTTGTTGAATTTTTCTAAAAAATTCTTAAAATTTAAAAGGCAATTCTTATTGTTTTTGGTGCTGTCATAAAATAATAAATTGACAGGTGTGTACGGATTTTTTTTAATTAAAAATATATTAATTTAATTAAAGTTTAGTTTTATTTAGACCGTTTAAGTTGATTCGCAGTTGGATTTTTAATCGAGTTTTTGATTTTTTTCAAAAAACATGAAAAAATTAATTGAACACTAGTCTATAATTTTTTCTGATAGGTCTTTTAATTCTAAACAAAAATTATCTTTTGATTTTTTTTCCTAAAGTTAAAAATAACAAAGATATTTTAAATTCAAAATTATGTACAGTGAAACCTCCTATAAGCGGACACTCACGGTTCCGTCGATTTTGTCCGCTTACTGGAGGTGTCCGCTTATTGGAGGTGTCCGCTTATGAGAGGGAACTGCGAAATTTTAATATATATTTACAGTATACTTCGGTTCATACGTACAGCGTGTCCCATTTTCGATGGGATTAAATGGGAAACTCGGTTATTATTAAAGATATCGATTTTCTGATTGCACCTTACCGTCCTCTTTTTTGAAGCCCTTAAAAATGGTGTAATCAGATTTTTGCTATACCCCGTGGTTTCACTAATACACTAATATAATTGAAAAAATTGCATTTTAATTAATTCCTTGTATCTCGCTTATTTTGCAAGATATTTTTATTCTGTAAAAACCTTATGGCAACTTTTTTAGAGCAAAATAATGACGCTGTCAATTTTTTTAAATATTGTTTAGTTTTTGAGATATGGTATTTTTCATAAAAAAATTAAATACGGACCTAGATTTTTTTTATTACTACTTTGATTGGTTCCATGCTATTATTACCTTAAAATGATAAAACTTAAATATTTTTTTGATTTGAGGTTAAAAAAAATTATTTAATATTTGAAAAAAAAATTATAGTCCGAACCTGGAAATTTCCAACGTAATTATAAATTAAAAATTGCAACACACACTAGTTAAACGATTTTTAGTTTATCTAAGTAAAAAACGTTAAAAAGTTACAAAAATAATATCATACTAATTATTTGATGGTAGCACAGCATGTCGTGAAATTTACAAAACAAAAGCGTGGAATTGACATTGTCATTTTAGTTGTCATTTTTGTGAATGGCTTACAATTAACTGGCTAGAAATCGACCATATCCAGATTTGAAAAATGTGATGTGATGTTTGACTGCTTCATTCAAGCAACAAAATCCCAATATTTAAATGCCAGAAATATTTTTATGCAAAATGCGTTAAGAAAAATTACTCAAAAATGCCAACAATGTCTTACACATAATGGTAATCAGAAAAATTAGTTATTTTTTATAATTTGTTTTTTTGTACCTTTCGTAGACTTTGTTTCAAATAAATCTGTAAATTAACGTAAAACCATTTTAATATGCTAAGTATCAAAACAGTTAAACTAAAAATTGTTTAACTAGCAATTTCTAATTTATATTTATGTTGGAAATATCCAGGTTCGGACTAATTTTTTTTTTTACCTTAAAACAAAATTTTTTTAAATTTTTATTATTTTATGATAATACTAGCATGAAACCAATCAAAATAGTAATAAAAAAAATCCAGGTCCGTATTTAATTTTTTTATGATAAATACCATATCTCAAAAACTAAACAATATTTTAAAAAGTTGACAACGTCATTATTTTCTTCTAAAAAAGTTGCCATGAAATGGTTTTTACAGAATAAAAATATCTCGCAAAATAAGCGAGATACAGGGGATTATTAAAAATACAATTTTTTCAAAAACTCCCTGTATTAGCGAAACTACGGGGTATAGCAAAAATCTGATTACGCCATTTTTAAGGGCTCAAAAAAAGAGCACGGTAAGGTGCAATCAGAAAATCAATATCTTTAATAATAATCGAGTTTCTCATTTAATCCTATCGAAAATGGGACACGCTGTACATATTTCATTGGTCCGGCCATAATACTCTTCTTTTTAATTGTGTTGTTTATAACGTACTTTCGCTTCTTTGTTTGAAACTCGTAGACAATGATTGTGTAAAAGTAAAATTTCGGACTTCCATTGTCTTTATTTATTTTAAAACGGTGTTTTAAAATAAATAAAGACAATGGAAGTCCGAAATTTTATTTCAGTACTTTCACTAATAAAAAACATATTTTCTGGTCCCTTGAGGGTACGTTATAACCGAAGTACAGCGTGTCCCATTTTCGATGGGATTAAATGGGAAACTCGGTTATTATTAAAGATATTGATTTTCTGATTGCACCTTACCGTGCTCTTTTTTGAAGCCCTTAAAAATGGTGTAATCAGATTTTTGCTATACCCCGTGGTTTCACTAATACAGGGAGTTTTTGAAAAAATTGCATTTTAATTAATTCCTTGTATCTCGCTTATTTTGCAAGATATTTTTATTCTGTAAAAACCTTTTCATGGCAACTTTTTTAGAAGAAAATAATGACGTTGTCAACTTTTTAAAATATTGTTTAGTTTTTGAGATATGGTATTTATCATAAAAAAATTAAATACGGACCTGGATTTTTTTTATTAATATTTTGATTGGTTTCATGCTAGTATTATCATAAAATAATAAAAATTTAAAAAATTTTGGTTTTAAGGTAAAAAAAATATATTTAATATTTAAAAAAAAAATTAGTCCGAACCTGGATATTTCCAACATAAATATAAATTAAATATTGCTAGTTAAACAATTTTTAGTTTAACTGTTTTGATACTTAGCATATTAAAATGGTTTTACGTTAATTTACAGATTTATTTGAAACAAAATATACGAAAAATACAAAAAAAAAAAAATTATAAAAAATAACTAATTTTTCTGATTACCAATATGTGTAAGACATTGTTGCCATTTTTGAGTAATTTTTCTTAACGCACTTTTCATAAAAATATTTCTGCCATTTAAATATTGGGATTTTGTTGCTTGAATGAAGCAGTCAAACATATCACATTTTTCAAAATCTGGATATGGTCGATTTCATGCCAGTTTAAAATAAAATAAGCCATTCACAAAAATGTGAAGTAAAATGACAATGTCAATTCCACGCTTTTGTTTTGTAACTTTCACGACCTGCTGTGCTACCATCAAATAATTAAAATTATATTATTTTTTTAACTTTTGAAGGTTTTTACTTTATTTATAAATCTTTTAATTATCATTTCAAAACAGATAAACTAAAAATCGTTCAACTAGTGTGTCTTGCAATTTTTAATTTATAATTACGTTGGAAATTTCCAGGTTCGGACTATAATTTTTTTTTTCAAATATTAAATAGTTTTTTTTAACCTTAAATCAAAAAAATATTAAATTTTTATCATTTTAAGGTAATAATAGCATGGAACCAATCAAAGTAGTAATAAAAAAAATCCAGGTCCGTATTTAATTTTTTTATGATAAATACCATATCTCAAAAACTAAACAATATTTTAAAAAAATGACAACGTCATTATGTTTAGTTTTTGAGATATGGTATTTTTCATAAAAAAATTAAATACGGACCTGGATTTTTTTTATTTCTACTTTGATTGGTTCCATACTATTATTACCTTAAAATGATAAAACTTTAATATTTTTTTGATTTAAGGTTAAAAAAAAACTATTTAATATTTGAAAAAAAAATATAGTCCGAACCTGGAAATTTCTAACGTAATTATAAATTAAAAATTGCAAGACACACTAGTTGAACGATTTTTAGTTTATCTGTTTTGAAATGATAATTAAAAGATTTATAAATAAAGTAAAAAACGTTAAAAAGTTACAAAAATAATATCATACTAATTATTTGATAACCAAACAGCAGGTCGTGAAATTTACAAAACAAAAGCGTGGAATTGACATTGTCATTTTACTTGTCATTTTTGTAAATGGCTTACAATTGTTTTAAACTGGCTAGAAATCGACCATATCCAGATTTTGAAAAATGTGATATGTTTGATTGCTTCATTCAAGCAACAAAATCCCAATATTTAAATGGCAAAAATATTTTTATGCAAAATGCGTTAAGAAAAATTACTCAAAAATGCCAACAATCTCTTGCACATAATGGTAATCAGAAAAATTAGTTATTTTTTATAATTTGTTTTTTTTGTATTTTTTGTAGACTTTGTTTCAAATAAATCTGTAAATTAACGTAAAACCATTTTAATATGCTAAGTATCAAACACTAAAATTTGTTTAACTAACAATTTTTAATTTATATTTATGTTGGAAATATCCAGGTTCGGACTAATTTTTTTTTTAAATAAATATTTTTTTTTTACCTTAAAACAAAAAATTTTAAATTTTTTATTATTTTGTGATAATACTAGCATGAAACCAATCAAAATAGTAATAAAAAAAATCCAGGTCCGTATTTAATTTTTTTATGATAAATACCATATCTCAAAAACTAAACAATATTTTAAAAAGCTGACAATTATTTTCTTCTAAAAAAGTTGCCATAAAAAGGTTTTTACAGAATAAAAATATCTCGCAAAATAAGCGAGATACAAGGGATTATTAAAAATACAATTTTTCAAAAACTCCCTGTATTCGCGAAACTACGGGGTATAGCAAAAATATGATTACGCCATTTTTAAGGGCTCAAAAAAAGAAAAATTATTTTAAAAAATTATAAAAAAAAAACCACTGCGTTTCTCCTAGAAAAATAAAAATCACTAATTTGTAAGTGGCTTTCTATAAAAATAAATAGTTGCCTAGTAAATAAAAAGCTTGAAAACGATTGTAGATTGGCAATCGAAACGTAGCGTATTCAAATTCAATTAAAAGATAAGTGGTTTAGGTTTTACTAGGCAACTATTTATTTTTATAGAAAGCCACTGACAAATTAGTGATTTTTATTTTTCTAGGAGAAACGCAGTGGTTTTTTTTTTTTTTTTTTTTATAATTTTTTAAAATAATTTTTCCTTACTAGTGGTTCAGTTTAGGACGTCCTCTTTTTCTGCGCCCTACTCTTTGCCACTCTAGGACCTGTTTTGGTAATCTTTCGTCGTTCATCCGTTGTACATGGCCGTACCATATCAGTTGCCTTTTAGTGATGTCATCCGTTATGCTTCTCTCGATTTCCATTCTTTCTTTTATGATCTCATTTCTTATGTGATCTAATCTAGATATTCTCATTGATCTTCTTATTGCATCCATTTCGACACTTTCCATTTTTGTTTTGTATTTTTCTGTTACGCGACAAGTCTCTATTCCATATAACAGCGTGCTTTTTACCATTGTTTCATATATGTTACGATTAAAAAAGAAACATGCAGAGATATCATTTCACCAATACCAGACAAAGAATGGGATGAGCATTTTAAAAAACTTTTAACTGAAGATAGAGCAGAATTCAAGGAAGACGCAAGAGACAATATAATTAGAACGATGGGATCTCCAGTACCCCTCACAATCTCTGAGGTCAAAAACGTGTGCACAACCTTAAAAAGCGGTAAATCTGCCGGACCCGGAAATATCCCAGCCGAACTTATTAAATATGGCACTGAAGAACTGTTTTGGAGATTACGGAATCTTTTCCAAAAATATTTAAATGGAACTGTAGTCCCAACTGAGTGGAAAACGTCATATATATCCACAATACACAAAAAAGGAAGGAAAGATATATGTGACAATTATAGAGGTATATCTGTGACTAGTACGCTAAGCAGAATATACGGTAAAATAATAAGAAATAAAGTAGAGAGCGAATATAAAGACATGGAGGCAGAAGAACAAGCTGGTTTCAGGGCGGGTAGATCGACTTCAGATCATCTCTTTTGTATAACCCAAGTTATTGAAAAGAAAATGGCATACGGTCAAGAGCTGCATCTGCTTTACGTGGATTTGCAGAAGGCATATGATAGTATACCACTAAATCTACTTTGGAAAGCGTTGGAAAACACAAACATAAGCGTACAACTAATTAAGGCCATCCAAGAGTTATACCGCAATAGTAAGGCAAAAGTTAAAATAAAAGCAAAACTAACCAAAGGCTTTCAAGTAAATAAAGGTCTTAAACAAGGTTGCTGTATCTCGCCTACGCTCTTCAAGATATACTTGGAACAAGTCCTTAAAGTATGGAAGAGAAAATGCCAAAACATGGGAATTCCGTTGGACGAAACCACCTTGTATACTTTATGTTTCGCCGATGATCAGATAGTAGTGGCTCAGGATTATGACGACCTCGAATATATGACACGAAAACTAATAGAAGAGTACAATAAGTGGGGACTAGAGGTTAATCTCAATAAGACAGAGTATATGTGTATCGGTGGAATGAAACAGGATCTAATCTTAAATACCGGGCAGCGAATTCACTCCTGTGATGAGTATAAATACTTAGGTCTAAAAATTACAGCTGACGGAACACTAGACAAAGCTATAAAAGATCGAAACGTACAAGGAAGAAAAGCAATAACTTTATTAAATGGAATAATTTGGGACCAAAGTATATCAAAACATAACAAAAAGCTTATATATAACACCATTATAAAAAGTATTATTACATACGGCTCAGAAGTATGGCCAATCAAGGATAGAACAGAAAAAATGCTTTCCGCTACGGAGATGGACTATTGGAGAAGAGCAGCAGGGAAATCAAAAAGAGAAAGAGTTACAAATCAAAGAATAAGAGAAATTATGACAGTAGGTGAACGTACTTTAGTGGATGATATAAGAACAAAACAACTGGTCTGGTACGGACATGTACAAAGAATGAATGACGAAAGACTACCTAAACAAATACTACAATGGAAACCAACTGGCCGAAGAAAACGAGGACGGCCAAGGAGAAGCTGGAGAGAAGGAATAGACAGTGAAATAAGAATAAGAGGCCTAGATGATGAATTATGGGCAAACAGAAACGAGTGGAGATTGGGTATCGGAAGACGTAGAACGTTGTGAAACCGATAAATATATATATCATATATGTTAAATTTTACATTCTTTCTTATCTCTCTGCTCCATAAAATACTGTTAAGACATCCAATAACCTTTTTTGCTTTTACTATTCTTTTTTCCAATTCTTTACAGTCTGTTCCTGTCTTATCAAAGTATACATACTCATTGCATGGAGATATTGTTTGTCCATTGTCTAGTTCTAACTCACTGGATTCGTTTCCAATACATAAGTACTGTGTCTTGTCCACGTTCACTGTTAGTCCCCACTTTTGGTATTCTTCCGTTAACTTTCTCATCATATACTCCATGTCTTCTTTATCATTAGCTACAATTACTTGGTCGTCAGCAAACTGTAGTGTGTATATAGTAAATCGGTCGTTAAGTTGTATTCCCATGCCGTGCACTTTACGTTTCCAGTTTTTTAGAGCCACTGCGATATATATTTTAAAAAGAGTTGGAGAGATACAACATCCCTGTCTTAAGCCTTTTGTTACCAGGAATTCTTTTGAAAGTTGATTTCCAAGTTTAATTTTAGATTTTGACCCTTTGTATAGTTCTTTTATCGCTTTTATGTATGTATGATTGATATTAGTTTGTTCCAACACCGTCCATAATTTTTCTACTGGAACAGTATCATATGCTTTTTGTAGGTCCACAAAGGTAACATGAGTCTCTATATTTCTGGCGCTTCTTTTCTCAATTACGTGTTTAAGACAAAAAACATTATCACTACAAGATCTGCCTGCACGAAACCCACTTTGCTTTTGAAACCTCGACAAAATGTTTTTTGACAAAAAATTCGGACATACCTGTAGTCGTTGAATTACGTCCAACAAAAACCTCGACAAAGTGCTGGTCGGTGAGTCCCTGGAGCTGGTTATTGGTCGCAGTGGTATATCCTTCTTATGGATCTTTGGTAGGCCTTAGTGTGGCGTGGAGTCAGTGGTGGTTGGATCTTTTGGATCTTTGCGTAGTTGCTTGTAGTCTCCTTTCTCCAGAACTGCTTCGATCTTTTTGTCGTAAGTCTCGACATCCATGATCACCGTCGCGTTTCCTTTGTCGGCAGGTAGAATCTTGATTGATTTGTCAGCCTGCAGGTTCTTGATTGTCCGTTGTTCTTGACTGGTGATGTTTGTCTTTTGTTGCTTCTTTCTGTCTAAGGTTGTTCTTACTTTATAGCGAAACCACAGCCTTCGTAAACTAACGAGCCACGAACCAGAAGAAACGGCAACACAGCGTGGAGGCCAGTCATTTTCGTCCACGTGCGTCGCCCACCACGCTAGTTACTGGCCGTTTCCGCGCAGATAATGTTTTTTTTAACTTTTAGTATATTTCAAATCGCGTTACCAAATAAAACAACTGTTCTGGTTTTAGTGAGATATGTGGTGAACTTAAAATTATATTACCTACTTAATAAAAGCTGTGTAAAAAAGACCTTTTGTACACCGGTAATAAGTGAGGTTAGATGTTTGTTTTTGTTTGGAATTTTTGGTGTTTTTTCTTTTTAAATTTTAAACATGCCGCGAAAGTGTTGGGTACCCGGTTGCAAAAGTAACGATGCATTAATGAAGAGGGTCACGAAACAACCTTTAGCTTCCCAAAAGAAAATGACCTAAAAAATGCTTGGCTTCAGGCCACACACAGAGAAGATTATGTTGTGACTGCATCTTCAGTGGTATGTTGGAAACATTTTGACATAAGTGACGTTGTTAGAACCGAGATAATTAGGGATAAAGAGGGAGTACAAAAGGAGGTGCCACTAACATTCGGTTGGCTATTTGAATCTCAACCCGAGTATATGTCAAACCCCAAACCTCCAGTAAGAGAAAATCCTGACGACAACGAAAAAAATTGAAGAAAGGAAGGGTATGGAAATATATATAAATATATATTGCGTTTATAGACTTCGAAAAAGCATTGAGCACTGGGCAGTAAAAGATCTTTAATTAATAGCCGAATAGATCACAGATATACAGACTTAATAGCCAATATATATAGTGAAGCAACAACATTAATCAAAATCCACAGAGGAACCAAGCCAATCCGCATAAGAAGAGGTGTCAGCGTGACACAATATTCCCTAAATTATTTAACCAGGCCCTAGAAGATGTTTTTAAAAGCTTAGATTGAGAAGAAATAGGCATCAAAGTAAACGGACAATTCTGAACCACCAAGATATGCTGATAATATCAATCAATCTAAAAGAAAATAGAACAAGTAGAGGAATATATAGGACCCGGGACAAATTATTAAACTGAAAAAAGAAAAGCAAACAGCTGAAATCAAGAGACGAGTAAGATTAACAACATATTAAGAAATAAAAAATATCCTCAGTACCTCAAAACGGAAGTGTATAACCAATGTATCCTTCCTGTACTTACCTATGAATCCCAGACCTAGACACTTACAAAATCAAACATGGATAAGGCAAGAAAAGCCCAAAGATCAATGGAAAGACAAATGTTACATGTAAAGCTAACAGGTAGAAAAGGAATGAATTGATAAGAAATAAAACAAAAGTAAGGGATGTCAGAGCAGAAGTACCAAAATTAAAATGGAAATTTGCCGGTCATATTATCAGACGGAAAGACGATTGATGGAACAAATGTATTGTAAACTGGAGAACTTGGCCAAAGATGGATTGACGAAGGCTAAATAGAATAGATATAAAAAAAGGTAAGTTCATTTAAAGTTTAAATTAACATGGTACCACTTAAACTAGATTCATAGTTCTGTAAAGTAAGCAGTCAGACATAAGAAACTATCCCACAAACATCCTGTTGTTCAAACTTGACAGTAATAACTTAGCAGTAATTAGTAATTAGCACTTCATACTGCTTACTTCACGGTACTATGAATCAAACTTTAGGGTTGTTCTCACAAATTGTTTAAAAGTAATTTCTCTTCTGTTTATTCTAGGTTTTGTTACATATTTTTTAACATGATTAATGGCCACTGATATTTATTTCCAAATGTTTTGTTTGTTTTAAAAATTAAATGTAACACGCCTAAACACAGTTTATTAGTTTTTACAAAAAAAAAATACAAAATCGCCAAACTACAATCAAAACAAATAGCAGATGTTTATATCTCCCATGTATATATCGGCCCACCAGCCGGCCAATGTGCGATGTTGCCTTTTCTGGTTCGTTAGTTTACGAAGGCTGCGGCGAAACTCATCAGCTTCGGGTTGAGGTAGACTAACGGTCTCTATTGCCGCAATAATTTCCAGTGTCGGTGTCTGTGCCGGTGCGATAGCGAACTCAAGTCCCTTACTGAGTACCAATTCTTTGTTGGTGGTCAGATTTCTTTTGGAGATGTTCACTATAGTGCTTGGTGTTGTTGAGTTTGTACTATCTTGAGTACGTGTCTGTATTTTCTTAAGTTTTTCTCGGTGAGTTGATCTTATCTTATGTCGTTGTCTGTTGCATGTATTGTCAAAAAAGGGGCGGGCCGTCACACCTGACTACACACGAAGTAGTATAAGTAGTAGCCTAGAGACTAAATTGTTTAGTTTACACTTGAAAAACTGTTAGAGATACCGAATATTCGTGTTTAAAATAAATAAAGACAATGGAAGTCCAAAATTTTAATTTCTACTCAATCATTGTCTACGAGTTTCAAACAAAACATCGTATATTAGTTTTCCAATTTAATTTTCAACTTAAAGAAGCATTTTCGTTATCACAGAACTTGTTAAATCACAATATAACAACCTAATCTACAGAATGGCGCCCACCGAACTTAGCCGAACCAATGACTGCCCATGCACTCTCGGGTCCACTCGGTTTGACACACCCAACACCAGTGGTACTCGCAACCCTTCCTCGTACAAACCATGTGCATGCAGCCCCCGTCGCGTTCCGTGGGCGTCTTGCACTTGGGGCACGGTTTGGTTAAGACGCGAATTGCAATTCTTGATGCGTCATCACCATCTGAAATAAGTAAAATTTTAATTTTTAGAAAAAATGGGGATGGGAAAATATCCAAATCGATATTTCTTATTGATATGAAAATATCGATATCGAAATGAAAATACAGATATTGAAATGAAATTATCGATATTATCATACAAATCATAATTTGGTTTGGTCAATACGCGAATCGCATTTCTTCACACATCATCGCTGTCTAAAATAAGGTAAAATATTTGTTTTTAAAAAAGGGATGGACGAATATTGACGTACTGATATTTCTTATCGATATCGAAATGAAAATATCGATAATAAAATGAAAGATTGATATTGAAATAATAATATCGATATCAAAATAATAATATCGATATCAAAATAATAATATCGATATCGAAATAATAATATCGATATCGAAATAATAATATCGATATCGAAATAATATCGATATCGAAATAATAATATCGATATCGAAATAATAATATCGATATCGAAATAATAATATCGATATGTAAATAATAATATCGATAAGAAATTATTGATATCGACATGAAAATATCGATATCAAAATTAAAAGATAGATAAAAATATCGATATCATAATAATCATAGTTTGGTTCGGCCAGCGAATCGCAATTGTTGACGCGTCATCGCCATTTAAAAAGGGTATAAATATTTTTTTTTGAAAAAGTAGGGAAAATCTTAACGTATCGTTATCAAAACAAAAAATATCAAAAATACAAAGAAGCTGATTTTAAAATCCAATAAACGCAGGGTCATTTTATTTAAAACGTCCGAAGTGTATGTAATATCTCGAAAACTAAAAGTGACAGGTGAAATTTATTTTGACAGTAGGATTCTTAATAAAAGAGTACTTTACATTAACCAAATTTTTGTTTTATATCAAAGTAAAAATCGACGTCACCCAAAATCATCGACTATTTTGAGTTAATTGCTAAAACCAAGGTGTTTTAAAAGAAATAAAAATGGAAGAATATTGACGTACTGATATTTCTTATCGATATCGAAATGAAAATATCGATATTAAAATGAAAGATTGATATTGAAATAATAATATCGATATCAAAATAATAATATCGATATCAAAATAATAATATTGATATCAAAATAATAATATCGATATCGAAATAATAATATCGATATGTAAATAATAATATCGATAAGAAAATATTGATATCGACATGAAAATATCGATATCAAAATTAAAAGATAGATAAAAATATCGATATCATAATAATCATAGTTTGGTTCGGCCAGCGAATCGCAATTGTTGACGCGTCATCGCCATTTAAAAATGGTATAAATATTTTTTTTTGAAAAAGTAGGGATGGGAAAATTTTAACGTATCGTTATCAAAACAAAAAATATCAAAAATACAAAGAAGCTGATTTTAAAATCCAATAAACGCAGGGTCATTTTATTTAAAACGTCCGAAGTGTATGTAATATCTCGAAAACTAAAAGTGACAGGTGAGATTTATTTTGGCAGTTGGATTCTTAATAAAAGAGTACTTTACATTAACCAAATTTTTGTTTTATATTAAGGTAAAAATCGGCGTCACCCAAAATCATCGACTATTTTGAGTTAATTGCTAAAACCAAGGTGTTTTAAAAGAAATAAAAATGGAAGAATATTGACGTACTGATATTTCTTATCGATATCAAAATGAAAATATCGATAATAAAATGAAAGATTGATATTGAAATAATAATATCGATATCAAAATAATAATATCGATATCGAAATAATAATATCGATATCGAAATAATAATATCGATATCGAAATAATAATATCGATATCGAAATAATAATATCGATATCGAAATAATAATATCGATATCGAAATAATAATATTGATATCGAAATAATAATATCGAAATAATAATATCGATATCTAAATAATAATATCGATATCGAAATAATAATATCGATATCGAAATAATAATATCGATATCGAAATAATAATATCGATATCGAAATAATAATATCGATATCGAAATAATAATATCGATATCGAAATAATAATATCGATATCGAAATAATAATATCGATATCTAAATAATAATATCGATAAGAAAGTATTGATATCGACATGAAAATATCGATATCAAAATTAAAAGATAGATAAAAATATATATCATAATAATCATAGTTTGGTTCGGCCAGCGAATCGCAATTGTTGACGCGTCATCGCCATTTAAAAAGGGTATAAATATTTTTTTTTGAAAAAGTAGGGATGGGAAAATTTTAACGTATCGTTATCAAAACAAAAAATATCAAAAATACAAAGAAGCTGATTTTAAAATCCAATAAACGCAGGGTCATTTTATTTAAAACGTCCGAAGTGTATGTAATATCTCGAAAACTAAAAGTGACAGGTGAAATTTATTTTGACAGTTGGATTCTTAATAAAAGAGTACTTTACATTAACCAAATTTTTGTTTTATATCAAAGTAAAAATCGGCGTCACCCAAAATCATCGACTATTTTGAGTTAATTGCTAAAACCAAGGTGTTTTAAAAGAAATAAAAATGGAAGAATATTGACGTACTGATATTTCTTATCGATATCGAAATGAAAATATCGATAATAAAATGAAAGATTGATA
The DNA here is from genome assembly GCA_963576565.1 of Aspidapion aeneum. NCBI lineage: Eukaryota > Metazoa > Arthropoda > Insecta > Coleoptera > Brentidae > Aspidapion > Aspidapion aeneum. Next base: position 225,202,245 of record OY755038.1, on the reverse strand, counting down.
TTGAAATAATAATATCGATATCAAAATAATAATATCGATATCGAAATAATAATATCGATATCGAAATAATAATATCGATATCGAAATAATAATATCGATATCGAAATAATAATATCGATATCTAAATAAAAATATCAATAAGAAAGTATTGATATCGACATGAAAATATCGATATCAAAATTAAAAGTTAGATAAAAATATCGATATCATAATAATCATAGTTTGGTTCGGCCAGCGAATCGCAATTGTTGACGCGTCATCGCCATTTAAAAAGGGTATAAATATTTTTTTTTTGAAAAAGTAGGGATGGGAAAATCTTAACATATCGTTATCAAAACAAAAAATATCAAAAATACAAAGAAGCTGATTTTAAAATCCAATAAACGCAGGGTCATTTTATTTAAAACGTCCGAAGTGTATGTAATATCTCGAAAACTAAAAGTGACAGGTGAAATTTATTTTGACAGTTGGATTCTTAATAAAAGAGTACTTTACATTAACCAAATTTTTGTTTTATATCAAAGTAAAAATCGGCGTCACCCAAAATCATCGACTATTTTGAATTAATTGCTAAAACCAAGGTGTTTTAAAAGAAATAAAAATGGAAGAATATTGACGTACTGATATTTCTTATCGATATCGAAATGAAAATATCGATAATAAAATGAAAGATTGATATTGAAATAATAATATCGATATCAAAATAATAGTATCGATATCAAAATAATAATATCGATATCGAAATAATAATATCGATATCGAAATAATAATATCGATATCGAAATAATAATATCGATATCTAAATAATAATATCGATAAGAAAGTATTGATATCGACATGAAAATATCGATATCAAAACTAAAAGATAGATAAAAATATCGATATCATAATAATCATAGTTTGGTTCGGCCAGCGAATCGCAATTGTTGACGCGTCATCGCCATTTAAAAAGGGTATAAATATTTTTTTTTGAAAAACTAGGGATGGGAAAATCTTAACGTATCGTTATCAAAACAAAAAATATCAAAAATACAAAGAAGCTGATTTTAAAATCCAATAAACGCAGGGTCATTTTATTTAAAACGTCCGAAGTGTATGTAATATCTCGAAAACTAAAAGTGACAGGTGAAATTTATTTTGACAGTTGGTTTCTTAATAAAAGAGTACTTTACATTAACCAAATTTTTGTTTTATATCAAAGTAAAAATCGGCGTCACCCAAAATCATCGACTATTTTGAGTTAATTGCTAAAACCAAGGTGTTTTAAAAGAAATAAAAATGGAAGAATATTGACGTACTGATATTTCTTATCGATATCGAAATGAAAATATCGATAATAAAATGAAAGATTGATATTGAAATAATAATATCGATATCAAAATAATAATATCGATATCAAAATAATAATATTGATATCGAAATAATAATATCGATATCGAAATAATAATATCGATATCGAAATAATAATATCGATATCGAAATAATAATATCGATATCGAAATAATAATATCGATATCTAAATAATAATATCGATAAGAAAGTATTGATATCGACATGTAAATATCGATATCAAAATTAAAAGATAGATAAAAATATCGATATCATAATAATCATAGTTTGGTTCGGCCAGCGAATCGCAATTGTTGACGCGTCATCGCCATTTAAAAAGGGTATAAATATTTTTTTTTGAAAAAGTAGGGATGGGAAAATTTTAACGTATCGTTATCAAAACAAAAAATATCAAAAATACAAAGAAGCTGATTTTAAAATCCAATAAACGCAGGGTCATTTTATTTAAAACGTCCGAAGTGTATGTAATATCTCGAAAACTAAAAGTGACAGGTGAAATTTATTTTGACAGTTGGATTCTTAATAAAAGAGTACTTTACATTAACCAAATTTTTGTTTTATATCAAAGTAAAAATCGGCGTCACCCAAAATCATCGACTATTTTGAGTTAATTGCTAAAACCAAGGTGTTTTAAAAGAAATAAAAATGGAAGAATATTGACGTACTGATATTTCTTATCGATATCGAAATGAAAATATCGATAATAAAATGAAAGATTGATATTGAAATCATAATATCGATATCAAAATAATAATATCGATATCGAAATAATAATATCGATATCGAAATAATAATATCGATATCGAAATAATAATATCGATATCTAAATAAAAATATCGATAAGAAAGTATTGATATCGACATGAAAATATCGATATCAAAATTAAAAGTTAGATAAAAATATCGATATCATAATAATCATAGTTTGGTTCGGCCAGCGAATCGCAATTGTTGACGCGTCATCGCCATTTAAAAAGGGTATAAATATTTTTTTTTTGAAAAAGTAGGGATGGGAAAATCTTAACGTATCGTTATCAAAACAAAAAATATCAAAAATACAAAGAAGCTGATTTTAAAATCCAGTAAACGCAGGGTCATTTTATTTAAAACGTCCGAAGTGTATGTAATATCTCGAAAACTAAAAGTGACAGGTGAAATTTATTTTGACAGTTGGATTCTTAATAAAAGAGTACTTTACATTAACCAAATTTTTGTTTTATATCAAAGTAAAAATCGGCGTCACCCAAAATCATCGACTATTTTGAATTAATTGCTAAAACCAAGGTGTTTTAAAAGAAATAAAAATGGAAGAATATTGACGTACTGATATTTCTTATCGATATCGAAATGAAAATATCGATAATAAAATGAAAGATTGATATTGAAATAATAATATCGATATCAAAATAATAGTATCGATATCAAAATAATATCGATATCGAAATAATAATATCGATATCGAAATAATAATATCGATATCGAAATAATAATATCGATATCGAAATAATAATATCGATATCTAAATAATAATATCGATAAGAAAGTATTGATATCGACATGAAAATATCGATATCAAAATTAAAAGATAGATAAAAATATCGATATCATAATAATCATAGTTTGGTTCGGCCAGCGAATCGCAATTGTTGACGCGTCATCGCCATTTAAAAAGGGTATAAATATTTTTTTTTGAAAAAGTAGGGATGGGAAAATTTTAACGTATCGTTATCAAAACAAAAAATATCAAAAATACAAAGAAGCTGATTTTAAAATCCAATAAACGCAGGGTCATTTTATTTAAAACGTCCGAAGTGTATGTAATATCTCGAAAACTAAAAGTGACAGGTGAAATTTATTTTGACAGTTGGATTCTTAATAAAAGAGTACTTTACATTAACCAAATTTTTGTTTTATATCAAAGTAAAAATCGGCGTCACCCAAAATCATCGACTATTTTGAGTTAATTGCTAAAACCAAGGTGTTTTAAAAGAAATAAAAATGGAAGAATATTGACGTACTGATATTTCTTATCGATATCGAAATGAAAATATCGATAATAAAATGAAAGATTGATATTGAAATAATAATATCGATATCAAAATAATAATATCGATATCGAAATAATAATATCGATATCGAAATAATAATATCGATATCGAAATAATAATATCGATATCGAAATAATAATATCGATATCTAAATAAAAATATCAATAAGAAAGTATTGATATCGACATGAAAATATCGATATCAAAATTAAAAGTTAGATAAAAATATCGATATCATAATAATCATAGTTTGGTTCGGCCAGCGAATCGCAATTGTTGACGCGTCATCGCCATTTAAAAAGGGTATAAATATTTTTTTTTTGAAAAAGTAGGGATGGGAAAATCTTAACATATCGTTATCAAAACAAAAAATATCAAAAATACAAAGAAGCTGATTTTAAAATCCAATAAACGCAGGGTCATTTTATTTAAAACGTCCGAAGTGTATGTAATATCTCGAAAACTAAAAGTGACAGGTGAAATTTATTTTGACAGTTGGATTCTTAATAAAAGAGTACTTTACATTAACCAAATTTTTGTTTTATATCAAAGTAAAAATCGGCGTCACCCAAAATCATCGACTATTTTGAATTAATTGCTAAAACCAAGGTGTTTTAAAAGAAATAAAAATGGAAGAATATTGACGTACTGATATTTCTTATCGATATCGAAATGAAAATATCGATAATAAAATGAAAGATTGATATTGAAATAATAATATCGATATCAAAATAATAGTATCGATATCAAAATAATAATATCGATATCGAAATAATAATATCGATATCGAAATAATAATATCGATATCGAAATAATAATATCGATATCTAAATAATAATATCGATAAGAAAGTATTGATATCGACATGAAAATATCGATATCAAAACTAAAAGATAGATAAAAATATCGATATCATAATAATCATAGTTTGGTTCGGCCAGCGAATCGCAATTGTTGACGCGTCATCGCCATTTAAAAAGGGTATAAATATTTTTTTTTGAAAAACTAGGGATGGGAAAATCTTAACGTATCGTTATCAAAACAAAAAATATCAAAAATACAAAGAAGCTGATTTTAAAATCCAATAAACGCAGGGTCATTTTATTTAAAACGTCCGAAGTGTATGTAATATCTCGAAAACTAAAAGTGACAGGTGAAATTTATTTTGACAGTTGGTTTCTTAATAAAAGAGTACTTTACATTAACCAAATTTTTGTTTTATATCAAAGTAAAAATCGGCGTCACCCAAAATCATCGACTATTTTGAGTTAATTGCTAAAACCAAGGTGTTTTAAAAGAAATAAAAATGGAAGAATATTGACGTACTGATATTTCTTATCGATATCGAAATGAAAATATCGATAATAAAATGAAAGATTGATATTGAAATAATAATATCGATATCAAAATAATAATATCGATATCAAAATAATAATATTGATATCGAAATAATAATATCGATATCGAAATAATAATATCGATATCGAAATAATAATATCGATATCGAAATAATAATATCGATATCTAAATAATAATATCGATAAGAAAGTATTGATATCGACATGTAAATATCGATATCAAAATTAAAAGATAGATAAAAATATCGATATCATAATAATCATAGTTTGGTTCGGCCAGCGAATCGCAATTGTTGACGCGTCATCGCCATTTAAAAAGGGTATAAATATTTTTTTTTGAAAAAGTAGGGATGGGAAAATTTTAACGTATCGTTATCAAAACAAAAAATATCAAAAATACAAAGAAGCTGATTTTAAAATCCAATAAACGCAGGGTCATTTTATTTAAAACGTCCGAAGTGTATGTAATATCTCGAAAACTAAAAGTGACAGGTGAAATTTATTTTGACAGTTGGATTCTTAATAAAAGAGTACTTTACATTAACCAAATTTTTGTTTTATATCAAAGTAAAAATCGGCGTCACCCAAAATCATCGACTATTTTGAATTAATTGCTAAAACCAAGGTGTTTTAATAGAAATAAAAATGGAAGAATATTGACGTACTGATATTTCTTATCGATATCGAAATGAAAATATCGATAATAAAATGAAAGATTGATATTGAAATAATAATATCGATATCAAAATAATAGTATCGATATCAAAATAATAATATCGATATCGAAATAATAATATCGATATCGAAATAATAATATCGATATCGAAATAATAATATCGATATCTAAATAATAATATCGATAAGAAAGTATTGATATCGACATGAAAATATCGATATCAAAACTAAAAGATAGATAAAAATATCGATATCATAATAATCATAGTTTGGTTCGGCCAGCGAATCGCAATTGTTGACGCGTCATCGCCATTTAAAAAGGGTATAAATATTTTTTTTTGAAAAACTAGGGATGGGAAAATCTTAACGTATCGTTATCAAAACAAAAAATATCAAAAATACAAAGAAGCTGATTTTAAAATCCAATAAACGCAGGGTCATTTTATTTAAAACGTCCGAAGTGTATGTAATATCTCGAAAACTAAAAGTGACAGGTGAAATTTATTTTGACAGTTGGTTTCTTAATAAAAGAGTACTTTACATTAACCAAATTTTTGTTTTATATCAAAGTAAAAATCGGCGTCACCCAAAATCATCGACTATTTTGAGTTAATTGCTAAAACCAAGGTGTTTTAAAAGAAATAAAAATGGAAGAATATTGACGTACTGATATTTCTTATCGATATCGAAATGAAAATATCGATAATAAAATGAAAGATTGATATTGAAATAATAATATCGATATCAAAATAATAATATCGATATCAAAATAATAATATTGATATCGAAATAATAATATCGATATCGAAATAATAATATCGATATCGAAATAATAATATCGATATCGAAATAATAATATCGATATCGAAATAATAATATCGATATCTAAATAATAATATCGATAAGAAAGTATTGATATCGACATGTAAATATCGATATCAAAATTAAAAGATAGATAAAAATATCAATATCATAATAATCATAGTTTGGTTCGGCCAGCGAATCGCAATTGTTGACGCGTCATCGCCATTTAAAAAGGGTATAAATATTTTTTTTTGAAAAAGTAGGGATGGGAAAATTTTAACGTATCGTTATCAAAACAAAAAATATCAAAAATACAAAGAAGCTGATTTTAAAATCCAATAAACGCAGGGTCATTTTATTTAAAACGTCCGAAGTGTATGTAATATCTCGAAAACTAAAAGTGACAGGTGAAATTTATTTTGACAGTTGGATTCTTAATAAAAGAGTACTTTACATTAACCAAATTTTTGTTTTATATCAAAGTAAAAATCGGCGTCACCCAAAATCATCGACTATTTTGAGTTAATTGCTAAAACCAAGGTGTTTTAAAAGAAATAAAAATGGAAGAATATTGACGTACTGATATTTCTTATCGATATCGAAATGAAAATATCGATAATAAAATGAAAGATTGATATTGAAATAATAATATCGATATCAAAATAATAATATCGATATCGAAATAATAATATCGATATAGAAATAATAATATCGATATCGAAATAATAATATCGATATCTAAATAAAAATATCGATAAGAAAGTATTGATATCGACATGAAAATATCGATATCAAAATTAAAAGTTAGATAAAAATATCGATATCATAATAATCATAGTTTGGTTCGGCCAGCGAATCGCAATTGTTGACGCGTCATCGCCATTTAAAAAGGGTATAAATATTTTTTTTTTGAAAAAGTAGGGATGGGAAAATCTTAACGTATCGTTATCAAAACAAAAAATATCAAAAATACAAAGAAGCTGATTTTAAAATCCAATAAACGCAGGGTCATTTTATTTAAAACGTCCGAAGTGTATGTAATATCTCGAAAACTAAAAGTGACAGGTGAAATTTATTTTGACAGTTGGATTCTTAATAAAAGAGTACTTTACATTAACCAAATTTTTGTTTTATATCAAAGTAAAAATCGGCGTCACCCAAAATCATCGACTATTTTGAATTAATTGCTAAAACCAAGGTGTTTTAAAAGAAATAAAAATGGAAGAATATTGACGTACTGATATTTCTTATCGATATCGAAATGAAAATATCGATAATAAAATGAAAGATTGATATTGAAATAATAATATCGATATCAAAATAATAGTATCGATATCAAAATAATATCGATATCGAAATAATAATATCGATATCGAAATAATAATATCGATATCGAAATAATAATATCGATATCTAAATAATAATATCGATAAGAAAGTATTGATATCGACATGAAAATATCGATATCAAAACTAAAAGATAGATAAAAATATCGATATCATAATAATCATAGTTTGGTTCGGCCAGCGAATCGCAATTGTTGACGCGTCATCGCCATTTAAAAAGGGTATAAATATTTTTTTTTGAAAAACTAGGGATGGGAAAATCTTAACGTATCGTTATCAAAACAAAAAATATCAAAAATACAAAGAAGCTGATTTTAAAATCCAATAAACGCAGGGTCATTTTATTTAAAACGTCCGAAGTGTATGTAATATCTCGAAAACTAAAAGTGACAGGTGAAATTTATTTTGACAGTTGGTTTCTTAATAAAAGAGTACTTTACATTAACCAAATTTTTGTTTTATATCAAAGTAAAAATCGGCGTCACCCAAAATCATCGACTATTTTGAGTTAATTGCTAAAACCAAGGTGTTTTAAAAGAAATAAAAATGGAAGAATATTGACGTACTGATATTTCTTATCGATATCGAAATGAAAATATCGATAATAAAATGAAAGATTGATATTGAAATAATAATATCGATATCAAAATAATAATATCGATATCAAAATAATAATATTGATATCAAAATAATAATATCGATATCGAAATAATAATATCGATATCGAAATAATAATATCGATATCGAAATAATAATATCGATATCGAAATAATAATATCGATATCGAAATAATAATATCGATATCGAAATAATAATATCGATATCGAAATAATAATATCGATATCTAAATAATAATATCGATAAGAAAGTATTGATATCGACATGAAAATATCGATATCATAATAATCATAGTTTGGTTCGGCCAGCGAATCGCAATTGTTGACGGGTCATCGCCATTTAAAAAGGGTATAAATATTTTTTTTTGAAAAAGTAGGGATGGGAAAATCTTAACGTATCGTTATCAAAACAAAAAATATCAAAAATACAAAGAAGCTGATTTTAAAATCCAATAAACGCAGGGTCATTTTATTTAAAACGTCCGAAGTGTATGTAATATCTCGAAAACTATAAGTGACAGGTGAAATTTATTTTGACAGTTGGATTCTTAATAAAAGAGTACTTTACATTAACCAAATTTTTGTTTTATATCAAAGTAAAAATCGGCGTCACCCAAAATCATCGACTATTTTGAGTTAATTGCTAAAACCAAGGTGTTTTAAAAGAAATAAAAATGGAAGAATATTGACGTACTGATATTTCTTATCGATATCGAAATGAAAATATCGATAATAAAATGAAAGATTGATATTGAAATATTAATATCGATATCAAAATAATAATATCGATATCAAAATAATAATATCGATATCGAAATAATAATATCGATATCGAAATAATAATATCGATATCTAAATAATAATATCGATAAGAAAGTATTGATATCGACATGAAAATATCGATATCAAAATTAAAAGATAGATAAAAATATCGATATCATAATAATCATAGTTTGCTTCGGCCAGCGAATCGCAATTGTTGACGCGTCATCGCCATTTGAAAAGGGTATAAATATTTTTTTTTGAAAAAGTAGGGATGGGAAAATCTTAACGTATCGTTATCAAACTAAAAATGACAATATTAAAATTGAAATTAAAATATTGATATAAAAACAAAAGTATCGTTAATATTAAAATCGATATTTCTTTTGAATAAAAGTATCGTTAATATTAAAATCGATATTTCTTTTCGATATCGAATTGAAAATACCAATATTCAAATGAAAATATCGATATAGAAATAAAAATATCGTGATAAATGAAAATATTGAAATTAAACTAAAAATTTCGATATCGAAATTATTGTATCGATTTTGCTATTAAAATTTAAATATGTATCGAAACAAAAAGATCGACATCGAAATGAAAATATCAATATAGAAAGAAAAATGAAAATATCGATATTATTTGGGTTTCCCAGGAATGACGAAAATAATTAATATATCGATATACTACAGTATATATAACAGTAAAAAGACTCCACCTGGATTTTCCCAAAATTAGAAAATTTGAAAAATGCTAAAACACGTCGATTATCTTGAAATTTTTATAGCACGGACCCCCTTTGAGGGGTAAACTTCACCTTTACATTTTGAATAAGGAAAGTGGGTCTAGGTATTTGGAATCTAATAGCCAAGTTTAGAAAAACATTTCCAAACTAGTAAGAACCACTCATTTTGAAATTTGTATTGGAGAACTTGGCTTTACATTTTTCTCAATTCTTTTTACGGAATACCACTTTCGCGTACTTGGCTTTGTTTTACATAAAATGTTTTTGTTATGATTTCACTGCAGGATTTGGATAATATTTATAAGTTTTAAAGTAGTAAAATATGCGGGATAGTGTTCAAAACTTTTGCAATGTCTTATTAAAAATGTTGAGGTTTTTTTATATTTTCCTATGGTTTTATAATAGTTCCTATCAGCCTTCTAAAGCTCAGCTCTCTAGTTTCCCTGGAAGTAGGCAAAGTTAATTTTACATAACTTTTCATTTATAGGGGAGGAAAGTAAATTAAAATTTTGGTGTTTTAAAATTTTTTCTATAGTCTTCCAAAGCTCAGCTCTCTAGCGTTTCTGGAAGTGGACAATGCTAATTTACATAACTTAACATTTATAGGGGAGGAAAGTTAATTAAACTTTGGGGTTTTTTAATTTTCTTTTATAGTTTTATCATAGTTTGTACAAGCTGTGCTTGACAATTACACTGGTCTGGTTGAAGCTCTAAGTAATGGCTTCGGACAAGTGTACGGATAGTCGTACTGTCAGGTGGACGGCTTTTTGAAGCTTGTAAAATGGACGGACTTTCTCGTGGAAGGTCGCTCTGGTTGAAGCTCTCTTGAGTAGTGGCTTCGGACAGGACAAGTGTACGGGCAGGTGGACGGACTTTCTCGTGGAAGGTCGCTCTGGTTGAAGCTCTCTTGCGTAGTGGCTTCGGACAGGACAAGTGTACGGACAGTCGTACTGGCAGGTGGACGGTTGGGCTGTAGTGGTGTTCTTCCTACGGGCGTCGGCGGCGGTTTCTTTGCTCGAAGGACCAATGCGCTTGATCCAGCTCGAAGGACCAATGTACAAGCTGTGCTTGACAATTACACTTGCTTAACTCGGCTTGTTATAATACCGTTTTTATATTATAGTGTTAGGCTATTCGTCTTATGTTTTCTGAAATTACTTAAGCCGTTTCCACCCATGCGTGCCCACCCTGATTCCAAAAACGCATCACGTGACAGGATATGAATTCTCACCGGTTTTAAATGCAGCGTCACCTGATGCGTTTTTCGAATCAGAGTGGGCACGCATAGGTGGAAACCGGGTATATAACATATGAAATGTTAATAACACCCAACGGACTATTATTATTTTGAGAATTTGCTACATTTGATTTGTTTTTAATTTTAGAGATCGTTAAGTTTATTAATTTCTCAGAATAACCATTCTGTTGTAAGTCCTTTTTAATGTTGTAGATTTTTGGTGGTTAATTCTTCATTATTACTACAAAATACTGTAACAAAATGGGGGGATTTGAGCATAAATGGTATTTTTGCCATTTATAAGTTTTTAAAGATTTTTAATTAAATATTGTTTTGTCATCAACAAGCATTAATTATATGCAAGACTAGGTTAAGATTAAGTAAAATTTATGGCAACTCGGCGACTTGTTTTTAGGCATATTTTCAGGTTCGCCGTATTTTAATAAAAGTTGTATTCGGCTAATATGTCCTTTGAGCCACTAACATCAAAATAATTCTTATTTTGTAACTGGAAACAAATTTTAAACTATTTTCAATTAAAAAAAACACACTGTGTAATTTTACTTTCTAACGGGTTTTTAAGTCTGGCTTGCATTGCTATTTTGTCTCTTAGTGGAGCGCTTAAAGCGGAGTCTATCTCTTTCTCGCCAAGGCGAAAGGGAGTAGAATTCTAGCCAATCAACGCCAAGATATTTGTCCCTTCAAGCGCAGGGTCGCTTTAACTGAGACGGGAAACTTTCGAAAGTCGTCAGGGAGTTTACTCTTTAGTTTGCCTTTGCTTGGTACGTTACGCTTTCATTCACACTTCTTAAGGGGGGTTTTATTTCAACTGGGGAAATTTATCAATTATTTTAACATTGTATAAAACTGTTAACTTTAATATTCATAATTATTTTGGTCTTTTCTTTTAGAGTTTATTAATTTTAAAGCTTTTATTTATTACTGTTTCCAGTGTTTTGAAATAATGTTTTTATCTGTTTTATGGTTTATTTTAACAACAAAATACAAACCATTCGTTGCCCTAAAATCGGCATTTTTAATCAATAACATATCCCAAACCTAAACAGTAATATTAAGTAAATTAAACAGTTGATTGAATAGTTTCACTCATTCAATCAACGTTTAAGATGTTGACAAATATATATAAAAGGTTTAAAAAACCTAAAAGTTTAAAAAGTGTAAATATTTGAATACAAAAGTTTAATAGTAGTAAAAAGTCGATATTTAACTAATAAATATAAGAAGTGAAAGTGTGAAGCTACAAGAAGAAAATTGAAAAGGTATGTATGATTATCCTACATTAGTTATACATTTGAGAAAAACGTTTATAGCATACTTTTCCTCCAAGAACCGTCAAATTCCCTTTCGAGATCGTGTAAATTTAATAACATATAGTTACATTTAAACCTTTGTTCAACTGACTTTGCAAAAACTATACTGTGTGTGTGTGTTTTAGACTTACTTTTCTTAATGGGCATGTCTCCGCAATTTTGGGGGTCTGACGTTGCGGCGTCGCCATCTTGGGAGTCACACTCGCCGATGTGGTAGCCCTGGAGGCAATTGCGGCAAAACACAAAGCCGCACCCGTTAATGCACGTTACCTTGATGCAGTCTGGATCAGTCAAAATACCTAAATAATATTTTATTTTATCCCAATCAATTTATTATTAGTATACAGGGTGTCCCAGAACTAATGGTTCATCGTTAAACTGTAGATTCCTTGGGTCAAAATATTACGATTTAGCCATACTTACCTTAGTCCAAAAGTTCGTACTAACCGAGATACAGGGTGTTAAACTTTATTTTTTCAATTTGATTTTTTTTAATAACTTTTTTACTAATTAATATTTTACAAAAACTAGCCTGTGAGTTTTTTTAAAATTGGCAAGTCGATTCCGTTAAAAAATTTAATGTACAATGTACAGGGTTTTTGGACCACTGCCATTGCATAAAAATCAGTATATTTTTTTGTGCCTCAGTGTTTACCAGTTTTTATGTAAAATAATGGTTTTCCCATCCTTTTTATGTAAAAAAGTTATACTGTTTTAAAGTCGCTCAGAGCAACGGTTTTTGAGTTTTTTGCATTTAAAGTTTTTATTGCATGTGAGTGATTTGCCTAATTTATGTATGATCCTTCCTTGAATTATTTCTACTAATTAATAATTTTGCACAAAAAATTGGGTTTGGTGATTTTTGGGCATGGACAATTTAATTTTGGTTAAAAAAAAAAAAAAATTATATACAAGGTCATCGAAGAAATATATGTTATATGTTCTCTGACAAGGTGTTCTCTGGCTCGGTACCGTTACATTAAAATAGGTTGTTCCTCGGCGTATACAAGATTCTGTAAAAAACATTAATTTTTTTATTTTTTAAGTGAAAAAGTTATAGTGTTTAGATGTCGCTTAGTGCAATGGTTTTTAAGATATTTTAATTATAAGTTTTTATTGTATGCGTAAAAGATTTTTGATTAAATTCTTATCTACTTCATACATATTAGCTATAATCAATAATTTTTTATAGCATTTTAAGATTGGATGTTTTCTTAAGAAATATTAAGTTAAAAAATATACAGGATGGTTCTTGAATTATCATAAGTGTGTTAAAACAATTGTAAGTTATTGTCCGTTATTACAACTATTTTTTTATTGTTTTGAAAGAAAATTATAATTATTAATAAAGTAATATTTTATTATTTATAAAAAAAAAAATAAAATTTCTTAAGCATGGCGCTTTCAGCAACAAAGTTAACATTTTAAAATTGACAAATAGTAAATCAAACTTAAAATTGTTTATTATAGTAGGCTTTGAAAATAAAAAACAATAAAATCCAATAAAGTTGCTGTCTGCGTCTATTCTGTCAAACTTTCTTAAAACTACAGAACTGTTTGTAAAATTACTTAATAATTAAAATCATATTCTGTTTAAAAACCTGCTTAAGTATACACCGAGGTACCAAAAAAATACACTGAAGATTTTAATGCAATGGTAGTGGTCCAAAGAGCACCCTGTACATTGTACAACAACTTTTTCAACGGAATCGTCTTGTAAATATCAGAAAAACCTACTTGCTGGTTAGTTTTTGTAAAAATATTAATTAGTAGAAGGAATTGAAGAAAATATCATACATAAATTAGGCATTTCACTCACATGCAATAAAAACTTTAAATGCAAAAATCTCAAAAACCGTTGCTCTGAGCGACTTTAAAACAGTATAACTTTTTTACATAAAAAGGATGCAAAAACCATTATTTTACATAAAAACTGGTATACACCGAGGCACAAAAAAAATACAGTGATTTTAATGCAATGATAGTGGTCCAAGGAATACCCTGTACATTGTACATCAAAAGTTTCAACGGAATCGTCTTGCCAATTTCAAAAAAAATTTACAAGCTGGTTATTTTTTGCAAAAATATTAATTAGTAAAAAAGTTATTAAAGAAAATCGAATTGAAAAAATAAAGTTTAACACCCTGTATCTCTGTTAGTACGAACTTTTAGACTAAGGTAAGTGTGGCTAACTCGTAATATTTTGACCCAAGGAATCTACAGTTTAACTATGTACCATTAGTTCTGGGACACCCTGTATACTCTTGTCTGGTTGTTACGAACATATTGATTTAGCCGGGCTATGACGTTTTCTATTCGTTGTTGTTTTGACTGTTTTAATGTCAAACAAATTGGGACCGACTTTTTACAAAACAAATTACCGTTTTTGCAACTAAATCAATATTTGCGCACATTTTAATATAATTTTGGATCTTCTTTTATGTTTCGGATCTTTATTTATTAGGTAAGTACAACACACTAATTATTGTCACCCGAACTGTTGTAGCATTTGATCTGATTTCTTATCTGTGTAGTTTGTGGTCATTTTTTTAAGATAAGGAAACAAAACAAAATACTTTGCCAATATATGGGCCCCTAAGCTCACACTAGGTACTATAGTTATAGTGTACGTGTGAGCTAATATAACTAAAAACTGAAATATACTTTATTCAACTCCAGACTAAATTACCTTTTGTTTGATACCACACAAGCCATGTTTTGACTTAAACTCAAATTTTTGAAATCTACCCCCACCCTTTAAAAAAAAACAAAAACTATAATAAATTTTGTTAAACTGCGGACTCAATTACCTTTCGTTTGATATCACACACGCCATATTTTCACTTAAACTCTAATTTTTGAAATTAACCCCCACCCTTTTTTTTAAAATAAATTAAAATGTATTTTGTTTAACTCCAGACTCAATTACCTTTCGTTTGATATCACACATGCCATATTTTCACTTAAACTCTAATTTTTGAAATTAATCCCCACCCTTTTTTTAAAAATAAATTAAAATGTATT
This sequence comes from Aspidapion aeneum, assembly GCA_963576565.1. NCBI lineage: Eukaryota > Metazoa > Arthropoda > Insecta > Coleoptera > Brentidae > Aspidapion > Aspidapion aeneum. The sequence continues at coordinate 225,186,947 of OY755038.1, read as the reverse complement.
TTGTTTAACTCCAGACTCAATTACCTTTCGTCTGATATCACACATGCCATATTTTCACTTAAACTCTAATTTTTGAAATTAACCCCCACCCTTTTTTTTTAAATAAATTAAAATGTATTTTGTTTAACTCCGGACTCAATTACCTTCCGTTTGATATCACACATGCCATATTTTCACTTAAACTCTAATTTTTGAAATTAACCCCCACCCTTTTTTTAAAAATAAATTAAAATGTATTTTGTTTAACTCCAGACTCAATTACCTTTCGTTTGATATCACACACGCCATATTTTCACATAAACTCTAATTTTTGAAATCTACCTCCACCCTTTTATATGGTTTGTGTTCGGTGGATTTTCTTCATTTTTAAATGGGACCATCTCGACCCAGCCTAGGTACCAAATTTCATTAAAATCGACCAAGCGGTTTTTGAGTTACGCGCGTTAGTTGTTACAGACAGACATATAGACAGACAGACGGCGCAACAAAAATCTTTCAAAATCATCTGAAACGCAAAGATATATAAAAAATTTTGAAATCGGTGCAACTTTTTTTTTCTCGAAAAAATTAGGATCACCATAGCTCACACTACTATAGTATAGTATATGTGTGAGCTAAAAGAACATAAAATGCCCTTATCAACAATTCGCCTTATAGGGCTCAAAATTTGGTTTAAAGGAGACTAGGAATGAGAGGAACGGGTGAAGAGGGGTTGTCGGGCCTGAGAATTATCACTACATTTTTTTTAAATAGTTTGAATCCAATTTTACGTTTTTTATTAAATTATATTTATACATGTTTGGAAAAATCAAAAAAACACTCGAAAAAAGGATCAGCTGCGATTTTGAAAATTATGTTTTTGTGTTCTAGGAAAGCTTCCCTACAAAACCACATTTTTAGTTTTTTGGGGTGTTTCTACCCAAACTTAATGGATGGCTAAAAAGTTTCTTACCCATTCCGCAGCCAGGCTGAGGACAAAGCACGCCTCCAGCTTGCAAAACAAACTCCTCGGCACCAAAACGATGGTACTGCTCGTACTGAGCCTCAGACAGAAGTCTAAAGTGATGGATCTCTTTGATGAACGAGTCTGCACAGCCTGTGGGACAGGCCAGTGTGTACCTGGAACACGGAATATACAGAGTCATTTAGATTGGGCACTTTTTGGGTGGTTTAATTAAGATACTTTTAGCGAAGATAGATAAATTCTGACTTTGAAAAAGCTTTCGATAGCATCGAGCAATGGGCAGTAAACATAGACTTATGTATATAGTGAAGCAACAATATCAATCAAAATCCATGAAGAAACCAAGCCAATCCGCATAAGAAGAGGTGTCCAAGATGACACAATATCCCCTTGACTATTTAACCAGGCCCTAAAAGATGTTTTTCAAAACTTAGATTGGGAAGAAATAGGCATCAACGTAAACGGACAATACTTGAACCTTTGACAGTGGGAAAGAAGAATTTAGAGACATCAGTTGGATGACTTGGTCGAGTTAATACCCTGAGAGTCTCTCGTTCTTGCATTGAGACACCGCAGCCTGCATAGATAGAAGTTTTCCGAAAATGTATGTATGGCTTTGGTAGTTCAGTGGTAGAATGTTTGCCTAGATAGCAAGAGATCCCGGGTTCGATCCCCGGCCGAAGCAGAAAACTTTTTTCTTATTTTTCTTTCTTTAATTTCACTTGTTGTTTACAATGTATCCTTCCTGTACTCACATATGAATCCCAGACCTGGACACTTACAAAATCAAACATGGATAAGGTAACAAAAGCCCAAAGATCAATGGAAAGACAAACGTTACATGTAAAGCTACCAGGAAGAAAAAGGAATGAATGGATAAGAAATAAAACAAAAGTAAGGGATGTCAGAGAAGAGGTAGCAAAATTAAAATGGAAATTTTGTCGGTCATAATATCAGACAGATAGACGATCGATGGAACACAGGTATGGGAAGATCTCAAATGAGATGGGCGACGATTGAAGAAACATGCGGGGACTAGATGGATGAACACGGCGACAGACAGAGAAGAGTGGAAGATATTGGGGGAGGCCTATGTCCAAAGATGGATCAAAGGGCGGCGGATAAAAGTACAAAAGGTCGAAAAAATAAGCTCGAAAGTACAAAATGTCGAAAGTAAAAAAGATCGAAAGTACAAAAGATCGAAAAACCAAAGGTCGAAAATTAAAAATGTCGAAAGTACAAAAGGTCGAAAAAATAAGCTCGAAAGTACCAAAGGTCGAAAGTACAAAAGGACAAAAGTACAAAATGTCGAAAGTAAAAAAGATAGAAAGTACAAAAAATCGAAAAACCAAAGGCCGAAAATTAAAAATGTCGAAAGTACAAAGGGTCGAAAGAACAAAAGATCGAAAATACAAAAGATCGAAAGTACCAAAGGTCGAAAGTACAAAAGGACAAAAGTACAAAATGTCGAAAGTAAAAAAGATAGAAAGTACAAAAGATCGAAAAACCAAAGGTCGAAAGTACAAAAGGTCGAAAGTCCAAAAGGTCGAAAGTACAAAAGATCGAAAAACCAAAGGTCGAAAATTAAAAATGTCGAAAGTACAAACGGTCGAAAAAATAAGCTCGAAAGTACCAAAGGTCGAAAGTACAAAAGGACAAAAGTACAAAATGTCGAAAGTAAAAAAGATAGAAAGTACAAAAGATCGAAAAACCAAAGGTCGAAAATTAAAAATGTCGAAAGTACAAAAGGTCGAAAAAATAAGCTTGAAAGTACCAAAGGTCGAAAGTACAAAAGGACAAGTACAAAATGTCGAAAGTAAAAAAGATCGAAAGTACAAAAGATCGAAAAACCAAAGGTCGAAAATTAAAAATGTCGAAAGTACAAAAGGTCGAAAAAATAAGCTCGAAAGTACCAAAGGTCGAAACTACAAAAGGACAAAAGTACAAAATGTCGAAAGTAAAAAAGATAGAAAGTACAAAAGACCGAAAAACCAAAGGTCGAAAATTAAAAATGTCGAAAGTACAAAAGGTCGAAAAAATAAGCTCGAAAGTACCAAAGGTCGAAAGGACAAAAGTACAAAATGTCGAAAGTAAAAAAAGATCGAAAGTACAAAAGATTGAAAAACCAAAGGTCGAAAATTAAAAATGTCGAAAGTACAAAAGGTCGAAAAAATAAGCTCAAAAGTACCAAAGGTCGAAAGTACAAAATGTCGAAAGTAAAAAAGATCGAAAGTACAAAAGATCAAAAAACCAAAGGTCGAAAATTAAAAATGTCGAAAGTACAAAAGGTCAAAAAAATAAGCTCGAAAGTACCAAAGGTCGAAAGTACAAAAGGACAAAATGTCGAAAGTAAAAAAGATAGAAAGTACAAAAGATCGAAAAACCAAAGGTCGAAAATTAAAAATGTCGAAAGTACAAAAGGTCGAAAAAATAAGCTCGAAAGTACCAAACGTCAAAAGTACAAAAGGACAAAATGTCGAAACTAAAAAAGATAGGAAGTACAAAAGATCGAAAAACCAAAGGTCGAAAATTAAAAATGTCGAAAGTACAAAAGGTCTAAAGTACAAAAGATCGAAAGAACAAAAGATCGAAAGTACAAAAGGTCGAAAGTCCAAAAGGTCGAAAGTACAAAACGTCGAAAGTACAAAAAGTCGAAAAAAGATCGACAATACAAAATACTAAAAATACCAAGTTACTGTATCAAGACGAATTGACCGGTCCAGTCGAGGTGGACCCGGGGCCGAGGATAGGTTAGGTTACGGTCCCAACCAGACCCGGTTAGGTTAGTATATCAAAAAAAAAACTTTCCTGACGAGATCAGGGTAGTTTTTTTTTTGTAAACAAACCTAACCTGGTCAGGTTGGGTTAATAACCTAACCGGGTTAACTATGAACTATCCTCGACCTCTGGACTACCTCGGCTGGGCAGGGCAGTTCGACTTGGTTAGGTTTCAATCTTTTATTTTCATACTTTCGACCTTTTGTATTTTCGACCTATTGTATTTTCGACCTTTTGTATTTTCGACCTTTTGTATTTTCGGCCTTTTGTATTTTCGATCTATTGTATTTTCGACCTTTTGTATTTTCGACCTTTTGTATTTTCGACCTTTTGAATTTTCGACCTTTTGTATTTTCGACCTTTTGTATTTTCGACCTTTTGTATTTTCGACCTTTTGAATTTTCGACCTTTTCTATTTTCGACCTTTTGTATTTTCGACCTTTTGTATTTTCGACCTTTTGTACTTTCGACCTTTTGAATTTTCGACCTTATTTTTTAGACCTTTTGTACTTTCGACCTTTTATCCGCCGCCCGTACCGAAGAACTTACCCGAATTCGGGATGTTGCCAGAACTGCCTTTCTCGTAACTTGGTGCCGCAGTACTCGCGAAAACAGCTCAAACAGAGCACGTGATCTTCGCTGCAAGGGAACACAAACACCGTGTCCAATACGTCTAGGCAGGCTATGCAGGGCGCCATTTTTAAGTTGGGTCTGATTAGGTAAAGAGGCACGGCTTCGTCGTTTTCCCCTAAAAAACAAGAACTAACATTTTTGTTACTTCTAGCTTTAGGATGTGGTTTTTTTGCACCTCTATGGGCCCTACATTCTGCAACTCGGTGCTTTTGTTGATAAACTTTATACTTCTTGAAATATGAATTTTTAGAGTTTGCCCATTTTGGTCTTATGGGATTCCCTACCCTAAAATTCGCTAAATGACGTTTTTTCGAATCTTAACTTAAGGTGTAGTTTTTTGGCATCACTATGGCCAGCCAAACAGCAACTCGGTGCTTTGCCCCCTCTTAAAATCTAATGAATTTGCATGAATCCACAACCCTTAAATAAGTTTATTAAACAGGCACATTTTATTATTCCCAGACCAAATGCCATTTTTAGTAAATTAGTGGAAAAAAGTTTTTACTATTATTGACCTTAAAGAATGCGTTTTGGCACTTAAATTTTACAACAAAAAAATCTTTAAGAATTTGCATGGATCCCAAACCCTTAAATAAGTTCATATTTCATGATTTTCAGACCAAAAGTTAGTAATTTAGTGAGAATTTTTTAACTGTTATTAACCTTAAAGAACGCGTTTTGGTACTTACATTTTACAAAAATAGACATCTTTAAGAATATGCATAGATCCAAAACCCTTAAATAAGTTTATTAAGGTCATTAAACATGCATATTTCATTATTCCCAGACTAAATGCCATTTTTAGTAAATAGAAAAAAGTTTTTACTCTTCTAGCACTTAAAGAATGCGTTTTGGCACTTAAATTTTACAAAAATAGACAAATCTTTAAGAATATGCATGAATCCAAAACCCCTAAATAAATTTATTAAGCCCAAGTCTTGATTCCCAGACCAAACGTAATTTTTAATAAATTAGCTAAAAAAAATTATTTACTTTTATTGACCATAAGAACCATTTTGGCTATTTAAATTTATTTAAAAACTGGTTGTCAAAGAGTATTTTTTAAACAGTAATTTATTTAAAAAAATCTTACCTAGGGAAATATGTTCGGCGCATTTAAAATAAAATTCGGCAAAGTTTGGTTCAGTGTTGTTTAAAATTTTCCTACAGAGCTCATCATCATTATCACAGTCTCCTAAAAATTTAATATTTTGGTTAATAATCTTTTTTATTTTTATTCGTTATTTTTAACCTTAGGAAAAAAAATTAAAAAACATTTTCACCGGTATTTACTAAGACCTTAAAGCATTGTAGACCGGGTTTAAGTATCAAGTCTATAAACTTGATACCGACCGGTTTAAGTGTATTTTTTTAATACTCACAGGTCAAATAACTGCAAAGATTTGGTTCACCCTAATGTGCAATATGATAGTAAGCATTTCTCAGTGAGTTTCATCTCATATAAATTCAAATTAACTTTAGAAATAAAGAAAAACCACATAAAAATTTTGGAAGCAAACGTCATTTTTTGGAAATTTAATCTGCAGTTGTAGGATTCCCGCTAAAAATGCTCTCAAATTGTAGTACCACCCCTGAGGGGTGGTTTATAGTTCAAAAAACAATAGAAATAATCCATGATTGACAAAAAAACTTACATACAAAAATATTCAAAGCTAAATAATACATAAATAACTTAAAACTATATCTGTAGATGCATTACCGTATTAAATACGTATCAATATTTAAATACTGTAAAAAGCACAAGATATATTAGAATCCCTTTTCAATTACACATTCACTAAAACAATCGACCATCGGTTTAATCGTCGCTAACTTGTTGTGAAGCTGCCCCAGGGTTTCGTGAAAACCGAGCGAATATTTTTCTAAGTTACCCCGGGTGCAGTTACAAAATCTTTACCATCTTTTTAGCGTAAGCGTTTTAGCGTATATTGCTTTGTTTACAACCGTTTTATATTGATAAAAACTAAACACTTTCTTTAAAGCAGGTTATTATATATTGATAAATAAAATATAGTACATATTCCAAAGTATTGCATGTCGTTATTTTGATTCAAGTCACACAAAAGTTAAAACTATAACATTAAATTCATATTTTTCAATAAACTCTTTTTGACCATAGTCTATCAGTTAACATATTAGCAAAACGCTCTTGTGAGCAAAAGTTTGTATGGTAAAACAAAATGATTCAAAGTCAATTTTCATAGTCCACGAATTTTAAGCAACAACCGATAGATTAAAGTTCAAAATAAATCTCTCACCATAATTACAGCCAGAATGCCACCACTAATATTTAACACTACTTAGTTTTTTTGTTTTGTGGCATTACAGTTACCTTTGGCACATTTAGTCACTTTTATTATTTATTTATTTATTTTCACTTTTTGGTTTAGATTCAAAAATCATAACTTATTACGAATGATATTAAGTTTTTGACTGATTTGAACTGATGATCTTTTGCTATCCCGATCGCGCTTTTATAACAAGTCTTAAAGTGGGGAACAACATCGTTGTTTCCTGTCTCGTGATGTTTTTCACCATTTAAGGTCATACAAATATCAAAGTTTGGCCTAGTGGGCTTAACCTCGAGGTCTGCCCGCTTTTATTTTTAGCAATGCGCAAAGCCATGCAAACACTCAAGATTTTGCCTTGTTTGGCTGTCCTAATTAAAATTAGGTAGCGTTGGCGCCGTTTTTGTCTCGAGGCTTTAGAACCTTGATTTGGCGGATATTTCATCATCAAACAGAGTTGATAAACTATTCGTTTATTATTTAATTTAAGCTCAGAGTCTCCACAAGTAAGGTGTTGTTAAGTATTAGTCAGTGGTTATAGTCAAAGTTTAAGTGATGTGATGGGTTGAATACAATAACGTGAGTTACTTTAATTTAATATCGTACAATAGTGAGTGTTAAAAATAAATGAATTTTCTTTACGGTTCAACCTCTGAGTAAAATTATTAATTAAGTTGCCATTGTAAATTTTTAAAATTAAGCTGTTAGCTGACCCCTACATTGTCTAAAAAATTAACATGTAAAATATAGCGGACAGCTGACACTGACTTACACCATTTTTATTCAACATTTCCGAGTGACGTTTGGAGGTTTAAATATGGCTACCATTTTTAAACCAAAATATTTTATTATTTTTATTTATTTATAACCTTTGTGTGGAAATAATCTTTACAACGACAAAAGATGACCCATATCGCAAGGTATTTATGAACAATTTAAATAAATATTAAAAATTATTGCATTCACGGAAAAAATAAGTTAAACCTTCAATCAAAATGTAGACTTTTAAACTTAGGATTGTAGTACTTACCTCTGTACCCCCTTTAGTAAATACTGGTGTTTTTGTTTAGAATTTAAACACCTATTTAAAAAAATTATAGACTACTGGGTGTTCAATGAATTTTTTTAAATATTTTTTGGTAAAAAACACGAAAACTTCAAAACGCGATGCTCAATTTTTTTTTTGATTTAAGTATCTTAAAGAGCATCAAAAATTCTACTAGTTTTCCAACTTAAACTTTTTTCTATCTTTAATAATAAAATAGTTAGCAATGGTGGGCACTTAACTTGGAACACACTGTATATCTCAAAAACGACAGAAGCCAGAGGAACATAGTTTTCCCAAATTGATGGAAAAAATTATTTTCAACAAAAATACAGCTAGCAGAACCAGAACGTCTAATGACAATTTTTTAAATTTGGTTGATAGTGCGGATAAAAAGGAGTAGTTTCTACTTTCTGTATTTGATAAGACTGGAACAGACTGTAAAGAACTGGAAAAAAGAATAGTAAAAGCAAAAAAGGTTATTGGATGTCTTAACAGTATTTTATACAGCAGAAAGATAAAAAAGAATGTAAAATTTAACATATATGAAATAATGGTGAAAAGCACGCTGTTGTATGGAATTGAGACTTGTCGTGTAACAAAAAAATACAAAACAAAAATGGAAAGTGTCGAAATGGATGCAATAAGAAGATCAATGAGAATATCTAGAACAGATCACATAAGAAATGAGATCAGAAAAGAAAGAATGGGAATCGAGGGAAGCATAACGGATGACATCACTAAAAGGCAACTTATATGGTACGACCATGTACAACGGATGAACGACGAAAGATTACCAAAGCAGGTCCTAGAATGGCAACCAATAGGGCGCAGAAAAAGAGGGCGTCCTAAACTAGAATGGCAACAGTCAATCCAAAGATCAATGAGTCAAAAAAATCTGACAGAAGATGATTGTCAGGATCGAAGGAGGTGGAGGTTCTAAACCATCAGAAAAATTTATAGAATTTTTTTATGTATCTTAAAGACCATCAAAAATTCTACTAGTTTGCCAAGTTAAACTTTTTTCTATCTTTAATAATAAAAAAGTTAACAATGGAACACCCTGTATATCTCAAAAACAACACAAGCTAGAGTAACATAGTTTTCCCAGATTGGTTAAAATTTTAATTTTTAACAAAAATTCAGCTAACTGAACACCTGTGTGGATAAAACGATATAAAATTAATAAGTAACTCACGTTATTGTATTCAACCCATCACATCACTTAGACTTTTGACTATAACCACTGACTAACACTTTATACTACCTTACTTGTAGAGACTGTGAGCTTAATTTAAATAAAAAAAGAAAAGATCCTAGCCTTTTTATCAACTCGGTTCGATGATAAAATATCCGCCAACTCAAGGTTCTAAAGCCTCGAGACAAAAACGGCGCCAACGCTACCTAATTTTAATTAGGACAGCCAAACAAGGCAAAATCTTGAGTCTATGTTGGCATAAAAAGAAGTAGAAACTACTCACCAGTAATTTTTTTGGCCTCCAAAACATCACTCCAATTCTGGGGATCAGTGTGCACCGTAAATGCACCACTTTTACAAAAATGACATCTTACTCTAATTTTGCCCGCCTTTAAATCTCTACAAGTTGGACAAAACACATAAAAATGAACTTTGGATGACTTTTCATTTCGACTAGAAGAACTGTTTGAAACGTTTTTAGAGTCTAAGTTAGTGTTTGTGCCACTAGATGTCTCTAAAGTTGTGCTGGATGAATCATGACTTTCACTAAAAGAAATATAGTCCAATCATTAGAGACATAAAAAAGTCATTTTGGTCAAATGGCGCACAAATTCAGTTTTTTTTAAATAACTTGGTTTCTGTGAATTGTAGGAAAAAAAGTTTTAAATAAAAATTGCAGACAATAAAATTTCCTACAAAAACGTTAATTAACGTTTTTCTGTCAGACTAAGAGTTTTCGAGTTATCATATGCCGCTATTTTGGATTTTGCCAATTTTTTTTTTTTAGTGTTCTTTAACTTAAATGGCGGCCAAACTATTAGTCTGAACTCACGGTCTTTAAATATACGGTTGTCTGGTAACTCGGTGTGATGACGGCCGTGACGTCAGAGCTACGTCACAGTTTTCCTAGGAATCAGCAGTCAAACGCTGTTTATAGTGTAATTTCCTCTTTTGCCAGGAAATTTTGTACATTTTGGGTCTTGTCGTCTTGTACCTAGTGTTTATACCGTTTCCGTGCTTGCTATAAATGTATTATACCCTGTTTGCACCAAGGCATGCCCACCCCGATTAAAAAAACGCACGTGATGGGCCATTGATTTGCACCGGTTTTAAATGCAGCGTCACCTGATGCGTTTTTTGAATCGGGGCGGGCATGCATTGGTGGAAACAGGGTATTTAAGACTAACTAAAAGAAATTTTGGAAAAAGATGATTTAGTTTATATTGCAAGATTTAAGCACGAACGTATTGTGAAGCTGCCCCAGGGTTTCGTGAAAACCGAGCGAATATTTTTCTAAGTTACCCCGGGTGCAGTTACAAAATCTTTACCATCTTTTTAGCGTAAGCGTTTTAGCGTATATTGCTTTGTTTACAACCGTTTTATATTGATAAAAATTAAACACTTTCTTTAAAGCAGGTTATTATATATTGATAAATAAAATATAGTACATATTTCAAAGTATTGCATGTCGTTATTTTGATTCAAGTCACACAAAAGTTAAAACTATAACATTAAATTCATATTTTTCAATAAACTCTTTTTGACCATAGTCTATCAGTTAACATATTAGCAAAACGCTCTTGTGAGCAAAAGTTTGTATGGTAAAACAAAATGATTCAAAGTCAATTTTCATAGTCCACGAATTTTAAGCAACAACCAAAAGATTAAAGTTCAAAATAAATCTCTCACCATAATTACAGCTAGAATGCTAAAAATTGCTAAAAATAAAAGCGGGCAGGTTAATCCCACTAGGCCAAACTTTGATATTTGTATGACCTTAAATGGTGAAAAATATCACAAGACAGGAAACAACGATGTTGTTCCCCACTTTAAGACTTGTTATAAAAGCGCGATCGGGATAGCAAAAGATCATCAGTTCAAATCAGTCAAAAACTTCATTCGTAATAAGTTATGATTTTTGAATCCAAACCAAAAAGTGAAAATAAGTAAATAAATAATAAAAGTGACTAAATTTGCCAAAGGTAACTGTAATGCCACAAAACAAAAAAACTAAGTAGTGTTAAATATTAGTGGTGGCATTCTGGCTGTAATTATGGTGAGAGATTTATTTTGAACTTTAATCTATCGGTTTGTTGCTTAAAATTCGTGGACTATGAAAATTGACTTTGAATCATTTTGTTTTACCATACAAACTTTTGCTCACAAGAGCGTTTTGCTAATATGTTAACTGATAGACTATGGTCAAAAAGAGTTTATTGAAAAGTATGATTTTAATATTATAATTTTAACTTTTGTGTGACTTGAATAAAAATAATGACATGCAATATTTTGGAATATGTACTATATTTTATTTATCAATATATAATAACTTGCTTTAATGAAAGTGTTTAATTTATATCAATAAAACGGTTTTAAACAAAGCAATATACGCTAAAACGCTTACGCTCAAACTATGGTAAAGATGTAGCGGCGCAGTTCACCTGTTTTCGGTCCGCTGCTATGGTAACGTACCGCGTGGTCATTCAGTAAACAAATCGAGAAGCAATCAAAACAAACAAGCACGAGTTTTATGATTAGGTGTGTTCCATATCATTTCGATATTTAAAACAATTTTCATCAATTGCGATAAATTAGTGCATATTTTCGACAATTCGTCTTTTTTCTATTTCAGAAGCATTAATTTAGCGTTAATTGCATATTTACCGACATTTCTGTGATTAGATGTGTTCCATATCATTTCGATATTTAAAACAATTTTCATCAATTTTCGACAATTCGTCATTTTTCTATTTCAGAAGCATTAATTTAGCGTTAATTGTATATTTACCGACAATTTCGTCATTTCAAAGGTAAAATCATGTCTATCAAAAAAGCCGTGCAAAAACGCAAGGGTTTTTTATCTGCGATCACCGAGTGTTATGTGTTTTCACAGACCGCGGCAACGGACGAAAAAGAGAGAAACGAGTTTCAAGTGAGGTATTCCGATTTGGATGAAACCTTCGATAAATGCATGCTGGCGCATAATGATGTCATTATGTTCATAGACGACTCGGACGACGAGGAGTTTAAAACGCAGGATGCGATCCTTTCAGAAGCTCGTAAATATTTTTATGCGTGTAAGGGGGTTTACTCTAAAATGTTTCCGTTGTGGCCCCATCCTTTTCGGGATCATATGTTCGACAAAACGAAACTCCAAAACTCAAAGAGTTAGGTATTCCCATATTTCGAGGTGATAAAAAATTATGGCCAAGCTTTTTCGATCTTTTTAATAACATTATAAATCAAAGTCTAAGTAACGTTCGAAAACTTCAATATTTATTTTCATATCTCGAGGATGAGCCTTTAAAATTGATATCAGGGATTAGCTTATCTGATCAAAATTATAAAATTGCTATGGTTAAGATTTTGTAACTGCACCCGGGGTAACTTAGAAAAATATTCGCTCGGTTTTCACGAAACCCTGGGGCAGCTTCACACCATTGACTTAGAGTCATTTCAATTTCCTTTCTTTTAATATTTTTGATAATATTTCTCCAAAAAAAAACTCATTTTAATTGCCTCCTATCCATAAAAAAAAAATAATATTGCAGTGAGGCAAAAAAGTTAAATTAATATGAACAAGAGAGTCGAATTAACTTAGGAAAAGTATTTACAATCGTGTCCTGAATCTGATATTTAAAAAACTGTTGGAATTTTTATCATAAATTTTTAAATTATTTAATTTTTTAATAAATTTTGGTATTTTTGCGGCATCTATCTTTATTTCTCTCATAATATAACGTATAGGTCTCTCTTTATTGATCGTGGAGCAGGCATATTATTGCGTCATAGGCTGCCGAGTTCTTATTGGCTGGGAGTTAACAGACAACCGGTTTATTTACGGACCGTGGTATCTGAACCCACGTTATTAAACCTATCAATATTTTTGAGATTTTACTAGCAGCATCGCCACGTATAGTTGCGATTTTTCACTTTGACGAAATCTATCAGGCAGTGCTTTGGCCTCTAAACTCCAAAAACCTGTTAAGGGACTGATCCCTTGTTCACGATCACGACGCATCCGTTATTAACCTGATATAAAGATACATTAATACTCTGTAAAAGTGTTTACTGTGAACTTTTATAACTTCTTTTCGCGTCTCTTTTAAGTAAAAAAAATGTTATTAAAAAAAAGTGACCAAAAAAGACGCAGAAAGTCAGTAGGTTTGAGAACTCTTAATCTAGTGGCGTTTTAAAATATTGTTACAAATTTAAGTTATTTAAATTTGTTATTTAAGGTTGTATTCTTAGTCTAGGTTTTAGTTGCGTTGTCTGTGGCTTGCGGTCGCGGTAGTGCGGGAACTTTCCGGACGTCGAAGGCTGCCGGATAGTTCGAGAGAGATGGACGATCCTATATATAGGGCCGGGGTCGCGCACCAGGGAGTCAGTCACAGATACCGTACTGTAGTGGTCGTGAGATATTAACACGAAGTTAATAGACCGATTATAGTAGTGAATTATCAGCGAGTTGTTAGTAAGTGTAAGTACGTATTTTTGTACATAATTATCGAAATAAATTGACATATAGTTTTTCAACAATTGCGAGTTTTAATTTGTCGTTGTGAACCCGTAACAATTGGTGTCAGAAGTGAGATTAAAAGAAATAAATAGTGCAAAGACTATCCTTACACAGTACCACCGGCTAGGACAATTAAAAAGAAGAACAGTAAGTGATTTTGCCAGAATATTCGGAATTGAATAGTGCAAAGACTACCCTTACATATTACCACCGGATAGGACAATTGGACAGAAAAACAGTAAGTGATGTTTCCAGAATATTCGAAGAAGTTCGATATTGTTTTATTCAAAAACTAAAAGAGATATTTAAGAACCGACTTCGACATTAACTTTACAGTCCAAAAATTGATAATTAGAGAGATTTTCTAGAAGATTCCATAACATTCTACGACGTTCTATTCAAAAACTAGAAGAGATATACAAATACCGATTTCGACATTAGTTTAGTTATTTCAAAAGTAAGAATTAGAAAGAATTTCTAGAAGATTCCATAACATTCTACGACGTTCTATTCAAAAACTAGAAGAGATATACAAATACCGACTTCGACAGTAGCTTAGTTATTTTAAAAGTAAGAATTAGAAATTATTTCTAGAATATTTCATAACATTCTACGACGGTCTATTCGAGAACCAAAAGAGATAATCAAAAAGTGACTTCTACATTTGCCTAGTAGCAGAAAGAGTAGCATTTACCAGTATATTCCAGAACATTCCATTAGGTTCTATTTAAGAATCGGAAGAGATATTGAAAAACCGACTTCGACATTCGCTTTATCGCCCTAAAATAGACGTTTTAAGTGATTTATCAGGAAGTTGATGCTTACTAGACAAGGATCGGCAAAGATGGAAGATCTAACTAAAATGATGCAGGCTCTAGCAGCTCAAATGGCTCAAAACCAGGGCGATATGAAACACACCATGGACGACATGAAACACACTATTGAACAAAATCAGAATGATATGAGACAGACCATCGAACAAAACCGAAACGATATGAAACAGACATTTGAGCAAAGATTAGATGGCATTCAAGAAAACTTCGATCAAATAAAGAGCAACTCCGAACAGCTGAGAGAAGAGTTCAAGAGTGCAACCGAAGATCTTAAGGAAGAAATAACTCAAAGAATGCATAGTGTGGAACAAAAGGTACAAAATAAATTGCAGAATGTAGAAGAAAAGGTACAAAATGTTGAGGAAAAGGTACAAAATGTTGAAGAAAAAGTGGAGACCAAACTATAGAATGTTAGGGAAGAAGTTTTTCAAACCATAGAAGAAAAATTCCAGGACATGTCAAAACAGTTTATACAGCTTCAGAAAGAACACAACAAAATAAAAGCTCAAGGATGTGTTGTAAATTCCAACCAAAACATTAAGCCTCCAAATTGTGATGGTACGTCTTCCTGGTCTACTTACAAACAACAGTTTGAAGCTGCCGCTGCTGCAAATGGTTGGGATGATGAAGAAAAAGCTAGAGCTTTGTGTATTTTTGTACATAATTATCGAAATAAATTGACATATAGTTTTTCAACAATTGCGAGTTTTAATTTGTCGTTGTGAACCCGTAACAATATGTTGTGGAGGACTTTTCAAGTGTGAATTTGGTACATGAAAATAACGAGGATAAAAAACACGTTATATACACAGCACCAGAAACTTCAACAAAAAGTACATTTTTATAGCTTGATTTCTCCTTGTTTTTAAGTTATCTTTAAGCATGTAGATTTAACAAAATAAATATTACATGGTATGAGGTTGTTTTCAAGTAAAAAAAAATGTTGATGTGATTTTTGTGCTATGTAGGTTACCTTGAAAACATGGAATCACTCAAAGTCTCACATAGAGGCTTATTTGACACATGGCTTTCCTCAATTTCTCTGATTTCCGATCGCATAATGTGACTGTTTATCTTAGGAACTTTTCTTTCAGCTTTCATTTTAACTGCATGTAGAATGCTCTGTTCACCAAGGTCGCATTCGTTTATTGTGACGTCATCACCTAGTTCCTTGCCTGCAAAGATTATTTTAATTTCGTCCACATGGAGACCTATTCTTGGAGCTACGATTTCTTTTACCTGCGAAAAAATAGATGCAATTAGAATAGGGTATTGACAAATTTTAGAAAAGAGTTTAGAATGATACATAGATCTCTAATTTGCTACGCAAAATTATTAAAATAGTATATTTTACCATGACTACATTTAAAATCAAGTTTTCTAATTTCCGATTTGAATTTGCCGCTAAAACGCTCATTTCTAGCATGGCGTTGCAATGACGTCACAGCGCAGTAAACTCGCGGACAGATACACGCCATTCAAGTGTTTATTTGTCTGTGTTTTTACTGTTTTTATATAAAAAAATTTCCTATAAGTGGTGTGTAGTGCCTCAGTGTTCGAATACTAGCATAAAAACACCTGAAAAACTATTTATTCATGTGCCTGCAGCAGTAACAGAACTGAAAAACTGGCTAGAACTTGCTCGATGAGACCCAAGGGACTTATCTAATACATCTTCACTTTACATTTGTGAAGATCACTTTGATGTGACTATAACTAAATTGTTTCTATTAATTTTTCTCACGTTGTCTATAATATATATAACTATTTCGTAAATGACGATGAAATTTTTGAGGTTATATTCATTACAAGGGGTAAACTATAATAGGCAGAAAGGTGTACAAATTTTTAAGCGGTGCTAGGCAGATTAGGCAGGACTAGGGAGTACTTCTAAATGCAGGATTAGGCAGTGCACATGCAGGCTAAATGTAGGACTGAGCAGTGCATATGCAAGACTAGGCCATGCATAGGCAGGACTAGGCAGTACCTACGCAGGACTATGCAGTGTAACCTATGCAGTACTTCAAGTATTGCTGGTCGTTGTATACTTTTTGCCTCCCTGTCCTGCAATTTTTGATTGTTTCTTAATGCTTAAAATAATAATGATTGGGTATTTAAATGAATCTATTGTAAGTGGCATATTAAACAAAAAAGCAAAACATATAACCTAACCTCAAAATCTAAATGAGTAAAAGTAGGCGAAGAATATCATAAAAGAACTTTCAGTTATATACAAAACAACTCATCGAATACTTACATCAACATTGTAACGTTTCTAAATTCCACAGAACAAAAATCACTGTTATTGGCAAAGAAGCCTGCCACCATAAAGGAATGCAGCATTGGCAAGTTGGAGTTATCGGCTTTGGAGAATCCGTTTTCCATTGAAAATATTTTTTAAAAGCAAAACACAAAATAAAATCTAATTTAGGACGATAATTCGCACTTTAAACCAAAGCAAACATTACCATCCATAAGAAAATAACACAGAAAATAGGTTCGTTCGAGGCGTTTACTGTTTTGTGACGTCACTCGCAGCTGATTGGTAGACCGCCTATTTTGAATCACGTGGCTAATTGTTTTAAATCAATGAATTTATTTAATTAAAAGAACTATGAATTTGAGAAAAAATTAAACAAAACAGTTTGTTTTTAGCATACCCAAGAGATATCTAAAAATAAATATATATTTAAACCCCCCCATGAGGCAAATAAAAAGAATAATGCTACATGAATGTTCTGAAACTAAGTGGCAGATAAACCACTGTATTTGATTTTTTCTGAAACTAAAACAACGCGGTTAAGGTTTTTAAAATTCGTAAATACGTAGTGCCTTACGTCAAAAGGAAATCTGTAAATAACTTAAAGATTTTTTTACACTAGTATGAAAATCGCATTTTTGGATTTTTAGCTCACACTACTACTATAAGTAGTGTGAGCTATGGTGATCCTAATTTTTTCGAGAAAAAAAAAGTTGCTCCGATTTCAAAAATTGTTATATATCTTTGCGTTTCAGATGATTTTGAAACTTTTTTGTTTTGCTGTCTGTCTGTCTGTCTGTCTGTCTGTCTGTATGTCTGTCTGTCTGTATGTCTGTCTGTATGTCTGTCTGTATGTCTGTCTGTATGTCTGTCTGTCTGTATGTCTGTCTGTATGTCTGTCTGTATGTCTGTCTGTATGTCTGTCTGTATGTCTGTCTGTATGTCTGTCTGTATGTCTGTCTGTATGTCTGTCTGTATGTCTGTCTGTATGTTTGTCTGTATGTCTGTCTGTCTGTATGTCTGTCTGTATGTCTGTCTGTATGTCTGTCTGTATGTCTGTCTGTATGTCTGTCTGTATGTCTGTCTGTATGTCTGTCTGTATGTCTGTCTGTATGTCTGTCTGTATGTCTGTCTGTATGTCTGTCTGTATGTCTGTCTGTATGTCTGTCTGTCTGTATGTCTGTCTGTATGTCTGTCTGTATGTCTGTCTGTATGTCTGTCTGTATGTCTGTCTGTATGTCTGTATGTCTGTATGTCTGTCTGTATGTCTGTCTGTATGTCTGTCTGTATGTCTGTCTGTATGTCTGTCTGTATGTCTGTCTGTATGTCTGTCTGTATGTCTGTCTGTATGTCTGTCTGTATGTCTGTCTGTATGTCTGTCTGTATGTCTGTCTGTATGTCTGTCTGTATGTCTGTCTGTATGTCTGTCTGTATGTCTGTCTGTATGTCTGTCTGTATGTCTGTCTGTATGTCTGTCTGTATGTCTGTCTGTATGTCTGTCTGTATGTCTGTCTGTATGTCTGTCTGTATGTCTGTCTGTATGTCTGTCTGTATGTCTGTCTGTATGTCTGTCTGTATGTCTGTCTGTATGTCTGTCTGTAACGACCAACCCGCATAACTCAAAAACCGCTTTTCCGATTTTAATGAAATTTGGTACCTAAGTTGGGTCTTGGGCCGTGATGGTCCCATTTAAAAATGAACAAAATCCACCGAACGCAAGCCAAATAAAAGGGTGGGGGTAGATTCCAAAAATTAGAGTTTATGTGAAAATATGGCGTGTGTGATATCAAACGAAAGCTAATTAAGTCTGGAGTTAAAAAAAATGAATTTTAGTTTATTTTTAAAAAAAGGGTGGGGTAGATGTCAAAAATTAGAGTTTAAGTGAAAATATGGCGTGTGTGATATCAAACGAAAGGTAATTGAGTCTGGAGTTAAACAAAATACATTTTAGTTTTTTTCAAAAGGGTAGATTAAAAAAATTTGAGTTTAAGTCAAAACATGGCTTGTGTGGTATCAAACGAAAGGTAATTGAGTCTGGAGTTGAATAAAATATATTTCAGTTTTTGATTATATTAGCTCACACCATAACTATAGTACCTAGTGTGAGCTTAGGTGCCCATAGATTGGCAGAGTATTTTTAAATACAGGGGTTTTGCTAAGCAGGGCAGAGGTGCGATCAGGTGTTTGGGTGGCTTATGTGGCCAGAAAGCTACTTTTTAATTAATTGATTTGTGATAATCTTTTGATGAAAAATGGCAAAGCGATCAAATCAAAATTCAAAATGATATCATTAGTTCATTCAACTTATTGATTTTGAATTTAATTCTAGACAAAATAAGGCAAAATGATTTCTTCTCACCACTGGCGTGGCGGGGGCGCGGGGGGGGGGTTGGTCATCAAAGTCACTGAAATTCACATTTTTTTGGTTATGATATTTTCCTGCCAAGTTCATTGGCGTTGCACTAAAATAATTTAAATTGTCAGCAGTGAGTGACATCAATCATCATGCAACATATAAACAAACATCTTTGTCTTTGTTATAAAATGTTTATTTTTATTTTCCAATGCTTATTTATGAATTAACAAGGACACAAGCTGTGTCTCTCTCTAAACATCATTAGAGTATAGAGGACCGATATTTTCATCCTTTGATTTTGACTCTATACAATAGGGAGAAGAATTAACTGTGAAGAAGAAGAAGAATGAACCCCGAGACAACAACACTCCAAAACCTTTCTAAGCAAGCCTGGAATAAAACAGGAATAGCCTAAGAATAATCACAGGGCTATACACAGGCCAATGCTGACTTAACAAACACATGAACAGACTGGGAGTAAGCAACACACCAGCGTGTAGGTTCTGTGGTGTTGAGGAGGAACCGCCACTTCATCTAATCTGCCACTGTGTAGCAAGACAAAGAAATAGGGTGAAAATATTCTGACCTGGACAGATAGAGCCTCAAGATCTTGAGGAAATATCACCAAACAAACTGATCTGCTTCATAAAGGAGATAGGTATTGGTGATATTTAAGTTGGGATGAGCCACAATAGACCACTTGAGTCGCAGTGGAGGGGCGACAGTTGCACCACTCATAATCAAACCTAACCTTACCTAATTAACTGTGTCAATCTCGTGTGTGTTTGTGCATTTTCTTGTATGTGTGGACCAATTAGAGCATGTAGTCAAGGGAGACGAACAAAATTTTCTCATAAATCAAGAATACAGCCACAGGATTTTTTTATAAGAATAGATAATACAAGCACCATTTTAAGGTCATTTTTATTGAAAAGACAGTGAATATATTATGATTACCTTTCTGATATCCCACATAGGATCCAAATCTATAAATAGGGATTTGCCTGCTGAAGTCTTAATAAAAACACCCAAAGAGTTTTCGTTTTCGCCATGGGTAACTTTACTAAAATTAAACAGGTTCAACATCTTCGCTAAAAAACTTCTTAATAAATTTATCAGAAAACTCATTAGAATAATAACTAACAATAACAATAAAAAAAAAAGGCGAAAATACTTTTTTATAACTTATCAGCTGTTTTCTGTTTGTTTACAATATTCACAGAACATCAAAGAATTTTTCGTTGGTTATTTAAGCAGAGCCCCCTTAGTTTTTCTTTCCAAAGAAGCGTAAGAGATGTCGCTACAATTAATATTTTCCTTATAATACCTGTTTTTTAATTTGGTGGTGATAGTTTTTTCGTTAAATGACAGGGTAATTTTAGAGTCGGATTAATCGAATCCCAAAAAGTAAACGATAAAACTTTTTTATTTTTACCAGTCAAGTTCGGAACAGGAGCAAAATTTTCGGAACAGGTTTTACCTGTTCCTACAAATACTCTGTTCCGACTAGGGATGGGCTCTCGGAACAGGTTTTCCAAGTTGTTCCGTTTGGTCGGTAAATTTTTTAATCATCTCAGCAAGCAGTGCTGGAGAACTATCGATAGTTTGGATTGATTTAGTAGGTAAATTGTATTTCTACAATTTGTTTTTACTGACAAAATACCAAAATTAAGAATTAAATAAAAAAATTAAGTACATACTAGGGACCCATTGCAATAAAGTCAGGCACAAATTGTGCCGGACACTACATTGACAGTTTCGCATTAAAAACTGACAGTTGATCTTTCAAAATTGACATACCAAAGTCGAATTTAGAAATACAGTCGTTTATTTTCTATTAATTGTGGCGTCAATATTAATTCCGGCTCTTATAATACACAATGGCCTTATTTTAAAAGAAGACAGCTGTTCTTATAATGTGAAACTGTCAATATAGTGCCCGGTACAATTTGTGCCTGGCTTTATTGCAATAGGTCCCTATTAGGTAGATAATATTATAAAAAAAACCTTAGGGTTTATAATAGCGTGATCTTTAATGCCGCTTGCGGCTGCCAGCTGAGTATATCGCAAAATTCAAGAGATGGCGCCATAAATACACTTTTAAAAACAATGGCTTGAAATAAAATGTTTATTCTACAAAGGATCTTACATAAAAAGAATATTTTATTTATGGTGTTTTTTTTTAATCGCGATTACGAGGCGTATCAAAAAAAAAACAAGTTTATATTTTTAAAAAAATCGGTAGAAAACTATGGTACTACCGAAAAATCGGTAGAGGTGGCAACACTAGCCCATCCCTAATGCTTTACTCAGAGTTTACTCTATTAAAACTTTTCAACCCGTTCTGTCAAAAAACAAAAAAACGGGTGTAAAAAATTTGGTTAAGTTTTTTTTGTATTTTCCCAATACCAGAAACAGTTTCGAATAAGAGTTTTAAATAATCACTTAATATGACCTCAGAAAAGTATGGATTTGGGTGACATCTACTAACTCACAAAGCATATACAAAAATCATCAATCTATTGATCAAAAAAATATAGGTATGGCTGGCCTAACTGCAATACCCCGTTTTTATATTTTGAAGATTTCACTGGTCGGCATGACACCATTCTTGCCGATTCTTATGTAAAATGACCTGAATCCAAATATGAACTCCGTTTTTCCCCATCACCCCCCATTTTTGGGGGGACCCCCCTATCAATTTTTACTGCTTTTCGATAGTTTGGTGGGACGGAAAGGATTTTTTTCATTGGCGTAGCTAGCCTTGCTTTTCAGGGGGGGCCGTGGCCCCGGTCTATCTTGAAAAAAAGGCAAACATATGATTTAAAGAGTCGTGCAAAGTGTGCAATGAATAAAAAAAAATACGCGCATTAAATGTTCTAATATTTTAATATAACAAATTTAATAATACATTTACCAACTTATTTATATGTATACACAGCAAGTATGTAATTCAGCAATTCTACAAAGAAAGTTTTCTACGTCGCTGACTGAAAGCGTCTAAGTCGACCTCAACATCTTTTTCTTGAGTCATAGTTGTTCTAAGCCAATTAAAAACTCTCCTCATGGCAGAGAAAGACCTCTCGCAAGTTGCACTTGAAATTGGAAGAATACTGGCAACTTTAAAAAGTTGGTAGAGGTTTGGATAGGTGTTTTCTGCTATATGTTGTTTGATAGAATCATGACCAACAGTTTGATTTAACCGAAAAATACAATTCTTTAAAACGGTCATTTCTGCTCTTAGAGCAGAAGTATTAATATTAAAAATTTCCCGGTATTGCTCGACGAATTTATTCCATTTAACGACGTGGGAAAACTTAATATGAAAATTAAATTGTCACCAAAATCGGAAAATTTTCATAAGACACTAAACGCTAACCTCAAAAAAACTAAAAAGATTATTATATTTATTTTAGAAAAACAGTTTAAAAAGGTCTTTTATAACCTTACGACATCTACAACCCGATTTCGGAAACAGAGGGGCAAAGGTCGCTGTCTTTATTAAATGCGAAATTTAACTTACACATCTATAATATTTTACAAGATGTCGCCAATATGTATGAAATATTCAATATGCATAATTATGTTTAAATTTAAAAAATATTTTCGGGAAATTGCATAAGTGCAGAAAAGTTACCGATAATTTAAAGAGAAAAAAGCTAATTCCGCAAGACAAGGGCTTTTTCCTGAAATGTAAACATTATCTGAATGATTTTAAATTTTAATGCACCTATTTTATTTGAATATTTCCCGAATAATAATAGAAAAGTATGTATTTTCAGCGTCATGTTCTTTTACTAGTAGTCGGTAGGGGAGGCCTTAAATATCTTAGGGGGGCCTGAAAGACTTCAGGGGGGGGGGCAGCCCCCCCTAGCTACGCCAATGATTTTTTTTGGCCCTAACAACATTATTTCTGAGACTGGAGAGTTTAGTCTTCTCAAACATTAGTATTTACAGCAAGGTGGTAAGCCATTTGTTTGGGGGGGGGTTGCATAAATGGTAAACGGACATTGTCGATTTTACCGTTTTATATGCATTTTATAAATATTTTTATAAAATTTTAACTGCCAGCAGCTTAACGGTAAAGGTAATAAACGTTAAAGCAAAGTATAAAGCAACATATTAGTATATAAAAGTATATATATACAGAAACCACTGGCATATACAAAAAATCACCTTGGAGGGGCTTGGAAATTTTTTCCACTTTTATTTATTAACATATTAAAAAGTGGGAAAATAAATAGTTTTACCATAATCTATTTTTAGATTTTTGGGGGGGTTTCGCCCCCAAGCCCCCCTCCCCCCTTGTATACGCTCATGCAGAAACTATAATAATAAAAAAATAAAATATTGTTGCTTTATTTGTGAATGGGACAGCCGAGCGCGGGACAAACATTACATTGTACGGAACTGGCCTTTACGAGAAAGATTTACTCCCGGTCAGAAAAATGTCGCCAACGATCCCTATTAGTCCCGCAAAATAATATTTACTTGCCGCCTTTGCACATCAAACTTGGATTGATCAAACAGTTTGTAAAAGCACTGGACAAAACAGGCGACGCATTCATATTTTTGAAAACTAAATTTCCTCGTCTTAGTGAGGCTAAAATCAAGGAAGGTGTTTTTGTGGGGCCCTAGATTAGATAACTTTTTCAAGATTCGACGTTTATTGAACACCTGAATCAAAAAGAAAAACGAGCTTGGTTTGCATTCCAAAACGTGTGTAAGAACTTTTTGGGTAACCATAAAAGTGATGATTATGTCGCTCAGGTCGAGGAGTTGCTCTTAGCGTAAAATGCCATGGGATGTAACAAGTCCCTTAAAGTGCACTTCCTTCTCTCGCATCTGGACTTCTTTCCTGAAAATTTAGGAGCAGTCTCGGATGAATACGGGGAACGGTTTCATCAAGACATCACTAAGTTGGAAAAGAGGTTTTCAGGGAAGTGAAATGCAAGCCTGTTGGCGGAGTACTGCTGGTTTTTGAAACGAGAGGGTTGTACCTCAGGGTATAAAAGGAAAGCAAGCACCAAGTGAAGGTACGAAAGTTCTTATTTATCAGTGGCGCACCCAGGAATATGTCTTGGGGGGCCCGACGCCTCTATACCCTCATAATGTCGAATTTTAAGCTATTTTTTGTGTTTTTTTATGAAATATTTGGAATATATGTAAAAAAATCTTAGGCTTTGGGGGGGAGCGGTCCCCAAGGCCCCCCCTGGGTGCGCCCATGTATTTATTTCTGTTTGAAACTAAAATAACTATACTAGAAATTTTAATTTATGTCGATAGTTTAGACTGGCAACACTGATATCCATACCAACAACCACCCAGCGTTGCCACCTCTCCCGATTTTTCGGTAGATCTACCGATTTAGCCTTTTACTTTACGATATACCGAATTACCATAGTTTTCTACCGATTTTTTTTTTTCAATATAAACTTGTTTTTTGTTTTGATACGCCTCGTAATCGCGATTTAAAAAAAAACACCATAAATAAAATATTCTTTTTATTTAAGAACCTTTGTAGAATAAAAATTTTATTCCAAGCCAATGTTTTTAAAAGTGTATTTATGGCGCCATCTCTTGGATTTTGCGATATACTCAGCCGCAATCCCAACTAACATTTATAGTAGCGGCTACATGTTCTAAAGGCTTTGCTACGTTCTTATAGTAGAAATGTGGTGATCCCAACCAAAATTTGTTACTTTTTAGTTCTAACTACTATTTAGTATCAGGAAATAGTAGATGTTTCGTAAAAACGACCCTCTAAACTACTTCATAGGATTGTTTCTTGATAGTCGATTCTGATAGTCTTCTCTACCACAATAGGACGTTGCTAAAGTTTTACTTTCTTTTTAGTCGTTATTTCGTAGTCGCCCTGACTTTTATATCCTACTTAATTACCACTAGAAAGTTAAGCTTCATTGGAGTCCCAAACAAGTGTATCCGACAACTACATTATAACTTTAATTTTTACCACAAAAGTTTGTGTCATCATAGTAACATCTGATGTAACAATGTAGACAAAATAACTTTTTGGATCAACTTTAAAGCCGCAACTACTTTCAAGTAACCTTTTCGACTATCAGGGAATATAGTTTGGGACGCCATGTTTTTATGTAAGAAAGAAAATTTAATATTTTTGTTGTCGTTTTATGAGCTCATATTAAAGAGCCATACTATTTTATAAACAAATTAGTTGAAGCTTACCAAAAATGCTCTTCTTAAGCACCATTTGTTGGAGTTAACTGTCGATTATGAAAACATAACCTCCAAAATCACAACACAAAAATTCCATCAGCTACCAGAAAACGGCTCAATTTTACGGGCGCACCGGTTTTTTGCAATATATATAATGCATGTTATACAAAAAACTTTGCGTCGCACTCGAATTTTGATCCTCTGCTCGTAAATTCTCACACTTTTGGATAACATAGTTCATATTATAACCATAACCAAACAAAAAAACTAAGCGAGTTTACTGTTGTGTCCACCATATTGTGTAACAATTCTACCAAAAAGAAACGATTATATTATTTGCAACTACATCGCAACTTTTATGCCATTACGGAAAAAAAACAGCCTCTACGACGTAGTAGATACCTGGCTACGACGTAGTAGTATAGTTGTTACTACAGTGACTTTAAACACTTGGCCAAGTAGTTATAACCAGAAATTGGTTCCCCACTTAGGGAATTATAACGTCGCTGTATGGTATACTGAGACGTAGCGGGAGTACGTTGCGGTTACTTTTAAGAAGTTCTTTCTAGTTGAGGTTTCGTCGTTACAACTTTAATTGTTTGTTGGGAAGCGGCATTAAAGATCACGCTATTATAAACCCTGAGGTTTTTTTTATAATATTATCTACTTAATTGGGACCTATTGCAATAAAACCAGGCACAAATTGTGCCGGGCACTATATTGACAGTTTCACATTAAAAGAACAGCTGTCTTCTTTCAAAATAAGGCCATTGTGTATTATAAGAGCCGGAATTAATAGTGACGCCACAATTAATGGAAAATAAACGACTGGAGTTCTAAATTCGACTTTGGTATGTTAATTTTGAAAGATCAACTGTCAGTTTTTAATGCGAAACTGTCAATATAGTGCCCGGCACAATTTGCGCCTGGCTTTATTGCAATAGGTCCCTAGTATGTACCTAATTTTTTTATTTAATTCTTAATTTTGGTATTTTGTCAGTAAAAACAAATTGTAGAAATACAATTTACCTACTAAATCAATCCAAACTATCGATAGTTCTCCAGCACTGCTTGCTGAGATGATTAAAAAATCTACCGAAGACCTCAGGGTCGAGGGTGGCAACACTGAACTAAAATAACTACTATCAATTTTAATTTATGTCGATAGTTTAGACTGGCCACACTTATATCGATACCAACAACCAACCCATAGAGAAAATATAATTTGTTTCTGAACCAACCCTAGGCCCACGTAAAAACAGGTAAAAAGCCTGAATTACAATAGGACCCAATACAAAAATTCGATATTTAATCACTAAATAAATACCTTCGTGTTCTGTACTAATACGACCTAAATACAAATCTTAATATAAATTTGATTCGAGTTAAATTGCAATAGTTGCTATGCAAGGGGCAAATAAACCTTGTTGCGCCATCTATAGGCTGCGAAATGCTTATGTTTTGTTCCGCAGGTAACGATAAAGACCGGCCATGGCGCGTTATAAGCAAGTCGGCGCACAGTGGAACGACCTTATAGGAACAGAGGGACATGAGGTTTTTTACTTGAAACTTTTAATATAGAAAAGCTAGAAATGAGTTTTTTACACAGTTATATTGTATAAAGAGCAACGTCTTGAATAAATAAAAAAATAGTTACTTTACATGATTTAAACCATATACAGGGCGACCCAAAAATATAGTTCGTTTTACAAAAACCTATTTTTTTTATATGGATATAACTTTGCTTAAATGTTATCTAAATTTTTCGTCTTGAATTTTTTGGAAAGAAGGAGCTTTCAATTTTATTATAAAAACATATTTTTTTATAAAACAGTAAAAAACTAGACAGGGTGTTCAACAAAAATGAGTCTTTGACAATTGCTCTTTACTCAAATATTTTTGTAGAATTTTCATAATTTTAGTCATTTTTGAAAAAGCCACTAGGTATTTCAACATTAAAAAATTATCACTTTCTAAATGACATTTCATAAACAAGTTAAGACAGGGATGTTGTATCTCTCCAACTCTTTTTAAAATATATATCGCAGTGGCTCTAAAAAACTGGAAACGTAAAGTGCACGGCATGGGAATACAACTTAACGACCGATTTACTATATACACACTACAGTTTGCTGACGACCAAGTAATTGTAGCTAGTGATAAAGAAGACATGGAGTATATGATGAGAAAGTTAACGGAAGAATACCAAAAGTGGGGACTAACAGTGAACGTGGACAAGACACAGTACTTATGTATTGGAAACGAATCCAGTGAGTTAGAACTAGACAATGGACAAACAATATCTCCATGCAATGAGTATGTATACTTGGGTGTCACATTTGATAAGACAGGAACAGACTGTAAAGAATTGGAAAAAAGAATAGTAAAAGCAAAAAAGGTTATTGGATGTCTTAACAGTATTTTATGGAGCAGAGAGATAAGAAAGAATGTAAAATTTAACATATATGAAACAATGGTAAAAAGCACGCTGTTGTATGGAATAGAGACTTGATGCGTAATAGAAAAATACAAAACAAAAATGGAAAATGTCGAAATGGATGCAATAAGAAGATCAATAAGAATATCTAGATTAGATCACATAAGAAATGAGATCATAAAAGAAAGAATGGGAATCGAGGGAAGCATAACGGATGACATCACTAAAAGGCAATTGATATGGTACGGCCATGTACAACGGATGAACGACGAAAGATTACCAAAACAGGTCCTAGAGTGGCAACCAGTAGGGCGCAGAAAAAGAGGACGTCCTAAACTAGAATGGCAACAGTCAATCCAAAGATCAATGAGTCAAAAAAATCTGACAGAGGATGATTGTCAGGATCGAAGGAGGTGGACAATAGGCGTCGGACAACGGAGAAAAACGTTCTAAACCGACATAGTAGTAGTAAAATCACAAAAATTGTCAAAAGAATGCCTTCAACTAAAATGTCTGGAATTTTTTTTCAAAAAAAGGAGTGAATTTAGTTGTGTGCAAAACGTGTTTGAAAGAACTTGCAATAGTACTAAAATATGGCTAAACATGTAAAATTACAAAAACATCTAAAAAATGGGTGGCAACGATGGTTCCGAGGTTCATGTTTGTCATATAAATGCCATTAGATCATAGTACTCGTCTCCATTGGCGTAGCTAGCCTTGCTTTTCAGGGGGGGGGCGTGGCCCCGGTCTATCTTGAACAAAAAGCAAACATAGGTTTTAAAGAGTCGAATGAATAAAAAAAATACGCTCATTAAATGTTCTAATATTTTAATATATCAAATTTAATAATACATTTACCAACTTATTTATATGTATACACAGGAAGTATGTAATTCAGCAATTCTACAAAGAAAGTTTTCTACGTCGCTGACTGAAAGCGTCTACCACACTGTCTAAGTCGACCTCAACATCTTTTTCTATGAATAACAATGACAAACCTGAGTGTCTCTCTTGAGTCATAGTTGTTCTAAGCCAATTAAAAACTCTCCTCGCAACTTTAAAAAGTTGGTAGAGGTTTGGATAGGTGTTTTCTGCTATATGTTGTTTGATAGAATCATGACCAAAAGTTTGATTTAACCGAAAAATACAATTCTTTAAAACGGTAATTTCTGCTCTTAGAGTAGAAATATTAATATTAAAAATTTCCCGGTATTGCTCGACGAATTTATTCCATTTAACGACGTGGGAAAACTTAATATGAAAATGATTATGAAATTGTCACCAAAATCGAAAAATTTCTATAAGACACTAAACGCTAACCTCAAAGAAACTAAAAAGATTATTATATTTATTCAAGGCCAACATAAAAATCGAGGCCACGACCCTGAAAAAATCAGCTGTTCTCTGGGGGCTGACTTTTACATTGGGTCTTATGGGAGGTCAGACGTTTTTTTAGGATATTTTCAAAATGGCACTACAGATTTCCGCGAAATTTCAGTGAAATATTCTCAGACACCATCCCGATATTCTAGCAAACTTTTGTAAGGATGCAAAAGCTTAAAATCTTCAAAATTAAGCATTTCTTGTTTTGAATTCAAATTACCCGCCATGTACTGCATGCCAACTGTTATATTTGACACGTATTTGACTTTGTTTGTCACATTCGCTTCTGCTTTAAATTTAATTTTTGTGTGAGCTAATGAAGCGGCTCTGAAAAATTAAGGATTACTATACATTTAAACATAATTGTTCTGCAAGAATATAGTAAAAACAATCTCAAAACCGGCTTTATATAAAAAAAATTAAATATTCATGAACCGTCATTCCAACTTCAATATTTTAAAGACAATCAGCTGTGTCGTGATGTGACCATCAAAAAAAAATCAGCCCCGGATGTGACGTCAACCAAGTGGAGGATCGTGGCCCGTCCGTTTTGATAGTCCTGATTTATTTTAGAAAAACAGTTTAAAAAGGTCTTTTATAACCTTACGACATCTACAACCCGATTTTGGAAACAGAGGGGCAAAGGTCGCTGTCTTTATTAAATGCGAAATTGAACTTACACTTCTATAATATTTTACAAGATGTCGCCAGTATGTATGAAATATTCAATATGCATAATTATGTTTAAATTTAAAAAATATTTTCGGGAAATTGCATAAGTGCAGAAAAGTTACCGATAAATTAAAGAGAAAAAGCCTAATTCCGCAAGACAAGGGCTTTTTCCTGAAATGTAAACATTATCTGAATGATTTTAAATTTTAATGTACCTATTTTATTTGAATATTTCTCGAATAAGAAAAAAGTATGTATTTTCAGCGTCATGTTCTTTTACTAGTAGTCGGTAGGGGAGGCCTAAAATATCTTATCCCCTACCTAGCTACGTCAATGCTCGTCTCTGAATATTGAGTACTAGACGAATTTGAATTTATTTCAGCGCCATCTACCCCTCAATGTTGCAAAGATTGCCAGTGGCCACTGCCACTATCTTCCTTCTGTGTCACTGATTCGATCGATTTACTTTTCGTTTCCCAAATAAGTGCACTCAAAATTTGGAAATTTCGAGCGCATCAAAAATTATCATCTACCTATAAAAAGGCAACGTTACATATTGTGAAGTTTCAAGTCCTATCATGGTCTAATAATTGTCCAAATGTCTTGATGAGCCGAGGTTTTGTTTTGCGTAGCGCCACCTGTCGCACATATTTTTACTAATTCGAGATATTTTCGAACAGCACAGAAAATCAATAGTTCTGTGGATTCGGCTGTACTCAAACCTACATTGAGTGTCCTTACTTAATTCAAGCCATAATGGATGAAGTGTCAACGACCCTGTACAGATGGCACTACCCAACGATTATAAACACACAGGATTGCCTATTTGCTCGAATCTTTTAGCGGTAGGCCGCGCCTTGCTTACGTCACTAGTGGACCTCTGCTCAGCGCGCTTCATATAATACACATTGCAATCGTGAGATTTTCCCGCTTTTTTCTTGCTTATTTGCAAACAAATTTTTTATTCGTGTTAGTAAATATAATTAATAATTTCATTTATTCAAAACAAATGATTTGATAATTCAAGAGTTTGCTCTGAGAGCTGAATTTTCCTACCAGACGATTTGTTTTTTAAATAGTTGAAAGTTTTAGAATAGAACTAGGATTTTTTTAAAAAGTTTAATCAATTTAAATCACTAGATGTATAATTTATTGTTTTTGTTGCCGATATAATAAAATACACTTATATTATGCAGTAACAAAAAGGTATTTATTTGATATTTCAGATCTAAAATTGCAAAATTTATTATATTATTATATCAAAAACCAGTCAGTTTTTGAAGAAAACAGCCAAATAAGTTTTTTTTCAAATGATTTACATTGTTTGTGTTATGAGTTGTTTTTATCCCACCCAGCGCCCGTTTTTACTTCTTCTTCTGTAACATGTTTCTGAAAACTTCTATATAGAGACTAAAAAAACTTAAGAAAAAAACTGAAACTAAACTTGGAGAAACTGTCTACAAAATAAACTTTCCAATAATCAGTTTAATAAAAAAAGTACGTTTGCGGCATAATTACCAATTTTCTTTAATGTGAATAATTTAATGAGCAAGGAGTTTCGAAAAATCAAAAAAAAAAATAAAAGTTTATATAAATATAATAATATAAAAGTATATATATATATATTTATATTTCTACACTGAAAGAGGGAACACAAAGCTTTTATTTCAACAAAAAATTGTGCTTTCTTTATATCAATTCATTTAATTCACATTTATAAAGGTTTAATAATAATAGCCAAGTTTAGAAAAACATTTCCAAGCTAATAAGAACCATTAATTTTGAAATTTGTATTGTAGAACTTGGCTTTACTTTTATCTCAATTCTTTTTACGGACTACCACTTTCGCGTACTTGGCTTTTTTTACATGAAATGTTTTTGTTATGATTTCACAAATATACGGGATATTGTTCAAAACTTTTGCAATGTCTTATTAAAAATGTTGAGTTTTTTTTATATTTTCCTATGGTTTTATCATAGTTCTTATCAGCCTTCTAAAGCTCAGCTCTCTAGTGTTCCTGGAAGTAGGCAATGTTAATTTTACATAACTTTACATTTATAGGGAAGGAAAGTTAAATTAAAATCTTAGCGTTTTCTTCAAATGCTCAGCTTTCTAGCGTTTCTGGAAGTGAACAATGCTAATTTACATAACTTTACATTTATAGGGGAGGGAAGTTTATTAAACTTTGGAGTTTTTCATTTTCTTTTATAGTTTTATCATAGTTCCTATCGGCCTTCCAAATCTCAGCTCTCGAGCGTTTCTGGAAATGGACAATGTTACTTTTACACAATTTTACATTTATAGGGGAGGGAAGTAAATTAGAATTTTGGGGTGTTTTAATTTTTTTTCTATAGTTCTATCATAGTTACTATCGGCCTTCCAAAGCTCAGCTCTCTAGCGTGTCCGGAAGTGGGCAATGTTACTTTTACATAACTTTACATTTATAGGGAAGGAAAGTAAATTATAATTTTGGGGTTTTTAAATTTTTTTCTATAGTTTTATCATAGTTCCTATCAGTCTGCCATTTCTGGAAGTGGGCAATTTTACTTTTACATAACTTTACAAGTATAGGGGAGGGAAGTAAATTAGAATTTTGGGGTTTTTTGATTTTTTCCAGGGGTTTGGCAGACTTATGTCTGCCAAATTTCAGCTTTGTAGCATGTCTGGAGTAAGTGAAAATTTCGACGTTTTTTGAAATTTCGTAACTACTTCAGTACTTTTGGGAGTTCCATGAAACTAAACATGAAGGGATTGTTAACTCCATGGAGATCTACGACTGTGCAAAGTTTGAGATTCGTAGCTCATTCCGAAGTAGAGTTTTAGATAGGTCAAGTAATGTTTCAAGAAAAGATGGTACGGCGCGTGAACTTGGCGAGGCACGGCTGTGCCCTCAGATTTACCTCCTAAATAGTCAACCACACCGTCAAATAAATGAAAAAACGCAAAAAAACGGAGGTAAAAACGTCAAAAACACCTTAAAATCACACGAACTCTGAATACAAACAAAGCAACTGGTCCGCTGGTGACGTAAGCAGACACTGTTCGTCTCGCTGAGCGACGCTAACATTAGTTAAATGGAAATAAGCAATCCTGTGTGTTTATAATCGTTGTTGGTTTGTCATATAAATGCCATTAGATCATAGTACTCGTGTCTCTGAATATTGAGTACTAGACGAATTTATCTCAGCGCCATCTACCCATCAAAGTTGCAAAGCTTGCCAGTGGCCACTATATGGGTCATATACTCTCACTGGTTCGATCGATTACTTTTCGTTTCCCAAACGTGCACTCAAAATTTAGAAATTTCGAGCGCATCAAAAAATTACATCTACCTATAATAAGGCACACGTTACATATTAGAGTTGGAAGTTCTATCATGGTCTAATAATTGTCCAAATGTCTTGATGAGCCGAGGTTTTGTTTTGCCTAGCGCCACCTGTCGCACATATTTTTACTAATTCGAGATATTTTCGAACAGCACAGAAAATCGATAGTTTTCTGTGGATTTCTGATACATTGAGTGTCCTTACTTAATTCAAGCCATAATGGGTGAAGTGTCAACGACCCTGTACAGATGGCACTACCATGTGCGGCTTTTTTGGGGTCACTGCATCCAGGAAGCCTGCCTCCTTATTTCTGTTCGATTTTCTAGCACCTACAGTTCATACCAGTATTTTTGAGACAACTTTTGACAACTTTTTTTCGTTGGCCTATGCTATTTGTTATGTTAAACAGCTGAAAACTGTCAAAAAGTTATCTCAAAAATTATGATATGGAGTATCCATATATCTAGTTAAATTTTTTCTGGATTGCAACTTTTTATTTATCTTGTGTGTTGAGCCATTTTTTTCAGGGCTTTCGGTCCTAAAAGACTTTTTTTTAGGTCATCAAATTTTTATAGACGGTTTTTTTTAATCACTCGTTTTGTCTGGCTTTTTGCCATGCCAGAAATATCAAAAAGAATGCCAAAAATGTTAAAAAATTTCAAAAAAGTAAAAAAATGTCAAAAACTTCAAAAAGTATCTAACATGACAAAAAATTTAAAAAAATTGCAAAAACCATCAAAAATGTAAAACATGTCAAAAATGTTTACAAAATTTTTAACTTGAAAGATTTTATTTTTTGGAATATTATTGTATTTATACAGGGTGAGGAAAAAGTACCGGGACCCCTAAATATCTCGATAACTAAGAGTTATTTGCAAAAATGCTCTAAATAAAAGTTTTAGGATTGAATTTGTTCTATTTGGTCGTGACATTGACGTATCTGTCAGTTAGGAGTTTTTCGGAGGTCAACTTTAAAAATTTTAATGAAAACCATATTTTTTTCTTTTACCATTCGATGGAGAATAAAAATCTACGTTTAAAATGACATTGTAATTTTGTGTCAGAATGACATTTCGAAGAATATATATAATTTGTTGACCTAGTCTTTTACAAATCTTGGGGGGTAATTATCACCCCCCCCCTCTTATACACCGGTATTAAATGAAAATATTAGTTTTTTTTATTTGTGCCTTTCTTCCATAAATCAGAAAAAATACTAAAAATAAGAAAGAATATAAAAACATAAAGAAATAAGACATGGATTTGTTTCAAAAAAATTTATTAAAAACTTTTCAAAACAATTTAAAAAAAGAGTAAATGTACCAATGGCAATTTCTGCACATAAAATGAGGGCATTTCTCTCAATCAAAATTGCCCAAACTCAAATGGGAATACTGTCCAAAAGAATAAGGGACATTTTCCAAAATAGTCATTAGTCTTAAATCCCCACATAGCACAAAAATCACATCAACATTAAATTAATGTGAACAAAAATAACTTGAAAACTTGAAAACAACCTCATACCATGCATTATTTATTTTGTTAAATCTACATGCTTAAAGATAACTTAAAAACAAGGAGAAATCAAGCTATAAAAATTTGCTGAATTTTCTGGTGCTGTGTATATAACGTGTTTTTTACCCTCGTTATTTTCATGTACCAAATTCACACTTGAAACTTAAAAGAGACGCGAAAAGAAGTTATAAAAGTTTACTAGTTTAAGACTACAACACTTTAAGAGAATTTTAAAGATGGCGCTCAAGGCAAGACAAAATATCTATATATCTATCTATATGCATATATTTTTTGTTTAGTTAACTAATTACATAAAACAAGGTATAATTAATGTATAACAATTGATTAAATTAATAATAAAATCAAAGAAATAAATAAAATTGTAAAAAAAAAAAGGAAACATCAACAATAAAAAATTTGCTCTAAACCAGTATGGTCTGGGATTGTTCCAAGAATTGAAGCTGTGTTGCCGCGTTGAATTGCAAGACCTATTTGTTGTTTAATGAAGCAATTTGCATTTTTATTGTTTATTAATTTTGATAATTTTTGAACAAAAGATTTAGCTTCTTCACCCCAGAGCCCCAATGTTTCGACGCTAAATATATACATTGTTATTTTTTTAAAGCTAAACAAGATTTTTTAACAGTAAACACTTTCACAGAGTCTTAATGTGTCTTTATTAGGTTAAATGACTGATGCGTCGTAATCGTAAAGGATCAGGGATCAGTTTCTTAACAGGCTTTTGGAGTCTAGAGGCCAAAGCACTGCCTGATAGATTTCGTCAAAGTGAAAAATGCCGACAATAGGTGGCGCTGCTGCTAGTAAAATCTCAAAATTATTCGGTAGAAAAGCCATACAAGTCGCGTTTTAAAATTTGTGTAGAAAAGGCGTGAATCTAATGTGATTTTAACGTTGATAAAAATCACTTGAAATTAACGTAAAAACAGTGCTGTTTTAATTTGATAATTGCGTTATTACAACGCAGTTTTTAACAATGTTATTTTTTATAACGTTAATCAATGACCTATTAAGCTTGTTTTCATATATGAAATAAACGTTTTTTACTAGCAGTTTTTAAAATCAATGTTTTTTTTTCTCACACCTTTTTTACATGTTAAACACCTGATTGTGCTATGTGGGTCATTTTCTATGAATGAAGAAATTGCCTTAAATTTGAATAATGGTTGAATTCGGAACATTGTCCAAATTAGCAACACTGTCTAACATAGGGACACTTTCAAAATATACAAATTTGCTCAAAGGAAGGCACTTCTCAAAATCTGTACATTAACCAAATTAGGAGCAATATGTATGCAAAATTAAGGCATTGCCAGAATTTGGAACATGGACCAAAATAAGGCACAGTCCCCTTAATTAAATTCCTTTGGCATGGCCTGTATTATGGTTCTGATTCGGTCCAAAACAATGGTA
Source organism: Aspidapion aeneum (assembly GCA_963576565.1). Lineage (NCBI taxonomy): Eukaryota > Metazoa > Arthropoda > Insecta > Coleoptera > Brentidae > Aspidapion > Aspidapion aeneum. The sequence goes on along the minus strand of OY755038.1, from coordinate 225,151,089 downwards.
TTGTTACAGATGCAACTGTCAATTGTGTAGGGCGGTAAAATGATCAGATGCTCATCTATTTTCAAATATTCGCCTTTGTCTTGTACTGTCATTAGCCTGTAAGTAAAATTGAAATAAAATTTAAAAAATCACTCAAATTAGACAGTTTTGGGGGTTTAAGGAAATACTGACACCTGCAATGCTCAATAGGGTGTTTGACAGTAGTAAAAAATAAATATATATTTATTTTTAGATATCTCTTTAGGTCTTGGGAATGCTAAAAACAAACTTTTTTGTTGAATTTTTTCTCAAATTCATAGTTCTTTTAATTAAATAAATTGAATTAAAAACAATTAGCCACATGATTTAAAACAGGCGGTCTACCAATCAGCTGCGAGTGACGTCACAAAACAGTAAACGCATCGAACGACCCTATTTTCTGTGTTATTTTCTTATGGAAGGTAATGTTTGCTTTGGTTTAAAGTGCGAATTATTGTCCCAAATTAGATTTTAGTTTGTGTTTTGCTTATAAAAAACATTTTCAATGGAAAACAGATTCTCCAAAGCCAATGCTGAACTCCTTTATGGTGGCAGGCTTCTTTGCCAACAACAGTGATTTTTGTTCTGCGGAATTTAGAAACTTTAAAATGTTAATGTAAGTATTCAATGAGTTGTTTTGTATATAACTGAAAGTTTTTTTACGATATTCTTCGCCTACTTTTACTCATTTAGATTTTCAGGTTAAGTTATATGTTTTGCTTTTTTGTTTAATATGCCACTTACAATAGATTCATTATCTAAAAAAAACAAAAATAAAAATCATTTAATAAACAGAGGGAGGGACAAGTAGGCAAAAAGTATACAACAACCAGCAATACTTGAAGTACTGCATATATTACACTGCATAGGTACTGCCTAGTCTTGCATATGCACTGCTCAGTCTTACATTTAGCCTACATGTGCACTGCCTAATCCTGCATTTAGAGGTACTCCCTAGTCCTGCCTAATAACTGCCTAGCACCGCCTAAAAATTTGTACACCTTTCTGCCTATTATAGTTGTTCACCTCTTGTAATAAACATAACCTCTAAAGTCTCCAAAAAGACTTGGATACACTTATCGCTTGGTGTACCATAAATAAACTATCCATGAACATAGACAAATGTCAAGTACTATCATTTACATTAAAAGCAAATCCAATTCTATATAACTACTCAATAAACCAAACATTTTTATCTAGACCTGACTCTCTTCGTGACCTAGGAATAATTTTTGACAAGAAATTATCCAAAGCATATTGAAACTATAACATCAGAAACGACTAAGATCTTGGGTTTTATTACCAGACTAAGCCGCGAATTTCAAAATATAAAAACTCTGAAAACATTGTTCTTCTCCTTTGTCAGGTCAAAATTAGAGTATGCTTCTCTAGTGTGGTCACCTGAATATAACATTCACATTGAAGATCTAGAAAGGGTTCAGTGAAGATTTCTTAAGTTACTTTACTTTAAAACTTATGGAATATATCCTCCTCAAGGTTTTGCAGAGGAAAATTTGCTTGAAATGTTCGATATGCAATCCTTATCTAACAGGAGGAGCTATTTCTCTCAGGTATTTCTGTTTAAGGTCCTGCACAACCAAATCGACTGTCCTGATATATTAAGTAAAATTAATTTTCTAGTTTCTCGTTTGTCTTCACGTCAAAATCTGACATTCTTTTTACCAAGAGTTCGAACAAATAAATTACAGTTTTCTCCACTTCATGTTATGTGCAGAACTTATAATAAATGTAACAGAGACCTTGACATATTTAACACCACAATCTCAAAAATTCGTGGTTATTTTACAACGTCATTCCCCACTCTTTGATATAGTAAACATTCTGTTGTCCATAATTTTTAATGTAGTTTTTATTTATTTTAAATTTAATTTTATAACCATGTCCTGAGTGTATTTTTATAATTATTTTACATTTAATGTTTTTTAACTTAGTTTATTGCTTGAGTATTTAGGTTGTGTAATTTTTAAGATTTTCCTGCTTTGTAATTGGGTTTTTTTTCCTGTTAAGCAGTGTAATAATAAATAAAATAAATAAATAAATAAAACCTCATAAATTTCGTAGTCAGTTACGAAATAGTTATATATATTATAGACAATGTGAGAAAAATTAATAGAAACAATTTAGTTATACTCACATCAAAGTGATCCTCACAAATGTAAAGTGAAGATGTATTAGATAAGGCCCTTGGGTCTCTTCAAACAAGTTCTAGCCACTTTTTCCGTTATTTTACTGCTGTAGGCACATGAATAAATAGTTTTTAGGTGTTTTTATGCTAGTATTCAAACACTTAGGCACTACACACCACTTATAGGACATTTTTTTACATAAAAAACAGTAAAAACACAAACCAAAAACAAATAAACATGTGAGTGCCATGTATCTGTCCGCGAGTTTACTGTGCTGTGATGTCATTGCAATGCCATGCTAGAAATGAGCATTTTAGTAGCAAATTCAAATTGGAAATTCGAAAACTTGATTTTAAATGTATTCCATGATAAAAAATACTCTTTTAACAATTTTGCATAGCAAATTAGGGATCTAGGTATCATTCTAAACTCTTTTCTAAAATTTGTCAAACACCCTATTGGTAAAAAATCCTGAACTTTTGTGTTACGTAATAAATTAAAAGAATGTGCCCTAACCTTTGCTGCAACCATTTTTTCAGTCTCCTTTTCTCGCCCTCAGAATCTACCATAAGTTGACTTTTGTTATGATCTGACAAATAATCAGAATCCACCAAATCTGATAAGATTTCTAATGTCTTGATGGCATGTCTCATAATAAAGATGGTAGTAACTGCTGTTGGATTCTCATTTGATGTTTGGCAATGTAACACGACTGTTTTGTAGATGGGGTCAATAACATAAACTTTGCCTAAAAATTAAAGGGATACTTTGCCAAGAAGTATTTTGGAAACTGATGGACAAAATTACCTACCTGAATAGGACAAACCTTGATCTGTGTCAATTTTCATAACTTTTCCGACTAAACTTTTCAAATACAAAGAGTTTTTAAATAGACTATCTTTGGAAATCATCTCCATTTCTACTTTTTTAATAAAAAAACCTCCAAAAAAAAAATTAAAAACATTGAGGTTATGGTGACACGCTTTAACAAAAGCTTTGCTCATGAAAAGGGGCTTTCAATGGAGATAGCTTACAGACGCTTTTAGCAAATAATTATTTTTTCGTTGGTCGGTATCCGCTAATTTCCAACCTCACTTTTCCAGAAATCAGCTGTTTGTTAAAACAATCTTATATAATTTTATAAAAAGGGCTTTAAGATGGCTTTGGCAAAGAAAGAAGAATCAAAGCCCTACAGGTAATTGTTTAGATAATCTAAAATGATGTGGGACCAAATTGATCATATTTTCATTATTGATTATTAAAAGAAATCTATATATCACAAAACAAATTTTAAAGTGGTATTCTTAGTGTTAGGGTTTTGTCCATTTTGGAACCATAAAACATTTTAATCTAAATCTAAAAATCAAATTCATTATTCTCTCAGAAAGTATTTTTTTAAATAATCAATTGTTTATGACTTTTATACAATCTATCTCTATTTTTGTAGTTACTATGACACCCCAGATGGAGAGGACATTTTCCAAAAATTATGGTGTGTCTTGAAGCCAACCGCTTTGGTCGCTTTTGGGGCAGGTAATTTAAAACATTTAACTGTAATTTTATGTATTATTGTTTTTCTTGGCTTTGATTCAGTTTTTAAGTAATTGAAAACACAAATGGATAAAGGCGTCATGTCGCAAAATATTTATTCCAAGAAAAATGGGTTTTAAGATTTTTGATTGAAACTTTTTTGCTAATGTAATTTCAAGTGTTTTTTTTGCCTATTGAAGTGGACATGTGTTGAAAGTAAATGAAAAATGGTGTTCTGTACTCAAAAATATAAATTTTTATAAAAAAAGTAACAAAATCTGAAAGACTTATCTAGTGAAACTAATTGGTTCTTCTTTTTTTCTTATGATTTTCTTTGTTTTCTTTAAAAAATTTTTTTTAGAGAACCATTAGTAATCTTTTTTAACATATTTCAACTGTTCACATGTTACCTAATTTTTCGGCAGTAAGACCTCCTCTTTTCTCTGTAATTCTTTGTAGTGTAATATTGTCCTTCTTGCGAATTACCCTACTTCCTTTTTTGAACACATCTACTTTAAAAAATGGTTAGTATTCATCATAATTTTCTTTATATAAATGGCTGCCAAACTCGTCAACTGTAATGCACTTTTAACTGAGCAGTGGGTAAAAATGTCATGTTACCTTAACATCTCTATCCTTTGTTTGAAGAAAAAAAATGGTACATAGTACCTTTATCACCTGAATATTTTTAACAAAGGTATTATAAATAAATTGGTAAAAAATTTTTTTAAGTCACAAGCTTTTATAAAATGCACTAAAAATTAAAAAATAATTTTCTAACATTCTAATATTATCATAATAATAAAAGCGATGGCCGACTGATGAAAATTTTGACGATGTTAGCACGATCCATATCAATTAAATATCACTATTTGCAAGAATCAATTTAGCAGAAAAATGCAGAGGTACCAAACCCACCCAACCCGACCCAAGATACCCCAGTATTTTTCTGACATAGGTATGGCAATGGCATAACATTGTGGCACATTAAACATATCGTTGATGACCTGCTATGTTAATATTCTTTAAGTGTTTAGATCACAAATTTAGATTAACTTATGCTTTGATTTGCGGCCATCGCTTTTATTATTATGATAATATTAGAATGTTAGAAAATTATTTGTTAATTTTTAGTGCATTTTATAAAAGCTTGTGGCTTAAACAAACTTTTTACCAATTTATTTTCTACTTTTTAGTCTCAGCTATCTCTACTAAATGAAAATATTTGTTCAATAACAGAACAGAAGAGTTTTTCTAGATTATAATGAAATCGCTGATCGTGATTTGCTTCGAAACTCATTTTTCTATTGGGGGAAGGAGAGGGTGGGGGTAGAGGTAGAAATATAGGATATTTTCTCTTAATATTGTATTGTCACGGGACCACTACGTGTGTACCAAATTTCATCCAAATCGGATAACGGGAAGTGTGTCAAAAACACATTTTTCTATAGAAGGGGTGGGGGTAGGAGGATATTTTTTTCTTAATGTTGTATTGTCATGGGACCACTATGTGTGTACCAAATTTCATCCAAATCGGATAATGGGAAGTGTGTCAAAAACGCTTCACAAGATTAGATAGATAGTTAGTTAGATAGTTAGATTATTAGACAGAACATCTGAAGCTAAATAAAAGCTTGTAAAAAGGACTTCAGCAAGCTTAATATTATTTTTATTCAAAATGTGCAGCTTTCCTGCGAGTTCTTCAAAGTTATAGAAACAATTTTTCAAATCTGGAGAAGCACACTTTTTCTTATTCTAGGAAAAACTTTTACACCAACCAGTGGAGAAAAGTGTCATGTTACCTTGACACCTTTATCCATTGTTTGGAAATAAAATAAAATATGGTACATAGCACCTTCATCACCTGAATATTGTAAGGTATAGTAAAAAAGGACTTGCAAATGAAAATACAGCTTATTTTAGGCCTTTTGAACGAAAAAAAGGCAAATTGTGAAAGGCTTTCGCGGCCATCGTCCAATGGTGGGTGTGCTTTCGGGCTGTTCGGCCGTCATCGTTGGAAATTCGTTCTCGACGTTTCGCCATCTCGAGTGGATGGCATCTTCAGGAGATGTTGACTGTTTGTCGGCTTCTCGAAGACTGGTGGTTAGTCTGTCGCGGGCGCAGGTTATATACGCTATGGTGGGCGGGGCGTATATCAGAGCTGGTCGGTGATTGGTCACTTTCCCGAGATTCAGTTTTGTTGTTGTAAGCGGGCCGTTTAGTGTTTTTAAGAACCGGTATCCATGTTCTGTTAATTTTAAGAGTTTCTTCAGATCTGTTAAAGTTCTGCTGGTGTTTATGAATTTCGATTGCTTCTCTATAGAGTCTTGGATAGTATGAAGAGGAGGCGCAGAGAACTTGTGTGTCTTCGAATTTTATTCGGTGGTCTTCATTGTTTAGTGTGTGGTCTGCAACTGCGGATTTTTCCGTATGTCCGAGTCGACAGTTGGCTTTGTGTTCTTTGATTCTTGTGTTTACGGACCGTTTGGTTGTTCCGATGTAGACACTATCACAGGTACAGGGAATGCGGTATACCCCCGAAGAATTTCGTGGATTCCTTATATCCTTCGCAGTCTGAGGTGGTTCTCGATCTTCTTAGATGGCTTGAAGATCGTTTTTATGTTGTGTTTTCCCAGAATACGTCCGATCACTAGAAGTAACAGTAGCGGTGGACTGAGCAGCCGCGAAGTTACTTCAAGAGCCTTTCTGCCCTACATCCCTAGAGTGACGGATAGGATCGGACGTATTCTGGGAAAACACAACATAAAAACGATCTTCAAGCCATCTAAGAAGATCGAGAACCACCTCAGATCTGCGAAGGATATAAGGAACCCACTAAGTTCTTCGGGGGTATACCGCATTCCCTGTACTTGTGGAAGTATCTACATCGGAACAACCAAACGGTCCGTAAACACAAGAATCAAAGAACACAAAGCCAACTGTAGACTCGGACATACGGAAAAATCCGCAGTTGCAGACCACACACTAAACAATGAAGACCACCGAATAAAATTCGAAGACACACAAGTTCTCTGCGCCTCCTCTTCATACTATCCAAGACTCTATAGAGAAGCAATCGAAATTCATAAACACCAGCAGAACTTTAACAGATCTGAAGAAACTCTTAAAATTAACAGAACATGGGTACCGGTTCTTAAAAACACTAAATGGCTCGCTTACCACAACAAAACTGAATCTCGGGAAAGTGACCAATCACCGACCAGCTCTGATATACGCCCCGCCCACCATAGCGTATATAACCTGCGCCCGCGACAGACTAACCATCAGTCTTCGAGAAGCCGACAAACAGTCAACATCTACTGAAGATGCCATCCACTCGAGATGGCGAAACGTCGAGAACGAATTTCGAACGACGACGGCCGAACAGCCCGAAAGCACACCCACCATTGAAAAAAAGGCATTTTTGATAAAATGTTGTCGCCTTTATCCATTTGTGTCTTCAATTGTCATTTTTATTTTAACGATGCATTTTGCTTGTTTTAGGCACAGCCGATGTTCTTGCCTGGTCCCAACCACAAGGCTATTTGAGAACCCTCGGCAGGTATGCCCATCTAGGTTGGCCCATTTTTGGAGTGAGCACTGTGTTTGTGTTGACCAGCAATATGCTCGCGACTATTAGAAAGAAGAATGATAGGACCAATTGGTTTTTAGGTGGTGAGTATTTTTATAAAGCAGGGTTCCGCGGATATATATCATAATATATATATATATAGCTTGATAGATATATGATATATTCAATAATTTTACTTATTAAACTAGAAATGTTTTCTACCATTCTAAATATCAGAAAATTTGTCAGTACGCCCCTGTACAAAATTATCAGCATCTGTAAAGGTGTAGTATCGATCGATTAGGCTACCGCATACAACGATTATAAATTAGACAGGATTGCTCAGTTGCCGAATCTGTCTGCGATCGATGTTCAAGGTCAAACTCGCTGTTACGTCACTACTTGTGCTGGGCAGAAAGCGCGCCTATCGTTATATTGGATTTTATTTGCTTTTAGAGCTATTTTATTTATGCAAAATTGAGGCATTCTACATTTAAAAATATTGTCTTTACAGGGATGATAAATGATTTTATATTTGAAATATCTGTTAAAAAATTAAATTTAAATACTTAAAGTGAAAAATAAGCTACACATAATGTAGTACCTATATAGGGTGTCCCATAACTTAGGGGCCATAGGCCAACAGGTGATAGAAGAGGTCATGTCTGATAAAAAAAGTTCCTATAATGCATGGGTCAAAACTCTTTCTTTGTAGAGAGACAGAGCATCAAAGTTGGCAATTTTTTAAACTTTTTTGATAACTTTTTCAAAAAACGCAGTAAGAACAAGAAATTGGGTAAAGTCGTGTATCAGAACAAGAGCAATAAATTGAAATAAAACTTATTTTGAAAAAAATTAGTCAGTCAATTTTTTTTAGAAATAAACTATTTTTTTGGAAAACTTTTATAAATGCCATATTAAACGCAATGTTTTTTTAAATATTTTTTGTTAATAAAAACAAGCCTTTAGCGACACACGACACATAATAATAAATAAAATATTATTGATATTTTTTAAAAGAATAAGTACCTAAGCAAAAATTAATTTAAAAAAAATTATTTTTTATACATTTTTGGAGGTAATTTTGACAGCCTGTATCTTCTTAACTTGTAACTTTATTAAAAAAAGGAGTATCACATTTTTGAATCACAATTAGCTGAGTATTCAGCTGTCTGTGATAGATTTTCTTTTTTTTGCAAAACCCTTTTTCCCCCACTCCTCTAACATTAAAAATCCTATTTCTTAAAAACAGATACGTGTTGACCTCATGTTATATAAACTTTTTTTTCGGAAATAATCTCTCTCACCTCTATCACCTGCTGCACTATGGCCCCCAAGTTATGGGACACCCTGTATAATTTGTCCAATTGTTTTAAAAGTATGTAAAGAAATTATTTAGCGATAATAATTAAAAACGGAAATATAGGTAGACGAAAAATGTATTGATTTATTTAAAAAAGGAAAAGCACAAATATTCTTCTTAACAAATAGACAAAAAGAAAAAAACGCACATAATGTATAGTTTAATTATTACAACCGCTTTTTAAAGCATGTTAAGAGATTATTAATTAGATAATTAAAAAACGGAAATATAGAACATAAAAAAAGTATTTATTATTACATTTTTACAAAAAAACAGAAAAGTACAGATACATACAATAAATTAAAAATATTAATATAAATAATAATATTTAATTTAGAAAAATATCCCTTTTCAATTCACAATCTTTTGTAATTTTCTTGATAGATATTATTAAACAAGAAGCCCATTTGCTGAGAAAATCGTGGCCATTTTTTTACCCTGTAAACAAACGTTCTCTGTCCTGAATCGAATTTTTACACACTGTTAACAAACCAAACGTGAAAATGTTTATTTATATGTCTTTTCTTAGTAGCACTCCACTGAAACAATCCAAAAAACACAAACTATTCAGCGAAATATCAACAAAACTCTTTTGAAAATACGAATAACATCATATACAACGAACGCAAACAAAGGATTTAGCACCAGTGGTGACGTCACGCCGCTCTCCTCACCTCGCACAATTTGTTAACACAGGTTAAATGGAACTAAGCAGTCCTTTATGTCTATAGTCCTTGTAACGCACAGGCATCGCGGAGCTGACTGGGAATCCCCTGTTTCACATCTAGTAGATCCCCGACGCGACGTTTTCTTTTGTTTGCTGTTTTCCCAGGTTAGAGCAGTTACTGTGTTTTCCATCTGTGTGTACTTTTGATTTATGAGGAAGTAGTGATTTTTATTTAATATGCCAAAACCAAAGCATTCAGTTTGATAATAACATATATCATATATATATCTGATATATTATGTCATGTGATATGATATTTATATAAATATCATGCTATTTTCGAATCCTGTTGGTTAAAAACTTCTGCGTTTGCCAAAAAACGCTTAAGGGGGGGGGGGGAAACCACTTTTTTTTAGCCAGATTTATAATAAAACAAGAAAACAACATTTTTTTGATAAACAAAAACCTCATTAAAACTACCATTGATTCTTTTGTATAGGCTTCGCCGCTGGTACAGTCGTGGGACTGTGGACGCGTAGACCAATGATTGGTTTCAACACAGGCATGTTCCTTGGCGGCCTAGCAGCATGTTATAAACATGCAGACATGGAAAACTTTAGAATGTGGCCCGATCCGAAAACGTGGCGAATTCAAAACGGGACGTTGTGGTCCATCTACTACGATTTCTCTTTGACCGACGAAAGGCCTCGTGGTTGGACCACAGGCAAAGAAGAGTAGGTTGGATAGTTTGGTGATTTTTTTAATGCAACATCTTCATAACATAACTTAAAGTTAAAATATTACGTCATTGTAGATGCCTAGAACTACTTGTATTAGATAAATGTTAATTTTTGTTTTAATAAATAATTTATACAAAATTGTTAATTATTCTTGAAATATTATAGGTAAATTTAGTGGGAATAAGGACACTGTTGTTCTGGTAAATATACGTTTTAATCCATCGGTAACGTTTCGACAATGGTTTTTGCCTTCATCAGACCTTCAGACTAGATCGTACATTGGAACAACAAAAAACAAGAATTCAAGCACATCAGGAAAACAAACGGCACAAAATTAAAAACGAAACCCAACATTAATCTGCTAATTATTTATATTTTGTTTTGTTTATCAGACCTGTCGAAACGTTACCGATGGATTAAAACGTATATTTACCAGAACAACAGTGTCCTTATTCCCACTAAATTTACCTATTCTTGAAATATTTCAAATATTGCACCAAGAGGCGGTGGGGAGAGGGGTTTTATTTTGCACTATGTTGCCACGTGTCAGTATCAAAAAAACCAAACAAAATAGGGTACTTGAGAAATTTTAGAAAAGAGTTTAGAATGATACATAGATCCCTAATTTGCTACGCAAAATTATTAAAATAGTATATTTTATCATGACTACATTTAAAATCAAGTTTTCTAATTTCCGATTTGAATTTGCCGCTAAAACGCTCATTTCTAGCATGGCGTTGCAATGACGTCACAACGCAGTAAACTCGCGGACAGATACAGGGCATTCAAGTGTTTATTTGTTTTTAGTCTGTGTTTTTACTGTTTTTTATGTAAAAAAATGTCCTATAAGTGGTGTGTAGTGCCTCAGTGTTCGAAAACTAGCATAAAAACACCTGAAAAACTATTTATTCATGTGCCTACATCAGTAAAAGAATGGAAAAAGTGGCTAGAACTTGCTCGAAGAGACCCAAGGGCCTTCTCTAATACATCTTCACTTTACATTTGTGAAGATCACTTTGATGTGAGTATAACTAAATTGTTTCTATTAATTTTTCTCACGTTGTCTATAATATATATAACTATTTTGTAAATGAGGATGAAATTTTTGAGGTTATGTTTATTACAAGGGGTGAACAACTATAATAGGCAGAAAGGTGTACAAATTTTTAGGCGGTGCTACGCAGTTATTAGGCAGGACTAGGGCGTACCTCTAAATGCAGGATTAGGCAGTGCACATGCAGGCTAAATGTAGGACTGAGCAGTGCATATGCAAGACTAGGCAGTGCATAGGCAATACCTATGCAGTACTTTAAGTATTGCTGGTCGTTGCATACTTTTTGCCTACCTGTCCCCCCCTCGGTTTATTACATGATTTTTATTTTTGTTCAGATAATGAATCTATTGTAAGTGGCATATTAAACAAAAAAGCAAAACATATAATCTAACCTCAAAATCTAAATGAGTAAAAGTAGGCGAAGAATATCGTAAAAAAACTCTTAGTTATATACAAAACAACTCGTCGAATACTTACATCAACATTTTAACGTTTCGAAATTCCGCAGAACAAAAATCACTGTTGTTGGCAAAGAAGCCTGCCACTATAAAGGAATTCAGCTTGGCAACTTGGAGCTATCGGCTTTGGAGAAACTGTTTTCCATTGAAAATGTTTTTTATAAGTAAAACACAAAATAAAATCTAATTTAGGACGATAATTCGTACTTTAAACCAAAGCAAACATTACCATCCATAACAAAATAACCCAGAAAATAGGTTCGTTCGAGGCGTTTACTGTTTTGTGACGTCACTCGCAGCTGATTGGTAGACCGCCTGTTTTTAATCACGGGGCTAATTGTTTTAATTCCATGAATTTATTTAATTAAAAGAACTATGAATTAGAGAAAAATTAAACAAAAAAGTTTGTTTTTAGCATTCCCAAGACCTAAAGAGATATCTAAAAATAAATATATATTTATTTTTTACTACTGTCAAACATCCTATTCCAAAAATAGAAAAATTATTAAGTTTCTGATGATATGGTTGGTTAAAAGATCAAAATGTCTATTCTGCTGAGTTATTTCTATTCCTATATAGTTACAGGTATAAAGCTTATACCTCGAGAAAAGAATGGGAATCGAGGGAAGCATAACGGATGACATCACTTTTTAGTGGCAACTGATATGGTACATACATATGGCCATTTTTTTTTTGGAGTCCTTTGAAAAAAAAGGGAGGGGAATGGTCCACTCTCCGGTCTTCCTGTGGGACCGCCACTGTAAGAATTAAGGCTTACAAGTCACTATCAAACCATACAGTTATTTTTTCTGTCTAAATTGCTAAAATGTTTTGAAGTTAAAAAAAAAATCTTATCTTTTTAAATTTATTTTAGCCCCTTGCTTTAATTTTAAATACCACCTGTACAAAAATCTCTACAAACTAAAATTTGATAAATGTTGTAACCTATCACAATAATCTTAACTTAATTCTTATTACCTACTTTAAAATTATTTTTTTCTCTTTTGAAATTTTTAAATAAATTTGGCATTTCCTTTTTGTTTAAAAAAGAGTTGACCTAGACGTGAACACATGCAAAACAACTTTTTGTCTTCATTAAAATTGATTGCTGGAAAATATTCAATTTTACCTTTTTTTACTTACTTTTATTTGTAATTTTAATTTTTCTTAGATGAACCTTCTTCGGCTATATCTGAAATTAAAAGAAAAATATTGGTATTTCCAAAATATCACAAAAATTAACAATTTTTTTGGAAAAACCCCTTCTAACTTTTTTATTATCCATTGTAAACTCCATATCATAATTTTTGAGATAACTTTTTTACAGTTATCAGCTGTTTACCATAACAAATAGCATAGGCCAACGAAAAAAAGTTGTAAAAAGTTGTCTCAAAAATAATGATATGAAGGGTAACTAATAAGATAAATGCAAGGGGGGGGCTCGGGCCCGGGCCCCCCCCCAAGCCTTAGATTTTTTTACATATTTTCTACATATTTTATGATAAACCACAAAAAATAGCTTAAAATTTGACATCATGAGGCTTTGGGCCCCTCCCAAGACACATTCCTGGGTGTGCCAGTGGGTACATATGGATGATTCTACAAAAAATGGTGCTGTGGAGTGGAAATGCATATTTTTCAAACACAGACACTATGAAGCATAGTTTTAAATATAAGATTTAAAACGAAATGTTTTCTTTATGGAGCATTTGAGTTTAATGTATAAAAAAAAATTGTTTATAATTTTTTTTATTACAAAGCAAATACCTCATTCCTCTGGTGTAGTCCCAAACCAAATATTAAAAACTCAAATTGAAAAAAATATCCTAATAAATAATATTTAAGCAAGTCTTAACTATTTATCAAAAAATTGACAAAACTTAAGTTTGCAGTCATATTTTTAAAAATCCGAATTTACATCTTCTCCTGAAAATTTTACAATTTTAAATGTGCTCCATTTTTAATAACACAATATTTGTGAATACCACCTGTTAATTTCTAGAGAAAGAGACGGCCCTGGATATCTAATTTACTTGTGAGGGTGACAAGTTGTGACAGATAATGTCAACTTTAGTTTGGTTTAAGTTATAGATCTTTTTATTTTCAGCAGAAAATTTTTTTTTTTTTTTTTTATTATTAAAATATAACTATCAGTTACATAGTCTTACTTATTCTAAAATGGTACATTTAAGACATAAAAAGTAGAAACTTACAAAAATATAATTTCACTTACTTACAAAAACAAATTACAGTGGTATCTACTTAACATGAAAATACGAAAATACTTTTATATATTTAATAACTGTAGTTATGCCCCGGATCAGCAGGGTTGCTGGTTTTGGGACTAGCCATTTAGGATAGCACAAGTTTTTTTTTTAAATACTTACGTAATTTAGAATGTATTTTTATCAAGTATCTATCTGTTGAGGTTTAATGTTTAATATATGAATTACTAGGAGTTAAATTTAGATTCTAAGTATTGTTTTAATTCCTTTACAAATTTAGAGAAATTTTGGTTTTTAATATGTTCAGGTATGGCATTGTAAATTTTAATTGCTTGAGTTAAAGGATTGTTTAATGCTTTGTTAGTGCGTAGTGAAGTCATGTGTATATTATTTCTGGCTCTTGTATTGTAATTGTAGTGTTCGAAATTTTGGGGAAATGTTTATCTTATACTGACTTCCTCTATCAGTTTGGCCCTCATATCATATACACCCTGTATATGCCCTCTATTATCTGTAACTGTAAATTAGTTTTTTTCAGAGAAATCAAAAAGGAACACTTTAATTATCATTCCTCTGGTAAGCAAATATTCGACTGATATCAACAGTATAATTTTTTGGTTGATTGTTTTAAAATTATAAGTATAGAAACTTTGTTTATATAAAACTTAAGTTAAGTAGTCTAAATAGATTTTGATTTAAATTGGAAAACCATTAAAAAACTCATTCCTCTGGTACTCATCCCTCTGGAATTTTTATGCAATAATTCCTAAAATTCGGGAAAATAAATGTTTCTTAGCTTACACCTAATTAGTTACATAAATTTTAAAAAACTAAATTATTTACTGTGCTGTACTGTTATTTAAAGGCAATGACCAAAAATGATATCCATATAGCCCACTTTTGGTAGAATCATCCATATTTATTTAGGTAAGCTACTTTTAAATTGCATTGTAAAGTTTGTTGTTTGTTAACATTTAATAAAATGCAGCAATTTAAAGAAAAATTAAGTTTTGACCCATTTAGGGATCACAACTACCAGTAAAAAGGAACTCCTTCCACAAATTTTTATATTAACACCTTATACTAAGGTTGGATTTGGTGCAAATGATTCATAGACAAATTTGTGTTATTATCAGAGATGACTGATGTGTAAAAATCTTACTTTTCCCATCACAAGCAACAATCTTGACCTTATCAATCTTTGTGATTTCTTGCACTTCCCTAAACTCAACATCATTCAACATGAAAGTCCACACATTGTCGCAAAACCTGTATGTGTTCAGTTTTCCAGCCTTAAAAGTCAGTCGGGATTTCACCCTAGTTGCTAAGGTGCCGTTAATGGATTTGTCAAATTGAAGAAGAACTTTGCAGGCAAGTTGTGGAGTAATTTGGCCATACTGTAACAAGAATTAAACTTAAATTTATCTACTGACCTATATATTTAGGTACAAAGCCTAATTTATAATTTAAGTTTTTACCTGAATAAGTTCATCAAGACTTTCCTGCAGTGTATGTCCCAAAGTGGTGTTCCTGTACAACTGGTAAGACATTATTTACACTAAAATATATTTAAATACCAAATATATCAGAAGAAAATCTCTAGAAATGAAAAAGCCACTATTTTGACAACAAAAAGCAATCAGCTGATTCCCAAGACTAATTTTCATCGAAAGCCTGTTCTAGTTTTCTTCTATATTGAAAGCACATCCGCTTTTTTTTTGTTGGTCGACTGCTCTTTTTAATGAAAGCAACAACTTTTTGAGAAAAATGAGGTTAGTTTTTTGTTAACCGTTTGTGTTTTTTTTTTTTAATTTTAAAAAGTAGAATGGATATGGAGTTTGAAGATTTGGATACCGAGGGTTTGGAGGCCTCATTAGAAGGTGAGTCGGTTTTGTTATCTGTCTCTTTTCCGTCTACTCACCTTTAACAAAATTATTACAGGAGAAGAAATGACCGCTGGAGAGTTGCTTATTGAAATGGAAAAAACTTGGATGAATGAAAAATTTGTCCCAGAAATTCTTCCCCATAAAATGGAGTTAGTTGAAGCATGTATGGCTCAAATAAATGAAATGCAGAGAAATATTGAAGCACATTTTAAAAACCAAAGCGAATACAAGAAGGGTATTCACCAACTGGAAGTAGATAGAGTTAGGTTTTTGATTACTAGCTATTTAAGGTTTGTACTTTACAGATGACTGAGCAGATGACCAAAATAACACTCTTCTAAACTACAGTTAACAATAAGTAAAGTACCTTACCCTACACCAAATTAGACCAAAGTTTTTTTTTTCAAACACACTGTGTTTATTGTATTACAATCTAGTCAGTAAGACTAATTAGCAATTTTGTTTTAACTTAATTTACTAGAAAAGTCAGATTTAAACTTAGGGTTCACTCAACAGTTCTCCCCACTTTGTTTAGTCTGTAACTCACAATTGTGTTGTGTTTATAGCATTATTTTGTTTTATGTGTAATTCACTTAGTTTACTAGCTCAAACGGCTTCACTCTTTTTAGTCTTCAAACTAGCATAGTATTGTCTAGAAGCTGAATTGCTTCCACATTCACATGCCGATGGAGTCTATCTTCATGGCTTTTTGCGTACTTTTTTATAGTCCCTGCTACAGTTTCGATTTTTAGATCTTGATGAAGGTCACTATTTCGAACATACCAAGGTGCATTCACAATGTTTCTTAATACTTTATTTTGAAATCTCTGTACAACTAGAATGTTACTCTCTTTAGCACAACCCCATAGTTGAATACCATATGCCCATACTGGTTTCAGTATTTGTCTATAAAGCAGTAACTTATTATGAATTGTTAAATTGGACTTCCTTCCAATTAGCCAGTTCATTTTTCTATACCTTATCTCATTAGACCAAACTAAAAAGGAAATTTTTCTTGATTTTTACTGTTTTTCCTGAAGTTTTTCACTTATATTTCCTGTAAACATCTGATTTTATGCCTTTAGGAATGTTCGTAAGAAAAAGACAATACTTTTTTTTTATAAAAGAATCTTTTAAGTTTGTCTAGGGTAAGTTAATGTAAGGTAACTTAATCTAATGTAATTTATGAGGCTGAACTGATCTTTTACAGTGCAAAAATGCGCTTATATGTTTCACCTCAGCCCATATCAACTAGATACTGATAGTAAAGGTCGGTTCAGCCTCATAAATTACATTAGATTAAATTAAAATAACTTACCCTAAGCCAAATTAAACTAACTTAATGAGATTTTTTTGTGAAAAAAGTGTTGTTTTTTTACTTAGGAAGGTTCAAAAAGGCATAAAATAAGATTTTTACAAAAAATACAAGTGAAAAACTTCAGAAAATCTATAAAAATCGAGAAAATTTCCTCTTAAGTTAGTCTAATTTGGCTTAGGGTAAGTTAATGTTTGTTAATTTAATTTAATCTAATGTAATTTATGAGGCTGAGCCAACCTTAATTGTAATAATACTAATAACTTGCATATTTTTGAAATGATAGAAGGTTGAGAGGCCTATGATATCCTGTGGGTTATCTGTTTATTGATTGATAGATCACACAATTTTAAGTCATCAGGTGTTTGCATCCCACATAGCACAAAAATCACATCAATGTTAAATTAACGTGAACAAAAATAACAAAGGTTTTTTTACTTGAAAACAACCACATACCATGTAATATTTATTTTGTTAAATCTACATGCTTAAAGATAACTTAAAAACAAGCAGGAGAAATCAAGCTATAAAAATGTACTGTTTCTGGTGCTGTGTATATAACATGTTTTTTACCTTTGTTAGTTTCATGTACCAAATTCACACTGGAAAAGTCCTCCACAACATGTTCTAAAATGCCACTAGATTAAGACTTCTCAAACCTACTAACTTTCTGTGTCTTTTTGGTCACGTTTTTTTAATAACATTTTTTTAACTTAAAAGAGACGCGAAAGGAAGTTATAAAAGTTCACTAGTTTAAGACTACAACACTTCAAGACAATTTTAAAGATGGCGCTCAAGGCAAGACAAAATATCTATATATCTATCTATCAAGGGCGCACCCAGGGGGGGCCCTGGGGCCCGGGCCCCCCCAAGCCTTAGATTTTTAATATATTTTTCACATATTTGATGATAAAACATGAAAAATACCTTAAAATTTGACATCAGGAGGCCTCGGGCCCCTCCCAAGCCCAAGCTGTGGCGTAGTTGCGAAAAGACATGACGACCTTTTTTGTTTTTTTTTTTTTTTTGGA
Organism: Aspidapion aeneum; assembly: GCA_963576565.1. Lineage (NCBI taxonomy): Eukaryota > Metazoa > Arthropoda > Insecta > Coleoptera > Brentidae > Aspidapion > Aspidapion aeneum. The sequence continues at coordinate 225,133,084 of OY755038.1, read as the reverse complement.
GACGGTGCGGTTCAAAATTCTACGGCGCGGTTCGGTTCGGTTGGGCGGATGTTGGTTGGTGCATTTTTTTTTTGGCCGCCACTTTTCACTTTTTTGAGGGTGCGCTTTGTAGCTGTCGGGGCCCCCCCCAAGACACATTCCTTAGAGGCCAAAGCACTGCCTGATAGATTTCGTCAAAAAAAATCCTGACAATAGGTGGCGCTGCTGCTAGTAAAATCTTAAAAATATTCCGTAGCAAGTCGCGTTTTAAAATTCATGTAGAAAAGGCGTGAATCTAATGTGATTTTAACGTTGATAAAAATCACGTGAAACTAACGTAAACGCTGTTTTAATTTGATAATGGCGTTTTTAAAACGCAATGTTATTTTTAATAACGTTAATGAATGACCTATTAAGCTTCTTTTCATATATGAAATAAACGTTATTTTCTAGCACCTTTTAAAATCAACGTTTTTTTTTCTTTAAACATGTGATTGTGCTATGTGGGTTGAATGTGTGATGTCATAAATCCAAGATTGCAGCTGTCTTTTCACAAACTTTGACTTATAACTTTTGCTAAATTAGTTTAACACAAAAACTATAAAAACAGTTTTTATTGGAAATCAAGATAGTAAAGAAATTAGCTTTATGTACATCTTTGTTACTAAAAAAATAAAAAATGAGTAAGGAAGTTTAAGACTACCACAAATTGATTAGTTATAGATCACTCAATTTTTAAGTTGCTGGGTGTTTGCCTCAAATTTGAGTAAGAGCATCTGTGTGTCATAGTCATAAATCCAAGCAGGGCTATCAAAATGGACAGGCCACGATCCTCCACTTTGTTGACGTCACATCCGAGGCTGATTTTTTTTTTGATGGTCACGTTATGACACAGCTGATTGTCTTTAGAATATTGAAGTTGGAATGACGGTTCATGGATATTTCATTTTTTTTAAATAAAGCCGTTTTTGAGATTGTTTTTACTTTATTAAGGCAGAACAATTTTTTTTAAATGTATAGTAAGCCCTAATTTTTCATAGCCGCTTCATTAGCTCATACAAAAATTAAGTTTAAAGCAGAAGCGAATGTGACAATCACATATGACAAAGTCAAATACATGTCAAATATAACAGTTGGTATGTGGTACATGGCAGGTAATTTGAATTCAAAATAAGGAATGCTAAATTTTGAAGATTTTAACCTTTTAATCATGTTGCTTCCTTATAAACTTTTGGTGGAATATCGGGATCGTGTCTGAGAATATTTCACTGAAATTTTACAGAAATCTGTAGTGCCATTTTGAAAATATCATAAAAAAACGTCTGACCTCCCATAAGACCCAATGTAAAATTCAGCCCCGGGAGAACAGCTGACTTTTTCAGGGTCGTGGCCTCTATTTTTGTGTTGGCCTTGATCCAAGATGGAAGGGTTTTCACAAACTTTTGCCACATCAACTTTACAGAAAAATTGTGTAGGTTATGATGTAGTTGCAGTAGAACAATAATATAATTTTCATTTTAATAAGCTTTATATCTCAAGAACTAAAAACTAAGTAACTAATTAAAAACATTATAAAAATTGAAGATTGAGCAAGAGAGTTTAAGACTACCTCCGATCGATTGAGGTGGATCACTCAATGTTTAGGGTTGCCAGACGTCCGGATTAATCCGGACATGTCCGGATTTTTACTACGTCCGGGTGTGTCCGGGCGGATTTTTCATAAACGTCCGGATTTTAAAGGAGCCGCCTTTATAAACATCAAATAATGCAAAATAAACTAGTTTCAAAAAATGTAATTAAACAATAATCGTCGATAAATTTAGCAGTGTGAATTCACCTTTAAGCGGGGTCTTCACATAACGTTTTACCTTACATCTTGCCTGTTCAGTCAAAACGCATCAAGTAAAACTTTGTGTGTAGACGGAAAAACGGACGTTTTACTTGAACTGATTTAAGACGGAAGACCGCCTAGAGAACTGACCGGATCACGCATTGTTTTCCAATAAAACCATCGTTTTGTATCAAAAACTGATCTAAAAACGTACGTTAAAACTATCAAGTGTCTACGCTAGTCTTTCAACTGTCATACTTGACCCTTTTGACTGACAGGCAATACGTAAGGTAAAACGTTATGTTAAGACCCCGGTTAAAGTAGGATTATTAATTTCGCCTTGTGGAATTACACTTCTGCCGTGTGGTCTTAAGCACACACAATTTTTTTGATGAAGTTTGTAATCTAAAAAAGTACATATCAGACAATTTTACTTCTGATGACCACAATCTGCCTACCCACGAAAAATGGGCAAAATATTTTAATGCAAGTATTTCTACCCAGTGGACCAAAGAAAGAAATAGGCTGCTTTTATCTTCTGTAAAAGGAATACTCATGACTTCATACAATTTAAGAAATATGAGCTGCTCAGAATTTTACGATTTTGTACTTCTGCCTAAAAATTCAACGCTGTTGAATAAAATACAAAGCAGTGAAAAGTACCTATAAAATAGTAGGTATATTATGTTATTTATTAGTTATTGTTTCAATAAAAAATAAAGTTGATTTTTTGTGTGGCATCGAAAAAATTTTGACGTCCGGATTTTGTCCGGATTTTCTTGACGGCTGGTCCTGGTTAGAGACGTTTTCATCTGGTAACCCTATCAATGTTAAGTCGTTGGGTGTTTGCCTCAAATTTATAAGACACCATATTTAATTTTCAATTTTTTTTTTACAAAGTTTGGCTTATAATTTTCGCTAAAATAGTTTTATATAAAAAAACTGTAAATAAGGTTTTGGTTTGCAAGAGAACACCAACTGATATAGTAAAGAAAATTTTTATAAAAATACTACTAAATAGTAACTTTTTTTACATGTTCCAAATTTAAGCTTAATATCGTAAAAACTGCAAGAGTTATAAGAGTCGTTCTCACCAAATCAGCAGAAAATATATTTATTAGTGGAATGAGTTCCAGCGGTAATTGTTAATAAAATATATTTTAAAATTTCGCTGTTCCCTCTCATAACCGGACACCTCCAATAAGCGGACACCTCCAATAACCGGACACCTCCAATAACCGGACACCTCCAATAACCGGACACCTCCAATAAGCGGACAAAATCAACGAAACCGTGAGTGTCCGCTTACAGGAGGTTTCACTGTATTTTATAAATTAGAACAAAAATAATTTTTTTAAAGGTATCGGCTTGAAAAAATTGAGCTTTATGTAATGGATATCCTCCAAAAGGAGCAACAAAGACAGGAAAGAGGCGAGGAAATATATTTAACAGATGCCGAAATGAAGTTTGCTCAAGAGTATTCACAAAATGTCACTGGACATTTAGAAAAAATGAAGAGTTTTTGTCCCGGTTTGCCGAGGACAGAGTTGAAAAATGTGGCACCTAACATACATTCTATGGTAAGCAAACAACTAATGAATTGCAAACTTATCAAATGTAAAAATTCACCTTTTAAAGCTATAAACTTATAGTTTTTGCAAAGTCACCTGAAATGCTCCTAATAATCGATTTCATGAAATTTTGCTTCATTCTGCCCTTCAAAAGTTATTCAAATTCATATAAAATCTTCCTGGTATAATTTCAACCCTACCGACAGAGAAAAGGCGCGACTCTTTGCGGTCCGACGACAAAGTATTTGTTTTCGGACCGACCGAGCACAGGTGGATAGACGGCACCTGATTGGCAGATTTTGTCTCCCTTTTACTTAATATCAAAAGAAAGGGATAGACATAAAATTAACACTAAATTTGTGCTTAATTGATGAGCAAATAAGGCACCTACCAGGCATTGGAAACCTGTATTCAGAGTTCCGTAAAGTAAGCGATAAGAAGTTAAAAAGACACTACCAATACAAATTTTATCAAATGCCAATCTAACCTCAAATGAGAAAATAAGAAAACTTACCTTAAAATGTCTCGGAAAACTATGCATTTTATACTCATCTGAACTTTAGACACTTCACCCAGAAAAGCAACTAGAAATTCTTATTCTTTTATATTTAAAAATGGCAAAAGTTACAAATTTAACAAAATTTAATTTTAATGCGTCACAGCAACAAAGATTACCTACATAAGCCAAAAAGATAGATTTAAAATGAACCCGAAATAAAACGCGGTGGAAGAGGTTTTGCTACCTGAAAAAAAGACGAGTCGTTAAATACCGAGATGAATTCCAAGACGTGCGCAAGCGTTGATCTGTCACTTCTGCCAACCAATCAACTGAGAGATATTTCAGTATAGTTTTATACAGCAAAACTTTAATAATTTCCAGTGCTTTTTGATGAAAATTCGTCGTTTTTGTGCTGGGAAAATGCCGGTGACGTGCAAGTTGTGTGACAAATTATTTAGTGCCCAATTTAATTTGAATAAACACTGTCAAAGTAAACATGGCATACAAAAACAAAGGTATTCCTATGCAGAGTGTTTTTATGTTTAGATGCCTAGAATGTAAATGCTCCTTCCCAAAAAACTTGGATCTGTGTGATCATTTGAAATACAAACACAATCAAGAAATACTTGAAGAAACATTGGAGTTGAGAGTCAATACTCCCATGGCAAAACAAAATAAACGTGAAATGCATAAGATCATATAGAAGAAATACTGTATATACCTCAAAAAATATTAATCGCAGCACGTAGATATTGTATATTTTTGAAATCAGAAAGAAAAGACGAATCTTAAAATGCAAAAATATACAAGGTGTTCCCTCTCAAAAAATCGACTTCATTGTCACACCCTGTACGTCCCAAATTCGTTGTTTTTTTGTGGTGTCGGGTATTTCTAGGGGAGATAGAAAAAACTGACCCCCTTTGCGACGCTCAAATTTCAAGAGGAGCCTAAAGGTGAAAACCACATTTAGATATAGCAAGCCGTTTTTAACCTACGGAGTGTTTTTGTCTGCATTTTGGGAGGGGGTCTATAACTTTTTTGTTTATGTGTAAATAGCTTTCTTATAGACCTTTTCTTGAAGAATTGACAGATGTAAACGGTTTTTATTTATCTCTTTTGGTTTTTAAAATATTGCATAAAGTTGTTATTTTTCTTTCAGAATAACTCTTTTTTTATTCGATTTTTAAAATCAGCTTAAAATTTCCTTTAAAATGATGTATCACACTCAATATTTTATTTTTTTCTTTATTTTTATTTTTTATCACCTCTTTATTATTTTTATAATTTTATAATATTAAAATATTTTAAACCCATTAAGCAAACTAAAATATGTGGTAAAAATAAAAAAAATACAAAAATATAAAGAAATAAAGGGATCCTCCCATAAAGCAAAATTAATATTATGTGATATCTCAAAAACTAAACGTGACAAATGAAATTTAATTCCTCTTAAAAAAGTGTCTTAAGAATGTTTTCACAGAAATAAAAAATATTAATAAATAAACAAGTTATAGACCCCTTCCCAAAATGCAGACTTTTTAAAAACACCCCGTAGTTTAAAAACGGCTTGCTATATCAAAATGCTATTTTCACCTTTAAGCTTCTTTTGAAATTTGAGTGTCGCAAAGGGGGGATCAGTTTTTTTTAGCCCGTCTAGAAATACCCGAAACCCCCCAAAAACATCGAATTTGGGACACTATGTACATGGTGACAGATAGAAAAAAATTATGTTGGCTTTTAAAGTTGTCATAATTAACCAAAAAAATCTCAATTTATTTTCAATGATAAAGTTGCTGAGTGCTCCGGTTATAAAAAACCACCCGGTACCGATATAAAATCATACCTAAAAATTAGAATTGATTATTTTATACCTTGAATTTTTTATTATACGTTAAGCTCTTCGAGCTCGCGCCAATCACGGTATTCGCGCCAATAATTTAAATTAGACATTTTGACGTAAATTTTGGCGCATGCTCCTTTGATGGAATTCATCTCGGTATTTAACGACTCGTAAAAAAAGGGGGACGAAAAATCCAAACCACAGATAATTCTCAAAAAAAATAGAATAAGGAACAAACGTGCGACCGCAGCGCCTCTTTTGAGCTTAGTGAGAACTTTAACCTAACGACCTGTCAAATTGCTTTGAGTTTCCTAGGCATGGTCTCCCCACGCAATACAACTACTACTGGAGTGTTCAATTTCAGGTATTTGTGAAGTCACAAACAGAAGTAGAAGGTGTTCTTATAGAAGATGGAAACAATCAAGATGGCGACTTGATTGATTTGAACAAAGATTCAAAAATTTTGATCTCTTATAACAGTGTTGCCAATTTGGTGAAAAGTGGTGATGTCCACTTGATTTGATGTAGACAATAGTAGTTTACCTAACTAGTGCGGAAAGTGCCTCTTTTCCGCACGCGATTGCCAAACGACGCGATAGCGGAGTTTGGCCAGCAATCAAGTGCGGAAAAGACACTTTACGCACGAGTTAGGTACACTATTTTTTCTATAAGCGTGAGGAAAAAACTAAAAATTAATCAGAAAATTATTTATATTCAAAACGTTTTAATCAAATCAATTATTATTATTCACATTCTAGCGGCTTCTAGAACTGACTGGGGTAGATCTTCGTCCGAAGAATCCATTGAAAATCTGATTTTTTTGTTTGAAAAATTCAAAAGACGCTTGTATCTGCAAAATTGGCTTTGTTTTGACAGTTTGTTTGTACTTTGTTGCTATGGTGATTTAAGATGCCAAATCTAAAACCACTAGTGTTCATTGTTGTTTGACATTGACAATGACGATATTTATACCGGGGAGGTTTAAAACTTATAATTTGAACCTATTTTACTGAAAACTGTATTTTATCGAAAATATTGAAAATATAGCAGAATTTTTGTCAATTTGAATATTTTTAGGATATTTCGTGTGCTAGGAAAGATACAAATGTATTTTGAACGGTCTAAATGTTATAGAACACCTCAAAATCGTAACAAATTTACTTTTCTACTACTAAATATTTTTCCGCACTAGTGCGGAAAAGTGGCACTTTCCACACTAAAATGCGTGCGGAAAAGTGGACTTTTCCGCACGCTTATAGAAAAAAGTATTATATTTGTAAGTAATTATATTTTAAGTTTAGAAAAACATTAATTAATTAAACAAATTTTATTATTTAAACATATTTGTATATACAATCTAAGCGGCGACACCCTATAAAGTCATTTGGTCAATGACCTCCCAAAATAATGTTCTAATAATGAATTTAAAAATCTATGATTAAATTAAAACTATTATTTTCTATACAGGGTGTTCGGTACATGAACCGTCAAAATTTTTTGGGCTATTGTTCGGGTCATTTGCTACCTTTTCAACTTTGGAACTTGGGTCCTAAGAGTCACGGCTAAAGAGATATTAATTTTTTTTCTCAAATTACCCAAAATTCCACCTTGTCTGGAAAAGCACCATTTTTTTTTATAATTCTGTAATCTTATGCTTCTTCAACTAATTAATAGATTTGTTAAAATTGATGTACCGAAGGAACATACGAGGTTTTTTATTGAAGAACATTAGTGATTTTGTGAAAAAAAATCAATTTCAAAATTAAAAATTAAAAAAAGTATCGACAATTGAGTACTTCATTTTTTTTTAAACTTCTCCAGTTGATTACCTTTCTAACGGTATGCTACACATTAATAAAAAAAAACAGTTCTGCTTTAAAATACGGATATTCCGTGAGACAGGCGATAATCGTTCGGACTTGATAAGAAAAACAATTTGATGTTTATGATCGTTTTTTTAAATAAAAATTAAAAATTTACAATAATTTTATACCTCACTATTCTCCAGTTTACAAATTCTGTTTGAACAAAAAAGACAAACATTTCTGATATTACAAAAAACAGTCAATTTTTAACTACAGCTTAGTATTTTCTTACCAATTCCGAACGAGTCTCGCCCTTTTCACGGAATATCCGTATTTTAAAGCAGAAATGTTTTTTTTTATCAATGTGTAGCTTACCGTTAAAAAGGTAATCAACTAGAGAAGTTTGTAAAATAAAATGAAGTTCTCAATTGTCGATACTTTTTTTAATTTTTAATTTTGAAATTGCTCCTTTTCTTTCACAAAATCACTAATGTTCTTCAATAAAAAACCTCGTATATTCCTTTGGTACATCAATTTTAACAAATTTATTAATTAGTTGAAGAAGCATAAGATTACAGAATTATAAAAAAAATGGTGCTTTTCCAGACAAGGTGGGATTTTGGGTAATTTGAAAAAAAAATTAAAAAATTCATATCTCTTTAGCCGTGACTCTTAGGACCCAAGTTCCAAGGTTGAAAAGGTAGCAAATGACCCCAACAATAGCCCAAAAAATTTTGACGGTTCATGTGTCGAACACCCTGTATAGGTATTCAAAATAAACAAATTGATACCATATACGTAATATTCCAATACTCCCTGTTACATATTTACACAATGGTTGGCGTTTGATGCAAACATTCAGAAATAAAGATACAAAAAATGCACAGATACCAAATTTACATAGAGTTTTTGTCAACTGTACAGGGTGTCCCAAATTGGGCACTTTTAGGGGGTTTAAGGTACTTCTAGGGGAGACAGAGAAAAACTGACCACGCATTGCTAGGCTCAAATTTGAAGAGAAGACTTATAGTGAAAACTGCATTTTAAAATATCGTCTCGTCTTTGAGCTACGGGGGCTTTTTGAAAAGTCTGCATTTTGGAAGGGGGTCGATAACTTCGTTATTAATGGAAATTTTGATTTAGAGTAAATTGCAATTTTATAGACTTTTTCACGAGGAATTCACCTGCTAAATTAAATTTTAACTGTCACTTTTAGTTTTTGAGATATGACATAAAGTTGCATTTTTTCTTATGGAATGGCCTATATTTTAATTAATTTTCGAATTCGTCATTGAATTCTTTTCAAAATGATGTATCATATGTCATAGTTTGATTGAGCAGTTTAGGAGATATTCAGCTTTTTCACTTATTTCTAGTGGGCTATGATTTCTTGCTGAGGAAGGTCAAGGCACTCCAGTATTTTTATTATTTTACACAGTCAAAAATATAGTAAGCCTGGTTTGGAAAAATTATAATTCAGCTGACGGTCCTCAAAGCCAAGATAACTAGTAACTAAGTAACAAAAATGATACATATTTCAAAATAAAATTAAAAACGCTTTTGTGCAAAATAATTTCATATAAAAGCGTAATGTCAAATTGTTTAAACAATTGCAAACAATGACAAAACGTCAAGGCGCAAGGGCAGCTTGATTTGCATAGTATAAGACAACAAAATTATAGGAGCATTGAAGTAGGATTTGACCGCAAGGCTTTCACGTCAATGGCGCATGACGTCATTCAACGGACACTAGACAAAAATAAAAAACTTTAATTATCTCCGAAACCGCACAATCAAACTATGACATATGATACATCATTTTAAAAAGAATTCAATGACAAATTCGAAAATTAATTAAAATATAGGCCGTTCCATAAGAAAAAATGCAACTTTATGTCATATCTCAAAAACTCAAAGTGACAGTTAAAATTTAATTTAACGGGTGAATTCCTCGTTACAAAGTCTATAAAACTGCAATTTACTCTAAATCAAAATTTCCATTAATAACGAAGTTATAGACCCCCTTCCAAAATCCAGACTTTTCAAAAAACCCCCGTAGCTCAAAGACGAGACGATATTTCAAATTGCGGTTTTCACTATAAGTCTTCTCTTGAAATTTGAGCCTCGCAATACGTGGTCAGTTTTTCTTTGTCTCCCTTAGAAGTACCTTAAACCCCCTAAAAGTGCCCAATTTGGGACACCCTGTACGCCGATGATTTGACATAACGAATACAAGAATAAAATAATATTCATGCGTAAAAGTGTAACCAATCAGGACATTTTATCTTAAGGACCGCAAAAAGGATAGAGTTATACCCATTGATAATGCTATTTCAAATATGTTTGCATTCTGCATCGTAAGCATTGGCGTAGCTAGGGGGGGGCCAGGGGGGGCCTGGCCCCCCCTGAAGTCCCTCAGGCCCCCCCTAAGATATTTTAGGCCTCCCCTACCGACTACTAATAAAAGAACATGACGCTGAAAATACATACTTTTCTATTATTATTCGGGAAATATTCAAATAAAATAGGTGCATTAAAATTTAAAATCATTCAGATAATGTTTACATTTCAGGAAAAAGCCCTTGTCTTGCGGAATTAGGCTTTTTCTCTTTAAATTATCGGTAACTTTTCTGCACTTATGCAATTTCCCGAAAATATTTTTTAAATTTAAACATAATTATGCATATTGAATATTTCATACATATTGGCGACATCTTGTAAAATATTATAGAAGTGTAAGTTAAATTTCGCATTTAATAAAGACAGCGACCTTTGCCCCTCTGTTTCCGAAATCGGGTTGTAGATGTCGCAAGCTTATAAAAGACCTTTTTAAACTGTTTTTCTAAAATAAATATAATTACCTTTTTAGTTTTTTTGAGGTTAGCGTTTAGTGTCTTATGAAAATTTTCCGATTTTGGTGACAATTTCATAACCATTTTCATATTAAGTTTTCCCACGTCGTTAAATGGAATAAATTCGTCGAGCAATACCGGGAAATTTTTAATATTAATACTTCTACTCTAAGAGCAGAAATGACCGTTTTAAAGAATTGTATTTTTCGGTTAAATCAATTTGTTGGTCATGATTCTATCAAACAACATATAGCAGAAAACACCTATCCAAACCTCTACCAACTTTTTAAAGTTGCGAGTATTCTTCCAATTTCAAGTGCAACTTGCGAGAGGTCTTTCTCTGCCATGAGGAGAGTTTTTAATTGGCTTAGAACAACTATGACTCAAGAGAGACACTCAGGTTTGTCATTGTTATTCATAGAAAAAGATGTTGAGGTCGACTTAGACAGTGTGGTAGACGCTTTCAGTCAGCGACGTAGAAAACTTTCTTTGTAGAATTGCTGAATCACATACTTCCTGTGTATACATATAAATAAGTTGGTAAATGTATTATTAAATTTGTTATATTAAAATATTAGAACATTTAATGCGCGCATTTTTTTTAAATTCATTGCACACTTTGCACGACTCTTTAAAACCTATGTTTGCTTTTTGTTCAAGATAGACCGGGGCCACGCCCCCCCCTGAAAAGCAAGGCTAGCTACGCCAATGATCGTAAGGTACCATAGATATTGCAATAATACATACTATTATGGAAATAATATGCATATGTCTTTGAAAGCAACCAATCAGGTCTTTTTTTGCTAAAGGACCCCAAGGCCCTCATGTTTGCATCATGAATGGGCAGTTACCGTGGGTATTGGAATATTATGTATATGATTGATACATTTTATTATTTATTTTCCTACAACAGGATCTTTTGGATCGTCCCTCGTATTGGACAAGTAATAGGGTATTTAACAAATTTTAGAAAAGAGTTTAGAATGATACATAGATCCCTAATTTGCTACGCAAAATTATTAACATAGTATATTTTATCATGACTACATTTAAAATCAAGTTTTCTAATTTCCGATTTGAATTTGCCGCTAAAACGCTCATTTCTAGCATGGCGTTGCAATGACGTCACAGCACAGTAAACTTGCGGACAGATACACGGCATTCAAGTGTTTATTTGTTTTTGGTCTGTGTTTTTACTGTTTTTTATATAAAAAAATGTCCTATAAGTGGGTGTAGTGCCTCAGTGTTCGAATACTAGCATAAAAACACCTGAAAAACTATTTATTCATGTGCCTACAGCAGTAAAAGAATGAAAAAAGTGGCTAGAACTTACTCGAAGAGACACAAGGGCCTTATTACATCTTCACTTAACGTTTGTGAAGATCACTTTGATGTGAGCATAACTAAATTGTTTCTATTAATTTTTCTCACGTTGTCTATAATATATATATAACTATTTCGTAAATGACGATGAAATTTTTGAGGTTATGTTTATTACAAGGGGTGAACAACTATAATAGGCAGAAAGGTGTACAAATTTTTAGGCGGTGCTAGGCAGTTATTAGGCAGGACTAGGGAGTACCTCTAATGCTTAAAATAATAATGATTGGGTATTTAATTGAATCTATTGTAAGTGGCATATTAAACAAAAACGCAAAACATATAACCTAACCTCAAAATCTAAATGAGTAAAAGTAGGCGAAGAATATCGTAAAAAAACTTTCAGTTATATACAAAACAACTCATCGAATACTTACATCAACATTTTAACGTTTCTAAATTCTGCAGAACAAAAATCACTGTTGTTAATAAAGAAGCCTGCCACCATAAAGGAATTCAGCATTGCCAAGTTGGAGCTATCGGCTTTGGAGAATCCGTTTTCCATTGAAAATGTTTTTTATAAGCAAAACACAAAATAAAATCTAATTTAGGACGATAATTCGCACTTTAAACCAAAGCAAACATTACCATCCATAAGAAAATAACACAGAAAATAGGTTCGTTCGAGGCGTTTACTGTTTTGTGACGTCACTCGCAGCTGATTGGTAGACCACCTGTTTTGAATCACGTGGCTAATTGTTTTAAATCAATGAATTTATTTAAGTAAAAGAACTACGAATTTGAGAAAAAATTAAACAAAAAGTTTGTTTTTAGCATTCCCAAGACCTAAACAGTTATCTAAAAATAAATATATATTTATTTTTAACACCCTAATCCTATATGGTCAAAGCCGAACCAAGCCCATATTTTGTCTCTGTCCAAGCCCTTGCGGTTTTGATATTTCTTTCTCTGTCAGACTCTGTCTATAAAACCATACTAAAATAACACGGAAAAGATCGGCAACGGTCGTGAAATTTTCGTTTTTCCCGGTCAAAAGCCCACTATTTAGGCTACCAATAAAACAGCTGTTTTTTATTTACCTAGTGTATGAAAAACGATTTATTAGCCTGTTTTTGTAGTTAAAAACTTGTAATATTTGTAAACTTTGTGTTGCTATCTCGGATGTCTCAAACAAGAAATCCATGATTAGCACATGTGTAAAAAGTTTTATAATGTCTGTGTTACAAAAAATCATAGACATAAAACTATTTAAAAACAAGTAAAAAACTATTTAAAAACAAGTAAAAAATAGGACAATACCTTTTTTATAGTAGTTTAATTAATTAACAGTGCTAGAGCAGACTAATATCAATCATACATACATAAAAGCGATAAAAGAACTATACAAAGGGTCAAAATCTAAAATTAAAATTGGAAATCGACTTTCAAAAGAATTCCTGGTAACAAAAGGCTTAAGACAGGGATGTTGTATTTCTCCAACTCTTTTTAAAATATATATCGCAGTAGCTCTAAAAAACTGGAAACGGAAAGTGCACGGCATGGGAATACAACTTAACGACCGATTTACCATATACACGCTACAGTTTGCTGACGACCAAGTAATTGTAGCTAATGATAAAGAGGACATGGAGTATATGATGAGAAAGTTAATGGAAGAATACCAAAAGTGGGGATTAACAGTGAACGTGGACAAGACACAGTACTTATATATTGGAAACGAATCCAGTGAGTTAGAACTAGACAATGGACAAGTAATATCTCCATGCAATGAGTATGTATACTTGGGTGTCACATTTGATAAGACAGGAACAGACTGTAAAGAACTGGAAAAAAGAATAGTAAAAGCAAAAAAGGTTATTGGATGTCTTAACAGAATTTTATGGAGCAGAGAGATAAAAAAGAATGTAAAATTTAACATATATGAAACAATGGTGAAAAGCACGCTGTTGTATGGAATAGAGACTTGTCGCGTAACAGAAAAATACAAAACAAAAATGGAAAGTGTCGAAATGGATGCAATAAGAAGATCAATGAGAATATCTAGAACAGATCACATAAGAAATGAGATCATAAAAGAATGGGAATCGAAGGGAGCATAACGGATGACATCACTAAAAGACAACTGATATGGTACGGCCATGTACAACGGATGAACGACGAAAGATTACCAAAGCAAGTCCTAGAATGGCAACCAATAGGGCGCAGAAAAAGAGGGCGTCCTAAACTAGAATGGCAACAGTCAATCCAAAGATCAATGAGTCAAAAAAATCTGACAGAAGATGATTGTCAGGATCGAAGGAGGTGGAGAATAGGCGTCGGACAACGTAGAAAAACGTTCTAAACCGACTAAATAAAAAAAAAATAATGTGTTTTTGTCCAAAAGGTGGAAAGTTACATCTTAAAAGGAAGGATTTACCCAGTTTTTCGCGTATAAATTTGATCTTTATTTGTTAACAAAAAAGTTTCACGGGCAAGACCTCAGAACCTCTGAGGTCTTGCCCGTGAAACTTTTTTGTTGAGACTTTATACCTCGTGAACTTCCTTCAAATCTTTATTTGTGTAATGAGTGATGGCCATTAGTTAATACGTTAATGGTGATGGCCGAGAATGACCCTCCTAAATTAAAATCGACGATACGCCACTGAGCAATCTGCTTTCTTTTTTCCATCCAGCGCTTTTATATTTTGCTATATACCAACTAATTGTTCTTTTTTTAAAATATTCTTCAATTTCATCATATTTCTGGACTTTTTCGATATTGGTTGTCACAAGGTTTTCTTGATTTAATTCTTGATTATTTAAAGTTTCATTTAACTCTGATCAAGGACAATCATGATTTTCTTCAAGTTTCTTTTTTGTTTACGTCTTTGAATCCTCTATATAAGGCCTCTTCAATAGGCCCTAATTTTTTTAAATTTCTAAACAACAAACATTCTATTATTGTAGCAAAACTGTTAATCATCTGTAATCTCAATGATAATTCTTTCTTGAGGTTGTTTCTCATTAAAGTCATCCTCATCTTCGTCTAGGTAAACAGTCTCCATTTCTTTGTTTTTGTATACTCTATACTCTAATTGTTCTCTTTCTTCGAAATTCTCTTCGATTTCATCATGTTAAACTATATTTTCTTTAAAATTCCCCCCACTTTGATTATAAGGAAGTATGTATTTTTCATTTTCTTCAAAATTCTTGTCAATTTCATCATGTTCAACTATATAGTCTTCATTTTCTTAAAAATTTTCCTTAACTTTATCCTATTGAGTTATATATTCTTCATTTTTTTTAGCTTCATCATCAGCTGTTACTTCGATCTCTTCCAACTATTCTTCAAAATAATTTTTTTCCTCAAAATTCACGGTCTAAAGATTTTCTTCATTATTTGAATTCCCATCCTATTCTTGAAGCACTTTTGTACATGAATACTCAACATTATCTTTACAACCATTAGTTTTTTCAATTGGATTTATTTCTTCTTCAAGTTTTCTTTTTCTGAGCTTGTGGATGTTTGTTTTGTGGTGTCTTTATTTCGATTTTTCAAGTCTTACAATTTTTATGTCAGATTCTTCACTACAAGTTGGATTATCTGGATTTTTATTTGCATCTTCCAGTTTTATATCTGCAATCTTACATCTTAAAGGGAAGGATTTACCCAGTTTTTCGCGTATAATTTTGATCTTTATTTGTGTTTGGTAATGAGTGATGGCCGAGAATGACCCTCCTAAATTAAAATCGACGAGCCGCCACTGAGCAATCTGCTTTCTTTTTTCCATCCAGCGCTTTTATATTTTACTATATACCAACTAATTGTTCTTTTTTTAAAATATTCTTCAATTTCATCATATTTCTGGACTTTTTCGATATTGGTTGCCACAAGGTTTTCTTGATTATTTAAAGTTTCATTTAACTATGATCCAGGACAATCATGATTTTCTTCAAGTTTCTTTTTTGTTTACTTCTTTGAATCCTCTATATAATGCCTCTTCAAAAGGCCCTAATTTTTTTAATTTTCTACACAAAAAACATTCAAACATCTGTCATCTTAATGATAATTCTTTCTTGATGTTGTTTTTCAAAAAAGTCATCCTTATCTTCCTTTAGGTAAATAGTCTCCATTTCTTCGGTTTTACATTCTACTCTATACTCTAATTATTCTCTTTCTTCGAAATTCTCTTCGATTTCATCATGTTAAACTATATATTCTTTATTCTCTTCAAAGATCTCCTCACTTTCATTATGTGAAAGTATGTATTTTTCATTTTCTTCAAAATTCGCGTCAATTTCATCATTTTGAACTATATAATCTTCATTTTCTTCAAAATTGTCCTTAACTTTATTCTATTGAACTATATATTCTTCAGTTTCTTTAGCTTCATCATTCGATATCTTCCAAGGATTCTTCAAAATTATTTTTTTGCTCAAAATTCGTAATTTAAAAATTCTCTTCATTATTTGAAGTTCCATCCGATTGTTCAAGTACTTCTGTACACGAATATTCAACATTATCTTCACAATAATTAGTTTCTTTAAGTGGATTTATTTCTTCTTCAAGTTTTCTTTTTCAGAGCTTTTGGATGTTTGTTCTTATTTGGATTTTTGGAAGTCTTACAATTTTCATGTCAGATGCTTCACTTCAAGTTGGATTATCTGGATTTTTATTTGCATCTTCCAGTTTTATATCTGCAATAGAAAGGGTATTCTACCATATGTACAGGGTTTCCCAAATTAATTAAACAAATTTTATTAAATAAACATAGTTATATATACAATGTGTTTTTTATTTTTCCATCTAGCGCTTTTATAGTTACTGTATACCAACTCTAATTGTTCTTTCTTCAAAATCATCGTATTTCTGGACACTTCTTCAATATTGACTATCTCAAGGTTTTTTTGATTTAATTCTTGATTATTTGAAGTTTCATTAAACTTTTATCAAGAGCGATCATGATTTTCCTCAAGTATCTGCTTTCTTTTTTTTATAACCTCTTTTTTGAAACCTCTATAAAAGGTTTCTTCAATTTCGGCATTTTTATAAATATCTCTACCTCAAACATTTTGGTATTAGCTTTTCTTAGCACATTCTTGACCTTTTAATCATCTGTCATCTCAATGATAATTCTTTCTTGATGTTGTTTTTCAAAAAAGTCATCCTTATCTTCCTTTAGGTAAATAGTCTCCATTTCTTCGGTTTTACATTCTACTCTATACTCTAATTGTTCTCTTTCTTCGAAATTCTCTTCGATTTCATCATGTTAAACTATATATTCTTTATTCTCGTCAAAGATCTACTCACTTTCATTATGTGAAAGTATGTATTTTTCATTTTCTTCAAAATTCTCAATTTCATCATTTTGAACTATATAATCTTCATTTTCTTCAAAATTTTCCTTAACTTTATTCTATTGAACTATATATTCTTCAGTTTCTTTAGCTTCATCATTCGATATCTTCCAAGGATTCTTCAAAATCATTTTTTTGCTCAAAATTCGTGGTTTAAAAATTCTCTTCATTATTTGAAGTTCCATCCGATTGTTCAAGTACTTCTGTACACGAATATTCAACATTATCTTCACAATCATTAGTTTCTTCAAGTGGATTTATTTCTTCTTCAAGTTTTCTTTTCAGAGCTTGTGGATGTTTGTTCTGTGGCGTCTTTATTTGGATTTTTCAAGTCTTACAATTTTCATGTCAGATGCTTCACTACAAGTTGGATTATCTGGATTTTTATTTGCATCTTCCAGTTTTATATCTGCAATAGAAAGGGTATTCTACCATATGTACAGGGTTTCCCAAATTAATTAAACAAATTTTATTAGATAAACATAGTTATATATACAATGTGTTTTTTATTTTTCCATCTAGCGCTTTTATAGTTACTGTATACCAACTCTAATTGTTCTTTCTTCAAAATCATCGTATTTCTGAACACTTCTTCAATTTATTGCTGTCTCTAGGTTTTCTTGATATAATTCTTGATTATTTGAAGTTTCAATATTAAACTTTTATCAAGGGCCATCATGAAGTTTCTTCTTTGTTTTCTTTATAACCTCTTCTTTGAAACATCTATAAAAGGTTTCTTCAATTTCGGCTTTAATTTTTATAAATGTCACTACCTCAAACGTTTTGGTATTAGCTTTTCTTAGCACATTCTTGACCTTTTAATCATCTGTCATCTCAATGATAATTCTCTCTTGGTGCTGTTCTTCAAAAAAGTCAACATCTTCCTCTAGGTAAACAGTCTCTATTTCTTCGGTTTTACATTCTATTTTATACTCTAGTTGTTCTCTTTCTTCCAAATTCTCTTCTATTTCATCATGTTGAACTATATATTCTTCATTTTCTTCAAAGATCTCCTCACTTTCATTATGTGAAAGTATGTATTCTTGATCTTCTTCAAAACTCTCTTCAATTTCATCATTTTGAACTATATAGTCTTCATTTTCTTCAAAATTCTCTTTAATTTCATGATGATGAAGTATATATTCTTCATTTTCTTCAGCTTTATCATCTGCTGTTACTTCGATCTCTTCCAAGGATTCTTCACAAATATTTTCTGTTTCAAAATTTTCTTCATTATTTGAAGTTTCATTCGACTCTTCAAGTATTTCTGTAAATGAATAGTCAACATTATCTTCACAGTCATTACTTTCTTCGGCTATGGCTCCTTCTTCATTTACATTCTCTGTGTGTGAGGTTGTGGATGTTTGTTCTGTGGTGTCTTTATTTGGATTTTTCAAGTTTTTTACAATTTTTATCTCAGATTCTTCACTACAAGTTGGATCATCTGGATTTTCATTTGCATCTTCCAGTTTTATATCTGTAATAGAAATAGAAATAAATTTGGTGATTGATTTAATTTAAAAAAAAAAAACAACTTACCATTTTCAAATTTGATTATTTCATCACTCTGTTTCGCCAGTTTCAAAATGTGTAAAATGACATCTTCCACAGAATTGTTGCTCAACAGTTCATCACGAGTGGCCTCATCAACTACAACCTACAAGTAAATAATACTTTATCCTATGACCGTGCGGAAAGGACTTCTTTGCGTGCTGGATGTTGTACTTTTTCACACACGTGCGGTAAAGTTAGTTTTCTGCACAAGTGCAGTAAATTCACTATTCGTGCGGTAACGTCACATTTTTGCTCACAAAAAAAATGTGAATGAGTGCGATAAAGTAACTTTAACGCACCAGTGCGGTGAAGTAATATTTTCGCACTAGGGTGGTAATCTTGCTTTGTTTGCCTGACTTCAGAGCCATATTCAGATAAATCCTATCTTCTTCTTTGAAAATGGCCGCTAAATTGATGAATTTTTTATTTAAGCTTAACTCCCTACCCAGTGGTCCGATTTTAATTTTTTTAAACTTGTTTTTCTCCTTTTTTAAAGGCGAACAAATTTTGTTATTATACATTTTTTTGAGTCGTTTTTGAGATATACTAAGATTATTAGTAGTTCCGCTTGCAAAATAATTAAAATAATACCCATGCTCATTTTATTGTAGCTAACAATATTATTGACATTTGTTTTTTTTTGTTACATAGAAAGCTTTAAACCTTTCACGGAAAAAGATATTGACTTTATGTTTTTAAAGTTCGATGGTACCCCTAAAGACTGCTTTAAAGAGGGTGGTTTCAAAAACTGTTCACAAGATTATAGAAAAAGTGAATTTGTAGCGAAACGATGCATCCTAACAAAAAACGTTAAGAATAATTTTTTATAGTTTATTTAATTTCGCTTCGGTTTGGTGTATTACGTAGTATCCTAGCTTTAGTACAAGCCAGCTAAAATATACAAATTTGTAAAATATCCATGTTTTCGCTCCAAAATCGAATTATTTCTTAAAAATTTTAAAATATATGACAATTGTTATTGTTATAACATTTTAGCTCACACTACTACTATATAAGTAGTGTGAGCTATGGTGATCCTAATTTTTTCGAGAAAAAAAAAGTGGCTCCGATTTTAAAAAATTTTATATATCTTTGCGTTTCAGATGATTTTGAAACTTTTTTATTTTGCTGTCTGTCTCTCTGTATGTCTGTCTGTATGTCTGTCTGTAACGACCAACCCGCATAACTCAAAAACCGCTTGTCCCATTTTAATGAAATTTGGTGCCTAAGTTGGGTCTTGGGCCGTGATGGTCCCATTTAAAAATGAACAAAATCCACCGAACGCAAGCCAAATAAAAGGGTGGGGGTAGATTCCAAAAATTAGAGTGTATGTGAAAATATGGCGTGTGTGATATCAAACGAAAGGTAATTAAGTCTGGAGTTAAAAAAAATGAATTTTAGTTTAGTTTTAAAAAAAGGGTGGGGGTAGATGTCAAAAATTAGAGTTTAAGTGAAAATATGGCATGTGTGATATCAAACGAAAGATAGTTGAGTCTGGAGTTAAACAAAATACATTTTAGTTTTTTTTTAAAGGGTGGGAGTAGATTTAAAAAATTTGAGTTTAAGTCAAAACGTGGCTTGTGTGGTATCAAACGAAAGGTAATTGAGTCTGGAGTTGAATAAAATATATTTCAGTTTTTGATTATATTAGCTCACACTATAACTATAGTACCTAGTGTGAGCTTAGGTGCCCATAGCATGGCAGAGTATTTTATTGGCAGTCTTTAGGGGTATCATCCAACAAACTTTAAAAACAAAAAGTCAATATCCTCTTCTGTAAAAGGTTTAAAGCCTTCTACGTAACAAAATAAAACAAATGTCAATAATACTGTTACAAATTTAAGTTATTTAAATTTTATAATTGGAATTTATTTAGGTTTAGTGTAGTATTAGGTTGATGTATCTTAAGGTTGTATTCTTAGTCTAGGTTTTAGTTGCGTTATCTGTGACTTGCGGTCGCAATAATACGAGAACTTTCCGGACGTCGAAGGCTGCCGGAAAGTTCGAGAGAGATGGACGATCCTATATATAGGGCCGGGGTCGCGCACCAGGAGTCAGTCACAGATAACGTGCTGTAGTGGTCGTGAGATATTAACACGAAGTTAATAGACCGATTATAGTAGTGAATTATTAGTAAGTTTAAGTGCGTGTTTTTGTACATAATTTGTCGAACTAAATTGACGGATCGTTTTCAACAATTGCGAGTTTTAATTTGTCGTTGTGAACCCGTAACCATACTGTAGTTACAATAAAATGAGCATGGGTATTATTTTAATTCTTTTACAAGCGGAAATACTAATAATCTTGGTATATCTCAAAAACTACTTGATTTATCAACAAATGTGTAAAAACAAAATTTGTTTACTTTTAAAAAAGAAGTAAAACAAGTATTAAAAAATTAAAATCGGACCACTGGGTAGGGAGATACGCGTAAACAAAAAATCTATCAACTTTGCGGCCAAGCGACAGTGAGTTTGACCACGTGACCAAACTTTTTTATACTCTATGGGTGCTTAAGAAAGCCCCGCAGTCAAACTGAGTGCACATATTAGGTCACACGTGACAGGAGCCAGCGCCTAGACTAACTAGAAAAATGTCAAAAAATTGATTTAATTTCGAGAAGAGGATCTGCTAGGATTTATATGAATATGGCTCTGAAGTCAGGAAAGAGTCCATATTCACAATGTACGATAAGTTTTTGGAAACATTTTTATCAGCTTGAGTACTACATCTACCCACTAAACACAAAAACATTTTAATAATGTCAAAATAATGTTTAATTTAAAAACATAACGTTAGGTTGGATGTTAGTTTTAACGTGATATTCATAGTAAAAAAGAAGCTTAATAACCCGTTTTCTGACGTTAGAAAAATAATCTTATGTTTTTATAACGTTTTTTTAAAGTGTTTTTCAAACGTTAAAAAAATATTGATTTTTAACAGTGAAAAAGAAATGTTTTTGTAACATTGAAAAATAAATGTTTTTTAACAATGAAAAAATATATTTTTTTCAAATATCTTCAAAGATAAGGTAACTTAAATATGGAAATAAAATTCTTCTATTTTGGAGAGTCCGTTGAGGTTTTCGTGAACTCGACACTCAGTAAAGGAAATTCGGATCCGTAGCTTCTGAAAATAAAATTTAAACTTATATGTAAACAATAATTTTGTAGTAAGTGCCTCGCTCTCGTTCTCATTAATGCTCAAGTAAATACAAGGCAAATAATATTCAACTGAATGCTCGTTTGAAATTCGCATTCTGATCGGATGGGGTCCCGTGCCGAGGCATTCGTTTGGTCCCGCTGCGAGGCTGCCTCAAATGAATACGCGGCTTAAAGTCCGGCGACTAATCATTCGCGGTGAATTGTGGCATTCCCTGTCTGATTAACTGTAACGTAGGTATGCGATATTCCATACAAAACATTTTTTTTTACTTTTGTTTACTTTTCTTACCTAATTTTGTGATGCTTCATTTAAATCATTGCATACATATTTGTTATTCTTTAACTATACCATCTTTTCCACACAACTGGTGTATATTCGTATCCAAATATGTATTCACTATCATTATTAATAATTGTGCTTTTAATTTGCCATGTTTGTTTCTACAAAAGGTAAATATTTTAACCAAAATTGCACAAAGCGTATCTGCTTCCGACTCGTATGAACTCGCAGCGAAAAGCAACTAAAAATGGCGATGGCCCGTTCTGGTAGTGGAACTATGCGGCAGCAGTATAATGTTTTTAATGTTTAAAAAACAAAACATTTATTAGCTTCATATATCTTAAGTTCAACGTTAGAAATGAGATCTCCCAACAAACAATTAAAGTTGTAACGACGAAACCCCAACTAGAAAGAATTTCTTAAAAGTAACCGCAACGTACTCCCGCTACGTCTCAGTATACCATACAGCGACGTTATAATTCCCTAAGTGGGGAACCAATTTCTGGTTATAACTACTTGGCCAAGTGTTTAAAGTCACTGTAGTAACAACTACACTACTACGTCGTAGCCAGGTATCTACTACGTCGTAGAGGCTGTTTTTTTTCCGTAATGGCATAAAAGTTGCGATGTAGTTGCAAATAATATAATCGTTTCTTTTTGGTAGAATTGTTACACAATATGGTGGACACAACAGTAAACAGACTCGCTTAGTTTTTTGTTTGGTTATGGTTATAATATGAACTATGTTATCCAAAAGTGTGAGAATTTACGAACAGAGGATCAAAATTCGAGTGCGACGCAAAGTTTTTTGTATAACATGCATTATATATATTGCAAAAAACCGGTGCGCCCGTAAAATTGAGCCGTTTTCTGGTAGCTGATGGAATTTTTGTGTTGTGATTTTGGAGGTTATGTTTTCATAATCGACAGTTAACTCCAACAAATGGTGCTTAAGAAGAGTATTTTTGGTAAGCTTCAACTAATTTGTTTATAAAATAGTATGGCTCTTTAATATGAGCTCATAAAACGACAACAAAAATATTAAATTTTCTTTCTTACATAAAAACATGGCGTCCCAAACTATATTCCCTGATAGTCGAAAAGGTTACTTGAAAGTAGTTGCGGCTTTAAAGTTGATCCAAAAAGTTATTTTGTCTACATTGTTACATCAGATGTTACTATGATGACACAAACTTTTGTGGTAAAAATTAAAGTTATAATGTAGTTGTCGGATACACTTGTTTGGGACTCCAATGAAGCTTAACTTTCTAGTGGTAATTAAGTAGGATTTAAAAGTCAGGGCGACTACGAAATAACGACTAAAAAGAAAGTAAAACTTTAGCAACGTCCTATTGTGGTAGAGAAGACTATCAGAATCGACTATCAAGAAACAATCCTATGAAGTAGTTTAGAGGGTCGTTTTTACGAAACATCTACTATTTCCTGATACTAAATAGTAGTTAGAACTAAAAAGTAACAAATTTTGGTTGGGATCACCACATTTCTACTATAAGAAAGTAGCAAAGCTTTTAGAACATGTAGCCGCTACTATAAATGTTAGTTGGGCTAGGAAAAACATTATAATAATAACCATATATTGATGGTATTATTTTTAATGTTAACAAAATTATGGTTTTTTAAATATTGGTTTCTTAACGTTATTAAGAAATATATTATTGGTATTGCTTTTACATGAAATTTTCGTTAGGATTTTTAACATGTTTTTTTAATGTCAAAAGTTGACTTAATTTTAACACAAATTTGTGCTAGAAAAAAAACATTTTTTTTTTCAACATTTATTTAACGTTTTTTACGATTTTGTGCTTAGTGGGTATAAAAGTACGTGGCGTTAACATGAACCATGTCATATAGTTCAGGCAAGATTCGGGAAAATCCACTTTCTAGAAGCATTTTATATTACTTTTTGGCAAATGGGCAATTCCCCCTATTTTGACCCCGCTGAATCCGAATATCCCTGTTGCCAACTCGAAATATTGACAGGGGCTGAGATATTCAAGATGGCGGCCAAAATGGCGGCGGAATTTAATTGCGTCCGTTAATTGAAGTTGTTTTTTCCAAGATTTATTTAATTTTTTTAAAAACTAATATCTACAGAAAACCATGTATTACATTTTGGTATACTCAATAAAATTTCCTTCAAAATGACGTATAACATGATTAAATCGGTTTTATAAATAAAACTTCAGGGGCATCCGTAAATTAAATTAATTTTGAAAAAACAGAAAATAAACCCTTTTTGTTACACGTTTTATCTAATTTTCTCAAAAACTAACCTTAACATGAAAAAACTTGTTCTACACTTTTTTGTAGACACGGAAATTCCCTTTTTAAAAATGTCAAACTCGGTGGGGTTTGACTTATAGCAAACTCTCCAGCGACGTTCGTCAATGGGGGTGATTTCAACAAATCATTAAAAAAAAACATGTTTTTCATATGTTTTATTCAATTTTCTTAAAAACCAAGCTCTGTATCAAAAAATGTGTTCTATACTTCGTCATAGCCAATAAAATTTCCTTTCAAACGATGTATAACAAAGTGGAAGTTATTTTATATTTACCGCTCCAGTGGTGTTCTTAATTTAAAGAAATTATTTAAGATCAATCCAAACTAAGCAATTTTGTGTCTTATTAGCTTTTCGGTGCATACTAAAGAGCGGCGGATAAAAGGTCGAAAGTACAAAAGGTCAAAAGTACAAAAGGTCGAAAAAATAAGGTCGAAAGTACAAAAGGTCGAAAATACAAAAGGTCGAAAGTACAAAAGGGGGAAAGTACAAAAGATCAAAAAACAAAAGGTCGAAAGTTCAAAAGGTCGAAAGTACAAAAGGTCGAAAGTATAAAAGATTGAAAGTACAAAAGATCGAAAGTACGGCCGCGGGTCCACATCGACTGGACAGGTCAATTCGACTTGATACGGTAAATTTGTATTTTTAATATTTTGTTTTGTCGATTTTTTTTCGACCTTTTGTACTTTCGACCTTTTAGGCTTCGGCGGCGGGCCCGATAATAAAATGTCCTTTTAAACAGTGTGTCACAAAATGTGACCCATAGTATAGAAAACTCTCCAGGGGCGTCCGTAAATCGCAAAAATTACCAAAAAATATTATTTTTGTTACGGGTTTCATTCAATTTCCATCAAATCTCAATTTTAAGTATTTATCATAACAATAACCTCACTTTGTAATATATCATTTAAAAGTAAATTGTCTTAACCTCAATAAAGAATAAAGGCACATTTTTTTCTAAAAATCTTAGTTAGAAAAGATATTTAAATATGCAAGAGAAACTGATTATTTCAGTTATTTTTGTAAATAAGTTTATATTAGTACGCCCCTGAAGCCTTAAAGATGGCAACAAAAGTGTGGTTTTTGAGAAAATTTTGAAAAATGTGCCTTTATTCTTTATTGAGGGTAAGACAATTTCTTTTTAAATAATATATTACAAAGTGAGGTTAATGTTATGATAAATACTTGAAATTGAGATTTGATGGAAATTGAATGAAACCCGTAACAAAACATGTTTTTTCTAAATAATCCCAATTTACGTACGCCACTGAAGAGCTACTTGCTTTTCCTAACCTTATTGACCAATACATCGTTGGAAAGGGAATTTTATTCTCCACAAAAAACTGTTCTTTGCAATTTTTGATAAAAAGGTTAGTTTTCGAGAAAATTGCATAAAACTGAAAAAAAAACAGGTGTTTGGGGGGGATTTTCTCCGTCCCTGTCGATTTTTCGAGTTGGCAACAGAGATATTCGGATTCAGCGGGGTCAAATTAGGGGGAAATGGTCTGTTGCCAAAAAGTAATATGATTTGCTTCTAGACCGAAAACGGAAAGCCTTTTAAAATAATATGCTCTGACTAATAGTGTATCGTGGACTGGGCCACTTACCGTGAACAAAATCTTGACGTTCTCGCGCATTCTCTCAGTGTAGTCCATATTTTCGACGGCAGCCGGTGTTTGTCCGCACCGTTGGATCACACCATCCAACAATTTGTCCACCGACGTTTCCGGGTATCCCAGGTCTTTTAGATTGTTCAAGTCCACTAGAACGGTGAGAAGTTCCTTGACTGACTCTGTAAATAAGTATTATTTATATTTATTTATAGCGACCGGAAACATAGCACTTTCCGTACCATTTTTTGAACAGAAAGTGTCATTTTACGGGTCGTGGAAATTTCTTCGAAAAATTTTCTTCGAAAACATTTTCTTCGAAAGTCATTTTGTTCGAAAACATTTTGTTCGAACGAAAATTTGTTCGAAAACAGTTTCTTCGAACGGAAATTGGTTCGAAAACATTTTCTTCAAACGGAAATTTGTTCGAAAACATTTTGTTCGAACGGAAATTTGTTCGAAAACATTTTGTTCGGACGGAAATTTGTTCTAAAACATTTTGTTCGAACGAAAATTTATTCGAAACAATTTTGTTCGAACGGAAATTTGTTCGAAAACATTTTGTTCGAACGGAAATTTGTTCTAAAACATTTTGTTCGAACGAAAATTTGTTCGAAAACAGTTTCTTCAAACGGAAATTGGTTCAAAAACATTTTCTTCGAACGGAAATTTGTTCGAAAACATTTTGTTCGAACGGAAATTTGTTCGAAAACATTTTGTTCGGACAGAAATTTGTTCTAAAACATTTTGATCGAACGAAAATTTGTTCGAAACAATTTTGTTCGAACGGAAATTTGTTCGAAAACATTTTGTTCGAACGGAAATTTGTTCGAAAACATTTTGTTCGAACGGAAATTTGTTCGAAAACATTTTGTTCAAACGGAAATTTGTTCGAAAACATTTTGTTCAAACGAAAATTTGTTCGAAAACAGTTTCTTCAAACGGAAATTGGTTCAAAAACATTTTCTTCGAACGGAAATTTGTTCGAAAACATTTTGTTCGAACGGAAATTTGTTCGAAAACATTTTGTTCGGACAGAAATTTGTTCTAAAACATTTTGATCGAACGAAAATTTGTTCGAAACAATTTTGTTCGAACGGAAATTTGTTCGAAAACATTTTGTTCGAACGGAAATTTGTTCGAAAACATTTTGTTCGAACGAAAATTTATTCGAAAGGACATTTGTTCAAAAAAATTTTGTTCAAACAAAAATTTGTTCAAACGGAAATTTGTTCGAAAACGTTTTTTTCGAACGGAAATACGTTTGAAAACATTTTGTTCATTATAAACAGCAACTGACTAAGGGATCTCTTTCTAACATATTTAAAAAAAAAACTTCTTCTGACTTCTTTTATGGGATCCTAGCGGGTATAAAACACAACTGAACCGAATTTTTTTCAAACAAATTTTCGTTCAAACAAAATTTTTTCGAAGAAATGTCCTCTTGAATAAATTTTCGTTCGAACAAATTTTTGTTTGAACAAAATGTTTTTGAACAAATTTCCGTTCGAACATAATGTTTTCAAACAAATTTCCGTTCGAACAAAATGTTTTCGAACAAATTTCTGTTTGAAGAAAATGTTTTCGAACCAATTTCCGTTTGAAGAAACTCTTTTTGAACAAATTTCCGTTCGAAAAAACTGTTTTCGAACAAATTTCCGCTCGACCCAACTAACATTTATAGTAGCGGCTACATGTTCTAAAGGCTTTGCTACTTTCTTATAGTAGAAATGTGGTGATCCCAACCAAAATTTGTTACTTTTTAGTTCTAACTACTATTTAGTATCAGGAAATAGTAGATGTTTCGTAAAAACGACCCTCTAAACTACTTCTTAGGATTGTTTCTTGATAGTCGATTCTGATAGTCTTCTCTACCACAATAGGACGTTGCTAAAGTTTTACTTTCTTTTTAGTCGTTATTTTGTAGTCGCCGTGACTTTTATATCCTACTTAATTACCACTAGAAAGTTAAGCTTCATTGGAGTCCCAAACAAGTGTATCCGACAACTACATTATAACTTTAATTTTTACCACAAAAGTTTGTGTCATCATAGTAACATCTGATGTAACAATGTAGACAAAATAACTTTGTGGATCAACTTTAAAGCCGCAACTACTTTGACTTTTTTTTAATGTCGATCTTTTAAAGTAATCTCTCCTTCCTGTTTCTACTTTGAAAACGTAGACTTTTTGAAGTCGCATCTTTGTCGCACACATTCTTAACCCTACTTTTTGTGGCTCCTTTTATAATATGGGAATATTAGGAATAGTTTTGCAAATATTTTTTTAACTACCTTGAGCAGTCCATTTTTTCGAGCTCATTGCTTGACCATTTTGCAAAACAATCAAAATGCAAAATATTGATCCAAAGTATCGAGTACCGCACACGGATTTTAAGAATTCCCTGGTCCATGCTTAATCTCCATCCTTAATCTTTTACGCTACTTGTTGCTGTTCTATCCTTGTACTGTCTTTACGGTCGTTCGTGGTTTGTGCTGTGGCACCACCCTATCGCCATCGTAACCCTCTTGTGCGGACTAAACCGAATTCGTTTATCTATGCCTCTTATGCCGACGTGTCGTGTCTCACTGTGATTCATTTTATGTGTTGAGCTTGGGTCAATAATTCTTTTTGGTTTTCTTCAAATTTGTGCTGTTGTTAAAGCTTGGTTTGAAGTGAATAAACTTAAATTTGTGCTGTGTTACATTTTTAAAAAACTCTTTTTATTGGCACTTCATTTATTGTTCTAATGGAATTTAATTTATCTTGTTTTTGTTTTAAAACCTACCACAAATTCACGCTCGTACATAACCTATAAGCAGTGGTGTTGTTGTTGACAGAAACGGCAAATGACAAGTGGCGACACCCCAATAACTTGAGGGTAGTAGTTATACTTATCGCGTGGTTCCTATCACTCTGTAGACGTTTTCTAGTGGCGAAAGCTAGTTAATAATACGTTTCTGCAACGAAGGAGTAGAAATTCGAGTGTGTTATCTAGAACTAAAAAGGAATGCCGACATAAAATTCGTAAGTGACACGTTGCCGTAATTTAGGCTCACTTTCAAGTAACCCTTTCGACTATCAGGGAATATAGTTTGGGACGCCATGTTTTTATGAAAGAAAGAAAATTTAATATTTTTGTTGTCGTTTTATGAGCTCATATTAAAGAGCTATACTATTTTAGAAACAAATTAGTTGAAGCTTACCAAAAATGCTCTTCTTAAGCACCATTTGTTGGAGTTAACTGTCGATTATGAAAACATAACCTCCAAAATCACAACACAAAAATTCCGTCAGCTACCAGAAAACGGCTCAATTTTACGGGCGCACCGGTTTTTTGCAATATATATATAATGCATGTTATACAAAAAACTTTGCGTCGCACTCGAATTTTGATCCTCTGCTCGTAAATTCTCACACTTTTGGATAACATAGTACATATTATAACCATAACAAAACAAAAAAACTAAGCGAGTCTGTTTACTGTTGTGTCCACCATATTGTGTAACAATTCTACCAAAAAGAAACGATTATATTATTTGCAACTACATCGCTACTTTTATGCCATTACGGAAAAAAAACAGCCTCTACGACGTAGTAGATACCTGGCTACGACGGAGTAGTGTAGTTGTTACTACAGTGACTTTAAACACTTGGCCAAGTAGTTATAACCAGAAATTGGTTCCCCACTTAGGGAATTATAACGTCGCTGTATGGTATACTGAGACGTAGCGGGAGTACGTTGCGGTTACTTTTAAGAAATTCTTTCTAGTTGGGGTTTCGTCGTTACAACTTTAAATGTTTGTTGGGGAAGAAACTGTTTTCGAACAAATTTGCGTTCGAAGAAACTGTTTTCGAACTATTGCTTTCAAAAAAATGGTTTTCGAAGAACGTGTTTTCGAACAAAGTTTCGCGACCCTCATTTTACACGTATTTTCTTTTAGAATACTTTTATTTAACACGGACCGGTAAAGAACGAAGAGACCGGAAAAGCTATTTTTATGGTCCCTATTTCAGTCGAGGTGGTCGTGACTTCTGTTGACAGTTTTTTGTCGAGTTGACTTGTCCAACGTTGACTGAGGTCAGACCGAACCGCGGGCTTCTTTGCAATACGTGATCACGTGTCTAAATCGTAGTAATAATAAAGAATTAACCACAGAAATTAACATAATTAAAAGGACAACAAAATGGTTATTTCGAAAAATTAACAAGCTCAACGATCTCTAAAATTAAATAACAAACCAAATATAGCAAATTCTCAAAATAATAATAATTCGTTGGGTGGTATTAACATTCCATATGTTCAGAAAACAAGACGAATCAAACACTATAATATAAAAACAGTATTTTCATCGGAAAATACGATAAGTTTTGTAACTAAAACAAAACCAGAAAATCCCTCAAATAATAAGGAATGTTTTTATCAAATCCCGTGTTAGTGTGGTAAATCATATGTAGGTGAAACGAAACGCCCTCTTCAGGTTAGAGTAAATGAATATCTAAAAAGTACCCAATTAGGGGATATTGAAAAATCCGATTTAGCGGATCATGCATTCTCAAATGATCACAGGATTTAGTGGTCAGAAGGTTAAGTTGTGCATAAGGAGTCACATTGGCGAAAGCGAAAATTTACTGAAGTTGCGTTTATAAAACAGAATAAAGAAGTTTTCAGTCAACCAAGCACGGACACCCCAACATATTATGAAAACCACTCCTTAAGGAAAACAGGCGTCTTAGGATTAAAAAGAAGCGGACCGTCACACCTGACTGCACACCAAGTAGTAGAGAAAAGGTGCCTATTATCGGATACTTTTTCGTTTGGCCTATAAAAAAAAAATCAGTCATATATCAAAAGTACGTGTTGGCAAACAATTACGTAACCTATATCTTTCAATATTCTGAAATGCCAAATGTCAAACTTAATTCTTTTCTGAGACAGATAAAAATATATTTTGGAATACAAAAATCGCTATTTTAAAAATGGTGTCCTAATATCGGATAAGAGGTAGTCCCAATATCGCAAATGTCCGATATTTGGAACCCATAGTAAAGTTAGAGCTTTTTTATTATACTTTTAAATCAGTTAAAACCATACACTAGCATAATATTTTTGCAATACAAAAATAATTTGTCAACGCTTAAAACTAAAAACAAAATTGGCAAACCCATAGTGTCCGATATTAGGGCATACATTATATGTGAGGTTATCAACCTTTTCGTAAAGACAAAACTGCACTAAACCTATTAAATTATACATCAAATAAAACCTTACAATATGCGTAATCAAATGATGTATATCAAATTAATAACTTGTTTTACATTCTAAGAATAGATTGCCTATAATCAGCAGCGGTAAAATTTTTGTGCACTATGATTTTACGTAAACAACTGAACAGCAAATAAAAACTTGTCGCAGAAATCTGTAATTTATGTAGAATCTGTACAGCTTGGTGTAGCATCGGTACATGCACACGCAAGTAAATCGGACCAGTAGTTTAGGAAATATTTGACTATCCGATATTAGGAACCTATGCGATAATAGGCACCTTTCCTCTATAAGTAGTAGCCTATAAACTAGATTGTTTACACTTGAAAACGGTCAGAGATACTTACTAACCGAAACGTTGTGTTTAAAATAAATAAAGACACGAGAACACAGTCTGTCACAAAGTCACTTTTTAAGATACCTGTTAAGGCATATTCGTTCCAAACCCTGTTGTTTTTGAAAACTTGTTTATCCTCGGCGGCCATTTGCGACAATCGTTTTTTGATTTTCTTTTTTTCGGCACTAGCAAGTATGTCCTCCATTACGTCCCTGAACGAAAAAAAAAAAACAAAAAAAATATATATATATTTATCGGTTTCACAACGTTCTACGTCTTCCGATACCCAATTTCCATTCGTTTCTGTTTGTTGGGCACTCGGATTTGCCATAGAATACAATACAAATACAACAATTTTTGCTGACACAAAAACTTTTTTTTCAAAAAATAAAAAAGTGCTTCTTACCTGTGTTTGCTGCGCATGTGTCTAACAAGGCAGTCCTGTCTGATAAAGGCACGCCCACACGCGTGACACGTCACCGGTGGTTCTTTCCGATGTGTCAGTTGATGCGCCTTCAAGGTGGCATGACTGGAAAACGACTTTTCGCACTTGTCGCAGGAAAAATCTAAAAAAAATTTACAAGAATTCGTTTGCCAACTGCCGTCCCGTGCGGTAAAGTATTACTTTCCGCACTTGTTAGGTAAATACTACTAGGGTTGTGGTATCGATACCCGATACTATTTTAGTATCGATATATCGGTTAAAAAATATCGACGATATATCGGTTAAAAAATATCGATATTTCATATCGATTCCAACGTACCGATATATTTAAGGTATCGATGCTTAGAAGAGAATATCGCATCACGCTTGGATCGCTAGAGATAAACGTTCTCAAATATCATAGATAAAGGATTTGCGGCGCGGTTCAGTGAGTTTTTATTAGATAGGCAACTCCGGCTGTTTGACAGGTCGTTAGCTCTGTGGCGCCCACTGCAGAGCTTAGTGACGAACTAAAAGGCGAGGCGGGAAATTTGAATCGCCTTTTATAATAAATTTTCTTTAATTTTAAAGTTTTTTTTGAAATTTTTAATCAGTCAATATTTTATAAAGACATACAATGTCTTTATAAGATATAAACAGATTGAAAATGATATATAAAATGCAATAAATAAAACATTTTTTAAATGAGTTTTTATTATTATAAAAAAAGCTACAAATTAACGACTAACTATTGATGAAATAATACATAGTCTAATTGATTGGTAAAATAAAATATAATGCAAAACCAAACACTGTCTAGTATATTTAAATTTGCTTTTAACATTTCTGGTGAGTGATGAGTGAATAAATAATGAAACCGTTGTTCGTGAAGAGAATCATTTTTAAGTGTCTACTTTTTAACAGCTCGACGAAAATCTGACATGATTTAAAAGTACCTCCTCGCCTTGGTTGTAAGTTGTGTAGGGTATGTTTCAAAGCAGTATATATATAGCTTATCAGTGGTCACACATATCATCGAAAAGCTGAAGACAATAAAAAAAATCAACTTATAACCGCATTAATCATAGGTACTAGATTATGGTAAGATTTAAAATTAAGGAATAAATTTATTCAAAGTACATTACGCTGCTCGGTAATCCCTCGTTTACCCATCAATTAAGCCCCCCCCTTTTACTTAATATCAAACGAAAGGGATAGACATAAAATTAACACTAAATTTGTGCTTAGTTCATGGGCAAATAATGCACCTACCAGGCATTGGAAACCTGTATTCCGAGTTCCGTAAAGTAAGCGATAAGAAGTTAAAAAGACACTACCAATACAAATTTTATCAAATGCCAATCTAACCTCAAATGAGAAAATAAGAAAACTTACCTTAAAATTACTCGAAAAACTATGCATTTTATACCCGTCTGAACTTTAGACACTTCACCCAGAAAAGCAACTAGAAATTCTTATTCTTTTATATTTAAATTGCAAAAGTTACAAATTTAACAAAATTTAATTTTAATGCGTCACAGCAGCAAAGATTACCTACATAAGCCAAAAAGATAGATTTTAAATGAACCCGAAATAAAATGCGGTGGAAGAGGTTTTTCTACCTGAAAAAAAGTGGGACGGAAAATCCAAACCACAGATAATTCTCAAAAAAAATAGAATAAGGAACAAACGCGCGACCGCAGTGCCTCTTGTGAGCTTAGTGAGAACTTTAACCTAACGACCTGTCAAATTGCATTGAGTTTCCTAGGCATGCTCAAATATTATGTGTTACCTAAACAAAAATTTTTCTAAACGATGAAGGGTACATTATTTCCTATTGGCATCGTCCTTTGCCTTTTATCAAGTTTATAAGGGTTCTTTGCAGTGGCGGCTCGTGAAGTATAAGATTGGGTGTGCGCTATAATAAGTGAGTCGAAATAAATTTAAAATAAATAAAGTTAAAAAAATTTGCATATTTATTTGTAGCTAAATAAAAGAACTTATGGTGCCCACTAGGTAATAAGATTGTCAAAGTAAAAAAAACAGGTCTCCAATAAATAAAAATATGCCTACACAAAAAAAAATTACCTACAGTATACATACATATTAGTTTTTAGGCAACGATGGATAACATTAATTCAATGTACAAAACCGTTTTATCTTAGCTTTTGATTCAAATACCATTTCATATTGTAATTTTCGTATACGTTGATTCAAAAATTCAGTTACCCCTATGCGGCTCCAGCTTTTATCCATGCTTGCATTGAAAAATAATAAGCATGGAAAACAAAATAACGAGTTTGTAACATCACATCCACAAATCCAGTTGTTTTTTTGGTAAATATCTTTTCTCAAGTATCTTTTAAAATTCCTACCTTCTTTTCCTTTGGAGCAAGTTTGCGATAATTCTAGTTCTGGAGTCGGCCTTCCTAATCTTTTAATTTCAATTTTTTGATTTAAATTAAAGAAGGAAAAGCTTGCTATAATGTTTTGTACACAATTAAGTCTTGAATTCCTTCCAGGATTACTCGAACCCGAACTTATAACTGCCTCAGACATATTCGACACTTGTAGATAATAATTAACCCAAAAATTACAAACAAGAAGCCGAAAACAGCATAGAATTCACTTAAAAACTGCGTAAATAAATTTTAATTACGCCCAATACACGCATACTAACGATAATATAAACAGTAATCAGCTGAGAACTATAAAAACACGATGCAAGTGTGTCTTGATTTAGCGCACCACCCCGCCCTTTTCTCGGCCGATATCCCGAGCATTTCCGATCCAATTGCTGGGCAAAAATTGGATTAAAGAGGAACGCCGAATCCACGCGCACCTCCAGATTCAAGCCCGCCCTCTCATATCTCTAGATTCAAGCGAGGCAATGCGAGGCGATCAAAGGCCATCGTATGCGGCAGCAAGCGTCAAGTCGAAAAGATATTAATTACTTCCGTTAATGACCGATAGAT
The DNA here is from genome assembly GCA_963576565.1 of Aspidapion aeneum. Taxonomy (NCBI): domain Eukaryota; kingdom Metazoa; phylum Arthropoda; class Insecta; order Coleoptera; family Brentidae; genus Aspidapion; species Aspidapion aeneum. The sequence continues at coordinate 225,098,117 of OY755038.1, read as the reverse complement.
GCCACTAGCGGGATCAGGATCAGGATCATTAAAAAATAAATAAAAAGTAAAAACAGTTAATAATAGTTTGTATTTTTTTTTCTTATTTTGGCTGGGGGTGCGCGCGCACCAGCGCTCCTATGGACGAGTCGCCCCTGGTTCTTTGCATTTCTACTCCTACCATAACATTTTTTTAGAATAAGAGTTAAGACCAAGAATTATGTACCCACTCGGCTTGTTTCATCTATTTATTTATTTTATTTTGTTTTGTTTGAAAACGGGTTCCCTGTTATTCTCCGAATGGCAATAAAAATATCTTTCAACGAGATTGAATAGAAGGGAGGCGTCATGCCTGTTTCAAAACGGTTTCACTTTTCACTTGTATGTGCTAGATTTACGTCAAGTCAGCTGTTCGAGTTTCGTGTGCGGTTTTTGTTGGGTTTTAGTAATTTAGTTGAACTATTTTGGATATTTTTGACGAAAATTGTGAAGTTTAAGAATGGCTTGATATGCAGTGCTTGGCTGTAGAAGTTGACAAGGCGTCGATAAATAAATAATTAGTGGAATACCATTTCATATGAAATTGTAAACATAATACTGGCCCGTACTATATAATTTCATATATTTTTATAATGGTACAATTAGTATTGCAGGTAGGTATAAATTATAAAAAATAAGAATATCATATATACAAGGTGTCCCGGAACTAATGGTATATAATAAAACTGTAGATTCCTTGGATCAAAATATTACGAATTGGGTTCACTTGCCTTAGTACAAGTGAGTTGATATTAATCAAGATACACGGCGTTAAACTTTATTTTTCATTAAATTTTTTTAATATCTTTTTTACAAATCAATATATTTGCAAAAAAATTGGAATTTTTTTGGGATGAGCAATTCGTTTTCGGCAAAAAAATTATGGTACATAATACAGGGTGTTCTCTGGGTCACATTAAAATCGGTGTAATTTTTTTGTGTCTAGGTGTATACCAGTTTTTATTTATAATATGATTTTTGCCTTCATTTTTATATCAAAAAATTATACTTTTTGATGTCGTTTCGAGCAACAGCTGTCGAGATTTTTGCATTTCAAAGTGTTTATTGCATGGGTAAAAATTTTGTGACATATTTAATTCACGTCTTCCTTCCTTAATAACTTTTTTACGATTAACATTGAAAATTGGGTAGTAATTTTTTTTGTAACAAGCGATTCGATTTCCGTAGAAATGTTGGTGTAACTTGTACAAGGTGTTCTCTGGGTTCCTAGCCTTACATTTAAAATAAGTGTAATTTCTTTGTGCCTCGGCGTATACTAGTTTTTTTTTAAATATTATTTTCCCCATTATTTGTATGTAAAAAAGGTAAATAAATTCGTCGCCCCGAGCAACGGTTCTCAAGATATTTGCATTTAAAGTTTTTATTGCATTTTTGCAAATTTTGTTATTTCACCTATTATTTTCTTTAATAACTTTTGACCCATGCAATAAAAACTTAAAATGCAAACATCTCAAAAACTGTTGCCCTGAGCCGCATAAAAATAGTATAACTTTTTTACATAATACCAAGGCACAAAAAGTTACACCGATTTTAATATAATGGTAGTAATCCAGAGAACACACTGTACAATATACACCAAATTTTTTATCAAAATCGAATCGCTCTATTCAAAAAAACCTTAAATTTTTTTGTAAAATTATTGATTAGTACAAAATTTACTGAAAAAATTTAAATGAAAAAATAAAGTTTAACACTGTGTATCTCAGCTAATAGCAACTTTGGGGCTAAGGTAAGTGTAGCTTACTTAAAATTTTGAACCAAGTAATCTTCAGCTTTACCTTGTAGAGCTACCCCCAGATTTTGCATTTGTGCTACCTAGTGGCGGAATCAGAAGTGCTTTTTTTGTGTTTGTTATGGCTATATTATATACTAAGGGATAAGCTGGGGACTTTCTATTTCAAGGCGAAAGGTTTGAACTACGAGTGTTGCGAGGGCAACAATTGTCAAGGGTTAAAAAGGCAATTAACACATTTTTTTGGACTTTTTTGAATTTTTTTTTGAAGTTTTTAGGTGTTCGTAGTTTTTCTCAGGGCTTTATACTTTTTTTCTTTGATCTGTCACTTTTCATCTTTAATTTTTACTTTTTATTTCCAAAACGGTCCCTTTTAATTCCTGTTTTTTTTTCTTTCTATCTCTGATCTGTCACTGTTCATTCCTGATTTTTAATTTTTTTCATACTTTTATCATATTTCAAGGTAAGTAGGTACTTATGGCACCGCAGGCAAAAAATTCTGCAGGTTCGTTGTTCACGGTAAATATATTCCAGTATGACTAAGTGGTACAATTTTAATAATAATAATAATACTAAAAAAGACGCTTTCATGTTTTACCTATTTAGCGTATATAGAAAAAATTCTTGGCGGGAGGCATTTGCTCCTAGTCCCCCACCTTGGACTCACCGCTGCAAGTGATTCTTTTTTTGGTAGCTTTTTAATATTTGTTATTCATAATTAAGCTTATTATTCTTGTTATATTGCAAAGCTTCCAGGAACGGAGAAAGTTTTATATTTAGTAATTTATATCTAGATATTAGGATAGGAATCTCTTTCATACACATTTCAATGCCCAATTTCTTAATAGCGATGCCCTATTAAACAGGAAATTACTGTAGTCCGGCCCTGGGCTCAGCGCGATGTAGGTGCTAGAATAGGCTCCGCCTAGTGCAACCACTTTTGCTAGGCAGATCGAATTGATGCAGCGCATCCTTCTAATTCAACATCGTTGATATCTTTATTCCTTTATCTTTCTTTAGTGTAAAGTTTGGCGTCGGTGCCTTGATAAAGAATATATTCCTAATAATAATAAAAAGGTATCGATTCTTAAATCTATCGATTCTTTGCAGCTAATTCCCTGTTTTCACCAATGCATGCCCACCCCGATTCAAAAAACGCATCACGTGATGGATAATTAATTTGCACCGGTTTTAAATGCAGCGTCACTTGATACGTTTTTTGAATCGGGGTGGGCATGCATTGGTGAGAGAATCGATACAGTTTTAAAAAAATATCAAATTATACCAATATCGATACCAACAACCCTAAATAGGGATGGGCTCTCGGAGCAGTACCTGTTAATTTCGGAACAGGTTTTTCAAGTTGTTCCGGTTGGTCGGAAAAGTTTCTCGGATAACAGAAAGAATCGGATCAAAGAAAGCACAGGAAAGACCTGATGACCTTTTTTTTTTGGTCGCAATTTGACCAGTCTAGTTCGGAACAGGTTTTGTCTGGAACCGGAATAGTTTGTACTTGTTGCTAAAAATACGCTATTCCGCCCATCCCTAACAAGCGACTGAACCGCAGCAAAAATCCTTTATCTATGTCCCTAACGCTACTTATAATTAGGTATGTCACTCCGGAGCAGTACCATTTCTTTTCGGAACAGGTCTGTGCCCGGAGCAAGTCGGAACAGGTATGAATTTCCGGAACAAGTTGTTCCGCCGGAGCAGAAGTGACAAGGAAACTTCGAGAGAGCCAGAACATAACAGAAACAACTTGCTCCCTGCTTTTACGCCTGTTCCGAGTCTTCACTTCAGCTAGCTGCATCTTTCTCAGGCTCGCTACGTAACCTTTATGAGACACACACTGGGTGTATCTTCGTCCTTTTCTAAATTATTGTTTTGAAAAACGACAGAGATACACTTAGTGCGCACTGGGACAACTCGTAGAAATTGCTGATAGATAGACAACACGCATGGTGCTAGGGTTGGCGGGGTGCGGTGTGACGTACGGCAGATTATCTTTAACAGTGGTGTTTCTTGCCGGGGTTTCTTTCGTTCAAAGCAAGGAAGTAGGAAACAATAAAAATATTTGAAATTGAATATAAAAAACCTTTAATCCAATAAAATTTACGTGAAATAAGGAAAACAGCAAAAAGTGAAGCGTTTTGTAAAATTGCATTTCTTTTTCTATTTAAAAAAATAAAATTGTTATAAGCGACAACCAGATATAGCGGTTAATACCCTGTACCTCATTTATATACCTTGTAACAACAATAACAGAGCACACGCATAGTTAGATTTCATGCAGCTTATCTGTTCCTGCAGTGCAGGAACAAATTGTTCCTTTCATAAAATGCGGAACAGTTGCAATTTATTTCCCTTGAAAAGTCCGGAACAGTTTGGAGCAGGAGCAGATGTTTCGAAACAGGTCATAATAAAAATCGGAACAGGTCATACCTGTTCCGGCAAATTTACTGCTCCGGCCATCCCTAGCTTGTACCTGTTCCTAAAATACGCTGTTCCGCTCATCCCTAATTATAATATAATGAAAAACCCAATAAATGGGCTCAAAAAATTAACGAGCTCTAGAAGAGTGGTAGCACAGACTTTCCGAAATTCCTAATGGCGCAGAACGCCAGCGGAAATTTCTTACTAATCCACGTATTGCAAATAAAATAATTATAAATTATTTAGTGGTAAACATATAGCAATGCAGGCCTCATCTATCACATGCTGTCATCTAGGAGTGATTGATTTAATTAGACACAGTTGGAAACATGGTACGGTCGCTCACTTTTTTAATGTCATCTTTAAATCGACTAAACTCGTCTGAAAACAATGCGGCCCCGCGCAACAACGCACTGTTTCTGTGTCTTTTGCAAATGTAGAAAAAAAAAACATTGATAAAGTAAGCGAGTGTACAACATTGCAAATGTCCTCTAATTTGCTGTAATTACTTTGTAGTCCCTCTGCTCTCACCCATCTCCCCTCCTGTCATTTTCAAGCCCCCCCCCCCCGTCCCATTCCAAAATAATTTTATCAAATATAGGGCGATTTCAAAAATTCTTTCTGCACACGTGTTAAGATTTTTTTTTCGACACTATTTTACTAGTTCTTCCCTCCCTCTCCCTCCCTTCTCCCCACCCTCCTTATTTAGTAATTGTAACTTTCACAAATATAGAGCGATTTCAAAAGTTCTCTCTGCACATGCTTTAAGATGCTTTTCAACACCATTTTATTAGTTCCCCCCTCCCCTACCTTCACTCAATGTTCTCACAAATGCATGATTTAGGTAATAAATTAGGTACCTTGATTTGGTTAAATGAATTGTGATATTTTGTTGTTTCGATATTTTCTAGTTTCGATATTTTGTAGTTTCAATATTTTGTGTTGTCGATATTTTGTGTTTTGATATTATGTATTGTCGATATTTTGTATTTTGCATATTTTGTACTTTCGATATTTTGTGTTGTCGATATTTGTTATTCGATATTTTATTATTTCGATATTTTGTAGTTTCGATATTTTGTGTTGTCAATATTTTGTATTTTGCATATTTTGTAGTTTCGATATTTTGTGTTGTCGATATTTGTTATTCGATATTTTATTATTTCGATATTTTGTAGTTTCGATATTTTGTGTTGTCAATATTTTGTTATTCGATATGTTGTGTTTCGATATTATGTATTTTCGATATTTTGTATTTTCAATATTTTGTAGTTTCGATATTTTATGTTGTCGATATTATGTATTTTCGATATTTTGTAGTTTCGATATTTTGTGTTGCCGATATTTTGTAGTTTCGATATTTTGTGTTGTCGATATTTTGTTATTCGATATGTTGTGTTTCGATATTATGTATTTTCGATATTTTGTATTTTCAATATTTTGTAGTTTCGATATTTTATGTTGTCGATATTATGTATTTTCGATATTTTGTAGTTTCGATATTTTGTGTTGCCGATATTTTGTAGTTTCGATATTTTGTGTTGTCAATATTTTGTTATTCGATATGTTGTGTTTCGATATTATGTATTTTCGATATTTTGTATTTTCAATATTTTGTAGTTTCGATATTTTATGTTGTCGATATTATGTATTTTCGATATTTTGTAGTTTCGATATTTTGTGTTGCCGATATTTTGTAGTTTCGATATTTTGTGTTGTCGATATTTTGTTATTCGATATTTTGTGTTTCGATATTTTATTATTTCGATATTTTGTAGTTTCGATATTTTGTGTTGTCGATATTTTGTATTTTGCATATTTTGTAGTTTCGATATTTTGTGTTGTCGATATTTGTTATTCGATATTTTATTATTTCGATATTTTGTAGTTTCGATATTTTGTGTTGTCAATATTTTGTTATTCGATATGTTGTGTTTCGATATTATGTATTTTCGATATTTTGTATTTTCAATATTTTGTAGTTTCGATATTTTATGTTGTCGATATTATGTATTTTCGATATTTTGTAGTTTCGATATTTTGTGTTGCCGATATTTTGTGTTGTCGATATTTTGTTATTCGATATTTTGTGTTTCGATATTTTATTATTTCGATATTTTGTAGTTTCGATATTTTGTGTTGTCAATATTTTGTATTTTGCATATTTTGTAGTTTCGATATTTTGTGTTGTCGATATTTGTTATTCGATATTTTATTATTTCGATATTTTGTAGTTTCGATATTTTGTGTTGTCAATATTTTGTTATTCGATATGTTGTGTTTCGATATTATGTATTTTCGATATTTTGTATTTTCAATATTTTGTAGTTTCAATATTTTATGTTGTCGATATTATGTATTTTCGATATTTTGTATTTTCAATATTTTGTAGTTTCGATATTTTATGTTGTCGATATTATGTATTTTCGATATTTTGTAGTTTCGATATTTTGTGTTGCCGATATTTTGTAGTTTTGATATTTTGTGTTGTCGATATTTTGTTATTCGATATTTTGTGTTTCGATATTATGTATTTTCGATATTTTGTAGTTTCGATATTATGTGTTGTCGATATTTTGTATTTTGCATATTTTGTAGTTTCGATATTTTGTGTTGTCGATATTTGTTATTCGATAATTTGTTATCTCGATATTTTGTAGTTTCGATATTTTGTAGTTTCGATATTTTGTGTTGTCAATATTTTGTTATTCGATATTTTGTGTGTTCGATATTATGTATTTTCGATATTTTGTATTTTCAATATTTTGTAGTTTCGATATTTTATGTTGTAGATATTATGTATTTTCGATATTTTGTAGTTTTGATATTTTATATTTTCGATATTTTTTGTTGTCGATATTTGTTATTCGATAATTTGTTATTTCGATATTTTGTAGTTTCGATATTTTGTAGTTTCGATATTTTGTGTTGTCAATATTTTGTTATTCGATATTTTGTGTGTTCGATATTATGTATTTTTGATATTTTGTATTTTCAATATTTTGTAGTTTCGATATTTTATATTGTCGATATTATGTATTTTCGATATTTTGTAGTTTCGATATTTTGTAGTTTCGATATTTTGTGTTGTCGATATTATGTATTTTCGATATTTTGTAGTTTCGATATTTTGTGTTGTCGATATTTGTTATTCGATAATTTGTTATTTCGATATTTTGTAGTTTCGATATTTGGAGTTTCGATATTTTGTGTTGTCAATATTTTGTTATTCGATATTTTTTGTATTCGATATTATGTATTTTCGATATTTTGTATTTTCAATATTTTGTAGTTTCGATATTTCATATTGTCGATATTGTGTATTTACGATATTTTGTAGTTTCGATATTTTATATTTTCGATATTTTGTAGTTTCGATATTTTGTGTTGTCGATATTATGTATTTTCGATAATTTGTAGTTTCAATATTTTATATTTTCGATATTTTGTAGTTTCGATATTTTGTGTTGCCGATATTTTGTAGTTTCGATATTATGTACTTTCGATATTTTAATTCGATATTTTGTGTTTCGATATTTTTTCGCCCTTTTTAACAAATATTGCTCCAGAATGTCTTCTACTCGTTTAAAGAATTTTTAAATCACAAATTTGAATGTTAAGTACTGTTAAGATTTTAATTTAAGCAAATTTTACACTATTTTAAGAAAGAGAGAAAGAAAAAAAACTTACCTGTGTAAACATTGTTATATGTAAAACACCAATAAATTTTTACCATTTACCTACTAACATTTTACAAAAAAAAAACTCCACAAGAAAAATGGTTTTTCGAAAAAAAAAGCTTTATCAATAAGTAGTTTTCCAAAAAATTAAAAAAAAATTTTTTTCAATTATTTTTCAAAAATATGTTTACCACACATCGTGAAACTTCAAAACAAAAATTTAAAAAAAAATCTCGCGGCGGCTATTTGTCCCACCCTTGGAATTATAATATAATGATAAACCCAATAAATGGGCTCAAAAAATTGAGAATTTGAAAGAGCGCTCGAGACACATGTAATTGAATGGTACCGCAGACTTTCCGAAATTACTAATGGCGCCGAAACGCCAGCGGAAATTTCTTACTAATCCAGGTTTAGTAAATATCAAAATAATTACAAATTATTTAGTAGTAAACATATAGCAATGCAGGCCGCATCTATCACATGCTGTCATGTATTAGAATAGATGAATACAGGGTGATTTTCACTTGAATGATTCTAACCACATGAAAATAGAAAGTTTCAAAAACCCAACCTAACAAAGCCTAATCAAATCTAACCGAACCGAACCAAAGGAAACTGAACCAATAATTTTTTTCAAAAAAAAACTTTCCTGACTTCCTGCCCGGGATCCTAGAGGATGTGAATCTGAACCGAACCAAACCGAACCTAACTAAACTGAACCAAACCTAACCTAACCAAACTACAACACGTACTGCTAATTAGGTTTAGTTGGGTAGGATTAGGTTTGGATAGGTTCGGTTCGGTTCGGATTCACATCCTCTAGGATCCCGGGCGTAGGAAGTCAAAAGAGTTTTTTTTTTGAAAAAAATTATTGGTTCAGTTTGCTTCGGTTCGGTTAGATTTGATTAGGTTTTGTTAGGTAAGGTTTTTGAAACTTTCTATTTTCATGTGGTTAGAATCATTCAAGTGAAAATCACCCTGTATTCATCAATTCTAATACATGAATTAAATAATATTGGCAGATCTACGCATGCGAAGTCAGGTATTGAAAGTGGACTTGGTAGCGCTAGCGTCTTGTCTAACTGTCCCACCCTTACCTTGGAATTATAATATAATGATAAACCCAAATAAAGGGCTCAAAAAATTGAAAAAACTCGCGGACACACGTGGAGTGGGTACCGTAGACTTTCCGAAATTACTAATGGCGCCAAACGCCAGCGGAAATTTCTTACTAATCCACGTTTTCCAAATATCAAAACAATTATTAAATTATTTAGTGGTAAACATATAGCAATGCAGGCCTCATCTATCACATGCTGTCCCCTAGGAGTGATTGATTTAATTAAACACATTTGGATACATGGTACGGCCGCCCACTTTTTTAATGTCATCTTAAAATCGACTAAGTTCGTTTGGAAAGTCCGGAATTTCAGCGAGCTTTAAAAACTGCCAAAGCAAATTGTTTAGTAAGTCATTATACAGGGTGTTCGGCAAATGAACCGTCAAAATTTTTTGGGATATTGTTGGGGTCATTTGCTACCTTTTCAACCTTGGAACTTGGGTCCTAAGAGTCACGGCTAAAGAGATATGAATTGTTAATTTTTTTTTAAATTATCCAAAATCCCACCTTTAATCCCTCGTAATCTTTTTATTAATGTCTGGAAAAGCACCATTTTTTTTTATAATTCTGTAATCTTATGCTTCTTCAACTAATTAATAGATTTGTTAAAATTGATGTACCAAAGGGACATACGAGGTTTTTTATTGAAGAACATTAGTGATTTTGTGAAAGAAAATCAATTTCAAAATTAAAAAAAGTATCGACAATTGAGTACTTCATTTTCTTTTAAAAACTTCTTTAGTTGATTACCTTTATAAAGGTATGCTACACATTGAAAAAAAAACATTTCTGCTTTAAAATACGGATATTCTGTCAGAAGGGCGAGACTCGCTCGGAATTGGTAAGAAAAAAAATTTGATGTTTATGATCGTTTACCTACTTAAACAAAAGTTAAACTTTTAACAATAATGTATTGTGTTCTTTATTTATAAATTTTGTTCGAAACGATCATAAACATCAAATTGTTTTTCTTATCAAGTCCGAACGATTATTGCCCGTCTCACAAAATATCCGTATTTTAAAGCAGAATTGTTTTTTTTTAATCAATGTGTAGCATACCGTTAGAAAGGTAATCAACTAGAGAAGTTTTTAAAAGAAAATCTCAAGTGTCGATACTTTTTTTAATTTTAGCTCACACATATACTATACTTTAGTAGTGTGAGCTATGGTGATCCTAATTTTTTCGAGAAAAAAAAAGTTGCTCCGATTTCAAAAATTTTTATATATCTTTGCGTTTCAGATGATTTTGAAACTTTTTTGTTGCGCTGTCTGTCTGTCTGTCTGTCTGTATGTCTGTCTGTATGTCTGTCTGTAACGACCAACGCGCATAACTCAAAAACCGCTTGGCCGATGTCAATGAAATTTGGTACCTAGGCTGGGTCTTGGGTCAAGATGGTCCCATTTCAAAATGAGCAAAATCCACCGAACACAAACCAAATAAAAGGGTGGGGATAGATTTCTAAAATTAGAGTTTATGTGAAAATATGGCGTGTGTGATATCAAACGAAAGGTAATTGAGTCTGGAGTTAAACAAAATACATTTTAATTTATTTTTAAAAAAAGGGTGGGGGTATATTTCAAAAATTAGAGTTTAAGTGAAAATATGGCGTGTGTGATATCAAACGAAAGGTAATTGAGTCCGGAGTTTAACAAAATACATTTTAGTTTTAGTTTTTTTTAAGGGTGGGGATGGATTTCAAAAATTTGAGTTTAAGTCAAAACATGGCTTGTGTGGTATCAAACAAAGGGTAATTTAGTGTGGAGTTGAATAAAATATATTTCAGTTTTTAATTATATTAGCTCACACGTACACTATAACTATAGTACCTAGTGTGAGCTTAGGGGCCCATATATTGGCAGAGTATTTAATTTTGAAATTGATTTTCTTTTACAAAATCACTAATGTTCTTCAATAAAAAACCTCGTATGTCCCTTTGGTACATAAATTTTAACAAATCTATTAGTTAGTTGAAGTAGCATTAGATTACAGAATTATAAAAAAAATACTCTGCCAATATATGGGCCCCTAAGCTCACACTAGGTACTATAGTTATAGTGTACGTGTGAGCTAATATAACTAAAAACTGAAATATATTTTATTCAACTTCAGACTAAATTACCTTTTGTTTGATACCATACAAGCCATGTTTTGACTTAAACTCAAATTTTTGAAATCTACCCCCACCCTTACAAAAAAACCAAAAACTAAAATGTATTTTGTTAAAGTCCGGACTCAATTACCTTTCGTTTGATATTACACACGCCATATTTTCACTTAAACTCTAATTTTTAAAATATACCCCCACCCTTTTTTTTTAAATAAATTAAAATGTATTTTGTTTAACTGCAGACTCAATTACCTTTCGTTTAATATCACACACGCCATATTTTCACATAAACTCTAATTTTTGAAATCTACCCCCACCCTTTTATTTGGTTTGTGTTCGGTGGATTTTGTTCATTTTTAAATGGGACCATCTCGACCCAAGACCCAGCCTAGGTACCAAATTTCATTAAAATCGGCCAGGCGGTTTTTGAGTTATGCGCGTTGGTCGTTACAGACAGACACACAGACAGACAGACAGACAGACAGACAGACAGACATACAGACAGACAGACAGACAGACAGACAGACGGCGCAACAAAAAAGTTTCAAAATCATCTGAAACGCAAAGATATATAAAAATTTTTGAAATCGGAGCAACTTTTTTTTTCTCGAAAAAATTAGGATCACCATAGCTCACACTACTATAGTATAGTATATGTGTGAGCTAATTGTGCTTTTTCCAGACATTAATAAAAAGCTTACAAGGGCTTAAAAGTGGGATTTTGGGTAAGTTGAGAAAAAAAAATTAAAAATTCATATCTCTTTAGCCGTGACTCTAAGGACCCAAGTTCCAAGGTTGAAAAGGTAGCAAATGACCCCAACAATATCTCAAAAAATTTTGACGATTCATGTGCCGAACACCCTGTATATTTATTCTATTTAAACCATGCGGCGCTGCGCAACAACGTCTTCTGCAAATGTAGGAACAAAAAGATAACATTAATTAAGTAAGCGAGTGGTGAGTTTTCGGGCTGTTCGGCCGTCGTCGTTGGAAATTCGTTCTCGACGTTTCGCCATCTCGAGTGGATGGCATCTTCAGGAGATGTTGACTGTTTGTCGGCTTCTCGAAGACTGGTGGTTAGTCTGTCGCGGGCGCAGGTTATATACGCTATGGTGGGCGGGGCGTATATCAGAGCTGGTCGGTGATTGGTCACTTTCCCGAGATTCAGTTTTGTTTTTGTAAGCGAGCCGTTTAGTGTTTTTAAGAACCGGTACCCATGTTCTGTTAATTTTAAGAGTTTCTTCAGATCTGTTGAAGTTCTGCTGGTGTTTATGAATTTCGATTGCTTCTCTATAGAGTCTTGGATAGTATGAAGAGGAGGCGCAGAGAACTTGTGTGTCTTCGAATTTTATTCGGTGGTCTTCATTGTTTAGTGTGTGGTCTGCAACTGCGGATTTTTCCGTATGTCCGAGTCGACAGTTGGCTTTGTGTTCTTTGATTCTTGTGTTTACGGACCGTTTGGTTGTTCCGATGTAGACACTTCCACAGGTACAGGGAATGCGGTATACCCCCGAAGAACTTAGTGGGTTCCTTATATCCTTCGCAGTTCTGAGGTGGTTCTCGATCTTCTTAGATGGCTTGAAGATCGTTTTAATGTTGTGTTTTCCCAGAATACGTCCGATCCTATCCGTCACTCTAGGGATGTAGGGCAGAAAGGCTCTTGAAGTAACTTCGCGGCTGCTCAGTCCACCGCTACTGTTACTTCTAGTGCTCGGCTTTGGTCGTATACATATAGTAGTGTGAGCTATGGTGATCCTAATTTTTTCAAAAAAAAAAGTTGCTCCGATTTCAAAAATTTTTATATATCTTTGCGTTTCAGATGATTTTGAAACTTTTTTGTTGCGCCGTCTGTCTGTCTGTCTGTATGTCTGTCTGTCTGTCTGTAACGACCAACGCGCATAACTCAAAAACCGCTTGGCCGATTTTAATGAAATTCGGTACCTAGGCTGGGTCTTGGGTCGAGATGGTCCCATTTAAAAATAAACAAAATCCACCGAACACAAACCAAATAAAAGGGTGGGGGTAGATTTCAAACGAAAGGTAATTGAGTCCGGAGTTTAACAAAATACATTGTAGTTTTTGTTTTTTTTAAGGGTGGGGGTAGATTTCAAAAATTTGAGTTTAAGTCAAAACATGGCTTGTGTGGTATCAAACAAAAGGTAATTTAGTCTGGAGTTGAATAAAATATATTTCAGTTTTTAGTTATATTAGCTCACACGTACACTATAACTATAGTACCTAGTGTGAGCTTAGGGGCCCATATATTGGCAGAGTATTTTTTTTAGAACCACTGAACCGATTTTGCTATTTCATACCTTATTGTGCGTGGCAAGAACGCAGCTTTTTTACTAATTCAAAAAAATAATTAAGACATGTTCGCAACACGAGAATAAACAAGCATCTTTGAAGGGTACATTTTAATTTCGTCCGCCATCTTGGATTTTGAAATGGCGGACATAAAAATTTATTTATTCAAAACTCTGATTAATTCTCTGTCAAGTGCAGTTTGTCCCATTAAAATCGATGGTATAGTTCAAAAGTTGTAATGAAAAAAAATTGTCCGGTTTTTTTTTGGCCCACCAGGTATACTACTAATTTTGTAGTACAAACTTTTTTTTGCATCATACTTTTTCAAAAACCCAGTGTTGCCACCCTCGACCCTGAGGTCTTCGGTAGAAGGCTTCGAGAAAAATCGGTAGATTTCGGTAGATTTTTTAATCATCTCAGCAAGCAGTGCTGGAGAACTATCGATAGTTTGGATTGATTTAGTAGGTAAATTGTATTTCTACGAATTGTTTTTACTGACAAAATACCAAAATTAAGAATTAAATAAAAAATTAAATAAAGCCAGGCACAAATTGTGCCGGGCACTATATTGACAGTTTCGCATTAAAAACTGACAGTTGATCTTTCAAAATTGACATACCAAATTCGTATTTAGAAATCCAGTCGTTTATTTTCCATTAATTGTAGCGTCACTATTAATTCCGGCTCTTATAATACACAATGGCCTTATTTTGAAAGAAGACAGCTGTTCGTATAATGTGAAACTGTTAATATAGTGCCCGGCACAATTTGTGTCTGGCTTTATTGCCATAGGTCCCTATTAGGATAATATTATAAAAAAAATCTCAGGGTTTATAATAGCGTGATCTTTAATGCCGCTTGCGGCTGCCGGCTGAGTATATCGCAAAATCCAAGAGATGGCGCCATAAATACACTTTTAAAAACAATGGCTTGAAATAAAATTTTTATTCTACAGAGGATCTTACATAAAAAGAATATTTTATTTATGGTGTTTTTTTTTAATCGCGATTAAGAGGCGTATAAAAAAAAACAAATTTATATCGAAAAAAAATCGGTAGAAAACTATGGGTAATTCGGTATATCGTAAAGTAAAAGGCTAAATCGGTAGATCTACCGAAAAATCGGTAGAGGTGGCAACACTGCAAAAACCAAAATTTTTTTAAAAATATGTTACTACACGTCATGAAACATTAAAACAAAAATTAAAAAAAAATTCTCGCGGCGGTTAACTGTTCCTGTTCCACCCTTACCTTGGAATTATAATATAATAATAAACCCAATAAATGGGCTCAAAAAATTGAGAATTCAAAAAAAAGAAGTCACACGTGTAATTGAGTGGTACCGCAGACTTTCCGAAATTACTAATGGCGTTAAACGCCAGCGGAAATTTCTTACTAATCCACGTTTTGCAAATCTCAAAATAATTAAAAATTATTTAGTGGTAAACATATAGCAATGCAGGCCTCATCTATCACATGCTGTCACCTAGGAGTGATTGATTTAATTAAACACATTTGGATACATGGTACGGTAGCCCACTTTTTTAATGTCATCTTAAAATCGACTAAGTTCGTTTGGAAAGTCCGGAATTTCAGCAAGCTTTAAAAACTGCCAAAGCAAATCGTGCAACAACGCACTGTTTCTTTGTCTTCTGCAGATGTAAGAAAAAAAGTTATCGGTTTAAGCCATTAACGTATTAACCGGAGGAGACTAGGAAATAAACAAAAAAATTGGCCGTCTAGATAAACAATTTGTTTTAAAAAACGTACTTCTGCAGAAAAGAACTCATCGACTATTTTTGTTTGGTCCATAGAAAACTCTATTTCCTTTCTCTTTAAGAATTACCAAAATTATCCGATCTTTTCTTTACTTTTAATTCTTTTTTAAACCAACGGAAAAAGACGAAACTGTTCTTCTTACAAACCCTTACCAGATAAATTATACACCACCAAATATGGATATATAACAAGCGGTGATCACTTTAACTTGTGCTTCCAGCATTTATTTTGCTACTCCTTCGTTTTCCTTTATTAACCCAGTGCGAGAGAAAAAAACAAAACTATTCTCAATTAGAGTCCCTCACTAAAACGAAGGAATTAGAAACATGCCGCAATATTTTGCCGCCGTCACTGGTAAATCGATCGACCATAAAGAATAAACATACGTCTGCTGTGTGTCGCACAGCGTTGCCATCGTCTTTCCAAAAAATATTTCTATTCTTTTCCAACTTATTGAAGCATCTAGGGGTCAAATCGAATTGTTTTGATGAATGAATTTTTGCCGCGGTTCCTGGTCTCCTCCGGTTAATACGTTAATGGTTTAAGCCAGAGTGGTCAAGTAGTGATGGCAAACATATCCTAACCGGTCTAACATTTTACAAAAAAAAACTGTTTTTTCGAAAAAACATGCTTTTTTCAATAAGTAGTTTTTCAAAAAGCTAATAATAAAACAACAAAAAATTTTTTTTATATAATACTTTCTCAAAAACTGAAATTTTTTTAAATATTTGTCAAAAATATGTTTACTAAAGCAGGGCTATCAAAACGGACGGGCCACGATCCTCCACTTTGTTGACGTCACATCCGGGGCTGATTTTTTTTTGATGGTCACGTTACGACAGCTGATTGTCTTTAAAATATTGAAGTTGGAATGACGGTTCACGAATGTAGTCTGACCTCCCATAAGACCCAATGTAAAATTCAGCCCCCAGAGAACAGCTGATTTTTTCAAGGTCGTGGCCTGTATTTTTTTGTAGGCCTTGACTAAAGCTCATATCATTATTTTTGAGACAACTTTTTTTTGTTGGCCTATGCTATTTGTTATGGTAAACAGCTGATAACTGTTAAAAAGTTATCTCAAAAATTATGAAACTTAAAAACAAAAATTTTTAAATAATTCTCGCGCTGCGGCTAACCTAACTGTCTTTTAGAAATTTTGTTTGACATAATTCAACCACTACAGGGTAAGTCCGAATCTTTTGTCAAAAACTCAGAACATTTTGTCGAGGTTTTAAAAGGTATCGAATTAGATCTCGGCGATAGATTTGTAAGTTTTGATGTAGAAAGTCTCTACACCAACGTGCCAATAAATGAGTCACTCAGTATCATCAAAAACAAATTACAAACTGATGATACACTTAACGAGAGAACAACGCTATCGGTGGAGGGGGTGATGGATCTTTTGGAGCTCTGTCTCCGTAACTCTTTCAAGTGAAAGATAAGTTTTACGCGCAAAATGATAGACTCCCAATGGGTTCATCTCTTTCGCCAGTGGTAGCAAACACCTACATGGAGTGGTTCGAGGACCATGCGATCAACACAGCAAGAGTCAAACCAAAACTATGGCTACGATACATGGATGACACATTTATTATATGGCCGGAAAATCATGACGAACTACTGAATTTTCTACACCATTTAAACGGTATTCGACCAACAATCAAGTGCACCATGGAAATTGAAAAAGATTCGGCCTTACCTTTATTGGATGTTCTGGTTAAACGATTAGACAGAAACATTCAAACCACGGTATATAGGAAACCTACACACACGGGACAGTACCTAAATTTTAAGTCTAATCATTCTGTTGCTACAAAACAAGGAAGTTATAAGAAGTTTGTATTTAAGCGCCGTAAATATTTGTAGTAATAATGAAGAATTAACCACAGAAATTAACAACATTAAAAAGGACTTACAACAGAATGGTTATTCCCAGAAATTAATAAACTCAACGATATTTAAAATTAGAAACAAACTAAATGTACCAAATTCTCAAAATAATAATCCGTTAGGTGTTATTAACATTCCATATGTTCAAGGGATTTCAGAAAACATAAGACGAATAGCTAAACACTATAATATATAAACAGTATTTTCTTCGGGAAATACGATAAGAAGTTTTGTAACCAAAACAAAACCAGACAATCCCTCAAATAATAAGGAATGTATTTACCAAATCCCGTGTGAGTGTGGTAAATCATATGTAGGTGAAACGAAACGCCCTCTTCAGGTTAGAGTAAAAGAACATCTAAAAAGTCCCCAATTAGGGGGGGATATTGAAAAATCCGGTTTAGCAGATCATGCATGGTCAAATGATCACAGGATTCAGTGGTCAGAAGCTAAAGTTTTACATAAGGAGTCGTATTGGTGAAAACGAAAGTTTATTGAAGCTGCGTTTATAATGCAGAATAAAGAAGTTTTCAGTCAACCAAGCACGGACATACCAAACATATGGAAACCACTCCTTAAGAAAAACAGGCGTCTTAGGATTTAAAAAGGGGGCGGGCCGTCACACCTGACTGCACACCAAGTAGTATAAGTAGTAGCCTAGAGACTAGATTGTTTAGTTTACACTTGATAACGGTTAGAGATACTTACTAACCGAAACGTCGTGTTTTTAAAATAAATAAAGACAATGGAAGTCCGACATTTTATTTCTACACAATCATTGTCTACGAGTTTCAAACAAAGAATAACTGTCTTTTCTCTTGGAATTAGGGATGGGCTCTCGGAGCAGTACCTGTTCTTTTCGGAACAGGTTTGTCATTGCCGGAACAGTTTTTTCGAGGGGACGGTAAATCGGCTTTCGAAGAACAAAAAGAGAAAAGTAAAGACCTGATGACCATTTTTTTTTTGGTCGCAAAATTTTTATGGACACCCTTTGCAGCATTCGACCCCACGCCACGCTATTTTGACCAGTCCAGTTCGGAACAGGAGCTAGGGATGGCACTCCGGAGCAGTACCTGTTCTTTTCGGAACAGGTCTGTGCCCGGAGCAAGTCGGAACAGGTATGAATTTCCGGAACAAGTTGTTCCGCCGGAGCAGAAGTGACAAGGAAACTTCGAGAGAGCCAGAACATAACAGAAACAACTTGCTCCCTGCTTTTACGCCTGTTCCGAGTCTTCACTTCAGCTAGCTGCATCTTTCTCAGACTCGCTACGTAACCTTTATGAGACACACACTGGGTGTATCTTCGTCCTTTTCTAAATTATTGTTTTGAAAAACGACAGAGATACACTTAGTGCGCACTGGGGCAACTCGTAGAAATTGCTGATAGATAGACAACACGCATGGTGCTAGGGTTGGCGGGGTGCGGTGTGACGTACGGCAGATTATCTTTAACAGTGGCGTTTCTTGCCGGGTTTTCTTTCGTTCACAGCAAGGAAGTAGGAAACAATAAAAATATTTGAAATTGAATATAAAAAACCTTTAATCCAATAAAATTTACGTGAAATAAGGAAAACAGCAAAAAGTGAAGCGTTTTGTAAAAATTGCATTTCTTTTTCTATTAAAAAAAATAAAATTGTTATAAGCGACAACCAGATATAGCGGTTAACACCCTGTACCTCATTTATATACCTTGTAACACCAACAACAGAGCACACGCATAGTTAGATTTCATGCAGCACATCTGTTCCTGCAGTGCAGGAACAAATTGTTCCTTTCATAAAATGCGGAACAGTTGCAATTTATTTCCCTTGAAAAGTCCGGAACAGTTTGGAGCAGGAGCAGATGTTTCGGAACAGGTCATAATAAAGATCGGAACAGGTCATACCTGTTCCGGCAAATTTACTGCTCCGGCCATCCCTAACAGGAGCAGAATTTTCGGAACAGATTTTTTCTGGAACCGGAACAATTATTTGTACCTGTTCCTAAAAATACGCTGTTCCGCCCATCCCTACTTGGAATTATAATATAAAAATAAACCCAATAAATGGGCTCAAAAAATTGAAAATATAAAAGAGCTCGAAAACGTGTAGTTGGTACCGCAGACTTTCCGAAATTACTAATGGCGCTGGACGCCAGCGGAAATTTCTTACTAATCCACGTTTTGCAAATATACCAAAATAATTAAAAATTATTTAGTGAAAAATATAGCAATGCAGGCCTCATCTATCATATGGTGTCATCTAGGAGTGATTGATTTAATTAAACACATTGGATACATGGTACGGTTGCCCACTTTTTTAATGTCATCTGAAAATCGACAACTCGTCTGGAAAATGCGGAATTTCAGCGAGCTTTAAAAATTGCCAAAGCAAATCGTTTAGTAAGTCATTATACTTATTTTAAGGAAGGGCGAAAAAATATCGAAACACAAAATATCGAAAACACAAAATATCGAAAATACAAAATATCGAAAACATACAAAATATCGAAACCACAAAATATCGAAACTACATTTTATCGAATTACAAAATATCGAAACTACAAAATATGGAAACCACAAAATATCGAAACTACAAAATATCGAAACTACAAAATATCGAATCACAAAATATCGAAAATACAAAATATCGAAAATTCAAAATATCGAAACTACAAAATATCGAAAATACAAAATATCGAAAATACAAAATATCGAATCACAAAATTTCGAACATACAAAATATCGAAATTAACAAATATCGAATATCAAAAATAGAACATTTCGAAACCTTAACCTAACCCGACCTTGACGTAACCTAACCTAATCTAACTAAACCTAATCTGACCTAACCTCATAAAAATAGAAAGTTTCAAAAATTTAACCTGACAAAACCTAATCAAATCTAGCCAAAACAAACCGAACCAAAGCAAACTGAACAAACAGTTTTTTTCAAAAAAAAACTTTCCTGACTTCTTTTCCGGGATCCTAGAGGGTGTGAATCCTAACCGAACCGATCCGAACCGAACCGAGCCGAGCCGAGCCGAACCAAACCGAAACGAACCTAACTGAACCGAACCTAACCTAATCAAACTAAACTACAACACTGCTAATTAGGTTTGGTTGGGTATGGTTAGGCTTGGATAGGTTAGGTTCGGTTCGGTTCGGTTCGGTTCGGTTTGGTTTGGTTTGGTTCGGTTCTAATTCACACCTTCTACGATCCCGGGAAAGAAGTCAGGAAAGTTTTTTTTTTTTTAATTGTTGGTTCAGTTTGCTTTGGTTCTGTTTGATTCGGTTCGGTTAGATTTGATTAGATTTTGTTAGGTTAGGTTTTTGTTATATCAGATTAGGTTAAGTTAGATTAGGTCAGAGTCAGGTTAGGTGTAGATTCCGAAATTTTCCATTTTTGATTTTCGATATTTTGTTGTTTCGATATATTGTATTTTCAATATTTTGTGTTTTCGATATTTTGTGTTTTCGATATTTTGTGTTTTCGATATTTTGTATTTTCGATATTTTGTTGTTTCGATATTTTGTTGTTTCGATATTTTGTATTTTCGATATTTTGTATTGTTACGGGTTCACAACGACAAATATACTCGCAATTGTTGAAAACGATACGTCATTTTATTTCGACAAATTTTGTACAAAAACACGCACTTACTAATAACTTGCTAATAATTCACTACTTTAATACGCCTATTAACTTCGCGTTAACATCTAGCGATTACTACCATTGGTTATTTCTGACTGCCCGATGCACGACGTCCGGCCCTATATATGAGGGTCTGCCTACTATTCGAGAATTTTCCATCCTTGTTCGATTCGAAATCATTCCACCCTTTTTTAGAACCGGGCCGTTCGCATACCAGTTTGTCACAGATAACGCAACTAAAACCTAGATTAAGAATACAACCATAAAATACGTCAACCTAATACTACACTAAACCTAAATAAATTCTAACTATAAAATTTAAATAACTTAAATTTGTAACAGTATTTTCGATATTTTGTAATTTCGATATTTTGTATTTTCGATATTTTGTTGTTTCGATATTTTGTATTTTCGATATTTTGTAGTTTCGATATTTTGTTATTCGATATTTTGTAGTTTCGATATTTTGTAGTTTCGCTTTTTTTTTGTAGTTTCGATATTATGTACTTTCGATATTTTCATTCGATATTTTGTTTTTTGATATTTTGTGTTTCGATATTTTTTCGCCCTTCCACATTAATAATGTGGGCGAGTGTACATTTTGATAACAATATTGTGTTGTATAATCAATGATGGTACCGTACCATACTTTGTGCTTGAAGGCATACAAATGACGTAAATTTCAGGCGATTTTAATGAAATTTCTTTGATCACCCATTGCAAATGTCCTCTAATTTACTGTAATTACTTTGTAGTCCTCCCTGCTTCCGCCTATCTCTTCTCCTGTCATCCCACCCACCCTCTCCAAAAATCATATATTCGCATAATTTTATCAAATATAGGGCGATTTCAAAAATTCTTTTTGCACACGCTTTAAGACTTTTTTTCCAACACTATTTTACTAGTTCCCCCTCTCCCTCTCCATCTCTTCTCCCCACCCTCCTTATTTAGTAATAATTGTAGCTATAACTTTCACAAAATTAGAGCGATTTCAAAAATTCTTTTTGCACACGCTTTAAGACTTTTTTTCCAACACTATTTTACTAGTTCCCCCCTCCTCCACCTTCACACAACCTTTCTAGAAACGCACCTATCTACCTTTTGGGCATAGCATAATATGTCGTGAGCTGTTTTTATTATTACAAGCTTTTATTTAGCTTCAGATGTTCTGTCTATCTAATTATCTAACTATCTATCAAATCTTGTGAAGCGTTTTTGACACACTTCCCATTATCCGATTTGGATGAAATTTGGTACACACATAGTGGTCCCATGACAATACAACATTAAGAAAAAAATATCCTCCCACCCCTACCCCCACCCCTTCTATAGAAAAATGTGTTTTTGACACACTTCCCGTTATCCGATTTGGACAAAATTTGGTATACACATAGTGGTCCGATGATAATACAACAATAAGAAAAAATATCTTCCCACCCCTACCCCCACCCCCTTCCATAGAAAAAACTGTTTTTGACACACTTCCCGTTATCCGATTTGGATGAAATTTGGTATACATATAGTGATCCGATGACAATACAATATTAAGAAAAAAATATCCTCCCACCCTTACCCCCACCCCCATCTATAGAAAAATGCGTTTTTGACACACTTCCCATTATCCGATTTGGATGAAATATGGTATACATATAGTGGTCCGATGACAATACAACAATAATGAAAAAATGTCCTATATTTTCATTTAATAGAGTAGAGACTAAAAAGTAGAAAATAAATTGGTAAAATTTTTTTTTTAAGTCACAAGCTTTTATAAAATGCACTAAAAATTACAAAATTATTTTCTGACATTCTAATATTATCATAATAATAAAAGCGATGGCCGCAAATCATAGCATAAGTTAATCTAAATTTGTGATCTAAACATTTAAAGAATATTCAACATAGCAGGTCATCAAAGATATGTTTGATGTGCCGCAATGTTATGCCATTGCCATACCCATGTCAGAGAAATGCTGGAGTATCTTGGGTCGGGTTGGGTGGTTTTGGTACCTCTGCATTTTTCTGCTAGATTGATTCTTGCAAATAGTGATATTTAATTGATACGGATATCTTATCGTGCTAACATCGTCAACATTTCCATCAGTGGGCCATCGCTTTTATTATTATGATAATATTAGAATGTCAGAAAATTATTTTTTAATTTTTAGTGCATTTTATAAAAGCTTGTGACTTAAAAAAAAATTTACCAATTTATTAAGAAAATAAATCTTTTTTCTTTAAATTACTTGATCGGTTGGACCTTAATAGTGCAGTTTAAAAACTCTTACAACCTAACACTGTGAACTTTATTCTAGTGTTTAAATATTTTTAAAACTTTTTTTTAAAAACTAAGTAAACTAAATATTTGTATTTCTTAAATAATTATTAACCTATAAATAAATAAATAAATAAAATAGTTCAATGTTTGACACATATGAATGATTTAAGTAATAATTATAGGTAAAGTTTTTGCAAAGTCATTTGAACAAAGGTTAAAGCCGACCATCGGCATATCCTTTAAAGAAAGTGACATGGGCGGCGGTAGATATACTCATGACAATTATTTCATTTAATTATGACGTGAACTAAAGAAATAAAAATAGATGATAAAACTTTCTATTCCTATACCTACAGAAACGACACTGATTTATTTTCTAACTCTGCATACAGCCGACTAAAGGGGTCCCGCAAAGAACACCTGAAAGCAATTAAAAGCGCATCTCAAAAAAATCTGCCAATCAGGTGTCGTTCATCCACCTGGGCTGGGTCGGTCGGAAAACAAATACTTTGTGCTTGGACCGCAAAGAGCCGCGCCTTTTTTCTGTCGGTAGGGTTGAAATTATACCAGGAAGATTTTATATGAATTTGGATAACTTGAAGGGCAGATTGAAGCAAAATTTCATGAAATCGATAGAACCCCGTATTAGGAGCGTTTCAGGTGACTTTGCAAAAATTATACCTTGATTTAGTTAAATAAATTGCGTATGTGTCACACATTGAATTAATCACATATTTCCGTGATCCATTAATTCCTTTTTTATTAATATATAATTTTAAAATCATAGCTCTCCTGTCCTCCTGTTGGTACATCAAAATCGGTGCTAAACCTAATCTTTGTCAACTTAATCGCAAACATATCCTAACCGCCTCCAGACATCAAAATTTAAAAAAAAAAAATGTCCCACAAAAAATTATAGTTAAAAAATTTTTTTTTTCAAAAACTACTTATTTAAATTAAAAAAAATATATATATATTATTGAAAATAATACTTTTTTCTATAAGCGTGCGGAAAAGTCCACTTTTCCGCACGCATTTTAGTGTGGAAAGTGCCACTTTTCCGCACTAGTGCGGAAAAATATTTTTTCCGCACTAGTGCGGAAAAGTAAATTTGTTACGATTTTGAGGTGTTCTATAACATTTAGACCGTTCAAAATACATTTGTATCTTTCCTAGCACACGAAATATCCTAAAAATATTCAAATTGACTAAAATTCTGCTATATTTTCAATATTTTCGATAAAATAAAGTTTTCAGTAAAATAGGTTCAAATTATAAGTTTTAAACCTCCCCGGAATAAATATCGTCATTGTCAATGTCAAACAACAATGAACACTAGTGGTTTTAGATTTGGCATCTTAAATCACCATAGCAACAAAGTACAAACAAACTGTCAAAACAAAGCCAATTTTGCAGATACAAGCGTCTTTTGAATTTTTCAAACAAAAAAATCAGATTTTCAATGGATTCTTCGGACGAAGATCTACCCCAGTCAGTTCTAGAAGCCGCTAGAATGTGAATAATAATAATTGATTTGATTAAAACGTTTTGAATATAAATAATTTTCTGATTAATTTTTAGTTTTTTCCTCACGCTTATAGAAAAAATAGTGTACCTAACTCGTGCGTAAAGTGTCTTTTCCGCACTTGATTGCTGGCCAAACTCCGCTATCGCGTCGTTTGGCCATCTGCAATCGCGTGCGGAAAAGAGGCACTTTCCGCACTAGTTAGGTAAACTACTATTTCCTACGAGCGTGTGGAAAGTGCACTGTTTCGCATTTAAGCGGTAAAGTTTCTTTTCCGCACTAGTGCGGTAAAGTTATTAAAATTTTATTAAAATTTATGAACATTTCTGAACGCATTACTTTAAAAATTGGTACTCGGAGGTTTTTTGGGGTCCGAAACCTAAATATGGACACTTTTTCACTGTGGCCGTTAGAGGGCGCTTCACAATGCTCATCTTATGGTTTAAAATGACCATAACTTTTATCTCAGTGTATTTTTCAACTTTTTTTGTTAATTAAATAATAATCTGAACTTTTTTAAGCAAAAAAGGCACTTTTGATAAAATCTGCTATGAAGAAATTTTCGGAACAGGTTTTTTCTGGAACCGGAACAGTTTGTACACAAGACGCTTGCCCTACCAAGTCCACTTTCAATCCCTGACTTCGCATGCGCAGATCTGCCAATATTATTTACCTCATGTATTAGAATAGATGAATACAGGGTGATTTTCACTTGAATGATTCTAACCACATGAAAATAGAAAGTTTCAAAAACCTAACCTAATAAAACCTAATCAAATCTAACCGAACCGAACCAAAGCAAACTGAACCAATAATTATTTTCAAAAAAAAACTTTCCTGACTTCCTACCCGGGATCCTAGAGGATGTGAATCCGAACCGGACCGTACCGAACCGAACCTATCCAAACCTAACCCTACCCAACTAAACCTAATTAGCAGTACGTGTTGTAGTTTAGTTTGGTTAGGTTAGGTTTGGTTCAGTTTAGTTAGGTTCGGTTTGGTTCGGTTCGGATTCACATCCTCTAGGATCCCGGGCGTAGGAAGTCAGGAAAGTTTTTTTTTTTTTTAAATTATTGGTTCAGTTTGCTTTGGTTCGGTTCGGTTAGATTTGATTAGGTTTTGTTAGGTTAGGTTTTTGAATCTTTCTATTTTCATGTGGTTAGAATCATTCAAGTGAAAATCACCCTGTATTCATTTATTCTAATACCAGGGCTATCAAAATGGACGGGCCACGATCCTCCACTTTGTTGACGTCACATCCGGGGCTGATTTTTTTTTGATGGTCACGTTGCGACACAGCTGATTGACTTTAAAATATTGAAGTTAGAATGACGGTTCATGAATATTTCTTTATTTTTTAAAATAAAGCCTTTTTTGAGATTGTTTTTACTTTGTTCTGGCAGAACAATTTTTTTTAATGTATAGTAAGCCCTAATTTTTTATAGCCGCTTCAATAGCTCACACAAAAATTAAGTTTAAAGCAGAAGCCAATGTGACAATCACATATGACAAAGTCAAATACATGTCAAATATAACAGTTGGCATGTGGTACATGGCGGGTAATTTGAATTCAAAATAAGGAATGTTAAATCTTGAAGATTTTAAACTTTTAATCATGTTGCTTCCTTACAAACCTTTGGTGGAATATCGGGATGGTGTCTGAGAATATTTCACAGAAATTTTGCGGAAATCTGTAGTGCCATTTTGAAAATATCATAAAAAAACGTCTGACCTCCCATAAGACCCAATGTAAAATTCAGCCCCGAGAGAACAGCTGATTTTTTCAGGGTCGTGGCCTCTATTTTTGTGTTGGCCTTGCTAATACATGAGGTAAATAATATTGGTAGATCTACGCATGCGAAGTCAGGGATTGAAAATGGACTTGGTAGCGCTAGCGTCTTGTAACTTGAACTGGCCCCTTAAAATCCTAGTAAAAAACTAGAATAAAATAAAGAACCCTACAAAAATTGTTGAAATTTCTATCTTCCGTTACAGGAAGGTATATAACCGTAACTTTCTGTTTAACAGTGAAGCAACATTCTTTTCAAATTGTCCTTAAATCTTGGCTAACTAAAACTTGTAGTGCCATCTTTTGGAAATCGCGAGAACGTATAATAAAACTATACGAGGATTGTCTTTTAACTTTTGCCAATGCTTATACAACTTGTACAGTCGGGGACTTTTTAAATTGCCGCTGTATTTTTTTTCTATCAAAATTAATCATTTAAACAAATCAAAAAATTTTAATTTTTAAATATATATGTATACAGACCAGACAGAGGTAAGGCAAAGAAAATATATCAACAAGAAGCGACAAAACCTGAATGACAGTAATGCAGTACTATTACACTCAAAGAAAAAACTGTGCAATTTTTGTTTTACACGAAAAAAAAAACAAATTCAAAACTTTACTAGCAAAAATATTGTTGTCAATTGTCAGGAATTCCTGTAATTTACTTTGTTTGAATGGTAATCTTATTTGTTTATTTGTATAATGGAACCACGTCCTGTATACAGGGATGCATGTTTCACTTTGGCTTGTAAATATATTTGTTATCCCTTTCAACTGGTCTAGCATGTTCTATGAGTTCTAGGATGTAACGAGTTTTAAAAGGTGCGTCTTCAGCTCGCCACCGGCACGAGCAGCGGCTGACTCCAAAACATTTTATCCGACTAATCCATTTCTCTAGTGTCTAGGGCAAATTTTCTTTAAGTTGACATAAAAGAATTGCATGTAGGTGTATAATATACCAGAATGTGCCTCTTATTTTTGAAGTTCTCTGGAAACAAATTGCGATTGCCCCCGCCTGAGACAACCTAATTTACGAGTATTTCTATATTAGTTAGAATTTGTTTTATAAACACAGTTTTTTTGCATATTTTAGCTGTATTTATTTTTTTTTTAAACCGACTGGAAAATTTTCCGGCACGGAAAAAGAACAAAGAGACCGCAAAATCTATTTTTACGGTCCCTTTTTGAAAAATGGTCTAAAATATAAAGTGTTATTTAAAATAAAGCATGAATTAATTGAAATATAGTAAATTATAAATGCAACCTTTGGGTTTTTTGATATTTATAAATATAATAACTTTTGAGTAAGTACTTTAATATCTACATGTAGAGTAGCATGTTTGTAGTGCTAAATCTCAAGTTAAAAAAATTCTTATTTACATGTTGGTTCAAGGCCAACACAAAAATAGAGGCCACGACCCTGAAAAAATCAGCTGTTCTCCCGGGGCTGAATTTTACATTGGGTCTTATGGGAGGTCAGAGGTTTTTATGGTATTTTCAAAATGGCACTACAGATTTCCGCAAAATTTCAGTGAAATATTCTCAGACACCATCCCGATATTCCACCAAAGGTTTGTAAGGAAGCAACATGATTAAAAGGTTAAAATCTTCAAGATTTAGCATTCCTTATTTTGAATTCAAATTACCCGCCATGTACCACATGCCAACTGTTATATTTGACATGTATTTGACTTTGTCATCTGTGATTGTCACATTTGCTTCTGCTTTAAATTTAATTTTTGTGTGAGCTAATGAAGCGGCTATGAAAAATTAAGGATTACTATACATTTAAAAAAAATTGTTCTGCCAGAATAAAGTAAAAAACAATCTTAAAAATAACTTTATTTAAAAAAAAATCAAATATTCATGAACCGTCATTCCAACTTCAATTTTTTAAAGACAATCAGCTGTGTCGTAACGTGACCATCAAAAAAAAAATCAGCCCCGGATGTGACGTCAAGAAAGTGGAGGATCGTGGCCCGTCCGTTTTGATAGCCCTGGTTGGTTGTGTTTGTGCTGTTTTATACCGGTTTAAAAAAATACGTACGATACACAATCGGAAACTATCTTTACAGGTCTAGTAATGTAAATAGCTATAAATTGTATTTTCTCCCAATAATTGTGGTTCGGTTTGTTCCTGTTTCTAAAACAATAAAAACATATAACGGAGATTCAAAACGTTTTATAAATATTTCTACTTTAGCAAAATTTGTTTTACTGTCAATCCCCTTTTTTTCCTTTTTCTCATAATTTTTAAATTTAAAATGGCCGAAAAGAATCTTTAAGCAATATAATATTACTTAGATTTTTATAAATATTACAATAATTATTGTGTATTTTTTAGTCATTATTTTTTCTATTTAATTCCGTAACCGATTTTTCTTGCTAAAAATATATAACAGTTTTTGCAAATAATAAAATTAAATAAAAAGTTAAAAAGGGTCGATTTTCTATGACAGTTATATGATTACAGTCGAACCTCTCTAACTCGAACCTCTATAACTCGAACCCCTCTATAACTCGAACCTTTTAAGCGGTCCCTGCACTTTTTACATGTATTTTAACCTTTGTAACTCGAGTTTCTATAACTCGAACTCTCCATAACTCGAACTGTTTTGGTTGTCCCTTCAGGTTCGAGTTATAGAGGTTCGACTGTATATAGGTGTAATGTCCCTCTTAATTTGATTTTTTTCTTCGTGTAATAAAAATGCACCACAAACCACAGTTACACAAAATTTTTCTCAGTGTAATATAACTGCATTAGTGTCATTTGGTCCAAGCGTGACGTCACATATTTGTTTCCCATATGAACAATGCTTTGAGTGACAGTATTTCGCTTCTTGTTGATATATCTTCTTTGGGTAAGGTTCACAATTTTTTTGTTTTAGTTCAAACTACTTTTCTGAATTTCAAATAGGAATATTTTTTATTTTCAAGGGCGGCAATTTAAAAAGTCCCCGACTGTATATCGTCAGTGAGTAAATAACCCATATAGAGGAGCCACCGGCAAACTTTACCATATTGAGGGGCAGATGGCGCTGAAATAAATTCGTCTGGTACGCAATATTCAGAGACAACTCGTTGCTCTAATGGCATTTGTATGATAGGCTTTATTATTTTCTCTATGGATAGGCATGAGCCTCGGAACTCACACATGCAACTACCGGTATCTGAGGAACGTCGCGTCTCACGACGTCGTCGTGTCTCTGGTCCCACCCATGCCTAGGAAACTCAATGCAATTTGACAGGTCGTTAGGTTAAAGTTCTCACTAAGCTCACAAGAGGCACTGCGGTCACGCGTTTGTTCCTTATTCTATTTTTTTTGAGAATTATCTGTGGTTTGGATTTTCCGTCCCCCTTTTTTTCAGGTAGAAAAACCTCTTCCACCGCATTTTACTTCGGGTTCATTTACAATCTATCTTTTTGGCTTATGTAGGTAATCTTTGCTGCTGTGACGCATTAAAATTAAATTTTGTTAAATTTGTAACTTTTGCAATTTAAATATAAAAGAATAAGAATTTCTAGTTGCTTTTCTGGGTGAAGTGTCTAAAGTTCAGACGAGTATAAAATGCATAGTTTTCGAGAAATTTTAAGGTAAGTTTTCTTATTTTCTCATTTAAGGTTAGATTGGCATTTGATAAAATTTGTATTGGTAGTGTCTTTTTAACTTCTTATCGCTTACTTTACGGAACTCTGAATACAGGTTTCCAATGCCTGGTAGGTGCCTTATTTGCCCATGAACTAAGCACAAATTAAGTGTTAATTTTATGTCTATCCCTTTCGTTTGATATTAAGTAAAAGGGGGGGGGGCTTAATTGATGGGTAAACGAGGGATTACCCAGCAGCGTAATGTACTTTAAATAAATTTATTCCTTAATTTTAAATCTTACCATAATCTAGTACCTATGATTAATGTGGTTATAAGTTGATTTTTTTTATTGTTTTCAGCTTTTCAATGATATGTGTGACCACTGATAAGCTATATATGTACTGCTTTGAAACATACCCTACACAACTTACAACCAAGGCGAGGAGGTACTTTTAAATCATGTCAGATTTTCGTCGAGTTGTTAAAAAGTTGACACTTAAGAATGATTCTCTTCACGAACAACTGTTTCATTATTTATTCACTCATCACTCACCAGAAATGTTAAAAGCAAATTTAAATATACTAGACAGTGTTTGGTTTTGCATTATATTTTATTTTACCAATCAATTAGACTATGTATTATTTCATCAATAGTTAGTCGTTAATTTGTAGCTTTTTTTTTAATAATAAAAACTCATTTAAAAAATGTTTTATTTATTGCATTTTATATATCATTTTCAATCTGTTTATATCTTATCAAGACATTGTATGTCTATGTCTAAAATATTGACTGATTAAAAATTTCGAAAAACACTTTAAAATTAAAGAAAATTTATAATAAAAGGCGATTCAAATTTCCCGCCTCGCCTTTTAGTTCGTCACTAAGCTCTGCAGTGGGCGCCACAGAGCTAACGACCTGTCAAACAGCCGGAGTAGCTAGAGTTGGGCAAAACAGTGATTTTCGACTAACCGGTGAAGTAGCGACAGCGATTTATAAGTAACCAGTGATTTTTAACGGTGATTTCAATCACTGTATAAAATATTTCTAGTATTCATTCCTTATTCCCTATTTTACCTAGTATTACGGAGAGCATCCCCTGCGGCTGCGGCTATACAGTTATTTCGGTTACTACTGATGATTTAACCGGCTAGTTGAAAATAGGGACATTTTGGGTCAGGTAAAATAACAGAAAATTTGACAGCTGTTACCGTTATTGTTACTAAGAATAACGGCAACATTCAGGGCAAAAAAGATAGATTTTGGAACACTTAAGATAACACAACACAAACGTTAATTTAGTAGTTTCACACACCTTCAACTTTTTGTTTATTTATATTTGCAGTGGCGCACCCAGGAATGTGTCTTGGGGGGGGGGGCGAGTCCTCTTGGGGGGGGGGGGCCGGAAGCCTCATGATGTCAAATTTTAAGCTATTTTTTGTTTTATCATGAAATATGTAAAAAAGTCTAAGGCATAAGGGGGGGCCCGGGCCCCCCCTTTGGGTGCGCCCATGATATTTGTTAATTTATTTTTATTAGATTTATGGCTTTTTACAAACCAAACTACTGAATTATATCAAAAAATTCGACTGCATTAAACAAAATAATACAAAACTAACCTTAAAAAATAGCGGTAACATTAAAGGCCGGCCACCGTAAGTACCGGGCGCCATTACCGTACATAACAAAAAAGGAGCGAGAAGCTGCTAATGCGCAGACTCAGTAATAACAATAACGGTAACAAAGTGTAAAATACGCGACCCCACTGCCAAATATGCGTTCGGGTGGGACCATAGATAAAGGATTTGTGGCGCGGTTCAGTGAGCTTTTATTAGATAGGCATCTGCTCCTCAATATGGTAAAGCTCGCCCGGTGCCTCCTCTATATGGGCTATTTACTCAATGACTTAGCATCACCTTATGTAAATATTTTTCATCTATATAAATAAGGGTTAATAAAAAATAACCCCACAAAAATTCGATTCGTACTTTGTGTTCGAATCCAAAGTGAGGTAACTAACCTATAACAGTGCAGCAACCTTTATTTCAAGTTGTCCTTAAATATCGGCGAACTAAAAGCTGTAGCGCCATCTTTTGGAAATCGTAGAACATGTTCGCCTTACGGCCATAGCATTGAGTAAATAACTCATATTTGCTCAATGGCTATTGTCTATCATAAAACTATAACAGTAGGCAGGGGCGTGCGGTGAAATTTGACTCGCGGCTACAGACTAAAATGCACTCTGGCTCCTTCGATTTCGCGGGTTAATTTGAACGTATATTTTTAAAATTCGTAGTAGTTCGGGGCCTAAGAGGGAAATTTTGGGGTTTGTCTGCATTTTTCCGTACCGTAATAAAATTTGGCACAGAGGTAGTAGACACCTAGAGATGCCATTTTAGAAGAGGTGCTCCGATGGAACCCAGTGCAGGGCCCAGATACAGGGGCGTACTTGAGGTGGGCAAGAAAAAATTTATAAATTAAATATGAAACTCATTTCGCGTACAGTTTTTTGTTTGTTTCACCTTATAGCTTGTAAATCCAAAAAATTTACAAAAAGTAAAGTTTTGAAAACGGTTTTTTTCAGGGGAGGGAGCAAAAGGAACGAGGACAGATATAAATTAAGTCAAACTGTTCACATGATATATCAAAAACTGACACCTGAAATGTACCTGTTCTGAGATCTACGTGAGAGAATATTAAAAACACCAAATCAAACCTAACTTAATAAAATTTGATAAATTAAGTAAAAATTTTCTGGAATTTTTGAATTATAATGTACAGGGTGTTAAGAGTTAAGTCGCCACTATTACTTACTTCGTTAATATTAGAGCTACAGGGTCGGTTAAATAGACAAAGTTGTGGTATTTTTTTTCTCTGATTACGATGGTGATGAACTAAAAGAAAATCAAATGACGAGCAGGTGAGTTATGTTAAAAAAAACCACATTTTTTAAATGGGACACCCGGTATTCAGTTCAGCCAATAAAATAATACTACAGTGTTGTACTATATTCGTACCAAGTATCATTACGGTACCCAAAAATGCAGACAAAAGTGGCTTAGGCTCCGAACTATAGGAATCCAGGCTAAATCTTTTTGAGGTTTAGTATTTATGGAAAATTTGGTACTATATAATTAAATCACATTTATAATGAAGATTCGATATAAAACAAAAATAAACAAAATGTAAATTGTTTAAGCTATTAGCTGAACTCAAAAACAGATTTTGGGAAACACAAAAATAACAAGTGGGCAGATGCAAAAATAAATTATTCTTCTAGGTATTTATTCTATTAGGTTTTTATTATTTTTAGGAATCAAGAATGTAACAATTGATTTGCTATTACAATTGTCTCTTCTGGCTTAGGCTCAACCCAGACTAAATTACCTTTCGTTTGATACCACACAAACCATGTTTTAAATTAAACTCTATTTTTTGAAATCTACCCCCACCCTTTTTTTTGCCTAAAATTTATTTTGTTTAACTCCAGACTCAATTACCTTTCGTTTGATATCACACATGCCATATTTTCACTTAAATTCTAATTTTTGAAGTCTACCCCCACCCTTTTATTTGACTTGTATTTGGTGGATTTTGTTCATTTTCAAATGGGACCATCTCGACCCAAGACCTAGCCTAGGTACCAAATATCATTGAAATCGGGCAAGCAGTTTTTGAGTTATGCGCGTTGGTCCTTACAGACAGACAGACGGACAGGCAGACGGCGCAACAAAAATGTTTCAAAATCATCTGAAACGCAAAGATATATAAAAAAATTTGACATCGGAGCAACTTTTTTTTTCTCGGAAAAATTAGGATCACCATAGCTCACACTACTATAGTATGGTATATGTGTGATGATAATAACTAATAAAAAGCATCAGGGTCAAAAATTTACCTGGATGAAATTTTTTAAATTAGACTTGGAAGAAAAACTGATCTCTTGAGTGCACTCGGTACATTCCATATTTTTAGGTCGATGTATGTTTATATGAATTGAAACAATAACACAAAATAAATTTGATCGAACTAACTCCACGACAAATATAAAACACGGACTAATTTTTAAAACTGGAAGGGACTTCAAACTTTAAACAGTCCCAGGCTATTTGAACAAAAACAAAACAATTAAAACATAACCTCGAAATCGAAGGAGCCAGAGTGCATTTTAGTCTGTAGCCGCGAGTGTACCACTCGTCCTTGAATATTGCGTCCAGACGAATTTATTTCAGCGCTATCTGCTCCTCAATATGGTAAAGCTCGCCGGTGCTGCCTCCTCTATATGGGCTATTTACTCAATGACTTAGCATCCACCTTATGTAAATTAGTGATGGGATCACTCGAGTGAAAAATCCTCGGTCATTCGAGGATCGATATCCTCGGTATGTTTCGAGGATTTTTCTCGATCCTCGATGATTTCCGTGACATGAAACCACCACCTTTCGTATGTAAATATTTTTCACCTATATAAATAAGGGTTAATAATAAATAACCCCACAAAAATTCGATTCGTGCTTTGTCCGAATCCGAAGTGTGGCAAACTAACTTATAACAGTGCAGCAACCTTTATTTCAAGTTGTCCTTAAATATCGGCGAACTAAAAGCTGTAGCGCCATCTTTTGGAAATCGTAGAACATGTTCGCCTTACGGCCATAGCATTGAGTAAATAACTCATATTTGCTCAATGGCCATAGTCTATCATAAAACTATAACAGGGCTATCAAAATGGACGGGCCACGATCCTCCACTTTGTTGACGTCACATCCGGGGCTGATTTTTTTTTTGATGGTCACGTTACGACACAGACACTTTCAAATATTGAAGTTGGAATGACGGTTCATGGATATTTGATTTTATTTTAAATAAAGCCGTTTTTGAGATTGTTTTTACTTTATTCTGGCAGAACAATTTTTTTTAAATGTATAGTAATCCCTAATTTTTCATAGCCGCTTCATTAGCTCACACAAAAATTAAGTTTAAAGCAGAAGCGAATGTGACAATCACAGATGACAAAGTCAAATATATGTCAAATATAACAGTTGGCATGTGGTACATGGCGGGTAATTTGAATTCAAAATAAGGAATGCTAAATCTTGAAGATTTTAACCTTTTAATCATGTTGCTTCCTTACAAAACTTTGGTGGAATATCGGGATGGTGTCTGAGAATATTTCACTGAAATTTTGCGGAAATCTGTAGTGCCATTTTGAAAATATCATAAAAAAACGTCTGACCTCCCATAAGACCCAATGTAAAATTCAGTCCCGGGAGAACAGCTGATTTTTTCAGGGTCGTGGCCTCTATTTTTGTGTTGGCCTTGGATAGGCATGAGCCTCGGAACTCGCACATGTAACTAAATCGTATGAGAAGTCCCTGAATATTGCGTACCAGACGAATCGATTTTTTTCCAAGCGATCTCTTGGATAATCGATCTTTTTTTCCAAAATCCAAGCTCGATTTTATTATGTTACATGATGGAATAAAAACACATTAGTTTGGTCGATTATTTGAAGCTGGTCCCGGCGCCGGCGGATTTTAAGAAAAAGCTGGCCATAACCCCTAAACACTAAAAAGCCCTGTTTAATTGTAAAATTGCTTTTAGTGCAATCACTGATGATCATGCTAGGCCGTGACCATGTCACGCCTAATTTGAAAAACAATTGCCATATAATGACCGATGAAACTTCCATTTATTTTTTTATGTTATTTGCGTTACTTAAATTTACAAAAGTTGATGGTTAAAAAGCCCTTTTAAAACTTGCGCCTATTATCAAAAATAATTTTTTTGAACATGGATTTTTAATCTGGAGGTATGTAGCTATTTATTGTACATATTTAACATTGTTTTTTATTTTATTGGTAATATTTTAAACCGGTTTAAAGCAACCGTTGCAGAAAACTTTTTAAATTTTCATTTTCTGAAATAGAACTTGACTAAATATGTTTCAACTTCATCCAACTTTATTGACATTTTTGGTCCTATTAAGTGCATGCAAATGTTTTCTAAGTAACAAAGTCTGTTTCAGCTGCGGAGTTATGCGGATCGAGTAAAAAAGTTAAAATTTCTTTTTGTGTATATAGAAAATTGTCCAGTAAGAAATACGTACATAATATGCGTAAATTAATAAATAAGTTTTCTTAGCTTTAATAACAATGGTTTTTGTAAACCGAAAGTATAATTATTACGTCACATGTATTCATTGGCGTAGCTAGGCGGGGGCCAGGCTGGGCCTGCCCCCCCCTGAAGTCCCTCAGGCCCCCCTAAGATATTTTAGGCCTCCCCTACCGACTACTAGTAAAAGAACATGACGCTGAAAATACATACTTTTCTATTATTATTCGGGAAATATTCAAATAAAATAGGTGCATTAAAATTTAAAATCATTCAGATAATGTTTACATTTCAGGAAAAAGCCCTTGTCTTGCGGAATTAGGCTTTTTCTCTTTAAATTATCGGTAACTTTTCTGCACTTATGCAATTTCCCGAAAATATTTTTTAAATTTAAACATAATTATGCATATTGAATATTTCATACATATTGGCGACATCTTGTAAAATATTATAGAAGTGTAAGTTGAATTTCGCATTTAATAAAGACAGCGACCTTTGCCCCTCTGTTTCCGAAATCGGGTTGTAGATGTCGTAAGGTTATAAAAGACCTTTTTAAACTGTTTTTCTAAAATAAATATAATAATCTTTTTAGTTTTTTTGAGGTTAGCGTTTAGTGTCTTATGGAAATTTTCCGATTTTGGTGACAATTTCATAACCATTTTCATATTAAGTTTTCCCACGTCGTTAAATGGAATAAATTCGTCGAGCAATACCGGGAAATTTTTAATATTAATACTTCTGCTCTAAGAGCAGAAATTACCGTTTTAAAGAATTGTATTTTTCGGTTAAATCAAACTGTTGGTCATGATTCTATCAAACAACATATAGCAGAAAACACCTATCCAAACCTCTACCAACTTTTTAAAGTATTCTTCCAATTTCAAGTGCAACTTGCGAGAGGTCTTTCTCTGCCATGAGGAGAGTTTTTAATTGGCTTAGAACAACTATGACTCACTTTGCACGACTCTTTAAAACCTATGTTTGCTTTTTGTTCAAGATAGACCGGGGCCACGGCCCCCCCTGAAAAGCAAGGCTAGCTACGCCAATGCATGTATTCTGATTTCATTTTTACCTTCCTAGCTCGCGCAGCAATGGCTGGAAGAGGTATTATTTTCGACAACATAAAAAATTGAGATAACACTGAAAATATGTTCTTTTGGTGTATTGTATCTTAGCAATTTTATCGTGACGTCTGTCCGTGTGTGTGTCTGTGTGGTGTATTTCGGTGTGTGTATATCTGTTCGGCGCAAGCCAAATAAAAGGGTGGGGGTAGATTAAAAAATTTCGAGTATATGTGAAAATATGGCGTGTGTGATATCAAACGAAAGGTAATTAAGTCTTAAATTAAACAGAATACATTTTAGTTTATTTAAAAAAAAAGGGTGGGAGTAGATTTGAAAAATTAGAGTTTAAGGGAAAATATGGCGTGTGTCATATCAAACGAAAGATAATTGAGTCTGGAGTTAAACAAAATACATTTTATATATTTTTTTAAAAAAGGTGTGGGTATTTTTTTTCAAAATTAGAGTTCAAATCAAAATATGGCTTGTGTGTTATGAAACGAAAGGTTCATTGATTGAGTCTGAAGTTGAATAAAATATATTTAATTTTTTAGTTATATTAGCTCACACGTACACTATAACTATAACATTGTGTGAGCTTAGGGGCCCATATATTGGCAGAGTATTTTTCTTGCTAGACAATATACTTCATTTATAACGAAAGTCGGAAAAAACAGAAAAAGTTCAATTAACTTGTTTTTGCAAAAATATCACATTGTTTTATGCAATTGCGAATTTTACATACCTACATGCTGGTTAAAACATTTTTTCATGGAGCTATGCAATTATTAAAATCAAATATTGCAATATCTTGTATAAATTTATACAACCAAAATTCTGGTTTCAACGATTTTTTAGGAAGCATTTTAATTAATTAGTAAAGTTCCAAATTTTATTTTTTTGTGCGGGGTCCTTAAAGAATTAATTCTTCTTTATCTTTTTTAAACAATAAATCATATATTTTTTATTACTATATGCAATTTTAGGTGGCTGTAGAGGTGGGTTGCGATTTCACGAACTGTGACTTTGTCACTGTGACTCGTCTGTCGCAGTCACCATCTGCTCCAGTCCGAACGAAATAGCAGTGACATTTTGTCACAGTCTGGCACTGACGCCCCGACCGAAACCCCACGTCACCACCGCACCGGCGTCCGTCGCAGCGTAAAGTCGCGATCGCGAGTACCCCAAGCAGTTACAGTGACTGTTTGCCCGCAATGCCCGCCCGCTCCGTCTGTCGCGCCGTGTCTACGCTGCAGCACAGTGCAGAGTAGGGAACTATTTTCTAGATTGCGATTTCGCCATATAGGTGTGTATATTGGTTAAACTGCTCCAAAAAATCACTGCTATTTGTCACCGTGACGCGACTGGAGCAGTCACGTCTTGTCACTGCTCCACCAAAATCGCAGGTTGGCCCATCTCTAGGTGGCTGTAAATGAATCTTAGGTTTTGACCAGCTTTTTCGTGAAGAAGGCGACTTCTTCTGTGACTTAGACCTGGAAGTACAAGAACAGGTACAACCACGGATCACCTAACAACAACGGTGTTCTGTGAGGGACAGATCAAAATAGACCTAAACCCAGAATTACACATCTCCACCTTGAAGCGAAAGAAGCCTCGAAGTTTGTCTTAATTTAAAATTTAATTTATTTTATATACGTACCCCCACATTTCGTATAAATCCGGTCAAGTTCTGCCTGGGGCACCATCTATGTAAGTATGAGTGTATGTCCCTTGGACAAAGTGTGCAGTGTGGGTAGTCACCAATATATGACGTTTTTCAGACCTCAAAAACTACACTACGAAAAGACGTCAAAAAATTGACGCCTGACCTGCTGGTCATCCAAATGACCACTTTTCGACGAAAGAAATACGTCATTTGATGACCCCTTGCTACCTGGGTAGGGACCTATTGCAAATGTAAATATTTTTCAACTGTACAATTAAGGGCTAATTATTAAGAACCCCACAAAAATTTAATTATACTCTTGTGTTGGATAAGAGTGAGTTGAGCACTAATTTAAAACAGTGAAGTAACCTTTATTTCAAGTTATCCTTATATATTGGCGAACTACAAGCTGTAGCGCCATCTTTTGGAAATCGTATAACATGTTCGACTTGACCACAGTCTATTATAAAACTATAACAGTAGGCAGGGGCGTGCGGTGAAATTTGAGACAAGGGAAGCAATTTTTTTTAAACCTGTTTATCTGGAGGCAAGGCAGTGCCCTGCCAAGGAATCCTTATTTTTTTAAATCATAGCTCCCCTGTCAAAATCGGTGTTAAACCTAATCTTGGTCAATTTGATTGCAAACATATCCTTACCGGTCCCAGAGTGTTGCCAGATTTGAAGGTTTTCCTTCAATATGAAGGTTTTTCAATATGAAGGTTTTTGATTTCTTTGGTTTTTCCTTCCATTTTAATTTAAAAAATGGTACAAAGTTTTTTTTTGGTTTGGTGTCGATCACCCACCTGTTACTGTTTTGAAGGTTATGAAGGTTTTTTGTCACTCAGTTGAAGAGAAGTCGTCAAAAAAGTCTGGCAACACTGACCGGTCCATCATAGTTAAAAAAAAAACGTTTTTAAAAAAATTACTTCTCGATTTTTTTTTTAAATATATTATTGAAAAGAATACTATTTCCTACGACTGTGTTAAGGCATTTTTCCGCACTCCGCTACGCGCCGTTCGGTCAACTGACGACGTCACGTGCGGAAAAGTAGCACTTTCAGACTTGTTGACACTTGTTGGGCGAATAACTATTTCAAATACATAGTAGCTTTACCATCAGTAGGGTTACCAGATGAAAACGTCTCTAACCAGGACCAGCCGTCAAGAAAATCCGGACAAAATCCGGACGTCAAAATTTTTTCGATGCCACACACAAAAAATCAACGTTTTTTTTTATTGAAACAATAACTAATATATAACATAATATACCTACTATTTTATAGGTACTTTTCACTGCTTTGTATTTTATTCAACAGCGTTGAATTTTTAGGCAGAAGTACAAAATCGTAAAATTCTGAGCAGCTCATATTTCTTAAATTGTATGAAGTCATGAGTATTCCTTTTACAGAAGATAAAAGCAGCCTATTTCTTTCTTTAGTCCACTGGGTAGAAATACTTGCATTAAAATATTTTGCCCATTTTTCGTGGGTAGGCAGATTGTGGTCATCAGAAGTAAAATTGTCTGATATGTACTTTTTTAGATTACAAACTTCATCGAAAAAATTGTGTGTGCTTAAGACCACACGGCAGAAGTGTAAACTTTAACAAGGCGAAATTAATAATACTACTTTAAGCGGGGTCTTCACATAACGTTTTACCTTACGTCTTGCCTGTCAGTCAAAAGGGTCAAGTATGACGGTTGAAAGACTAGTGTAGACACTTGATAGTTTTAACGTACGTTTTTAGATCAGTTTTTGATACAAAACGATGGTTTTATTGGAAAAAAATGCGTGATCCGGTCAGTTCTCTAGGCGGTCTTCCGTCTTGAATCAGTTCAAGTAAAACGTTCGTTTTTCCGTCTACACACAAAGTTTTACTTGATGCGTTTTGACTGAACAGGCAAGATGTAAGGTAAAACGTTATGTGAAGACCCCGCTTAAAGGTGAATTCACACTGCTAAATTTATCGACGATTATTGTTTAATTACATTTTTTGAAACTAGTTTATTTTGCATTATTTGATGTTTATAAAGGCGGCTACTTTAAAATCCGGACGTTTATGAAAAATCCACCCGGACCCACCCGGACGTAGTAAAAATCCGGACATGTCCGGATTAATCCGGACGTCTGGTAAGCCTAACCATAAGCAAATCAAAAAAAATGTTTATAAAAACTATAAAAAATTGCAAACGCGGCAATGAACCAAACCGAACCGAACCGAACCGAACCCTCGATCCTGAGGTCTTCGGTAGAAGGCGCAGCCCACGAGAAAAACCGGCCCGGGCGCGGAAATATCACGTGACCGTAGGAGGCTCACAAAAAAACGCCTCACGGCCCGCTGTCATTATAAAACATGTGTGTTTTCAGTTTTGGTACCAAAATTAAGAATTAAATAAAAAAATTAGGTACATACTAGGGACCTATTGCAATAAAGCCAGGCACAAATTGTGCCAGGCACTATATTGACAGTATGTATTAAAAACTGACAGTTGATCTTTCAAAAACTGACAGTTGATCTTTCAAAATTGACATACCAAAGTCGAATTTAGAAATCCAGTCGTTTATTTTCCATTAATTGTTGCGTCACTATTAATTCCGGCTCTTATAATACACAATGGCCTTATTTTGAAAGAAGACAGCTGTTCTTATAATGTGAAACTGTCAATATAGTGCCCGGCACAATTTGTGCCTGGCTTTATTGCAATAGGTCCCTATTAGGTAGATAATATTATAAAAAAAACTCAGGGTTTATAATAGTGTGATCTTTAATGCTTGCGGCTGCCGGCTGAGTATATCGCAAAATCCAAGAGATGGCGCCATAAATACACTTTTAAAAACAATGGCTTGAAATAAAATTTTTATTCTACAAAGGATCTTCATAAAAAGAATATTTTATTTATGGTGTGTTTATTTTAATCGCGATTACGAGGCGTATAAAACGTTTATATTGAAAAAAAATCGGTATATCGTAAAGTAAAAGGCTAAATCGGTAGATCTACCGAAAAATCGGTAGAGGTGGCAACATTGGGTGCTATTGAACAGGCTCTTTTAAAATCCTAGTAAAATACACAATTGTGTAAAATACCAGAACATATAGTAAAGAACCAACAAAAATTTATTATATTTATTATTATTAAATTTTTTTTTGATTGTCTTTCACAGACAGCAACTTTCTTTTCAAGTTGTCCGTAAATATTGGCGAACTAAAAGCTGTAGCGCCATCTCTTGAAAATCGTGTAACGTGTTCGCCTAGGCCACAGTCTATTATAAACCCATGATACAACAAGACATATAAACCTATAACAGTAGACCGGGGCATGCGGTAAAATTTCAGACAAAGGAAGTAATTTTTTTTAAACCTGTTTATCTGGAGTAAACTGCTGTACCATCTTTTCTTAAAACATTTCAGCTCATATTTGACCTATCTAAAACTACATACTTCGGAATAAGCTACGAAAACTAATGCATAGTCGTAGTAGATTTTCATAGAGTTAATTTGGCAGAATGATATTTTCACATAAACTCTAATTTTTGAAATCTACCCCCACCCTTTTATTTGGTTTGTGTTCGGTGGATTTTGTTCATTTTTAAATGGGACCATCACGGCCCAAGGCCCAACTTAGGTACCAAAGTTCATTAAAATCGGACAAGCGGTTTTTGAGTTATGCGGGTTGGTCGTTACAGACAGACAGCAAAACAAAAAAGTTTCAAAATCATCTGAAACGCAAAGATATATAAAAATTTTTGAAATCGGAGCAACTTTTTTTTCTCGAAAAAATTAGGATCACCATAGCTCACACTACTTATATAGAGTAGTGTGAGCTACAGTTCGTCGAAAATAATATTGATTATTGAACCATAATTTCCTGTTTTTTCTTTAACTGGCTCCTTAAAATCCTAGTAAAAACTAGAACTTTTAATAAAGAACCCTACAAAAATACAGTTATTTACTCTCTTTTCTAATTCAATGTTTCTCTTATAACTAACAGTGAAGCAACCTTTATTTCAAGTTGTCCTTAAATATTGGCGAATTAAAAGCTGTAGCGCCATCTTTTGGAAATCGTATAATGTGTTCGCCTTGGACACAGTCTATCATAAAACTATACCAGTAGGCAGTGAAATTTGAGACAAGGAAAACTATTTTTTTTAAACTTGTTTATCTGCAGGCACTTCCCTTCTTTCCTTATTTAGTAAAAACTAGAACTTTTAATAAAGAACCCTACAAATATACAGTTTATTTACTCTCTTTTCTAATTCAATGTTTTTCTTATAACTCCGTAGTGAAGCAACCTTTATTTCAAGTTGTCCTTAAATATTGGCGAATTAAAAGCTGTAGCGCCATCTTTTGGAAATCGTATAATGTGTTCGCCTTGGACACATCTATCATAAAACTATAACAATAGGCAGTGAAATTTGAGACAAGGAAAACTATTTTTTTAAAACTTGTTTATCTGCAGGCACTTCCCTCCTTCCTTATGTAGTAAAAACTAGAACTTTTAATAAAGAACCCTACAAATATACAGTTATTTACTCTCTTTTCTAATTCAATGTTTCTCTTACAACTCCGTCGTGAAGCAACCTTTATTTCAAGTTGTCCTTAAATATTGGCGAATTAAAAGCTGTAGCGCCATCTTTTGGAAATCGTATAATGTGTTCGCCTTGGACACAGTCTATCATAAAACTATAACAGTAGGCAGTGAAATTTGAGACAAGGAAAACTATTTTTTTTAAATTTGTTTATCTGCAGGCACTTCCCTTCCTTATGTAAAAGAAACATTGCCCACTTCCAAAAACGCTAGAGAACTGAGCTTTAGCTGATAAAACTAGGAAACAATTTAAAAACCACAAAATTTTTAAATAAAATAATAAATTGCAAGAGTTTTGAACAATATTCCGCATATTTTACTACTTTAAAACTTAAATATTATCCAATTCCTTTAAAAAAGAAGTGAAATCGTAACAAAAACATTTCATGTCAAAAAAAAGCCAAGTAAGCGAAAATGGGATTCCGTAAAAAGAATTGAGATAAAAGTAAAGCCAAGTTCTCCAATACAAATTTCAAAATGAAAGGTTCTTACTAGTTTGGAAATGTTTTTCTAAACTTACGGCTGTAAATGACTCTTAGGCACAGTGCTAAATTGAACACAAAGAAAAATTCCTTTTCTATTGAATTTTTTTCTTCTATTTTTCGTTTTTTTATTTTACCCCCTCCCTAAAAACTTACGTTTTTCTGTACTGTGTACGGCCAGGTGTCTCAAAACATCTTCGTTTCTAAAAAACGTCTTAGGACAGCCTTGGGGCTTGTAGGGACATGCGAGGGGCTCGGCCCCTTCGTGCACAAACTTTACGTGAGTGGTCAGACGTGTCTTTCTGTTGAAAGCCCGTCCGCAGTATGAGCATTCGTAAGCATTTTCGCCTGTGTGATGGAAAATGTGAGCTCGTAGTTGGTTCAGTTGGATAAAAGCCTGAAATGAAAAACAATGGAAATAATCGAATGAAAAAAAAAATGGAAAAAATGAAAAAATAAATTTAAAAAAAATTACAAAAAAAAGTGAAAAAAATGATCATGAAAAATGATAGTTTGGAGTTGATTTAGTTAGATAACAAAGCAAAAAAAAACGAAATTAAAAATAAATGGAAAAAATAAAAAGACAAATGAACGAAATAAAAATACTCTGCCAATATATGGGCCCCTAAGCTCACACTAGGTACTACAGTTATAGTGTACCTGTGAGCAA
The DNA here is from genome assembly GCA_963576565.1 of Aspidapion aeneum. Classification (NCBI taxonomy): domain Eukaryota; kingdom Metazoa; phylum Arthropoda; class Insecta; order Coleoptera; family Brentidae; genus Aspidapion; species Aspidapion aeneum. Next base: position 225,053,638 of record OY755038.1, on the reverse strand, counting down.
ATATAACTAAAAACTGTAATATATGGTATTCAACTCCAGACTAAATTACCTCTCGTTTGATACCACACAAGCCATGTTTTGACTTAAACTCAAATTTTTGAAACTCCCCCACCCCCCCCCCCTTAAAAAAAAACAAAAATTAAAATGTATTTTCTTCAACTCCAGACTCAATTACCTTTCGTTTGATATCACACATGCCATATTTTCATGTAAACTCTAATTTTTGAAATCTACCCCCACCCTTTTTTTTAACTAAAATTTATTTTGTTTAACTCCACACTCAATTACCTTTCGTTTAATATCACACACGCAATATTTTCACATAAACTCTAATTTTTGAAATCTACCCCCACCCTTTTACTTGGCTTGTGTTCGGTGGATTTTGTTTATTTTTAAATGGGACCATCTCGACCCAAGACCCAGGCTAGGTACCAAATTTCATTGAAATCGGGCCAGCGGTTTTTGAGTTATGCGCGTTGGTCGTTACAGACATACAGACAGACAGACATACAGACAGACAGACAGACACCACAACAAAAAAGTTTCAAAATCATCTGAAACGCAAAGATATATAAAAATTTTTGAAATCGGACCAACTTTTTTTTTCTCGAAAAAATTAGGATCACACTACTATAATATAGTATATGTGTGAGCTAAAAATGCATGAAAAATGTGAGCTCCGAGTTGATAAGAGAATAAAATGGAGTGTGAAATAAATAGAAAAAAATTATAAAAAAATTGAAAATGAGAGCACGCGGAATTGATTCAGTTGGATAAAAGACTATATATTTATCGGTTTCACAACGTTCTACGTCTTCCGATACCCAATCTCCACTCGTTTCTGTTTGCCCATAATTCATCGTCTAGGCCTCTTATTCTTATTTCACTGTCTATTCCTTCTCTCCAGCTTTTCCTTGGCCTTCCTCGTTTTCTTCGGCCAGTTGGTTTCCATTGTAGTATTTGTTTAGGTAGTCTTTCATCATTCATTCTTTGTACATGTCCGTACCACACCAGTTGTTTTGTTCTTATATCAGCCACTAAAGTACGTTCACCCACTGTCATAATTTCTCTTATTCTTTGATTTGTAACTCTTTCTCTTTTTGATTTCCCTGCTGCTCTTCTCCAATAGTCCATCTCCGTAGCGGAAAGCATTTTTTCTGTTCTATCTTTGATTGGCCATACTTCTGAGCCGTATGTAATAATACTTTTTACAATGGTGTTATATATAAGCTTTTTGTTATGTTTTGATATACTTTGGTCCCAAATTATCCCATTTAATAAAGTTATTGCTTTTCTTCCTTGTACGTTTCTATCTTTTATAGCTTTGTCTAGTGTTCCGTCAGCTGTAATTTTTAGACCTAAGTATTTATACTCATCACAGGACTGAATTCGCTGCCCAGTATTTAAGATTAGATCCTGTTTCGTTCCACTAATACACATATACTCTGTCTTCTTGATATTAACCTCTAGTCCCGACTTATTGTAATACTCTTCTATTAGTTTTCGTGTCATATATTCGAGGTCGTCAAAATCCTGAGCCACCACTATCTGATCATCGGCGAAACATAAAGTATACAAGGTGGTTTCATCCAACGGAATTCCCATGTTTTGGCATTTTCTCATCCAGACTTTAAGGACTTGTTCCAAATATATCTTGAAGAGCGTAGGCGAGATACAGCAACCTTGTTTAAGACCTTTATTTACTTGAAAGCCTTTAGTTAGTTTTGCTTTTATTTTAACTTTTGCCTTACTATTGCGGTATAACTCTTTGATGGCCTTAATTAGTTGTACGCTTATGTTTGTCTTTTCCAACGCTTTCCAAAGTAGGTTTAGTGGTATACTATCATATGCCTTCTGCAAATCTACGTAAAGCAGATGCAGCTCTTGTCCGTATGCCATTTTCTTTTCAATAACTTGGGTTATACAAAAGAGATGATCTGAAGTCGATCTACCCGCCCTGAAACCGGCTTGTTCTTCTGCCTCCATATCTTTATATTCGCTCTCCACTTTATTTCTTATTATTTTGCCATATATTCTGCTTAGCGTACTAGTTACAGATATACCTCTATAATTGTCACATAAAAGACTAAAAAGGAATAACAAATCAAATGAAAAGTTAATAGAAAAAATTTTTAAACATGGGAAAAAATGTGATTGGAAAATCTGAGCTCGAAGAGGAAAAAATTAGATATAGAGTGAACGGAAAGAAACTGGAAAAAACGCAAAAAAATGTGGTCAGACGAGAATTTCGGTTGAAAACCCGGCATTATTAAAAATAAATAATAAATATTAAAAAGGAAAAAATGTCAATAGAAAAAGTGAGCTGCTAGTAGGTTCAGTTGGATAAAAGCCTAAAATAAACAAAATTGAATAAAAGAAGGAAGAAAAAAAAAACAGAAAAAATGTACATAAAAAATGTGTTACATAAAAGACTAAAAAAAATACTCTGCCAATATATGGGCCCCTAAGCTCACACTAGGTACTATAGTTATAGTGTACGTGTGAGCTAATATAACTAAAAACTGAAATATATTTTATTTAACTCCAGACTAAATTACCTTTTGTTTGATACCACACAAGCCATGTTTTGACTTAAACTCAAATTTTTGAAATCTACCCCTACCCTTAAAAAAAACAAAAAACTAAAATGTATTTTGTTAAACTCCGGACTCAATTACCTTTCGTTTGATATCACACACGCCATGTTTTCACTTAAACTCTAATTTTTAAAATATACCCCCACCCTTTTTTTAAAAATAAATTAAAATGTATTTTGTTTAACTGCAGACTCAATTACCTTTCGTTTGATATCACACACGCCATATTTTCACAAAAACTCTAATTTTTGAAATCTACCCCCACCCTTTTATTTGGTTTCTGTTCGGTGGATTTTGTTCATTTTTAAATGGGACCATCTCGAGCCAAGACCCAGCCTAGGTACCAAATTTCATTAAAATCGGCCAAGCGGTTTTTGAGTTATGCGCGTTGGTCGTTACAGACATACAGATAGACAGACATACAGACAGACAGACAGACAGACGGCGCATCAAAAAAGTTTCAAAATCATCTGAAACGCAAAGATATATAAAAATTTTTGAAATCGAAGCAACTTTTTTTTTCTCGAAAAAATTAGGATCACCATAGCTCACACTACTATAGTATAGTATATGTGTGAGCTAAAATTGAATGAAAATTGAATGGATCTATGATGGATCTGATACCTTCCTAGCTAGCCTATTAGTACACCTTAAGTGAAGCCATGATATATCAGCGTTGAAAACAGTTTTTTGTAAATATCTCAGAAACTAAAACGGCATATTGATGTGATGCTTCGTTAAAAAGTTGACATTTTCTAAATTTCTTAATTGTCAAAAATTAGTTGTACGCTTATGTTTGGTGTGCCTGGCTTTTTTACCTGAAAATTTTATGAAAAACGGTTCAGCAGTTTAAGAGCTATCGTGTTACGGACACACACACACACACACACACACACACACACACACACACACACACACATCAGTGTCAGTATTCTTGAAATCTCCCCGGGGAGTACTCCCTCAAAATCGGGTGAAAGTCAAACTGCGCATTCGATGTCAGTTGATTTCCGCATCTCTATTGGTCCTCGCTCGAATTTCGAGGAGTACTCACTCGGGGAGATTTCAAGAATAACGACACAGAGAGATATTGTTAAGATAGGTCAAAATACACCCAAATAACACATTTTAAAAATAAAAAATACCCTCACTACCTCAAAACGATGGGATTAAATGGGAAACTCGGTTATTATTAAAGATATTGATTTTCTGATTGCACCTTACCGTGCTCTTTTTTTGAGCCCTTAAAAATGGGGTAATCAGATTTTTGCTATACCCCGTAGTTTCGCTAATACAGGGAGTTTTTGAAAAAATTGTATTTTTAATAATCACTTGTATCTTGCTGATTTTGCGAGATACTTTTATTCTGTAAAAACATTTTTATGGCAACTTCTTTAGTAGAAAATAATGACGTTGTCAATTTTTTAAAATATTGTTTAGTTTTTGAGATATGGTATTTATCATAAAAAAATTAAATACGGACCTGGATTTTTTCTATTACTATTTTGATTGGTTTCATGCTAGTATTATCATAAAATAATAAAAATTTAAAAAATTTTTGTTTTAAGGTAAAAAAATATTTATTATTTAAAAAAAAAATTAGTCCGAACCTGGATATTTCCTACATAAATATAAACTAAAAATTGCTAGTTAAACAATTTTTAGTTTAACTGGTTTAATACTTAGCATATTAAAATGGTTTTACGTTAATTTACAGATTTATTTAAAACAAAGTCTACGAAAAATACAAAAAAAAAAACAAATTATAAAAAATAACTAATTTTTCTGATTACCATTATGTGTAAGACATTGTTGACATTTTTGAGTAATTTTTCTTTCGCATTTTGTATAAAAATATTTCTGCCATTTAAATATTGGGATTTTGTTGCTTGAATGAAGCAGTCAAACATATCACATTTTTCAAAATCTGGATATGGTCGATTTCTAGCCAGTTTAAAATAATTGTAAGCCATTCACAAAAATAACATTTTACTGACCATGTCAATTCCACGCTTTTGTTTTGTAAATTTCACGACCTGCTGTTCGGTTATCAAATAATTAGTATGATATTATTTTTGTAACTTTTTAACGTTTTTTACTTTATTTATAAATCTTTGAATTATCATTTCAAAACAGATAAACTAAAAATCGTTCAACTAGTGTGTCTTGCAATTTTTAATTTATAATTACGTTGGAAATTTCCAGGTTCGGACTATAATTTTTTTTTCAAATATTAAATAGTTTTTTTTAACCTTAAATCAAAAAATATTAAAGTTTTATCATTTTAAGGTAATAATAGCATGGAACTAATCAAAGTAGTAGTAAAAAAAATCCAGGTCCGTATTTAATTTTTTTATGATAAATACCATATCTCAAAAACTAAACAATATTTTAAAAAATTGACAACGTCATTATTTTGCTCTAAAAAAGTTGCCATAGAAAGGTTTTTACAGAATAAAAATATCTTGCAAAATAAGCGAGATACAAGGAATTAATTAAAATGCAATTTTCTCAAAAACTCCCTGTATTAGCGAAACCACGGGGTATAGCAAAAATCTAATTACACCATTTTTAAGGGCTCCAAAAAAGAGCACGGTCAGGTGCAATCAGAAAATCGATATCTTTAATAATAACCGAGTTTCCCATTTAATCCCATCGAAAATGGGACACGCTGTACATACTTACCTATGGATCCCAGACCTGCACACTTACAAAATCAAACATGGATAAGGTAACAAAAGCCCAAAGATCAATGGAAGACAAATGTTACATGTAAAGCTAGATAGAAAAAGGAATGAATGTATAAAAACAAAAGTAAGGGATGTCAGAGGAGAAATAAAAATGGAATAAAAATTAATTAAAAATTATTAAAAATTATGCGATTTTGGATCGATTTGATTAAAAATGTAGTACTTACTTTTCCACAAAACTGACAGGTGTGCGGTTTGACACCTGTATGCGTTTTGACGTGTCTGTTCAACGTTTCCTTGGCGGCAAAGGTTTTGTTACACTGAAAAATAAAGTACCTACAGTAAAACCTCTCTATTAAGCGGACACTCCCTTTGAACGGCCAAATTTGTTGGAACCAAGCTGTTTAATGCTGCCAGTTATTTTTGTTTTTGTTTTTATTTGAATTTTTGGGAAAACCTAACATCTGAGGGCACGGCAGTGCCTCGCCAAGTTCGCGCGCCGTAACCATCTTTTCTGGAAACATTTCCGCCGATATTTTACCTACCTAAAACTCTACTTCGGAATGAGCGACGAATCTCAAACTTGGCACAGTCGTAGATCTCCATGGAGTTAACAAACCATCCAAGTTTCATGAAATTCCATAAAGTAGTAAAGTAGTTACGAAATTTCAAAAAACGTCAAAATTGCCACTCACTCACTGACTCACTCATGTATAGATCATCAATATTCTACTGTACTTCCAGACATGCTACAAAGCTGAAATTTGGCAGACTGATAGAAATTATGACCAAACCCTTGGAAAAAATCAAAAAACCCCAAAATTTTAATTTACTCCCCTCCCCTATACATTTAAAGTTATGTAAAAGTAGCATCGCCCATTTCCAGAAATGCTAGAGAGTTGAGCTTTGGCAGACTGATAGGAACTATGATAAAACTAAAGGAAAAAATCAAAAAACTCCACAATTTTAATTTACTCCCCTCCCCTATACATTTAAAGTTATGTAAAAGTAGCATTGCCCACTTCCAGAAATGCTAGAGAGTTGAGCTTTGGCAGACTGATAGGAACTATGATAAAACTATAGGAAAAAATTAAAACACCCCAAAATTCTAATTTACTTCCCTCCCCTATAAATGTAAAGTTAAGTAAAAGTAACATTGCCTACTTCCAGACATGCTAGAGAGCTGAGCTTTAGAAGACCGATAGTAACTATGATAAAGTTATAGAAAAAAATTAAAACACCCCAAAATTCTAATTTACTTCCTTCCCCTATAAATGTAAAGTTATGTAAAAGTAACACTGCCCACTTCCAGAAACGCTAGAGAGCTGAACTTTTTAAGACTGAAAGACACTATGATAAAACTATATGAAAAAAGTTAAAAACACCAACATTTTAATTTACTTCCCTCTCTTATAAATGTAAAGTTATATAAAACTAACATTGCCCACTTCCAGAAACGCTAGAGAGCTGAGCATTGGAATGCTGATAGAAATTATGATAAAACCATGGGACAAAATTTAAAAAATCCAATATTTTCATTTACTCTCCTCCCCTATAAATGTAAAGTTATGTAAAAGTAACATTACCCACTTCCAGAAACGCTAGAGAGCTGAGCATTGGAAGACTGATAGGAACTATGATAAAACTATAGGACAAAATTTAAAAACACGACAATTTTAATTTATTTCCCTCCCCTATACATGTAAAGTTATGTAAAAGTAACATTGTGCACTTTCAGAAACGCTAGAGAGCTGAGCTTTGGCAGGCTGATAAGAACTACGATAAAACCATGGAAAAAAATTAAAAACCTCAAAAATTTAAGTAAGGCATTGCAAAAGTTTTGAACAATATTCCGCATATTTTACTACTTTAAAAATTAAGTATTATCCAATTCCTTTAAAAAAGAAGTGAAATCATAACAAAAACATTTCATGTAAAAAAAACCAAGTACGCGAAAAAGGCATTCCGTAAAAAGAATTGAGATAAAAGTAAAGCCAAGTTCTGCAATACAAATTTCAAAATGAAAGGTTCTTACTAGTTTTTTAAACTTGGCACGCTAATAATATTTTTTCATTGTTAAAAAAACATTTATTTTTCAATGTTAGACAAACATTTCTTTTTCACTGTTAAAAATCAATAGGGTCTACTACGTTATACCTCGATGCTTGAAAATGGGTGTTTCTTTTTTTAATGATAAGTTGAGGTCGTTTTATACTGTTTTCAAGAAAAAAAAATGCGGATTTTTCGCATTTTTTTTAGAAATTTAAAAATTAAAAAATTAGTAAAAACTCATACAAATTGCTATAGAAATAATTTATTTGACGTTTGTTATTTCGAGAAAGAGCGGGACGGCTCACAATCGACGGAGCTTTAAATAAATGGTAATTTAGCCAAAAATAAGGTGACCAACTATCTAGCAAGAGGCGATAAAAAGTTTTTAAGAAATGTATTTACGCATAGAAAAATGGTTACACCAAATTTTTGAAATCTAATGTTCGGCCTGACATCTTGCTCTTTTAATTTGTCGCGCATTTTTGACTCCGTAAAATCGTCCAAAATCGTCTATTGAGCATTTATAATGAAAAAAATGATGCAGAAACAATTATGATAATGATGATTTACAGAAATTCAGCAGTTCGGTTTGGTTCGGGTCGATCTTAGATTAGGTTGGCTGTGTCTTAAAGTAATTCAGCAGGAGTCGGCTGCGCCGACTCCTGCTGAATTACTTTAAGACCCAACAAACCTAACCTAAAACCAAACCGAACGGAACTTAACTGAATCAAATTGAACCAAACCGAACCGAACTAAACCAAAACGAACGGAACCGAACCAAACCGAACCGAACCGGACTGAACGGAACCGAACCGAACCGAACCGTACCGCACAAACAATCAGCAAGAATCGGCTGCGCCGATTCTTGTTGAATAGTTCTAACTAAATAATTTCCTACCCTCAGATGCACCGTAACAAGGCTTTGCTGATCCATTCTCTATCTTTGTTGTTTTGTATGTGAGCAACAAGGACTTAATCGCGATTAAATCCATGATCGCGCTTCAGTGCTTACGGTGCATCTGAGGGTAAGTCAGCGTAAGCAAATCCAATTGGGAAATTTGAAATGGCCGAATGACCTGGAAAGTGTCGGCCAAGCAAAAACTCAATGAATGTGTCAAAACATCTGTGGGAAGGTCAACTGTACAAATTTTCAAAATTATGTGAAAAAACCGAGAAAAAACACGAAAAACTAGGTATGTAATTAATTTAAAATTGTTAAATTATTAATCCTAAGCTAATTCATAAATTTATGTCGAAAATTTGACGATGCAGTGATAGAAATTGATTTTTTTCAACCAAAACAAGTCAAAGAAAATCACTATGTAACGTTTTTTAAAAAATTATTTTAAAAAAAACCATACTTTTTTTTTTAATTTCCCGTATCCAAATCGACTAAAAATAGTCCAAAGAATCATTTTCATACAAAAAAATCGTTATATAGAGCGTTTTGACGAGCGAGGTATAACGTAGTAGAACCAATCAATATATTTTTAACGTTCGAGAAACACTTTAAAAAAACGTTATAAAAACATAAGATTATTTTTCTATCGTCAGAAAACTGTGATGTAAACATAGTATTTATTGAAATCGATTTAACCCACATGTAAACAACAGCCACAAGGCCAATGTATAACCTAGAAATATTAATAAAGATCAGTCGCTAACTAATTCCCAATTATTAAAAACTATAAAAATTTTCATTTTACAGTCAACTTCTTATATTATCTCGAACTTGGGGTTAAAGTTTGTCCGAATAGTTGTGAAACACCCTATATAATATTGTCTTACCTGTGGACAAATATACGGTTTCTCGCCGGTATGCATCCTTTGATGTTTCTTTAAAGCATTACTGGATGGAAACTTTTTTTGACAAAACGCACAGCCGTACGGACGTTCTCCTGAAAAAATTGGTGTATGTACAGGCAGGGCTATCAAAATGGACGGGCCACGATCCTCCACTTTGTTGACATCACATCCGGGGCTGATTTTTTTTTGATGGTCACGTTACGACACAGCTGATTGTCTTTAAAATATTGAAGTAGGAATGACGGTTCATGGATATTTGCTTTTATTTTAAATAAAGCCGTTTTTGAGATTGTTTTTACTTTATTCTGGCAGAACAATTTTTTTAAAATGTATAGTAAGCCCTAATTTTTCATAGCCGCTTCATTAGCTCACACAAAAATTAAGTTTAAAGCAGAAGCGAATGTGACAATCACATATGACAAAGTCAAATACATGTCAAATATAACAGTTGGCATGTGGTACATGGCGGGTAATTTGAATTCAAAATAAGGAATGCTAAATCTTGAAGATTTTAACCTTTTAATCATGTTGCTTCCTTACAAACCTTTGGTGGAATATCGGGATGGTGTCTGAGAATATTTCACTGAAATTTTGCGGAAATCTGTAGTGCCATTTTGAAAATATCATAAAAAAACCTCTGACCTCCCATAAGACCCAATGTAAAATTCAGCCCCGGGAGAACAGCTGATTTTTTCAGGGTCGTGGCCTCTATTTTTGTGTTGGGCATGGTACAGGGTGTCTCATTATATTTTTTCCCACCCTTTTAGATCATTAATAATTGATGTAGGAATATAAAAGAAAATGTGTTCGAATTCGCGAAATTTTTACTTTGAAATTGCATCTTGACTTTATTCCCGACGCTTACCGTATTTGACAGGCGCTCAAATTTATAGTTTTTGTAAATTGGATGCTCCTTATATTATTTAATTAATAGATTAGGCTTGGAAAATACTTTCCAAAAATACCCCATATGTCGCAGTTTTGATAAATAGTTTCTGAAATATTAGCGATAAATTTTTAAATGATAAAAAAGTAACATTACCACTTTTGTGTTAATTTCAGTGTCCTTATTTCGAACTATGTTAGTCCCCATGTATAAACAGTGAGAATGACAAATATATTTTTTAGCTCACACATATACTATACTATAGTAGTGTGAGCCAGTGGCGTATATATGGGGGGGGGTCCCGGGCCCCCCCGAATCTAAGATTTTTTTGGATATTTTCCACATATTTTATGAATACAAACATAAAATAGCATAAAATACAGCCTCATGAGGTCTCGGCCCCCCCCAAAACTGTCTCGGGCCCACCCCGAAACTTTTTTCTATATACGCCACTGGTGTGAGCTATGGTGATCCTAATTTTTTCGAGAAAAAAAAAGTTGCTCCGATTTCAAAAATTTTTATATATCTTTGCGTTTCAGATGATTTTGAAACTTTTTTGTTGCGCCGTCTGTCTGTCTGTATGTCTGTCTGTCTGTAACGACCAACGCGCATAACTCAAAAACCGCTTGGCCGATTTTAATGAAATTTGGTACCTAGGCTGGGTCTTGGGTCGAGATGGTCCTCGAGATGGTCCCTGGGGTTCCCTGGTGGTCCAGAAAGGAGATTGTCTGGAATTTAACGGTGTCAGGTGTGGACTGTATAAAGTTAAGGGAATAAGGTCATAGGCTAAGCTGGTACAAGGGATTCTGAAATGGTCTAGTTTACCTTCTAGGTTAGTGTAGCAATAAACAAATGTATGTAAGGTAAAAATAATGCATTTTCACTTACCATTTTTATACAGGAAGTGGAACTCATGGGAGGACGCGCTGTTAAACCGTAGTTTTTGCACCCCACATTTATGTGGTAGGAGAGTCGCTAACACGCGTGTATTATCGTTCGAAGGCGAAACGGTTCTCTGTGATGCTGCAGCAGGTATCGCTGCTGCGTTCATTCTCCCACATGGCGCCCAGTGGCGTCGTTAATCCATAGGCGTAGGAGAAAAGGAATAAGTAGGAAGGAATGAGATTACGAAGGTCCATATTAAAGGAACTAGGAACCTTAGTAATTCAAAATGCATTTTATGTAAAGTAAATTAATTATAGCAAATTGTAATATTTGCCTCTAAAACCGCGGGAGTTTCAAATGCAAATAACCCAGTAATTTTAAGTACTTAATTAGTTAATTAATACTAAATAAACAAAAAATAGAAAATGCTCTAGTGAATCACCAAATAGCCTAATTCGAACCAATTTGGTAAATTATAGTAAAAAGAACATATTTACAAAAAGGAAGGCGGGACGAACCATTTCCCACCCCCCTGAGAATGCCCAGGGGCATTTCAGAGAGTTTAATTTGTAGGCAGGGCGCATAGTTTTACCAAAGGCCGTTTGTAGGTACCTTTAGTAGTCTTTACAATAGCAACCCGTGGAACATTATCAGAACCTTTAATAAGGTCTTCAATGCGGCCTAGGGGCCAATCCAATGGAGTGGAATTTTCATCTTTGATCAGTACCATAGTACCAATATCAATGGAAGCAAGAGGTTGGTGCCATTTGGCTCGCTGTTGCAAAGTGTGCAAATATTCGCGATGCCAGCGAATCCAAAAATCGCGGTGCATTCTTTGCAACAGTTGCCACCTGGACAGCCTGTTTAACGCAATATCGCAGTAGTTTGGATCGGGTATTGTACCTGGAGGCCTCAAATTTAAAAAATTATTAGGAGTCAAGACCGCCAGATCAGTAGGATCGGTGCTTAAGGCACATAAAGGACGTGAGTTCATTATGGCTTCAACTTGGGTTAAAACCGTATTTAATTCCTCATAGGTGAGTATTTGATTTCCAACTACCCTGTGAAGATGAGTCTTTAAAGATTTAATGTTTGATTCCCAAATGCCTCCCATGTGGGGAGCAGCAGGTGGGTTAAAAGACCAAACTATACCTTCCCCCTTCACGCAATCAGAAAAAATTTGTCGCAAGTATTTTTCAGAGGCCACGAAGTTGGTCCCGCAGTCTGAAGAGATCTTTGAGCATAGTCCTCTTCTAGCTATGAAGCGGCGCAGAGCAACCAGAAAGGCTTCTGATGTCATATCAGAGACTAACTCTAAATGCACGGCTTTAACAGCGCAACAGATAAATAAACAGACATATGCTTTCATGGTTTTTGCACCTCTGGTCCGACCAAGAGTAATCGTGAACGGACCACAAAAATCTATACCTACATTTTCGAACACCTTTGCTTCGGAAACTCTAAATTTCGGTAGGTTACCCATAGGGGGTTGAAGGGAGTTAGGTTTAGTTTTCCAGCAAGTATGGCAAGAACTTAAAACTTTTCTCACTACCTTTTTAGCAGACAATACCCAGAAGTTTTGCATTAGTAAAAAAGTTGTGGTCTGTATACCACAATGAAGATTGCTGCGATGCAAATCTAAAATCAGTAATTCAGTGAATTTTGCACTAGAAGGCAAAAGAATTGGAAATTTTTTATCGTATGATAAATTTGAATGGCATAAACGGCCTCCAACACGAAGCAAATCGTAGCTTTCATTATGCAAAAATGGACATAATTTTTGAAAAGCTTTTGGAAGCTGTTTCTTATCTTTTAGTAATTCAATTTCTTTTTGGAAAGAAAAAGATTGTACGCATTTCGAAATAAAAAGTAAGCTTTTGTAGTAATCCTGATTTGTAAGGTAATCAGTAGCAAAATTGTATGAGGGATTTTTAAACTTTTGTAACCCTCGCAAAAAGTAAGCAACTATTCTCTTAATTTTAAAAAGAGAACTGTATTTTTCAAACAAGTTGTTTACATAATATTCAACTGTTTGTTCGCAAGTAAAAACGTTAAAAATATTTTTTCGCTGTTCTTCCAAAACTGCATTCCCATCGTAAGTAACTGTCATAAAATCCCAAGTATTTGTAGGTTGGTTTAGAAAAGAAGGCCCTTCTAACCAAAAATAAAATCTTTGTAAATCAGAGGGATACATTTCCCTAGTACCGCAGTCAGCAGGATTTTGTTCAGTAGGAACATAATGCCAAAACTCAGGGCTAATTCTTCCTTGTATATAGGCAGTTCTATTCGAAACAAATGTTTTAAATTTGTGAGGAGATCCCTGAATCCAAGATAAGGTCACTGTGCTATCAGTAAAAGCAAGAATTTTATCAAATTTAATTTTTTCCGAGAACGTTTCTAGTAAAAAATCCATTAATTTAGCCAACAAAACAGCTCCTAAAAGCTCTAGTCTTGGTAAAGTTAGTTTACGACGCAACGGTGCGACTCTAGATTTACTACAAACAAAAAAAACTTTAATGTTTCCATCAGAATAAAAAATTCGAATATAAGCGACAGCACAATAGGCCCGTTCTGAACTATCGCAAAATCCTACTAGCTGGATTTGACTAGCATTAGGCAAAATTATTTGACGAGGAATTTTAACAGAATGCAAAAACTTTAATTCATTTTTAAATTTTTCCCATTTAAAAACAATTTCCGGACTGACAGGGTCGTCCCAGTTTAAGTCTTCTGCCCAGCAGTATTGAACAATTAATTTTAAAATTAAAACTATTGGCGCCAAAAAAGACAGAGGGTCGTAAATGCGGGCCAAATTACTTAAAATTGTTCTTTTAGTGCATGTTTGGAGAGAACAGTCGAAAGTATAAAAAAATTCATCAGTATGAGGGTTCCAATTTAAACCGAGAATTTTCAAAGTTGAATTTTCAGCATCTAAATCGAGAGAAAGAGCCTTCATCGAAATGTGTGACTCAGGAAGATCGGATAGTAACTCGGGACAATTGCTCGCCCATTTACGCAATTCGAATCCACCTCGGCTAAGTAGCTCGATTAATTGATTTTTCATCTCAGTGGCCTTAAAAAAGTCATCACTTCCCGAAATCACATCATCGACAAAAACTGCCTCCTCAATGATTTTTGAGGCAAGAGGAAGGTCCTCATGCTCTCTAGCAAGTTGCAGCAAAGTTCTGATAGCCAAAAAGGGGCTACAAGAGACCTCGAATAAAACTCTATTTATTTCGAAGTCTTGAATAGGCTGGTTAGGATCAAACCTCCAAACTATTCTTTGAAAATTAGTTTGACTAGGGTCAACTAAAATCATCCTGTACATTTGACGGATGTCGCAACAAAAGCAAAATTTATGCAAACGATAAAGTAATAAAATTTTTTGTAAGTCCCTTTGTAAAGGGGGCCCAGTATAAACAGCGTTGTTGAGCGAGATTTTGCCAGGGGCGTGCATGCTCGCATCAAAAACCACCCTCAGGGGGGTGCTAGTAGAATCTTTTTTAAACACCGCATGGTGTGCAATATAAAAATGATTTGAAATTTCGGTCGGCAAAGGTGCAGAAACCGGTTGCATATGATTATTATCTAAATAATCTTGTAAAACAGAGCTGTAGGCAGCATAAAAATCAGGGTTTTGTAGCAATTTCTTCTCAAGGGAGAAAAAACGACGTACGGCAATGGATCGAGTGTCGCCAAAATCTGGAGCAGTAACTTTAAATGGTAAAGATACAATATATCTCCCCTCCTCATTTTTTGAGGTAGTTTTCAAAAAATAATTTTCGCAAAACTCATCTTCGGGGTCAATGGCCTTGACATTAGGTATGTCATCTATTTGCCAAAATCGTTGTAGATTTTTATCTAAATTGACAAAAGAATCGTTCATTGACGTAGTAAAAAATGTTTTAATTTGATTTGTAGTTGAAGGTGAAAGTGAAAGATTGCCCATTATTCCCCAACCAAAAATAGTATTAATGCAGACGGGGTTGTTGGGTCCCGTAGACAAACGACCATCTAGCAAAATGTAAGGGTACACATCGCCGCCCAACAATAAATCAATTTTATCGCTTTTATTAAAGCCTGGGTCAGCTAGTGCTAAGTTGGCGAGAAAAGGAAAACTTTTAATCGAAAATGAGGAATGAGGTAAATCACTACAAATTTTATCGAGTATTATCGCATCAAAATTAAAAACAAAATTATTATCACGCAAAGAGGATATATTGCAATTAATTCCAGATTTTGCCGAAGTTGTCATTCGATCTAAGCTTTGTAGAGTCCTGGCGATATTAAATTTAGGAAGGCCCAAACTATCAGCACATGACTTAGATATAAATGAAGATTGAGCACCAGAGTCACAGATGGCGCGCACTGTGTGCCAATTTTGAAAAACATCCTGTATTTGTATTAAAGCGGTACAGAGAAGTACTTCGCGATCATTTAAAGACATACCAGTAACAATGGTGTTAGTGGTTCTATTAAATTCGGTAGCCACGGGGCTCCTCGGGGGTTGCACTGCAGAAGTAGAGGGGCCACTCGCAGAACTAGGTGTAGAATTAATAGGAAAAAAATGTAAGAGACTGTGATGAAATTGGCCACAATGTAAACATCTTTTTTCTGATTTGCATTGCTGGGGTAAATTATGCTTTGAGGCCAAACAGTTGACACACGCTTTATGTTGTTTAACAATCTCAAAACGTTGCTGGGGAGTTTTCGCCAAAAAATTAGGACATCTGTATATTATATGATCGCCACTTTTACAGAGAAAACAAAAATTTTGAGGGTTTGGAGTATTATTTAAGCCACTTTGGCCATTTGGAGACTGGGAGGCATTTTTGGAGGCTCTCGGAGTATTAGCAAACAAAGCAGATCGATTTTGAAACTTTGCTTGATTTTTCTGACTTGAAATGGACAAATCTTTATTTTTTAAGTAATCTTGAGTTTGTTGTATTTGTTCCAACGCAATGCAATGGCTAGAAACAAAAGCACGAATTTTATCATAAGAGGGGATCTCACTGGAGCAATAATTTTGCTCAAATGCCTTGCGCGTGGTTGGGTCCAACCTATCCAAGAGCATTTGTGCCATAATATAATCCCAAAACTCCGTTTTAAAACCCATGACTTTTAAAGCACTTAAGTTTTTCGAAAAACAATCAAGCAAATTCCTCAAATTCGTAGCATTCTCTTTAGTAAGAGGAGAGAAGCCTTCAATTGCCTTCCAGTGAAGGTAAGCTTGTAATCGTTTATTTGTATACCTATCCACCAAGGTGTGGTAGGCATTTAAATAATTTTCAGCAAGGATAGGAATGTCAGAAATGACATCCAGGGCAGGGCCCTTTAAATTAGAAAAAAGCAAATTGAATTTTTCAAAGTTTCCCAGCGACCTATTATTGTGCACGGTAGCATTAAAGGCTTGCAAAAAGGTTGGAAACTCCTTAAATTCCCCTTGAAAAAGAGGTATTTTTATCCTAGGCAGTAAACCATGCTGGTCTGTGGAGGCACAGGGACTGCCCATGGGATTTATCGTACTGCTCAAAAGCCCTCCATCTTCAAAGGGTAGTTCGAAAAGTTCGTAAAATATAGTGGAAATCTCGTCACAGCGTTTGCAAAAGTCCATAGCCACTTTGTTTTCTACTACTAAGCGATCCTCATCAGAGGCTACCAACGTCAACAAAGTATTATGGTGCTTTTCAAAATCTTTTTTGATTTTTGACAATGTCCGAAATTTGACTTTAAAGCCGCTGTGATAGGCAGGGTCATTTTTTGCGAGGGTCGCGGATTCAATGATCAAATTTAGCTGTGAAATCGCACTATAGCGCAAGGCTTTAGCCTTTAAAATTTTATCCGAACTAGACATGATTTAAAAAAAAAATCCAAAAAATAATTGACAAAAATTAGGTAAACTGAAAAAAAATCAAAATTTGGACACCCTGTATAAATATTAATGTCCTACGTTTGATTACAATAATCAAACTATAAGCGCACAAAAGTAAAGAAAATACCCGATGCAAACTAATGATAACAAAAAACTTGTGTATAAGTTTTTTTATCTTCGCCTCGCGAATTCAAATAAGTAGGTACCTACTATGTATTAAATTTAAAAATAAATACCTACAAATCAAAAGCATTTAATTTGGTAAAACTATTTATCTGCCTTTACACGAAAACAAATTCTCAAGTTAAGAATTAAATTTCCTTCAAAATTTATTATGCACGCAAAAAATGGATACAATCATAGCCATTTGCAGACAGATATTATAATAGTAAATTAGAAATAGATATATTCATAGCAATTTTTACGCAAAAACGAATATAGTAAAGCATCCGCAATCGGATATAGTCATAGCAATTTGCAATAAGCAAAAATGAATATGGCAATTTGGAGATTTTTTTCGAGCAAACTGGATATAATTATAGCAATCCACAAATGTGAAGGCACAACGGCTAAAATAATAGCACTTTGCAGACACTATTTTAAACTATTTCCAGTGACAAACAAAAAAACACCCAAATTCCATACGGTTTTTTTTTTACAAAAAAGAAACGAAAAAACTTGATTTATTCGAAACAAAAAAAAAGCATAGTAGTTTACAGATTTTATCTGTGTTTGGTTTTTCGCATGAAAAGGCTAAATTTATTGTTAAAAATATTTAATTTTTACACAAAAAAAATCGCAAAATGTATTTTAGAAACCTAGGGGTTTTCTAAAGTAGGCATGTAAGAAAAACAAGGGTTTTTCTTGCATTTGTTTTTACACAAAAAAAAATCGCAAAATGTATTTTAGAACCCTAGGGGTTTTCTAAAGTAGGCATGTAAGAAAAACAAGGGTTTTTCTTGCATTTGTTTTTACACAAAAAAAAATCGCAAAATGTATTTTAGAAACCTAGGGGTTTTCTAAAGTAGGCATGTAAGAAAAACAAGGGTTTTTCTTGCATTTGAAACCAGTAAAAAAGACTAACCTAAAAAGGCAAAAAAACGATTCCAGAAATCCGGGTCGCTAAGGATCAAAAATGGGGTTCCCTGGTGGTCCAGAAAGGAGATTGTCTGGAATTTAACGGTGTCAGGTGTGGACTGTATAAAGTTAAGGGAATAAGGTCATAGGCTAAGCTGGTACAAGGGATTCTGAAATGGTCTAGTTTACCTTCTAGGTTAGTGTAGCAATAAACAAATGTATGTAAGGTAAAAATAATGCATTTTCACTTACCATTTTTATACAGGAAGTGGAACTCATGGGAGGACGCGCTGTTAAACCGTAGTTTTTGCACCCCACATTTATGTGGTAGGAGAGTCGCTAACACGCGTGTATTATCGTTCGAAGGCGAAACGGTTCTCTGTGATGCTGCAGCAGGTATCGCTGCTGCGTTCATTCTCCCACATGGCGCCCAGTGGCGTCGTTAATCCATAGGCGTAGGAGAAAAGGAATAAGTAGGAAGGAATGAGATTACGAAGGTCCATATTAAAGGAACTAGGAACCTTAGTAATTCAAAATGCATTTTATGTAAAGTAAATTAATTATAGCAAATTGTAATATTTGCCTCTAAAACCGCGGGAGTTTCAAATGCAAATAACCCAGTAATTTTAAGTACTTAATTAGTTAATTAATACTAAATAAACAAAAAATAGAAAATGCTCTAGTGAATCACCAAATAGCCTAATTCGAACCAATTTGGTAAATTATAGTAAAAAGAACATATTTACAAAAAGGAAGGCGGGACGAACCAGTCCCATTTAAAAATGAACAAAATCCACCGAACACAAACCGAATAAAAAGGGTGGGGGTAGATTTAAAAAATTAGAGTTTATGTGCAAATATGGCGTGTGTCATATCAAACGAAAGGTAATTGAGTCTGGAGTTAAACAAAATACATTTTAATTTATTTTAAAAAAAGGGTGGGGGTATATTTCAAAAATTAGAGTTTAAGTGAAAATATGGCGTGTGTGATATCAAACGAAAGGTAATTGAGTCCGGACTTTAACAAAATACATTTTAGTTTTTGTTTTTTTGTAAGGGTGGGGGTAGATTTCAAAAATTTGAGTTTAAGTCAAAACATGGCTTGTGTGGTATCAAACAAAAGGTAATTTACTCTGGAGTTGAATAAAATATACTTTAGTTTTTAGTTATATTAGGTCACACGTAAACTATAACTATAGTACCTAGTGTGAGCTTAGGGGCCCATATATTGGCAGAGTATTTTAATGACGCTCAAAATGACAACCGGTAACGACAACAAATTTGTGTCATTGTCACTGTTGATACATGGGGACTAACATAATTTGGAATAAGGATACTAAAATTAACACAAGAGCGGTAAAAGTAAAAATTTCGCGAATTTGAACACAATTTCTTGTATATTCCTCAATTATCAATTATTAATGGTCCAAAAGTTTGGGAAAAATATAATGAGACACCCTGTACAGGGTAATAAAAATCGGGCACTTTTATATGGGAAAAGATACTTTTTACTGTAGATACTGTTGAAATAAATAAATAAATAAAATAAATAAATAAATATAAATCACTAAAGGTCAAGTTTAAACAAAAAATATGACTAACAAACAAAAAATTTAAAGAAAAAGAAAGTCGCAAGAAAATTTGTTAATAGTAGAATTAAAAATACCAAGTTTAACTTTGTTAGAATTTGACATATGGATTTAGATAACACTGCTTACCCAGTGGCGCACCCAGGAATATCTCTTGGGGGGGGGGGGCCGAGGCCTCTTGGGGGGGGGGGGGCCGAACCCTCATAATGTCGAATTTTAAGACATTTTTTGTGTTTCTTCATGAAATATGGGCAAAATATGTAAAAAAATCCAAGGCTTGGAGGGGGGGGGCCGGGCCCCGGCCCCCCCCCCTGGGTGCGCCCATGGCTTACCGGTATGACTTCTGATATGCACGTTTAAATTATTTCGATTTGCGAAAGTCTTTTCGCAGTGGTCGCAGGTGAAAATCTTCCTGATTGGTTGAACTTCGCTTAAGTGTGACTTCAGATGTTCGACCAGGTTTTCTTTCCGACTGAACGTTCTGCGACACGCCTGCAAAAATAAACCACAATTTTATGACAATTTTGGTTTATGACAATTTTATTATATGATAAATAATAATTATAATTTTTTAATTAATAAAAATTGGGTAATTGTGATTTATGTTTGTTTTTTTTTTCCGACTGAAAGTTTAGCCACACGCAAATGATAATTTATGACAATTTTAGTTCATGACAATTTTATTCTATGACAACAAAATAATTTTTTAATTCATAAAAATTGGGTAATTGTGACTTATGTTTAAATTTTCTTTCCGACTGAAAGTTTTGTCACACGCCTACAAAAATAAATAATGATTTTATGACAATTTTAGTTTATGACAATTTTATTCTATGACAACAAAATAATTTTTAAGTCATAAAAATTGGGTAAAATTGTGACTTATGTTTGTATTTTCTTTACGACTGAAAGTTTTGCCACACGCCTACAAAAATAAATGATGATTTTATGACAATTTTACTTTATGACAATTCTATTCTATGACAACAAAATAATTTTTTAATTCATAAAAATTGGGTAATTGTGACTTATGTTTAAATTTTCTTTCCGACTGAAAGTTTTGCCACACGCCTACAAAAATAAATTACAATTTTATGACAATTTTACTTTATGACAATTTTATTCTATGACAACAAAATAATTTTTTAATTCATAAAAATGGGGTAATTGTGACTTATGTTTGTATTTTCTTTCCGACTGAAAGTTTAGCCACACTTCTACAAAAATAAATGATAATTTTATGACAATTTCAGTTTATGACAATTTTATTCTATGACAACAAAATAATTTTTTAATTCATAAAAATTGGGTCATTTTGACATGTTTGTTTTCATTCCGACTAAAAATTTTGCCACACGCCTACAAAAATAAATGATAAATTTATGACAATTTTAGTTTATGACAATTTTATTCTACAACAACAAAATAATTTTTTAATTCATAAAAATTGGGTAATTGTGACTTATGTTTGTATTTTCTTTCCGACTGAAAGTTTTGCCACACGCCTACAAAAATAAATGATAATTTTATGACAATTTTAGTTTATGACAATTTTATTCTACAACAACAAAATAATTTTTTAATTCATAAAAGTTGGGTAATTGTAACTTAAGTTTGAATTCTCTTTCCAACTGAAAGTATTGCCACACGCCTACAAAAAATAAACTACAACTTTGTGAAATTTTTATGAGAATTTTATTTTATGACATCAAAATAATTTTTTCATTCATAAAAATCGGGTAAGTGCGACTTATGGTGTGTTTTTTCTATCTGACTAAAAGTTCTGCTAAACGCCTACAAAAAATAAACCACAATTTTATGACAATCTTATTCTATGACAACAAAATAATTTTTTAATTTATAAAAATTGGGTAATTGTGACTTATGTTTAAATTTCCTTTCCGACTGAAAGTTTTGCCACACGCCTACAAAAATAAATAATGATTTTATGACAATTTTACTTTATGACAATTGTATTCTATGACAACAAAATAATTTTTTAATTCATAAAAATTGGGTAATTGTGACTTATGTTTAAATTTCCTTTCCGACTGAAAGTTTTGTCACACGCCTACAAAAATAAATAATGATTTTATGACAATTTTAGTTTATGACAATTTTATTCTATGACAACAAAATAATTTTTAAGTCATAAAAATTGGGTAAAATTGTGACTTATGTTTGTATTTTCTTTACGACTGAAAGTTTTGCCACACGCCTACAAAAA
The DNA here is from genome assembly GCA_963576565.1 of Aspidapion aeneum. Classification (NCBI taxonomy): domain Eukaryota; kingdom Metazoa; phylum Arthropoda; class Insecta; order Coleoptera; family Brentidae; genus Aspidapion; species Aspidapion aeneum. The sequence continues at coordinate 225,031,960 of OY755038.1, read as the reverse complement.
CAAATGATGATTTTATGACAATTTTACTTTATGACAATTGTATTCTATGACAACAAAACAATTTTTTAATTCATAAAAATTAGGTAGTTGTGACTTATGTTTCAATTTTCTTCCCGACTGAAAGTTTTGCCACAAGCCTACAAAAATAAATGACGATTTTATGACAATTATACTTTATGACAATTTTATTCTATGACAACAAAATATTTTTTAATTGATAAGAATTGGGTAATTGTGACTTATATTTGTATTTTCTTTCCGACTGAAAGTTTTGTCACACGCCTACAAAAATAAATGATAGGTTTATGACAATTTTAGTTTATGACAATTTTATTCTATGACAACAAATTAATTTTTTAATTCATAAAAATTGGGTGGTTGTGACTTATGTTTGTATTTTCGTTCCGACTGAAAGTTTTCCCACACTCCTACAAAAATAAATGATAATTTTATGACAATTTCAGTTTATGACAATTTTATTCTATGTTTGTATTGCCTTTCTGACTAAAAATTTTGCCACACAGCTACAAAAATAAATGATAATTTTATGACAATTTTAGTTTATGACAATTTTATTCTATGACAACAAAATAATTTTTTAATTTCTAAAAATTGGGTAATTATGACTTATGTATGTTTATATTTTCGATCCGACTAAAAGTATTGCCACACGCCTACAAAAAATAAACTACAACTTTGTGAAATTTTTATGAGAATTTTATTTTATGACAACAAAATAATTTTTTAATTCATAAAAATCGGGTAAGTGCGACTTATGGTGTGTGTTTTCTATCTGACTAAAAGTTCTGCTACACGCCTACAAAAAATAAACCACAATATTATGACAATTTTAGTTTATGACAATTTTATTCTATTTTCAGGGATGAAAATTACCCTTGACTGTGCCACTGTACGAAACCAGCTTACGAAAACGAAAAGCGCAAAACATGGTTTTGCAGAGATAAGAAAGTGGTTCCGCCTCTCTTCACAAGAAAAGGTTTAGGTTGCCGCCTACCTAAACAGCAGGTGGTTGATGAGTGAAAAACTACTGAAAAGTGAAGAGTGGAAATTGTTATGGTTAAGCGTGGGGATACATCGAGTAGAGAGGGTTTTCCCTTCAAAGTGATTGGACATGGAAAAACTGTGAGATAAGGAAATGTTGTCTATAAAATGTCATTTTATCTGTTTTTGTTTTCTTGCTTAGCTCAGTAGCTAGAAAGTAAAGTAAATTTAAGGATTATCAGCAACGCCACTGACTTGGTTCCTCCAAGCTCTTCAAATAGGGGATAATGGATTACTTAGGTCTTCGAATTTTTTTGTTCGAACGGAAAATTGGTCGAAAACATTTGCTTCGAAAGTCATTTTGTTCGAAAACATTTTCTTCGAACGGAAATTTGTTTGAAAACAGTTTCTTTGAACGGAAATTGGTTCGAAAAAATTTTCTTCGAACGGAAATTTGTTCGAAAACATTTTGTTCGAACGGAAATGTGTTCGAAAACATTTTGTTCGAACGAAAATTTGTTCGAAATCATTTTTTTCGAACGGAAATTTGTTTGAAAACAGTTTCTTTGAACGGAAATTGGTTCGAAAAAATTTTCTTTGAACGGAAATTTGTTCGAAAACATTTTGTTCGAACAGAAATTTGTTCGAAAACATTTTGTTCGAACGAAAATTTGTTCGAAAACATTTTGTTCGAAGAAAAATTTGTTCGAAAGGACATTTGTTCGAAAACGTTTTCTTCAAACGGAAATTCGTTGGAAAACATTTTGTTCATTAAAAACAGCAACTGTTTGACTAAGCGGTCTCTTTCTAACATATTTAAAAAAAAAAAAACTTTTCTGATTTCTTTCGCGGGATCCTAGCGGGTGTGAAACAAAACTGAACCGAGCCGAACCGAACCGAATCGAAGTATCGGTTTAGTTCGGTTTGGTTTCTCAACCTCTAGGATGCCGGTTCGGTTCGGTTCGGTTTCACACCCTCTAGGATCCTGCGAAAGAAGTCGGGAAAGGTTTTTTTTTGAAAAAATATGTTAGAAAAGACCCCTTAGTCAAACAGTTGCTGTTTTTAAAGAACAAAATGTTTTCAAACGAATTTCCGTTTGAAGAAAACGTTTTCGAACAAATTTCCGTTTGAACAAATTTTTTTCGAACATATTTCCGTTCGAAGAAATTTTTTTCGAAAAAATGCTCTTTTGAACAAATTTTTGTTCGAACAAAATGTTTTCGAACAAATTTCCGTTTGAACAAAATGTTTTCGAACAAATTTCCCTTCGAAGAAACTGTTTTCGAACAAATTTCCGTTCGAACAAAATGTTTTCGAACAAATTTCCGTTTGAACAAAATGTTTTCGAACAAATTTCCGTTCGAAGAAAATGTTTTCGAACAAATTTCCGTTCGAACAAAATGTTTTCGAACAAATTTCCCTTCGAAGAAACTGTTTTCGAACAAATTTCCGTTCGAAGAAACTCTTTTCGAACAAATTTCCCTTTGAAGAAACTGTTTTCGAACAAATTTCCGTTCGAAGAAACTGTTTTCGAACAAATTTCCGTTCGAAGAAACTGTTTTCCAACAAATTTCCATTCGAAGAAAATGTTTTCGAACCAATTTCCGTTTGAACAAAATGTTTTCGAACAAATTTCCGTTCGAAGAAAATGTTTTCGAACAAATTTCCGTTCGAACAAAATGTTTTCGAACAAATTTCCCTTCGAAGAAACTGTTTTCGAACAAATTTCCGTTCGAAGAAACTCTTTTCGAACAAATTTCCCTTTGAAGAAACTGTTTTCGAACAAATTTCCGTTCGAAGAAACTGTTTTCGAACAAATTTCCGTTCGAAGAAACTGTTTTCCAACAAATTTCCATTCGAAGAAAATGTTTTCGAACCAATTTCCGTTCGAACAAAATGTTTTTGAACAAATTTCCGTTTGAACAAAATGTTTTCGAACAAATTTCCGTTCGAACAAAATGTTTTCGAACAAATTTCCCTTCGAAGAAACTGTTTTCGAACAAATTTCCGTTCGAAGAAACTCTTTTCGAACAAATTTCCCTTCGAAGAAACTGTTTTCGAACAAATTTCCCTTCGAAGAAACTGTTTTCGAACAAATTTCCGTTCGAAGAAACTCTTTTCGAACAAATTTCCCTTCGAAGAAACTGTTTTCGAACAAATTTCCGTTCGAAGAAACTGTTTTCGAACAAATTTCCGTTCGAAGAAACTGTTTTCCAACAAATTTCCATTCGAAGAAAATGTTTTCAAACTATTGCTTTCAAAAAAATGGTTTTCGTGTTTTTGAATAAAGTTCTGCGTTAAAACAAAATCCTACCCAACCCTATAACAACAAAATAATTTTTTAATTCATAAAAATCGGGTAAGTGGGAGTTATGTGTGTATTTTCTTTCTACAAAAAATAGACTTCAATTAGAATCGATTTAACTCACATGACAGACTTGGTGATAATTTTGAGCTTAAGGGGCCGATCCCCCTTAGCACCCACGCCCCTAATTGCACTCCTGCTTACCTTACAAGTGAACTTAGGGATGATGCCACCTCCGCACCCCTTCAAGCTCATGTGCCGTTCCAAATGGAACTTTTTCCCGAACTTCCTGCCACAGTCTTCGCACTTGATCGGTTTGAATGCGTGGAATTGCACGTGCTCGATTAGTGACTCCTTTGCTAAAAAAAAACACAAAAAAATTGTGAATTTGCCTATTCTTACACATTGTGCCTGAATGAAGTATAGGTTACATAAAAATGGTTCCAAAAACTAATTGCACATTTTGAATATGGACTCTTTCCTGACTTCAGAGCCTCTTCTCGAAATTTTTGACATTTTTCTAGTTAGTCTAGGCGCTAGCTCCTGTCACGTGTGACCTAATATGTGTTCAGTTCAGTTTGACTACGGAGCTTTGTCAATAGAAGTATAAAAAAAAGTTTGGTCACGTGGTCGTACTCATGGTCGTTTGGCCGCCATCTTTGAAAATGGCCGCCAAATTGATAGATTTTTTGTTTAAGCGTATCTCCCTAACCAGTGGTCCGATTTTAATTTTTTAAAGCCTGTTTAACTCCTTTTTTAAAGGCAAATAAATTTTGTCATTACATATTTTTTGATAAATCAAGTAGCTTTTGAGAAATACCAAGATTATTGATATTTCCGCCCGCAAAAGAATTAAAATAATACCCATGCTCATTTTATTATAACTACAATATTATTGACATTTGTTTTTTTTTTGTTACATAGAAGGCTTTAAACCTTTCACAGAAGAGGATATTGACTTTATGTTTTTAAAGTTCGATGGATGGTACTCCTATAGACTACCTTAAATGGGGAGGTTTCTAAAACTGTTCAAAAGATTATAGAATAAATGAATTTGCAGCGAGACGATGCATTTTAGCGAAAAACCATAAAATTAATTTTTTGTAGTACTTTTAATTCAACTTCTTTTGATGTATCACTTAGCATCCTAGATTTGATAGTTAGCTGGACAATCCAGCTAAAATATACAATTTTGTAAACATTTCATGTTTTCGCTCCAAAATCGATTTTTTTCTTAAAAATTGTAAAAGATATGACAATGATCAGAAGAAGCGGAATTAAAAGCACTACAAAAAATTATTCTTAACGTTTTTCGCTAGGATGCATCGTTTTGCTGCAAATTCACTTTTTCTATAAACTTGTGAACGGTTTTAGAAACCACACTTTTTAAAGTAGTCTTTAGGGGTACCATTTATCGAACTTTAAAAACATAAAGTCAATATCCTCTTCTGTGAAAAGTTGAAAGCCTTCTCTGCAACAAAAAAAACAAATGTCAATAATATTGAAGCTAAAATAAAATAAGCATGAGTATTATTTTATTTTTTTGCGAGCGGAAATACTAATAACTTGGTATATCTCAAGAACTACTTAATTTATCAAAAAATGTTTAATAACACAATTTATTTACCTTTAAAAAAGGAGGACCCAACAAACAATTAAAGTTGTAACGACGAAACCTCAACTAGAAAGAATTTCTTAAAAGTAACCGCAACGTACTCCCGCTACGTCTCAGTATACCATACAGCGACGTTATAATTCCCTAAGTGGGGAACCAATTTCTGGTTATAACTACTTGGCCAAGTGTTTAAAGTCACTGTAGTAACAACTACACTACTACGTCGTAGCCAAGTATCTACTACGTCGTAGAGGCTGTTTTTTTTCCGTAATGGCATAAAAGTTGCGATGTAGTTGCAAATAATATAATCGTTTCTTTTTGGTAGAATTGTTACACAATATGGTGGACACAATAGTAAACAGACTCGCTTAGTTTTTTTGTTTGGTTATGGTTATAATATGAACTATGTTATCCAAAAGTGTGAGAATTTACGAGCAGAGGATCAAAATTTGAGTGCGACGCAAAGTTTTTTGTATAACATGCATTATATATATTGCAAAAAACCGGTGCGCCCGTAAAATTGAGCCGTTTTCTGGTAGCTGATGGAATTTTTGTGTTGTGATTTTGGAGGTTATGTTTTCATAATCGACAGTTAACTCCAACAAATGGTGCTTAAGAAGAGCATTTTTGGTAAGCTCCAACTAATTTGTTTATAAAATAGTATGGCTCTTTAATATGAGCTCATAAAACGACAACAAAAATATTAAATTTTCTTTCTTACATAAAAACATGGCGTCCCAAACTATATTCCCTGATAGTCGAAAAGGTTACTTGAAAGTAGTTGCGGCTTTAAAGTTGATCCAAAAAGTTATTTTGTCTACATTGTTACATCAGATGTTACTATGATGACACAAACTTTTGTGGTAAAAATTAAAGTTATAATGTAGTTGTCGGATACACTTGTTTGGGACTCCAATGAAGCTTAACTTTCTAGTGGTAATTAAGTAGGATATAAACGTCAGGGCGACTACGAAATAACGACTAAAAAGAAAGTAAAACTTTAGCAACGTCCTATTGTGGTAGAGAAGACTATCAGAATCGACTATCAAGAAACAATCCTATGAAGTAGTTTAGAGGGTCGTTTTTACGAAACATCTACTATTTCCTGATACTAAATAGTTGTTAGAACTAAAAAGTAACAAATTTTGGTTGGGATCACCACATTTCTACTATAAGAAAGTAGCAAAGCCTTTAGAACATGTAGCCGCTACTATAAATGTTAGTTGGGAGGAGCCAGCGCCTAGGCTAACTAGAAAAATGGCAAAAATTTCGAGAAGAGGATCAGCTAGAATTTATATGAATATGGCTCTGAACTCAGGAAAGAGTCCATATTCAAAATATGCAATTAGTTTTTGGAACCATTTTTATGTAACCTATACTTTATTCAGGCACACTGTGATAACAAACAAAGGCCTAATTTTGAAAGAAGACAGCTGTTCTTATAATGCGAAACTGTCAGAATAGTGCCCGGCACTATTACTGCCTGGCTTTATTGCAATAAGTCCCTAATATTTTGAGTCGTACCATATACACCCCCTGTTTAATGCTGCCAGTTATTTTTTGGTTTTGTTTTTATTTGAATTTTTGGGAAAACGTAACCTTAAATTTTGTTTTGATATTTTTTGGGCAAACCTTTAAAAGAAAACCTCCTTGTTTGGGGAAATTCCGATCAGGTAATCATTTTTCTCTTTATTGAAAGTTACTTCCTTTTTTGAACACCTGATGATTTTGCTAAATTCATGCGCGCTTTGCACACGCTGGGAGTTTGAAGCGCCCCCCTATATTTGACAGGGGAATGATAAACCACTTCCGAAAAGACACTGAAAGAAGTCACACGTGTTTTAAGATTGAGACCAAAATTCCATCCACAAGAAAGTCCGCGGCGTCGCGAATGAAACTGTGGAACTACTGTTAAATGAAAGAAGGTAAGCTTCTAGCGTGTTGCCGATTTTTTTCCTTTGTTTTAGTTCAATAAACGTCAGTTTTCCCAGACGGGGTGAATTTAAATTTGGGGTAATTTTTTTGTGAAATTTCTAGTCTTCTCCCCTTCAGACACTTCTGTCTGTCTAACCCCCCCCCCCCCTCCCCCTATACGACACTGTGTACTTACTACTGCAAGTTTTTTGGCAGTCCGCACATTTAAAAAGGCCGTATTTTGGATGTTCGATACTTGCGTGTCTTTGCAGCGAGATTTGATAAACAAACAATTTTTCGCAATCGTTACATTTGAAGTCTCCGATCTGAAATTAGAAAAAAAACTGTCAAAGATAAATATTTTTTCTATAAGCGTGCGGAAAAGTCCACTTTTCCGCACGCATTTTAGTGTGGAAAGTGCCACTTTTACAAAATATTTTTTCCGCACTAGTGCGGAAAAGTAAATTTGTTACGATTTTGAGGTGTTCTATAACATTTAGACCGTTCAAAATACATTTGTATCTTTCCTAGCACACGAAATATCCTAAAAATATTCAAATTGACTAAAATTCTGCTATATTTTCAATATTTTCGATAAAATAAAGTTTTCAGTAAAATAGGTTCAAATTATAAGTTTTAAACCTCCCCGGTATAAATATCGTCATTGTCAATGTCAAACAACAATGAACACTAGTGGTTTTAGATTTGGCATCTTAAATCACCATAGCAACAAAGTACAAACAAACTGTCAAAACAAAGCCAATTTTGCAGATACAAGCGTCTTTTGAATTTTTCAAACAAAAAAATCAGATTTTCAATGGATTCTTCGGACGAAGATCTACCCCAGTCAGTTCTAGAAGCCGCTAGAATGTGAATAATAATAATTGATTTGATTAAAACGTTTTGAATATAAATAATTTTCTGATTCATTTTTAGTTTTTTCCTCACGCTTATAGAAAAAATAGTGTACCTAACTCGTGCGTAAAGTGTCTTTTCCGCACTTGATTGCTGGCCAAACTCCGCTATCGCGTCGTTTGGCCATCTGCAATCGCGTGCGGAAAAGAGGCACTTTCCGCACTAGTTAGATAAACTACTATTATACCACAAAAAAAGATTTTCCTAAAAAAAATTAGCCGCATAGTTTTGTTCAAATAATTATTTTCCTTTTTCCAGTACACAATTTTTTCCTGTGCCTATTAAAAACCGCGTTCCGCGGGTTTGTCAATCATGCTCTAGTTTTTCGACAAAATATGAGTTTGAATTTTTTTAACCTTTTCTTACCAGGGGCGGCAAGTGCATAAGGGCTGCAGAGCTGCAGAACCCCCAAAATTTTCACATTATTTGACTATTTTTCAGCCGCTGCTATTTTTCTAATATAATTATTTTATTTCTAAAATTATTGGAAAAGCAGTATATTTTCGGTCCGGTGTTGTTATAGTAGGCCTTCAAATCGCGTATGTGTGTTGAGTATGACGTCGCGCGCCTTCAGCCGAAGGCCGCATTTCACAGGCGGTCAAATGAAGTTATTGGCATTGTTGCGCTGCTAAATTGCAACACAACGTAGCTGGGCGGCTAACGAGATCTGTGCTCGGCTAGGAACCCCTTCCTTCGCCCCGCACCGCACTTGCTCATGGGTTTAGATAGCGAAATCTAGGCAAAAATAGAGCTGCAAAACTTGCAGTTCCAGTACAATTCCAGGCGGGCGGGCTCAGCGTTGCGTGTTTGCGGGCGCATTTATTTATTTAGAAGACGCCAAACGCATGAGCGGGAGGTTATGGTCGTGTTTGTTGTTTGTTTTTGTATAATTGTGTTGGCAGAACTCACAAACTTTACTGTCACGAGCCGCCAATAGTGTATATATTTATCGGTTTCACAACGTTCTACGTCTTCCGATACCCAATCTCCACTCGTTTCTGTTTGCCCATAATTCATCATCTACCCAACAAACAATTAAAGTTGTAACGACGAAACCCCAACTAGAAAGAATTTCTTAAAAGTAACCGCAACGTACTCCCGCTACGTCTCAGTATACCATACAGCGACGTTATAATTCCCTAAGTGGGGAACCAATTTCTGGTTATAACTACTTGGCCAAGTGTTTAAAGTCACTGTAGTAACAACTACACTACTACGTCGTAGCCAGGTATCTACTACGTCGTAGAGGCTGTTTTTTTTCCGTAATGGCATAAAAGTTGCGATGTAGTTGCAAATAATATAATCGTTTCTTTTTGGTAGAATTGTTACACAATATGGTGGACACAACAGTAAACAGACTCGCTTAGTTTTTTTGTTTGGTTATGGTTATAATATGAACTATGTTATCCAAAAGTGTGAGAATTTACGAGCAGAGGATCAAAATTCGAGTGCGACGCAAAGTTTTTTGTATAACATGCATTATATATATTGCAAAAAACCGGTGCGCCCGTAAAATTGAGCCGTTTTCTGGTAGCTAATGGAATTTTTGTGTTGTGATTTTGGAGGTTATGTTTTCATAATCGACAGTTAACTCCAACAAATGGTGCTTAAGAAGAGCATTTTTGGTAAGCTTCAACTAATTTGTTTATAAAATAGTATGGCTCTTTAATATGAGCTCATAAAACGACAACAAAAATATTAAATTTTCTTTCTTACATAAAAACATGGCGTCCCAAACTATATTCCCTGATAGTCGAAAAGGTTACTTGAAAGTAGTTGCGGCTTTAAAGTTGATCCAAAAAGTTATTTTGTCTACATTGTTACATCAGATGTTACTATGATGACACAAACTTTTGTGGTAAAAATTAAAGTTATAATGTAGTTGTCGGATACACTTGTTTGGGACTCCAATGAAGCTTAACTTTCTAGTGGTAATTAAGTAGGATATAAAAGTCAGGGCGACTACGAAATAACGACTAAAAAGAAAGTAAAACTTTAGCAACGTCCTATTGTGGTAGAGAAGACTATCAGAATCGACTATCAAGAAACAATCCTATGAAGTAGTTTAGAGGGTCGTTTTTACGAAACATCTACTATTTCCTGATACTAAATAGTTGTTAGAACTAAAAAGTAACAAATTTTGGTTGGGATCACCACATTTCTACTATAAGAAAGTAGCAAAGCCTTTAGAACATGTAGCCGCTACTATAAATGTTAGTTGGGTAGGCCTCTTAATCTTATTTCACTGTCTATTCCTTCTCTCCAGCTTCTCCTTGGCCGTCCTCGTTTTCTTCGGCCAGTTGGTTTCCATTGTAGTATTTGTTTAGGTAGTCTTTCATCATTCATTCTTTGTACATGTCCGTACCACACCAGTTGTTTTGTTCTTATATCATCCACTAAAGTACGTTCACCCAATGTCATAATTTCTCTTATTCTTTGATTTGTAACTCTTTCTCTTTTTGATTTCCCTGCTGCTCTTCTCCAATAGTCCATCTCTGTAGCGGAAAGCATTTTTTCTGTTCTATCCTTGATTGGCCATACTTCTGAGCCGTATGTAATAATACTTTTTACAATGGTGTTGTATATAAGCTTTTTGTTATGTTTTGATATACTTTGGTCCCAAATTATTCCATTTAATAAAGTTATTGCTTTTCTTCCTTGTACGTTTCGATCTTTTATAGCTTTGTCTAGTGTTCCGTCAGCTGTAATTTTTAGACCTAAGTATTTATACTTATCACAGGACTCAATTTGTTGCCCGGTATTTAACACTCATAGTAGAATCCAGTAATAAGAACGCCATGAAGATCGGTAACAATGCGTTTGCAGGCCTATGTATATTAGGGACTTATTGCAATAAAGCCAGGCATTAATAGTGCCGGGCACTATTCTAAGAGTTTTCCATTGAAAACTAAAAGTTGATCTTTGAAAATTGACATATCAAAGTCGAATTTATAAATCCAATCGTTTATTTTATATACAAAGGCGTAATTTTGAAAAAGCACAGCTGTTTTTATAATGCGAAACTGTCAGAATAGTGCCCGGCACAATTAATGCCTGGCTTTATTGCAATACGTAGGTTCCTTCCACAATGGCGACTAAAAATATGAATGCAAATCAATTTTTTTGCCGTTTTTTATTTTAAATCTACTCTCTTTATTTTCTCTTATACCATCTCCTCCCTCTTTCTTCCTCTTACGTAAGTCAGTGTCCTGGAGATGCGAGAGGAAGATAGAGAAAAATAGTTAATGGAATAATATTTATATAAATTGTTCATAATAGTCAGACCATATTATTTAAAAAGGCTTTCCGTTTTCGGTCTAGAAGCAAATCGTATTACTTTTTGGCAACAGACCATTTCCCCCTAACTTGACCCTGCTGAATCCGAAAACTTTCTCGAAAACTAACCTTTTTATCAAAAATTGCAAAGAACTGTTTTTTGTGGAGAATAAAATTCCCTTTCCAACGATGTATTGGTCAATAAGGTTAGGAAAAGCAAGTAGCTTTTCAGTGGCGTACGTAAAATGGGATTATTTAGAAAAAAACATGTTTATTATAGGTTTTTCAAATTTTTTTTTAAAAACTACACTTTTTAGGAAAAAATATGTGATATACTTTATTGTAGAACATAACATTTTCTTTTAAAAACTTTAATAAAATGTCGGGTCGTTGCCATATTTAAGGCTTCAGGGGCGTACTAATATAAACTTATTTTTAAAAATAACTGAAATAATCAGTTTCTCTTGCATATTTAAATATCTTTTCTATTAAGATTTTCAGAAAAAAATGTGCCTTTATTCTTTATTGAGGATAAGACAATTTCTTTTTAAATGATATATTACAAAGTGAGGATAATGTTATAATAAATACTTCAAAAAGGTTCGTAATTTATACCTACTAAAATAAAATGTTTCCAAATTAAAATAAACTGTTTTTTGATTAGATTAGATATTTTGATTTATCTAAATAAGTTCTTTAAAGCAAAAAAACACCGGTGGTTATAAGGGTAAGTAACAGTAGTAACTTTGACACAGGTGTTTTTGGTTATAATATAAATAAAGTGGTGAATCTTATGCAACGGTTTGGGGGGGGGGGGCATAATCATAATAAGGTACTCATTGGGATCAACAACCAACCTGTCAACCTGTTAGGAAGAGTTTGATATTTTTTTGCCTTATACTTATGCAATTTACGGACGCCCCTGGAGAGTTTTCTATACTATGGGTCACATTTTGTGACACACTGTTTAAAAGGACATTTTATTATCGGGCCCGCCGCCGAAGCCATAAAAGGTCGAAAGTACAAAAGGTCGAAAAAAAATCGACAAAACAAAATATTAAAAATACAAATTTACCGTATCAAGTCGAATTGACCTGTCGAGTCGATGTGGACCCGCGGCCGTTTTGATCTTTTGTACTTTCGATCTTTTGCCCAAATAACACTTATAGTAGCGGCTACATGTTCTAAAGGCTTTGCTACTTTCTTATAGTAGAAATGTGGTGATCCCAACCAAAATTTGTTACTTTTTAGTTCTAACTACTATTTAGTATCAGGAAATAGTAGATGTTTCGTAAAAACGACCCTCTAAACTACTTCATAGGATTGTTTCTTGATAGTGGATTCTGATAGTCTTCTCTACCACAATAGGACAAAGTTTTACTTTCTTTTTAGTCGTTATTTCGTAGTCGCCCTGACTTTTATATCCTACTTAATTACCACTAGAAAGTTAAGCTTCATTGGAGTCCCAAACAAGTGTATCCGACAACTACATTATAACTTTAATTTTTACCACAAAAGTTTGTGTCATCATAGTAACATCTGATGTAACAATGTAGACAAAATAACTTTTTGGATCAACTTTAAAGCCGCAACTACTTTCAAGTAACCTTTTCGACTATCAGGGAATATAGTTTGGGACGCCATGTTTTTATGTAAGAAAGAAAATTTAATATTTTTGTTGTCGTTTTATGAGCTCATATTAAAGAGCCATACTATTTTATAAACAAATTAGTTGAAGCTTACCAAAAATGCTCTTCTTAAGCACCATTTGTTGGAGTTAACTGTCGATTATGAAAACATAACCTCCAAAATCACAACACAAAAATTCCATCAGCTACCAGAAAACGGCTCAATTTTACGGGCGCACCGGTTTTTTGCAATATATATAATGCATGTTATACAAAAAACTTTGCGTCGCACTCGAATTTTGATCCTCTGCTCGTAAATTCTCACACTTTTGGATAACATAGTTCATATTATAACCATAACCAAACAAAAAAACTAAGCGAGTCTGTTTACTGTTGTGTCCACCATATTGTGTAACAATTCTACCAAAAAGAAACGATTATATTATTTGCAACTACATCGCAACTTTTATGCCATTACGGAAAAAAAACAGCCTCTACGACGTAGTAGATACCTGGCTACGACGTAGTAGTGTAGTTGTTACTACAGTGACTTTAAACACTTGGCCAAGTAGTTATAACCAGAAATTGGTTCCCCACTTAGGGAATTATAACGTCGCTGTATGGTATACTGAGACGTAGCGGGAGTACGTTGCGGTTACTTTTAAGAAATTCTTTCTGGTTGGGGTTTCGTCGTTACAACTTTAATTGTTTGTTGGGTGTACTTTCGACCTTTTGTACTTTCGACCTTCTGAACGTTCGACCTTTTGTTTTTTGATCTTTTGTACTTTCGACCTTTTGTACTTTCGACCTTTTATCCGCCGCTCTTTATTATCCACCGAAAAGCTAATAAGACACAAAATTGATTAGTTTGGATTGATCTTAAATAATTTCTTTAAATTAAGAACACCACTGGAGCGGTAAATATAAAATAACTTCCACATTTTTTGATAAAGAGCTTGGTTTTTAAGAAAATTGAATAAAACGTATGAAAAACATGTTTTTTTAATGATTTGTTGAAATCACCCTCATTGACGGACGTCGCTGGCGAGTTTGCTATAAGTCAAACCCCACCAAGTTTCACATTTTTAAAAAGGGAATTTCCCTGTCTACAAAAAAGTGTAGAACAAGTTTTTTCATGTTAAGCTTAGTTTTTGAGAAAATTAGATAAAACCTGTAACAAAAATGGTTTATTTTCTGTTTTTTCAAAATTAATTTAAATTACGGATGCCCCTGAAGTTTTATTTATAAAACCCATTTAATCATGTTACACGTCATTTTGAAGGAAATTTTATTGAGTATACCAAAATGTAATACATGGTTTTCTGTAGATATTAGTTTTCAAAAAAATTAAATAAATCTTGGAAAAAACATAGGTATTTTTTCAACTTTTTGTAATTACTTCAATTAACGGACGCCGCTGGAGAGCTTGTTATTAGTCTGACTTTATTAAGTTATACCATGTTGAAAAGGGAATTTTATCGTCTACAATAAAGTATATTATACATTTTTCTCTTAGAAGCTTAGTTTTTAAAAAAATTTGAAAAAACCTCAAACTTTCAGATTATGGGGGGTCTGGGGGGTTTTTGGAGGTTTTTGCAGCCATTTAAAAAAAAATATGTTATTATTTTTTAATTATACAAATATATATTGTGAATGTACACCTGTGACAATTTGGGCTTTCCAGCGGCAATTTAAAATTCCGGCGCCATTTTGGCCGCCATCTTGAATATCTCAGCACCTGTCAATATTTCGAGTTGGCAACAGAGATATTCGGATTCAGCGGGGTCAAAATAGGGGGGATTGCCCATTTGCCAAAAAGTAATATAAAATGCTTCTAGAAAGTGGATTTTCCCGAATCTTACCTGAACTATAAATACCTTGCGATATAGGTAATCTTTTTTCGTTGTAACAAAGACATTATTTCCACACAAAGGTTATAAATAAATAAAAAGAATATAATATTTTGATTTAAAAATGGTAGCCATATTTAAACCTCCAAACGTCACTAGGAGATGTCTACTACAAACGATGTAAGTCAGTGTCAGCTGTATATTTTACATGTTAATTCTTTAGACAAGTAAGCGATGATTAAATCGATGTTCAGTTGTTCTGGTGGATGTGTAATTAAAAACGGATTCTAATATATCTTGTGCTTTTTACAATATTTAAATATTGATACGTATTTAATACAGTTAATTTGAATTTATATGAGATGAAACTCACTGAGAAATGCTTACTATCATATTGTACATTAGGGTGAACCAAATCTTTCCAGTTATTTGACCTGTTAGTATTAAAAATGCTCTGCCAATCTATGGGCACCTAAGCTCACACTAGGTACTATAATTATAGTGTACGTGTGAGTTAATATATAACTAAAAACTGAAATATATTTTATTGAACTCCAGACTCAATTACCTTTCGTTTGATACCACACAAGCCATGTTTTGACTTAAACTTTAATTTTTCAAATCTACCCCCACCTTTTGTTTTAACTAAAATGTATTTTGTTTAACTCCAGACTCAATTACCTTTCGTTTGATATCTCACACGCCATATTTCCACATAAACACTAATTTTTTTAATTTACCCCCACCCTTTTTTTAAAAGTAAAATGTATTTTATTTAACTTCAGACGCAATTACCTTTCGTTTGATATCACACACGCCATATTTTTACATAAACTCTAATTTTTGATATATACCCCCACCCTTTTATTTGGCTTGTGTTCGGTGGATTTTGTTCATTTTTAAATGGGACCATCTCGACCCAAAACCTAGCGTAGGTACCAAATACAGACAGACAGACAGACAGACAGACAGACCCCAACTAACATTTATAGTAGCGGCTACATGTTCTAAAGGCTTTGCTACTTTCTTATAGTAGAAATGTGGTGATCCCAACCAAAATTTGTTACTTTTTAGTTCTAACTACTATTTAGTATCAGGAAATAGTAGATGTTTCGTAAAAACGACCCTCTAAACTACTTCATAGGATTGTTTCTTGATAGTCGATTCTGATAGTCTTCTCTACCACAATAGGACGTTGCTAAAGTTTTACTTTCTTTTTAGTCGTTATTTCGTAGTCGCCCTGACTTTTATATCCTACTTAATTACCACTAGAAAGTTAAGCTTCATTGGAGTCCCAAACAAGTGTATCCGACAACTACATTATAACTTTAATTTTTACCACAAAAGTTTGTGTCATCATAGTAACATCTGATGTAACAATGTAGACAAAATAACTTTTTGGATCAACTTTAAAGCCGCAACTACTTTCAAGTAACCTTTTCGACTATCAGGGAATATAGTTTGGGACGCCATGTTTTTATGTAAGAAAGAAAATTTAATATTTTTGTTGTCGTTTTATGAGCTCATATTAAAGAGCCATACTATTTTATAAACAAATTAGTTGAAGCTTACCAAAAATGCTCTTCTTAAGCACCATTTGTTGGAGTTAACTGTCGATTATGAAAACATAACCTCCAAAATCACAACACAAAAATTCCATCAGCTACCAGAAAACGGCTCAATTTTACGGGCGCACCGGTTTTTTGCAATATATATAATGCATGTTATACAAAAAACTTTGCGTCGCACTCGAATTTTGATCCTCTGCTCGTAAATTCTCACACTTTTGGATAACATAGTTCATATTATAACCATAACCAAACAAAAAAACTAAGCGAGTCTGTTTACTGTTGTGTCCACCATATTGTGTAACAATTCTACCAAAAAGAAACGATTATATTATTTGCAACTACATCGCAACTTTTATGCCATTACGGAAAAAAAACAGCCTCTACGACGTAGTAGATACCTGGCTACGACGTAGTAGTGTAGTTGTTACTACAGTGACTTTAAACACTTGACCAAGTAGTTATAACCAGAAATTGGTTCCCCACTTAGGGAATTATAACGTCGCTGTATGGTATACTGAGACGTAGCGGGAGTACGTTGCGGTTACTTTTAAGAAATTCTTTCTAGTTGGGGTTTCGTCGTTACAACTTTAATCGTTTGTTGGGACAGACAGACAGACAGACAGACAGACAGACAGACAGACAGACAGACAGACAGACAGACAGACAGACAGACAGACAGACAGACAGACAGACAGACAGACAGACAGACAGACAGACAGACAGACAGACAGACAGACAGACAGACAGACAGACAGACAGACAGACAGACAGACAGACAGACAGACAGACAGACAGACAGACAGACAGACAGACAGACAGACAGACAGACAGACAGACAGACAGACAGACAGACAGACAGACAGACAGACAGACAGACAGACAGACAGACAGACAGACAGACAGACAGACAGACAGACAGACAGACAGACAGACAGACAGACAGACAGACAGACAGACAGACAGACAGACAGACAGACAGACAGACAGACAGACAGACAGACAGACAGACAGACAGACAGACAGACAGACAGACAGACAGACAGACAGACGCAACAAAAAAGTTTCAGACAGACAGACAGACAGACAGACAGACAGACAGAGAGACAGACGGCGCAACAAAAAAGTTTCAAAATCATCTGAAACACAAAGATATATAAAAATTTTTGAAATCGGAGCAATTTTTTTTTCTCGAAAAAATACACTTAAACCGATCGCTAACAAGTCTATAGACTTGATACTTAAACCCGGTCTACAATGCTAAGTCTTAAGGTCTTAGTAAATACTGGTGTATGTGTTTAGAATCGCTGATATTTTTTGATTTTGAAAGAAACCAATTGATTGTTTTGGAACCACTGTTGAAAATTTTGGTTTCATTTTGGTCAGCTGACCACCGGTTATGTAGAGAGAGAGAGAGAGAGAGAGAGAGAGAGAGAGAGAGAGATATAGAGAGAGAGAGATAGAGAAAGAGAGGGAGAGATAGCGTAACGCTTGCGCAATTGATTGGTTCGTGTTCCTTATTTGTTTAGCCGCCATTTTGTTTACCGTATGGGCAGTATCAGCTGGTTCCCCGCAACAAAGGCAAATTTCGAAATTCAAAATGGCGCCTGTTTGTACCTCCTCGTCGGTTTCCTTGTTTCCGGCGGTCACGTGGCAAGACTGCTTGCGGGGGTCATGGATGGCAATCATGTGCATTTTTAATCCCTAAAACGAATTGTGGGTGCATGGGTGGTAGATCAGTGAAAATTAATGAAAAAAAAAGGGTCGCAATTGGAGTTTTTTTTTCACCCCTATAGACAATGGCGTATTTAGAAAAAAGTTTTGGGGGGGCAAGACTTCATGTATGATTCATAAAATCAGGGCTATCAAAACGGACGGGCAGTGTTGCCAACTATTAGAAAGCGAAAATCCGTAGCGTGAACGCGAAAAATCTGTAGAAATCCGTAGGTTCAAAGAAGACTAAAAACAAAAAAAGGTGCTTTTTTTGCAATTAAAAAGTTTATATTGGTTTGATTTTTTTCTTTTTTTGACAATGACAGGAGTGCACAACTTTTTTGGTTCGGAATTGCACGAGAACGGTACGGTACCTACTGCTCCGTTCCAACGGATCCAAATAAACTTTTTTGCAGTGTCGCCAATTTTTTATACGGATAAACCGTTATAATTAGAAGAAATAAAAAGTACGTACTATTTTAACCTATTTTATTTAGTTAAGGTACGTACAAACACCAATATTTTCTAGTGCAACCAGGGCTATCAAAATGGACGGGCCACGATCCTCCACTTTGTTGACGTCACATCCGGGGCTGATTTTTTTTGATGGTCACGTTACGACACAGCTGATTGTCTTTAAAATTTTGAAGTTGGAATGACGGTTCATGGATATTTGATTTTTTGTTAAATAAAGCCGTTTTTGAGATTGTTTTTACTTTATTCTGGCAGAACAATTTCTTTTAAATGTATAGTAAGCCCTAATTTTTCATAGCCGCTTCATTAGCTCACACAAAAATTAAGTTTAAAGCAGAAGCGAATGTGACAATCACATATCACAAAGTCAAATACATGTCAAATATAACAGTTGGCATGTGGTACATGGCGGGTAATTTGAATTCAAAATAAGGAATGCTAAATCTTGAAGATTTTAACCTTTTAATCATGTTGCTTCCTTACAAACCTTTGGTGGAATATCGAGATGGTGTCTGAGAATATTTCACTGAAATTTTGCGGAAATCTGTAGTGCCATTTTGAAAATATCATAAAAAAACGTCTGACCTCCCATAAGAACCAATGTAAAATTCAGCCCCGGGAGAACAGCTGATTTTTTCAGAGTCGTGGCCTCTATTTTTGTGTTGGCCTTGTGTTGACGTCACATCCGGGGCTGATTTTTTTTTGATGGTCACGTTACGTCACAGCTAATTGCCTTTAAAATTTTGAAGTTGGAATGACGGTTAATGGATATTTGATTTTTTGTTAAATAAAGCCGTTTTTGAGATTGTTTTTACTTTATTCTGGCAGAACAATTTTTTTTTAATGTATAGTAAACCCTAATTTTTCATAGCCGCTTCATTAGCTCACACAAAAATTAAGTTTAAAGCAGAAGCGAATGTGACAATCACATATCACAAGGTCAAATACATGTCAAATATAACAGTTGGCATGTGGTACATGGCGGGTAATTTGAATTCAAAATAAGGAATGCTAAATCTTGAAGATTTTAACCTTTTAATCATGTTGCTTCCTTACAAACCTTTGGTGGAATATCGGGATGGTGTCTGAGAATATTTCACTGAAATTTTGCGGAAATTTGTAGTGCCATTTTGAAAATATCATAAAAAAAACGTCTGACCTCCCATAAGACCCAATGTAAAATTCAGCCCCGGGAGAACAGCTGATTTTTTCAGAGTCGTGGCCTCTATTTTTGTGTTGGCCTTGGTGCAACATACATAACGTAAAACATAGTTTAACTTTCGTGGCGCGAAGCGTTGTTGGACTCTCCACCAAACAACGTGCGAAGTAATACAATTCGTTCTAAATAATGTTGCAACGACCGTCCGCTAGATGTCTAGAAAAATAAGGTCACTGATCCAAGCAAAACCTTTTTACAAAATGATTAAAATGTAGGAAAAAAAGTAAAGACTGAGGACTGATAAGGAGGAATGAGGCGCGGCCGCCGTTGTGTTTCGATGTTTATCGTTTTTTAGTAAAATTGCCAAAAATCTGTAGATTTGGATCCAAAATCGGATATCAGAGATCGAAATCCAAAATCCGTAGATCTACAGATAAATCCGTAGGGTTGGCAACACTGCGGACGGGCCACGATCCTCCACTTTGTTGACTTCACAATGGGAGCTGATTTTTTTTTGATG
Organism: Aspidapion aeneum; assembly: GCA_963576565.1. Lineage (NCBI taxonomy): Eukaryota > Metazoa > Arthropoda > Insecta > Coleoptera > Brentidae > Aspidapion > Aspidapion aeneum. Next base: position 225,012,021 of record OY755038.1, on the reverse strand, counting down.
GTCATGTCACGACACAGCTGATTGTCTTTAAATCAGTGTTGTCAACCCTACGGATTTATCTGTAGATCTACGGATTTTGATCTCCGATATCCGATTTTGGATCCAAATCTACAGATTTTTGGCAATTTTACTAAAAGACGATAAATATCGAAACACAGTCCTCAGTAGGGACCTATTGCAATCAAACAACGCTTCGCGCCACGAAATTTAAACTATGTTTTACGTTATGTATGTTGCACTAGAAAATATTAGTGTTTGTACGTACCTTAACTAAATAAAAAAGGTAAAAAAATTACGTACTTTTCATTTCTTCTAATTATAACGGTTTATCCGTTTAAAAAATTGGAGGCACTGTAAAAAAGTTTATTTGGATCCGTTGGAACGGAGCAGTAGGTACCATACCGTTCTCGTGCAATTCCAAACCAAAAAGTTGTGCACTTCTGTCACTGTCAAAAAAAGAAAAAAATCAAACCAATATAAACTTTTTAATTGTAAAAAGGCACCTTTTTTTGTTTTTAGTCTTCTTTGAACCTACGGATTTCTACAGATTTTTCGCGTTCAATAGTTGGCAACACTGCTTTAAATTATTATATATAAAGTTGGAATGAATCGGTTCATGAATATTTGATTTTCTTTTAAATAAAGCCGGTTTTAAGATAGTTTTTACTTTACTATATTCTTGCAGAAAAATATTCTTAAAATTTATAGTAATCCTTAATTTCTCAGAGCCGCTTCATTAGCTCACACTAAAATTAAATCAAGGCCAACATAAAAATAGAGGCCACGACCCTGAAAAAATCAGCTGTTCTCCCGGGGCTGAATTTTACATTGCGTCTTATGGGAGGTCAGATGTTTTTTTATGATATTTTCAAAATGGCACTACAGATTTCCGCAAAATTTCAGTGAAATATTCTCAGACACCATCCCGATATTCCACCAAAGGTTTGTAAGGAAGCAACATGATTAAAAGGTTAAAATCTTCAAGATTTAGCATTCCTTACTTTGAATTCAAATTACCCGCCATGTACCACATGCCAACTGTTATATTTGACATGTATTTGACTTTGTCATATGTGATTGTCACATTCGCTTCTGCTTAAACTTAAGTTTTGTGTGAGCTTATGAAGCGGCTATGAAAAATTAGGGCTTACTATACACTTAAAAAAAATTGTTCTGCCAGAATAAAGTAAAAACAATCTCAAAAACGGCTTTATTAAAAAAAAATCAAATATCCATGAACCGTCATTCCAACTTCAATATTTTAAAGACAATCAGCTGTGTCGTAACGTGACCATCAAAAAAAAATCAGCCCCGGATGTGACGTCAACAAAGTGGAGGATCGTGGCCCGTCCATTTTGATAGCCCTGATTAAATTTAAAGCAGAACCGAATGTGACAAACACAGATGACAAAGTCACACATGTCAAATATAGCAGTTGGCATGCGGTACATGATTTTAATCATCTTGCATACTTACAAACCTTTGGTGGAATATCGGGATGGTGTCTGAGAATATTTCACTGAAATTTCGCGGGAATCTGCAGTGCCATTTTAAAAATATCATAAAAAACCTTCTGACCTGTCGTAAGACATAATGTATAAAAGTCAGCCCCCCGAGAACAGCTGATTTTTTCAGGGTCGTCGCCTGTATTTTTTGTTGGCTTTAATAAAATATGTGGAAAATATGCGACTGTCTATAGAAATACCTTAAACTCCCAAAAATATCGAATTTGGGACACCCTGTATATGATTCTGGATGTATAAATAGTATACCATGTGTTAAAAGTAATATACGAATACTTACACCTAAACTTTTACATTCTTTTTTGCACTGAGTACAATCGTATGTTTTTCCCAAATTTTTCTTCTTGTTTTTATCTTCAATTTTGGCCAAGATATCTTCTATTTGGTGTTCTTCTTCTTCATGTTGTTGTTGAACCATTGTTTGGGAAATAATCTACCAAAAAAACTTTTCATTAATAACAGTTTTTATTCAAATAAAAGATATTGGTTCAAACCTCAGAGTACAATTTTTCGAGGTCATGCAAATTTTTACGTATGCGGAAAAAGTTTGGATATCTTACAGGTTTACATGACTAAAATGAATATATTTTTGATATCCAAATTCTTTTCGTATACATGAAATTAACATGACCTCAAAAATAGCAGCTTTACTAAGAAAAAAATCTATTTAAAAAGCCCGCCGAGCCTGCTTGCACATTCTTAATTCTTCCAGTAGCCAAGGGTGGCGCTAGCGTAAACTTGTTGCCGCTTTTGAACCATAGAATTAAGCACTCTTATTATTTTCTCTATGGTTGCCCCTCTATATGGGTCATCTCATTGGTCATAAACTAATAATATAAGTTTATGCTATGGCCGTAAGGCGAACATGTTCTACGATTTCCAAAAGATGGCGCTACAGCTTTTAGTTCGCCCATATTTAAGGACAACTTGAAATAAAGGTTGCTGCACTGTTATTAGAGAGTGCTGTACCCACTTCGGATTCGAAACAAAGTACGAATCGAATTTTTGTGGGGTTATTTATTATTAACCCTTATTTATATAGTTGAAAAATATTTACATAAGGTGAAGAAGTCATTGAGTAAATAGCCCATATAGAGGAGCTTTCTCTATGATATAGTCATTGCTAAAATCCTATAGATATAATAGTCCTTGCCAATAGCAGTTACACTTTTGTGACTTTGACATGAAATAAACATATTTCCTAACCTTAAATATATTAAAAAGTAAACATGTCATATGACGAGCGGCTAGTTCACAACTTGCATTCCATTTGCTATTGGTTGACATAGTCAGGCGGGATCAAGGCCAACACAAAAATAGAGGCCACGACCCTGAAAAAATCAGCTGTTCTCCCGGGGCTGAATTTTACATTGGGTCTTATGGGAGGTCAGACGTTTTTTTATGATATTTTCAAAATGGCACTACAGATTTCCGCCAAATTTTAGTGAAATATTCCCAGACACCATCCCGATATTTCAACAAAGGTTTGTAAGGAAGCAACATGAATAAAAGGCTAAAATCTTCGAGATTTAGCATTCCTTATTTTGAATTCAAATTACCCGCCATGTACCACATGCCAACTGTTATATTTGACATGTATTTGACTTTGTCATATGTAATTGTCACATTCGCTTCTGCTTTAAACTTAATTTTTGTGTGAGCTAATCAAGCGGCTATGAAAAATTAGGGCTTACTATACATTTAAAAAATATTGTTCTGCCAGAATAAAGTAAAAACAATCTCAAAAACGGCTTTATTTAAAAAAAAATCAAATATCAATGAACTGTCATTCCAACTTCAATATTTTAAAGACAATCAGCTGTGTCGTAACGTGACCATCAAAAAAAAATCAGCCCCGGATGTGACGTCAACAAAGTGGAGGATCGTGGCCCGTCCATTTTGATAGCCCTGGCGGGATTTTTAAAATTAAAACTCTCCTGTCCTCGTTTTGGGAGGTTGAAATCGGTGCTAAACCAAACTGAAACAAAACCTAACCGTGGTCAATTGATGGGAAACGTATCCTAACCGGGGCGTGTCTGGACAGGTTAGGATACGTTGTCGAATAATTTATCAGGGTTAGGTTAACACCGATTTCGACAGGTAAACAGGATAGGGAAGCTAATTTAAACTATATATCATAATTTTTGAGATAACTTTTTGACAGTTATCAGTTGTTTACCATAACAAAAAGCATAGGCCAAAAAAAAAAAGTAGTCCCAAAAATGACATGAACTGTAAAAGAATATATGTTTTTAAAAAACAATTTAAAAAAAACTCATCGGCATATGCATAGATTTAGTTAAATTCAATAGGTATGTACTGCACAAACCACTACGCTTTTTAATCACTTACAACTAGTATATATTCGTATTTTACGCCGAAAGCTGTAAACATAATATTTGTTAAATGCTTGACTGGTGGCACCATCTCTTTAATATAATAATAATCTTAAACGGCAACGTTCAACATCAAAAAGTCAGCTGACTATTTCGACCAATAGCAAACGGAATGCAAGTTGTGAACTAGCCGCTCATAAAATGGCGAACATGTTCTGCGATTTCCAAAAGATGGCGCTACAGCTTTTAGTTCGCCGATATTTAAGGACAACTTGAAATAAAGGTTGCTGCACTGTTATAAGACAGATGCACACTTCGGATTCGGAACAAATGCACGAATCGAATTTTTGTGGGGTTATTTATTATTAACCCTTATTTATATAGGTGAAAAATATTTACATAAGGTGAAGTCATTGAGTAAATAGCCCATATAGTGGAGCTTTCTCTATGATATAGTCATTGCTAAAATCCTATAGATATAGTCCTTGCCAATAGCAGTTGCACTTTTGTGACTTTGACATGAAATAAACATATTTCTTAACCTTAAATATATTAAAAAGTAAACATGTCATATGTTGGTATAAAATTAAAGTTAAAACTGTCATTGTCTCTAGATAAAAAGATGCTGACAAAGCGCAGATCTGGGTCAAAATCTGGGGGGGGGGGAGGGGGGTAATTAGTCGACGAATTTTTTTTTGCAATATACAGTCGAACCTCTCTAACTCGAACCTCTATAACTCGAACCTCTCTATAACTCGAACCTTTTAAGCGGTCCCTGCACTTTTCACATGTATTTTAACCCATGTAACTCGAGTTTCTATAACTCGAACTCTCCATAACTCGAACTGTTCTGGTTGTCCCTTCAGGTTCGAGTTATAGAGGTTCGACTGTAATTTTTTTTTCTAGGGGCGGGGGGGGTAATTTTCCTGTTTTCCATTATTTTATTATTAGGGGGGTAATTACCCCGTTACCCCCCCTCAAATCCACGCGTGATGCTGACTATAGGTTGACTAAAAAAACGCCCAGATAAAAATAACTGAGACATGCCATTTTTCAGTTTTTTTTTGTTGCTGTCAGTATGAATATGACACAAAAATACTCTGCCAATCTATGGGCACCTAAGCTCACACTAGGTACTATAGTTGTATTGTGAGCTAATATAATCAAAACCTGAAATATATTTTATTCAACTCCAGACTAAATTACCTTGTGTTTGATACCACACAAGCCATGTTTTGACTTAAACTCAAATTTTTGAAATCTACCCCAAACCTTAAAAAAACAAAAACTAAAATGTATTTTGTTAAACTCCGGACTCAATTACCTTTCGTTTGATATCACACACGCCATATTTTCACGTAAACTCTAATTTTTTTAATCTACCCCCACCCTTTTTGAAGAAAAAAAAAACTAAAATGTATTTTGTTTAACCCCATACTCAATTACCTTTCGTTTGATGTCACACACGCCATATTTTCACATAAACTCAAATTTTTGAAATCTTCCCCCACCCTTTTATTTGGCTTGTGCTCGGTGGATTTTCTTCATTTTTAAATGGGACCATCTCGACCCAAGACCAAGCCTAGGTACCAAATTTCATTAAAATCGGCCTAGCGGTTTTTGAGTTATGCGCGTTGGTCGTTACAGACAAACAGACAGATAGACAGACAGACAGACAGACAGACAGCGAAACAAAAAAGTTTCAAAATCATCTGAAACGCAAAGATATATAAAAATTTTTGAAATCGGAGCAACTTTTTTTTTCTCGAAAAAATTAGGATCACCATAGCTCACACTACTATAGTATAGTATATGTGTGAGCTAAAAGGGGTTGGGAATATCACAAAAGTGTAACTGCCTATGGCCAGGAATATACTGTAGTGCCTATAGCTAAATATACTTGTTCAATTTGAGCTTAATAGCTCAAAACCCTAACGAGCTATAAACAAAAACCCAAAAAACACTCTGTATCTTAAAAACTAAGCATTTGCTGACCTATGTTTATATGTTTTTTTTTGTCTTGTACATACCGGATTCGTTTCTTCATTATTCAAAGTATTTTCCGTTTCTACGTCAAAATCTGACTCGTACTTTATTTCCACGGAACTATCCAGTGATTCCATTGGTTCTGATGTTTCCAAATTCTGAAAATTTGTTTTATTTATTTTAAATCTTTTAGTTTATCCATGTGTCTGAATTTTTACAACATTAAAACAATCATTTTTTGATTGAATAATATCTTATATCACGAATGATATAGCCTATAGCAGCCTGCTTGTGCTTATGGAATAAAAGTGGCACTTTTATTCCGAACGAAGCCAAAAGTTTGTTTCTCCAAACAACGACGACGGCCGAACAGCCCGAAAGCACACCCACCGTTGTACGATTTGTTGAGGTATGAAAAGACACTTTCATCACAAGGTTTATACGCTGTTTGGATTTTTTTCCGAGTTTTTCCCTTTTTTTGGATGTGTACAGCGTGTCCCATTTTCGATGGGATTAAATGGGAAACTCGGCTATTATTAAAGATATTGATTTTCTGATTGCACCTTACCGTGCTCTTTTTTTGAGCCCTTCAAAATGGCGTAATCAGATTTTTGCTATACCCCGTAGTTTCGCTAATACAGGGAGTTTTTGAAAAAATTGTATTTTTAATAATCCCTTGTATCTCGCTTATTTTGCGAGATATTTTTATTCTGTAAAAACCTTTTCATGGCAACTTTTTTAGAAGAAAATATTGACGTTGTCAACTTTTTAAAATATTGTTTAGTTTTTGAGATATGGTATTTATCATAAAAAAATTAAATACCGACCTGGATTTTTTTTATTACTATTTTGATTGGTTTCATGCTAGTATTATCATAAAATATTAAAAATTTTAAAAAATTTTGTTTTAAAGTAAAAAACAATATTTAATATTTAAAAAAAAAATAGTCCGAACCTGGATATTTTCAACATAAATATAAATTAAAAATTGCTAGATAAACAATTTTTAGTTTAACTGTTTTGATACTTTTCATATTAAAATGGTTTTACGTTAATTTACAGATTTATTTGAAACAAAGTCTACGAAAAATAAAAAAAAAACAAATTATAAAAAATAACTAATTTTTCTGATTACCATTATGTGAAAGACATTGTTGGCATTTTTGAGTAATTTTTCTTAACGCATTTTGCATAAAAATATTTCTGCCATTTAAATATTGGTTTGTTGCTTGAATGAAGCAGTCAAACATATCACATTTTTCAAAATCTGGATATGATCGATTTCTAACCAGTTTAAAATAATTGTAAGCCATTCACAAAAATGACAAGTAAAATGACAATGTTAATTCCACGCTTTTGTTTTATAAATTTCACGACCTGCTGTGCTACCATCAAATAATTAGTATGATATTATTTTTGTAATTTTTTAACGTTTTTTACTTTATTTATAAATCTTTTAATTATCATTTCAAAACAGATAAACTAAAAATCGTTCAACTAGTGTGTCTTGCAATTTTTAATTTATAATTACGTTGGAAATTTCCAGGTTTGGACTATAATTTTTTTTTTCAAATATTAAATAGTTTTTTTTAACCTTAAATCAAAAAAATATTAAAGTTTTATCATTTTAAGATAATAAAAGCATGGAACTAACCAAAGTAGTAATAAAAAAAATACAGGTCCGTATTTAATTTTTTTATGATAAATACCATATCTCAAAAACTAAACAATATTTAAAAAAATTGACAACGTCTTTATTTTGCTCTAAAAAAGTTGCCATAGAAAGGTTTTTACAGAATATAAATATCTTGCAAAATAAGCGAGATACAAGGAATTAATTAAAATGCAATTTTTTCAAATTAGCGAAACCACGGGGTATAGCAAAAATCTGATTACGCCATTTTTAAGGGCTCAAAAAAAGAGCACGGTAAGGTGCAATCAGAAAATCGATATCTTTAATAATAACCGAGTTTCCCATTTAATCCCATCGAAAATGGGACACGCTGTACTTTTTATTCGCCTGCGCCGCAAATCTTCTTTCGCTGCTGAATTTGACAGCTCAGATCGCCAAAAATAGTTTTTTTGATGTTTGCTGCCACTTTGCTCCCCCCCCCCCCGGAAACCCTAGATTCACCGCTGGTCAGCGGCGAGTTGTTTCGGCGGCGAGATCTGTGTTATCAAAACTTACTGCCGCATACACATTTTCTTTTTTTTCCATTAATGTTTTTAGCTTTTCATGAACCTTAAAAAATTTATCCCATTTTTAACCTATTGGAAGAGAGACTTAAAATATTTTTAGAGAAATATGACTATAAATTGGAAAAAGATAAATATATATTTATACAACAGGGCTGCCAAATGTAAAGATTTTAGGTAGAGTTTTTATACTGTTTCAAGATTTTGTTTTTTTCCTATCATGACTTTTTAGTCAGAGCATATTATTTTAAAAGGCTTTCCGTTTTCGGTCTAGAAGCAAATCATATTACTTTTTGGCAACAGATCATTTCCCCCTAATTTGACCCCGCTGAATCCGAATATCTCTGTTGCCAACTAGAAAAATCGACAGGGACGGAGAAAATCCCCACCAAACCCCCAAAAACCTGTTTTTTTTTTCAGTTTTATGCAATTTTTTCGAAAACTAACCTTTTTATCAAAAATTGCAAAGAACAGTTTTTTGTGGAGAATAAAATTCCCTTTCGAACGATGTATTGGTCAATAAGGTTAGGAAAAGCAAGTAACTCTTTAGTGGCGTACGTAAATTGGGATTATTTAGAAAAAACATGTATATTATAGGTTTTTCAAAATTTTCTCAAAAACTACACTTTTTAGGAAAAAATATGTAGTATACTTTATTGTAGAACATAACATTTTCTTTTAGAAACTTTATTAAAATGTCGGGTTGTTGCCATATTTAAGGCTTCAGGGGCGTACTAATATAAACTTATTTTCAAAAATAACTGAAATAATCAGTTTCTCTTGCATATTTAAATATCCTTTCTAAGATTTTCAGAAAAAAATGTGCCTTTATTTTTTATTGAGGATAAGACAATTTCTTTTTAAATGATATATTACAAAGTGAGGTTAATGTTATGATAAATACTTCAAAAAGGTTCGTAATTTATACCTACTAAAATAAAATGTTTCCAAATTAAAATAAACTGTTTTTTGATTAGATTAGATATTTTGATTTATCTAAATAAGTTCTTTAAAGCAAAAAAACACCGGTGATTATAAGGAAAGGGGGCATAGGGGCCATGGCCCCCCCTAGGCAATATTTTTGTGCCGAAAATAAAAGTAGTAACTTTGACACAGGTGTTTTTGGTTATTTTTTTAAGCATATGGAACTAAAAATAAAGTGGTGAATCTTATGCAACGGTTTGGGGGGGGGGGGGGGGGCATAATCATAATTAGGTACTCATACTTTCGACCTTTTGAACTTTCGACCTTTTCTTTTTTGATCTTTTGTACTTTCGATCTTTTGTACTTTCTTGCAACATATTTATTTCATTTGGTTGCAAACCTAGTTAAAGCTTTACCCTAAAACAGTTGCGGATCCAGGAGGATCCACTAAATTTCACACCTCAGATCTATCAAAAACCACTTATAAAAATATTTGGATGTTTGCTGCCACTTTGGCCGCTCCCCCCCCCGGAATCCTGGGTCCGCCACTGCCCTAAAAACTTACTTCTTGAACTGTTAATATATCATCGGTTTCTTGTTCCTCGTATGATTCGTACATCTGTTGATCTTCTTCTTCCTCTTCTTCATTTTGTTGCGAAGTCTGATCGTTACCCTGATCTAGTTCCAAGATGCATTCTGGATCTGAAAATTCAATTTTAAATCAATTCAGTTCAATTTCAATTTATTTATTTTAGATAGGAGTTCCTAATACAAAATACGTGGATCCATGTGATGGATCTGATACCTTCCTACGCCACTGATGATTTTTTTTCTAACACAAATTTGTGTTAAAATTAAGTCAACTTTTGACATTAAAAAACATGTAGAAAATCCTAACGAAAATTTCATGTAAAAGCATTACTAAAAATATATTTCTTAATAACGTTAAGAAACCAGCATTAAAATACTCTGCCAATCTATGGGCACCTAAGCTCACACTAGGTACTATAGTCATACCCAACAAACAATTAAAGTTGTAACGACGAAACCCCAACTAGAAAGAATTTCTTAAAAGTAACCGCAACGTACTCCCGCTACGTCTCAGTATACCATACAGCGACGTTATAATTCCCTAAGTGGGGAACCAATTTCTGGTTATAACTACTTGGCCAAGTGTTTAAAGTCACTGTAGTAACAACTACACTACTACGTCGTAGCCAGGTATCTACTACGTCGTAGAGGCTGTTTTTTATTTCCGTAATGGCATAAAAGTTGCGATGTAGTTGCAAATAATATAATCGTTTTTTTTTGGTAGAATTGTTACACAATATGGTGGACACAACAGTAAACAGACTCGCTTAGTTTTTTTGTTTGGTTATGGTTATAATATGAACTATGTTATCCAAAAGTGTGAGAATTTACGAGCAGAGGATCAAAATTCGAGTGCGACGCAAAGTTTTTTGTATAACATGCATTATATATATTGCAAAAAACCGGTGCGCCCGTAAAATTGAGCCATTTTCTGGTAGCTGATGGAATTTTTGTGTTGTGATTTTGGAGGTTATGTTTTCATAATCGACAGTTAACTCCAACAAATGGTGCTTAAGAAGAGCATTTTTGGTAAGCTTCAACTAATTTGTTTATAAAATAGTATGGCTCTTTAATATGAACTCATAAAACGACAACAAAAATATTAAATTTTCTTTCTTACATAAAAACATGGCGTCCCAAACTATATTCCCTGATAGTCGAAAAGGTTACTTGAAAGTAGTTGCGGCTTTAAAGTTGATCCAAAAAGTTATTTTGTCTACATTGTTACATCAGATGTTACTATGATGACACAAACTTTTGTGGTAAAAATTAAAGTTATAATGTAGTTGTCGGATACACTTGTTTGGGACTCCAATGAAGCTTAACTTTCTAGTGGTAATTAAGTAAGATATAAAAGTCAGGGCGACTACGAAATAACGACTAAAAAGAAAGTAAAACTTTAGCAACGTCCTATTGTGGTAGAGAAGACTATCAGAATCGACTATCAAGAAACAATCCTATGAAGTAGTTTAGAGGGTCGTTTTTACGAAACATCTACTATTTCCTGATACTAAATAATAGTTAGAACTAAAAAGTAACAAATTTTGGTTGGGATCACCACATTTCTACTATAAGAAAGTAGCAAAGCCTTTAGAACATGTAGCCGCTACTATAAATGTTAGTTGGGAACTACTTGGCCAAGTGTTTAAAGTCATTGTAGTAACAACTACGCTACTACGTCGTAGCCAGGTATCTACTACGTCGTAGAGGCTGTTTTTTTTTCCGTAATGGCATAAAAGTTGCGATGTAGTTGCAAATAATATAATCGTTTTTTTTTGGTAGAATTGTTACACAATATGGTGGACACAACAGTAAACAGACTCGCTTAGTTTTTTTGTTTGGTTATGGTTATAATATGAACTATGTTATCCAAAAGTGTGAGAATTTACGAGCAGAGGATCAAAATTCGAGTGCGACGCAAAGTTTTTTGTATAACATGCATTATATATATTGCAAAAAACCGGTGCGCCCGTAAAATTGAGCCGTTTTCTGGTAGCTGATGGAATTTTTGTGTTGTGATTTTGGAGGTTATGTTTTCATAATCGACAGTTAACTCCAACAAATGGTGCTTAAGAAGAGCATTTTTGGTAAGCTTCAACTAATTTGTTTATAAAATAGTATGGCTCTTTAATATGAGCTCATAAAACGACAACAAAAATATTAAATTTTCTTTCTTACATAAAAACATGGCGTCCCAAACTATATTCCCTGATAGTCGAAAAGGTTACTTGAAAGTAGTTGCGGCTTTAAAGTTGATCCAAAAAGTTATTTTGTCTACATTGTTACATCAGATGTTACTATGATGACACAAACTTTTGTGGTAAAAATTAAAGTTATAATGTAGTTGTCGGATACACTTGTTTGGGACTCCAATGAAGCTTAACTTTCTAGTGGTAATTAAGTAGGATATAAAAGTCAGGGCGACTACGAAATAACGACTAAAAAGAAAGTAAAACTTTAGCAACGTCCTATTGTGGTAGAGAAGACTATCAGAATCGACTATCAAGAAACAATCCTATGAAGTGGTTTAGAGGGTCGTTTTTACGAAACATCTACTATTTCCTGATACTAAATAGTTGTTAGAACTAAAAAGTAACAAATTTTGGTTGGGATCACCACATTTCTACTATAAGAAAGTGGCAAAGCCTTTAGAACATGTAGCCGCTACTATAAATGTTAGTTGGGGGCCCCACCCTTTTATTTGGCTTGCCATCGGTGGATTTTGTTCATTTTTAAATGGGACCATCACGGCCCAAGACCCAACTTAGGTACCAAATTTCATTAAAATCGGACAAGCCGTTTTTGAGTTATGCGGGTTGGTCGTTACAGACAGACATACAGACAGACAGACAGACAGACAGACAGACAGACAGACAGACAGACAGACAGCAAAACAAAAAAGTTTCAAAATCATCTGAAACGCAAAGATATATAAAAAATTTTGAAATCGGAGCAACTTTTTTTTCTCGAAAAAATTAGGATCACCATAGCTCACACTACTTATATAGTAGTAGTGTGAGCTAAAAACCATAATTTCACTAACATTAAAAATAATACCATCAATATATGGTTATTTTTATAATGTTTTTCCTAAATCTCACTTCTAACGTTGAATTTAAGATATATGAAGCTAATAAATGTTTTGTTTTTTAAACATTAAAAAATATATACTATAGAGGGCGTTATGGCAGCACCCTCTATAGTATAGCAAGTCCACTACCTGAACATCGCCATTAGTTGCGTTTCGCTGCGAGTTGATACGAGTCGGAGCAAATTTTTGTTAAAATATTTGCATTTTGCAGAAACAAACATGGCAAATTTAAAGCACAATTATTAATATTGATAGTGAATACATATTTGGATCGGAATATTACTCCAGTTGTGTGGGAAAGATGCTATAGTTAAAGAACAACAAATGTGTGTGCAGTGATCTAAATGAAGCACCACAAAATCAGGTAAGAAAAAGTAAACAAAAGAAAAAAAATGGTTTTGTATGAAATATCGCATGGCTCTGGGTAATCAGACAGGGAATGCGACAATTCACCGCGGACGATTAGCCGCCGGACCTTAAGCCGCGTTTTTATTTGAGGCAGAATTATATAATAACAATAAATCGTCTTAATTGATAAATAAATGTTACATAGGCGAGGTTTAGCAAACTGCTACTTCGCAAGCCTCGCAGCGGGACCACACGAATGCTTCGTTTACATTCATGCTAAAGTGAATACGCGCCTTGAAATTGTTTGCCTTGTATTCACTTGAGCATGAATTGTTTGGCCTCGTATCGAGGCACTTACTACAAAATTATTGTTTACATAGAATTTTAAATTTTATTTTCAGAAGCTACGAGCCGAATTGTCTTTACTGAGTGTCGAGTTCAAGAAGACCTCAACGGACTGTTGCTGCCCTACGTTTCCAAAATAGAAGAATTTTATTTACATTATTTATGATACCTTATCTTTAGAGATATTTAAAAAAAATATATTTTTTCATTGTTAAAAAAACATTTATTTTTCAATGTTAGAAAAACATTTCTTTCTCATTGTTAAACATCAATATTTTTTAACGTTCGAAAAACACTTTAAAAAAACGTTATAAAAACATAAGATTATTTTTCTAACGTCAGAAAACGGGTTATTAAGCTGTAATGTTTTTGTGTTTAGTGGGATAATATCAGAAAAACGAGCAATGAAACAAATAAAATTTTCATAGATAAAAATTATATATCAGGCTTCTAACCATTTTGAGTTACCCCCTCCACATCTTGGTTGACATACAAGATTTGAAATACATTGCCTTCACCGTCCTGATAGCTTTGAGTGGGGTATTGGTCGACCGCGACCAATTGGTATCCGTCCGACACTGCCGTGTTGGCGTCCGAGGGGCTGTCCGAGAGTCTGTACGCCACTGTGGTCTCGCCGTCTTCGTTGATGTGTTCTCGTCTAAAAAAGAAAAATATTTGAGAGAAAAATAGTTGCGTTCCATCAGGCATCGAAGAAATAATTTCTTCGATGATCAGGAGTATTTTGGAGAAATTTTTTTATCTAAAAAATAGTTTTAGTCCTGTACCTACACTGGCCTTAAATAAAATTTTCACGAATTATCTTGAACCATTTTGGCTACACTAGAAATATTTTGTTTTAATTATAGTATATAGCGGGCTGAGATACGCGTCCCGCTTAAATAAATTTTTAAATTAATACTAGGAAGGTATCAGATCTCAATAGAGAAGGTATTGTTTTCGACAAAGTTTAAAAGTCTACGTTTCTTTAAAGTAGAGGATTATTTACATACACGAAAGCTAACTGCTGCATCTTTCTCCATCTTGTGAGCTAACCTTGAAACACTCAGGTAAAATGATATAATAGACTGTTGTGTTTCTATTTTTCTTACGGTGGACTAACCGCATGCTTAAGCGTGAACAGACTAGATGGCGCTTCTTACAATAATTCGTCGTCGTCTACGGAAGTCACAAAGTGGGGTCTATCGTGCAGTAATATCGATCGATGACGAACTGTAGGATCGGTATACTAGGGTTATGTTAATTTTCTTACATTGCTTACATTGCTTTTTTATTTATTCGAGAATTCAAGCCAACCCTATAATCGAGTTAGTTGACTTACAAAAAAATCGATCTCTTGAACTAGTTTCATTCATTTACTGTCTACACAGAAAAGTGAAGAGATTTTGAGCTAGTTTGCTCATAAATTACACAGCACTGAGCACAGGATTACCAGACAACTGTACTGGATGTCGCCAATATCAGAAGTTCTCCTTTGTCTAGACAAAAGGTTTGATATTTAAAAAACTCCTTGTACCGTTTATTAACGATTTTAATACCTTCTCTATTATGAGATCTAATACCTTCCCAATTAAATTAAAGTATTTTTTGAGCGGGATTTGTGATCTCATCCTGCGTTACTAAATCAAAATTAGGGATCGTAATGACGGGTCCCTTACCTTCTTATTAACGTTACCGTTAATAAAAAAAATAGAGACATTTTGGGTCGCGTATTTTACACTTTGTTACCGTTATTGTTATTACTGAGTCTGCGCATTAGCAGCTTCTCGCTCCTTTTTTGTTATGTACGGTAACGGCGCCCGGTACTTACGGTGGCCGGCCTTTAATGTTATCGCTATTTTTTAAGGTTAGTTTTGTATTGTTTTGTTTAATGCAGTCGAATTTTTTACTATAATTCGGTAGTTTGGTTTGTAAAAAGCCATAAATCTAATAAAAATAAATTAACAAATATAAATAAACAAAAAGTTGAAGGTGTGTGAACATTGGCGTAGCTAGCCTTGCTTTTCAGGGGGGGCCGTGGCCCCGGTCTATCTTGAACAAAAAGCAAACATAGGTTTTAAAGACTCGTGCAAAGTGTGCAATGAATAAAAAAAAATACGCGCATTAAATGTTCTAATATTTTAATATAACAAATTTAATAATACATTTACCAACTTATTTATATGTATACACAGGAAGTATGTAATTCAGCAATTCTACAAAGAAAGTTTTCTACGTCGCTGACTGAAAGCGTCTACCACACTGTCTAAGGACCTCAACATCTTTTTCTATGAATAACAATGACAAACCTGAGTGTCTCTCTTGAGTCATAGTTGTTCTAAGCCAATTAAAAACTCTCCTCATGGCAGAGAAAGACCTCTCGCAAGTTGCAATTGAAATTGGAAGAATACTCGCAACTTTAAAAAGTTGGTAGAGGTTTGGATAGTTGTTTTCTGCTATATGTTGTTTGATAGAATCATGACCAACAGTTTGATTTAACCGAAAAATACAATTCTTTAAAACGGTCATTTCTGCTCTTAGAGTAGAAGTATTAATATTAAAAATTTCCCGGTATTGCTCGACGAATTTATTCCATTTAACGACGTGGGAAAACTTAATATGAAAATGGTTATGAAATTGTCACCAAAATCGGAAAATTTTCATAAGACACTAAACGCTAACCTCAAAAAAACTAAAAAGATTATTATATTTATTTTAGAAAAACAGTTTAAAAAGGTCTTTTATAACCTTACGACATCTACAACCCGATTTCGGAAACAGAGGGGCAAAGGTCGCTGTCTTTATTAAATGCGAAATTTAACTTACACTTCTATAATATTTTGTCGCCAATATGTATGAAATATTCAATATGCATAATTATGTTTAAATTTAAAAAATATTTTCGCATTGCATAAGTGCAGAAAAGTTACCGATAATTTAAAGAGAAAAAGCCTAATTCCGCAAGACAAGGGCTTGTTCCTGAAATGTAAACATTATCTGAATGATTTTAAATTTTAATGCACCTATTTTATTTGAATATTTCCCGAATAATAATAGAAAACTATGTATTTTCAGCGTCATGTTCTTTTACTAGTAGTCGGTAGCGGAGGCCTAAAATACCTTAGGGGGGGCCTGAGGGACTTCAGGGGGGCCAGGCCCCCCCTGGCCCCCCTCCCCCTAGCTACGCCAATCTGTGTGAAACTACTAAATTAACGTGTGTGTGTGTTATCTTAAGTGTTCCAAAATCTATCTTTTTAGCCCTGAATGTTGCCGTTATTCTTAGTAACAACAACAGTAACAGCTGTCAAATTTTCTGTTATTTTACCTGACCCAAAATGTCCCTAATATCGTTATACTGTCAGACTGCAGGACCATAGCACAGAAGAACTCTTCTGAGACCATAGCCTACCTTGTTAGGTGGGCTGTGTCAGGACATTCGCAGAGAAAATATAACTCATATTTTCCATGATACTGTTATACCATGATATTTTCTGTGCCCTATTCAAAGTTTAAAAACAGATATCGTGAAAGTTACACAGATGGCGCTGCTATTTATATCCATCTCGATTTCATTCTTATTCGTTCAATAAAAGCTATAATTATTTAACTAAAAGTGATCAAAATTTTTTAAAATAAAAACATAACCTAATTTTTGACTATGGCACTCGAGATCTATTTGCTTGGGTGCCGCATATAAATAATATTCCAATACCCACTAGACGACGCTAGCCCTACCAAGTAGAGATGGGCCAACCTGCGATTTTGATGGAGCAGTGACAAGACGTGACTGCTCCAGTCGCGTCACGGTGACAATTAGCAGTGATTTTTTGGAGCAGTTTAACCAATACACACCTATAGCGAAATCGCAATCTAGAAAATTGTTCCCTACTCTGCACTGTACTGCCGCGTAGACGCGGCGCGACAGACGGAGCGGGCGGGCAAACAGTCACTGTAACTGCTTGGGGTACTCGCGATCGCGACTTTACG
Organism: Aspidapion aeneum; assembly: GCA_963576565.1. Lineage (NCBI taxonomy): Eukaryota > Metazoa > Arthropoda > Insecta > Coleoptera > Brentidae > Aspidapion > Aspidapion aeneum. Next base: position 224,994,697 of record OY755038.1, on the reverse strand, counting down.
CTGCGACGGACGCCGGTGCGGTGTTGACGTGGGGGTTCGGTCGGGGTGTCAGTGCCAGACTGTGACAAAATGTCACTGCTATTTCGTTCGGACTGGAGCAGATCGTGACTGCGACAGACGAGTCACAGTGACAAAGTCACAGTTCGTGAAATCGCAACCCACCTCTACTACCAAGTCCACGGTCCACAGTCCACTCGCGGCTACAGACTAAAATGCACTCTGACTCCTTCGATTTCGCGGGTTAATTTGAACGTATATTTTTAAAATTCGTAGTAGTTCGGGGCCTAAGAGGGAAATTTTGAGGTTTGTCTGCATTTTTCCGTACCGTAATAAAATTTGGCACAGAGGTAGTAGACACCTAGAGATGCCATTTTAGAAGAGGTGCTCCGATGAAACCCAGTGCAGGGCCCAGATACAGGGGCGTACTTGAGGTGAGCAAGAAAAAGTTTATAAATTAAATATGAAACTCATTTCGCGTACAGTTTTTTGTTTGTTTCACCTTATGCTTGTAAATCCAAAAAATTTACAAAAAGTAAAGTTTTGAAAACGGTTTTTTTCAGGGGAGGGAGCAAAAGGAACGAGGACGGATATAAATTAAGTCAAAACGTCAAACTGTTCACATGATATATCAAAAACTGACACCTGAAATGTACCTGTTCTGAGATCTACGTGAGAGAATATTAAAAACACCTAATCAAACCTAACTTAATAAAATTTGATAAATTAAGTAAAAATGAAGTTTCTGGAATTTTTGAATTATTACAATTACAGGGTGTTAAGAGTTAAGTCGCCACTATTACTTACTTCGTTAATATTAGAGCTACAGGGTCGGTTAAATAGACAAAGTTGTGGTTTTTTTTTTCTGATTACGATGGTGATGAACGAAAAGAAAATCAAATGACGAGTAGGTGAGTTATGTTAAAAAAACAAAATTTTTTTAAATGTGACACCCGGTATTCAGTTCAGCCAATAAAATAATACTACAGTGTACTATATTCGTACCAAGTATCATTACGGTAGGCAAAAATGCAGACAAAAGTGGCTTAGGCTCCGAACTATAGGAATCCATATGTGTGAGCTAATATAAATAAAAACTAAAATATATTTTATTCAACTCCAGACTAAATTACCTTTTGTTTGATACCACACAAGCCATGTTTTGACTTAAACTCAAATTTTTGAAATATACCCCCACCCTTAAAAAAAACAAAAACTAAAATGTATTTTGTTAAACTCCGGACTCAATTACCTTTCGTTTGATATCACACACGCCATATTTTCACTTAAACTCTAATTTTTGAAATATACCCCCACCCTTTTTTTTAAATAAATTAAAATGTATTTTGTTTAACTCCAGACTCAATTACCTTTCGTTTGATATCACACACGCCATATTTTCACTTAAACTCTAATTTTTGAAATCTACCCCCCCCTTTAATTTGGTTTGTGTTCGGTGGATTTTGTTCATTTTTAAATGGGACCATCTCGGCCCAAAACCCAGCCTAGCTACCAAATTTCATTAAAATCGGCCAAGCGGTTTTTGAGTTATGCGCGTTGGTCGTTACAGACAGACATACAGACAGACAGACAGACATACAGACATACAGACAGACAGACAGACAGACGGCGCAACAAAAAAGTTTCAAAATCTTCTGAAACGCAAAGATATATAAAAATTTTTGAAATCGGAGCAACTTTTTTTTTCTCGAAAAAATTAGGATCACCATAGCTCACACTACTATAGTATAGTATATGTGTGAGCTAAAATTTTGACATCGGAGCAACTTTTTTTTTCTTGAAAAAATTAGGATCACCATAGCTCACACTACTATAGCGGTATATGTGTGATAATAATAAATAATAAAAAGCATCAGGGTCAAAAATTTACCTGGATGAAATTTTTTTAAATGAGCTCTTAAATTAGACTTGGAAGAAAAACTGATCTCTTGAGTGCACTCGGTACATTCCATATTTTTAGGTCGATGTATTTTTATATGAATTGAAACAATAACACAAAATAAATTTGACCGAACTAACTACACGACAAATATAAAACACGGACTAATTTTTCAAACTGGAAGGGACTTCAAACTTTAAACAGTCCCAGGCTATTTGAACAAAAACAAAACAATTAAAACATAACCTCGAAATCGAAGGAGCGAGAGTGCATTTTAGTCTGTAGCCGCAAGTTTCCAATCCCTGACTTCGCATGCGTAGATCTACCAATATTATTTACCTCATGTATTAGAATAGATGTACAGGGTGATTTTTCACTTGAATGATTCTAACCACATGAAAATAGAAAGTTTCAAAAACGTAACCTAACGAAACCTAATCAGATCTAACCGAACCGAACCAAAGCAAACTAAACCAATATTTTTTTTCAATAAAAAAACTTTCCTGACTTCCTACCCGGGATCCTAGAGGATGTGAATCCGAACCGGACCGTACCGAACCGAACCTATCCAAACCTAGCCCTACCCAACTAAACCTAATTAGCAGTACGTGTTGTAGTTTAGTTTGGTTAGGTTAGGTTTGGTTCAGTTTAGTTAGGTTCGGTTCGGATTCACATCCTCTAGGATCCCGGGCAGGAAGTCAGGAAAGATTTTTTTTTGAAAAAAATTATGGTTTAGTTTGCTTTGGTTCGGTTCGGTTAGATTTGATTAGGTTTCGTTAGGTTAGGTTTTTGAAACTTTCTATTTTCATGTGGTTAGAATCATTCAAGTGAAAATCACCCTGTACATCTATTCTAATACATGAGGTAAATAATATTGGTAGATCTACGCATGCGAAGTCAGGGATTGGAAGTGGACTTGTCAAGACACTAGCCCTTCCACTTTGTCTACACAGAAAAGTTAAGAGATTTTGAGGTAGTTCGCTCATAAATTACTCAGCACAGGATTACCAAGTGACTGTACTGGGTGTCGCCAAAATCAGAAGTTCTCCTTTGTCCAGCGGAGTAGCGTGCACGAAAGGGCGGGGGGGGGGGGGGGGCGACAGCTAAAAAGGGCGCCTCTGAAAACTGATGAAAAATCTTGTGGCAAAAAAAAAACAAAAAAGTCAAAAAGGCGCCTCTCGCAAATCTTGCGACCAAAGAATTAGTTGAATGTTTTTGCTTGCGACCAAAAAAAAAAAAAAGGTCTTCATGTCGTTAGTTTCCTTTGGCACCCACTCAATTGGCCATTACTGGCCCGACTTAATAAAGCTGAGGGCACTTCGGCCACCTATGGGGCGCCACTACCCTCGGGGCGGGGGGAAGGGACGACGAACCTCCCGCCCCCCCCACGCTACGCCGCTGCCTTTGTCTAGACAAAAGGTTTGATATTTAAAAAACTCCTTGTACCGTTTATTAACGATTTTAATACCTTCCCTATTATGAGATCTAATATCTTCCCAATTAAATTAAAGTATTTTTTGAGCGGGATTTGTGATCTCATCCTGCGTTACTAAATTAAAATTAGGGATCGTAATGACGGGTCCCTTACCTTCTTATTAACGTTACCGTTAATAAAAAAAATAGGGACATTTTGGGTCGCGTATTTTACACTTTGTTACCGTTATTGTTATTACTGAGTCTGCGCATTAGCAGCTTCTCGCTCCTTTTTTGTTATGTACGGTAACGGCACCCGGTACTTACGGTGGCCGGCCTTTAATGTTACCGCTATTTTTTAAGGTTAGTTTTGTATTGTTTTGTTTAATGCAGTCGAATTTTTTACTATAATTCGGTAGTTTGGTTTGTAAAAAGCCATAAGTCTAATAAAAATAAATTAACAAATATAAATAAACAAAAAGTTGAAGGTGTGTGAAACTACTAAATTAACGTGTTATCTTAAGTGTTCCAAAATCTATCTTTTTAGCCCTGAATGTTGCCGTTATTCTTAGTAACAACAACGGTAACAGCTGTCAAATTTTCTGTTATTTTACCTGACCCAAAATGTCCCTAATATCGTTATACTGTCAGACTGCAGGACCATAGCACAGAAGAACTCTTCTGAGACCATAGCCTACCTTGTTAGGTGGGCTGTGTCAGGACATAGGTCTGTCCAAGGCCAACACAAAAATAGAGGCCACGACCCTGAAAAAATCAGCTGTTCTCCCGGGGCTGAATTTTACATTGGGTCTTATGGGAGGTCAGACGTTTTTTTATGATATTTTTAAAATGGCACTACAGATTTCCGCAAAATTTCAGTGAAATATTCTCAGACACCATCCCGATATTCCACCAAAGGTTTGTAAGGAAGCAACATGATTAAAAGGTTAAAATCTTCAAGATTTAGCATTCCTTATTTTGAATTCAAATTACCCGCCATGTACCACATGCCAACTGTTATATTTGACATGTATTTGACTTTGTCATCTGTGATTGTCACATTCGCTTCTGCTGTAAACTTAATTTTTATGTGAGCCAATAAAGCGGCTATGAAAAATTGGGGCTTACTATACATTTAGAAAAAATTGTTCTGCCAGAATAAAGTAAAAACAATCTCAAAAACGGCTTTATTTAACAAAAAATCAAATATCCATGAACCGTCATTCCAACTTCAAAATTTGAAAGACAATCAGCTGTGTCGTAACGTGACCATCAAAAAAAATCAGCCCCGGATGTGACGTCAACAACGTGGAGGATCGTGGCCCGTTCATTTTGATAGCCTTGGTTTGTCCTATGGCAACCATCTTGGATCGAAAAACAGCTGATCGTGACAGTTCGTTAGACAAACTCATTCGCAGAGAAAATATAACTCATATTTTCCATGATACTGTTATACCATGATATTTTCTGTGCCCTATTCAAAGTTTAAAAACAGATATCGTGAAAGTTACACAGATGGCGCTGCCATTTATATCCATCTCGATTTCATTCTTATTCGTTCAATAAAAGCTATAATAATTAACTAATTCTGATCGAAATTTTCAAAAATGAAAAACATAACCAAATTTTTGACTATGGCACTCGAGATCTATTTGCTTGGGTGCCGCATATACATAATATTCCAATACCACTAGACGACGCTAGCCCTACCAAGTCCACTCGCGGCTACAGACTAAAATGCACTCTCTGGCTCCTTCGATTTCGCGGGTTAATTTGAACGTATATTTTTAAAATTCGGAGGAGTTCGGGGCCTAAGAGGGAAATTTTGAGGTGTGTCTGCATTTTTCCGTACCGTAATAAAATTTGGCACAGAGGTAGTAGACAGACACCTAGAGATGCCATTTTAGAAGAGGTGCTCCGATGGAACCCAGTGCAGGGCCCAGATACAGGGGCGTACTTGATGTGGGCAAAAAAAAAGTTTATAAATTAAATATGAAACTCATTTCGCGTACAGTTTTTTGTTTGTTTCACCTTATGCTTGTAAATCCAAAAAATTTACAAAAAGTAAAGTTTTGAAAACGGTTTTTTTCAGGGGAGGGAGCAAAAGGAACGAGGACGGATATAAATTAAGTCAAAACGTCAAACTGTTCACATGATATATCAAAAACTGACACCTGAAATGTACCTGTTCTGAGATCTACGTAAGAGAATATTAAAAACACCTAATCAAACCTAACTTAATAAAATTTGATAAATTAAGTAAAAATGAAGTTTCTGGAATTTTTGAATTATTACAATTACAGGGTGTTAAGAGTTAAGTCGCCACTATTACTTACTTCGTTAATATTAGAGCTACAGGGTCGGTTAAATAGACAAAGTTGTGGTTTTTTTTTTCTCTGATTACGATGGTGATGAACGAAAAGAAAATCAAATGACGAGTAGGTGAGTTATGTTAAAAAAACCACATTTTTTTAAATGTGACACCCGGTATTCAGTTCAGCCAATAAAATAATACTACAGTGTTGTACTATATTCGTACCAAGTATTATTACGGTAGTCAAAAATGCAGACAAAAGTGGCTTAGGCTCCGAACTATAGGAATCCAGGCTAAATCTTTTTGAGGTTTAGGATTTATGGAAAATTTGGTACTATAAAATTAAATCACATTTATAATGAAGATTCGATATAAAACAAAAATAAACAAAATGTGAAATGTTTAAGCTATTAGCTGAACTCAAAAAAGATTTTGGGAAACACAAAAATAACAAGTGGTCAGATGCAAAAATAAATTATTCTTCTAGGTATTTACTCTATTAGGTTTTTATTATTTTTAGGAATCAAGAATGTAACAATTGATTTGCTATTACAATTGTCTCTTCTGGCTTAGGCTCAACTCCAGACTAAATTACCTTTCGTTTGATACCACACAAGCCATGTTTTAAATTAAACTCTATCTTTTGAAATCTACCCCCACCCTTTTTTTTACCTAAAATTTATTTTGTTTAACTCCAGACTCAATTACCTTTCGTTTCATATCACACATGCCATATTTTCACTTAAACTCTAATTTTTGAAGTCTACCCCCACCCTTTTATTTGACTTGTGTTTGGTGGATTTTGTTCATTTTCAAATGGGACCCAAGACCCAGCCTAGGTACCAAATTTCATTAAAATCGGGCAAGCAGTTTTTGAGTTATGCGCGTTGGTCCTTACAGTCAGACAGACGGACAGACAGACGGCGCAACAAAAAAGTTTCAAAATCATCTGAAACGCAAAGATATATAAAAAATTTTGACATCGGAGCAACTTTTTTTTTCTCGAAAAAATTAGGATCACCATAGCTCACACTACTATAGTATAGTATATGTGTGATAATAATAAATAATAAAAAGCATCAGGGTCAAAAATTTGCCTGGATGAAATTTTTTTAAATGAGCTCTTAAATTAGACTTGGAAGAAAAACTGATCTCTTGAGTGCACTCGGTACATTCCATATTTTTAGGTCGATGTATTTTTATATGAATTGAAACAATAACACAAAATAAATTTGACCGAACTAACTACACGACAAATATAAAACACGGACTAATTTTTCAAACTGGAAGGGACTTCAAACTTTAAACAGTCCCAGGCTATTTGAACAAAAATAAAACAATTAAAACATAACCTCGAAATCGAAGGAGCGAGAATGCATTTTAGTCTGTAGCCGCGAGTTTCCAATCCCTGACTTCACGAGTCGTTAAATACCGAGATGAATTCCATCAAAGGAGGGATCAAATACCGTCATTGGCGCGAGATCGAAGAGCTGAACGTATAATAAAAAATTCAAAGTATAAAATAATGGTCAATTCTAATTTTTAGGTATGATTTTATGTCGGTACCGGGTGGTTTTTTATAACCGGAGCACTCAGCAACTTTATCATTGAGAATAAATTGAGATTTTTTTGGTTAATTATGACAACTTTAAAAGCCAACATAATTTTTTTCTATCTGTCACCATGTACATGGTGTCCCAAATTCGATGTTTTTGGGGGGTTTCGGGTATTTCTAGAGGGGCTAAAAAAACTGATCCCCCTTTGTGACACTCAAATTTCAAAAGAAGCTTAAAGGTTTGTAAACGACGGCGTGTTTTAAAAAAATCTGCATTTTGGGAAGGGGTCTATAACTATATTTTTTATTTCTGTGAAAAAATTCTTAAGACACTTTTTTCAGAGGAATTCAACTGTTAAATTAAATTTTATTTGTCACGTTTAGTTTTTTTATATCTTTATATTTTTGTATTTTTTTTATTTTTACCACATATTTTAGTTTGCTTAATGGGTTCGGTTCGGTTTAATATTATAAAAATAAAAAAGTAATAAAGAGGTGATTAAACAAGAAAAATAAAGAAAACAATAAAAAAATAAAATATTGAGTGTGATACATCATTTTAAAGGAAATTTTAAGCTGATTTTAAAAATCGAATAAAAAAGAGTTATTCTGTAAGAAAAATAACAACTTTATGCAATATCTTAAAAACCAAAAGAGATAAATAAAAACCGTTTACATCTGTCATTTCTTCAAAAAAAGATCTATAAGAAAGCTATTTACACAAAAGCAAAATTTTCATAAACAAAAAAGTTATAGACCCCCTCCCAAAATGCAGACAAAAACACTCCGTAGCTTAAAAACGGCTTGCTATATCTAAATGTGGTTTTCACCTTTAGGCTTCTCTTGAAATTTGCGCGTCGCAAAGGGGTGTTAGTTTTTTTTCTATCTCCCCTAGAAATACCCGGCACCACAAAAAAACAACGAATTTGGGACACCCTGTACAGGGTGTGACAATGAAGTCGATTTTTTGAGAGGGAACACCCTGTATATTTTTGCATTTTAAGATTTGTCTTTTCTTTCTGATTTCAAAAATATACAATATCTATGTGCTGCGATTAATATTTTTTGAGGCATATGCAGTATTTCTTCTGTATGATCTTATGCCTTTCACGTTTATTTTGTTTTGCCATGGGTGTATTGACTCTTGACTCTCAACTCCAATATTTCTTCAAGTATTTCTTGATTGTGTTTGTATTTCAAATGATCACACAGATCCAAGTTTTTTGGGAAGGAGCATTTACATTCTAGGCATCTAAACATAAAAACACTTTCTGCATAGGAATACCTTTGTTTTTGTATGCCATGTTTACTTTGACAGTGTTTATTCAAATTAAATTGGGCACTAAATAATTTGTCACACAATTTGCACGTCACCGGCATTTTCACAGCACAAAAACGACGAATTTTCATCAAAAAGAACTGGAAATTATTAAAGTTTTGCTGTATAAAACCACACTGAAATATCTCTCAGTTGATTGGTTGGCAGAAGTGACAGATCAACGCTTGCGCACGTCTTGGAATTCATCTCGGTATTTAACGACTCGTCTGACTTCGCATGCGTAGATCTACCAATATTATTTACCTCATGTATTAGAATAGATGTACAGGGTGATTTTTCACTTGAATGATATTGAAAATAGAAAGTTTCAAAAACCTAACCTAACGAAACCTAATCAGATCTAACCGAACCGAACCAAAGCAAACTAAACCAATATTTTTTTTCAATAAAAAAACTTTCCTGACTTCCTACCCGGGATCCTAGAGGATGTGAATCCGAACCAGACTGAACCGAACCGAACCTATCCAAACCTAACCCTACCCAACTAAACCTAATTAGTAGTACGTGTTGTAGTTTAGTTTGGTTAGGTTAGGTTTGGTTCAGTTTAGTTAGGTTCGGTTTGGTTCGGTTCGGATTCACATCCTCTAGAATCCCGGGCAGGAAGTCAGGAAAGTTTTTTTTTTTTGAAAAAAATTATTGGTTCAGTTTGCTTTGGTTCGGTTCGGTTCGGTTAGATTTGATTAGGTTTTGTTAGGTTAGGTTTTTGAAACTTTCTATTTTCATGTGGTTAGAATCATTCAAGTGAAAATCACCCTGTATTCATCTATACTGGTAGATATGCGCATGCGAAGTCAGGGATTGAAAGTGGACTTGGTAGCGCTAGCGTCTTGTCAAACCAAACCGAACCGAACACAGAAAAGTTAAGAGATTTTGAGCTAGTTCGCTCATAAATTACCCAGCACAGGATTACCAGGTGACTGTACTAGATGTCGCCAAAATCAGAAGTTCTCCTTTGTCTAGACAAAAGGTTAGATACTTAAAAAACTCCTTGTACCGTTTATTAACGATTTTAATACCTTCTCTATTATGAGATCTAATACCTTCCCAATTAAATTAAAGTGTTTTTTGAGCGGGATTTGAGATCTCATCCTGCGTTACTAAATCAAAATTAGGCATCGTAATGACGGGTTCCTTACCTTCTTATTAACGTTACCGTTAATAAAAAAAATAGGGACATTTTGCGTCGCGTATTTTACACTTTGTTACTGTTATTGTTATTACTGAGTCTGCGCATTAGCAGCTTCTCGCTCCTTTTTTGTTATGTACGGTAACGGCACCCGGTACTTACGGTGGCCGGCCTTTAATGTTATCGCTATTTTTTAAGGTTAGTTTTGTATTGCTTTGTTTAATGCAGTCGAATTTTTTACTATAATTCGGTGTTTGGTTTGTAAAAAGCCATAAATCTAATAAAAATAAATTAACAAATATAAATAAACAAAAAGTTGAAGGTGTGTGAAACTATTAAATTAACGTTTTTGTTGTGTTCCAAAATCTATCTTTTTTGCCCTGAATGTTGCCGTTATTCTTAGTAACAATAACGGTAACAGCTGTCAAATTTTCTGTTATTTTACCTGACCCAAAATGTCCCTACTGTTATACCATGATATTTTCTGTGCCCTATTCCAAGTTTAAAAACAGATATCGTGAAAGTCACACAGATGGCGCTGTCATTTATATCCATCTCGATTTCATTCTTATTCGTTCAGTGAAAGCTATAATTATTAACTAAGAATGTTCAAAAACAAAAGAAAATAAAAAACATAACCAAATTTTTGACTATGGCACTCGAGATCTAATTGCTTGGGTGCCGCATAACATAATCAGACACAAAATTAAATTTCTCTATGTACATAATATTCCAATACTATGTAGAAAGGGCTTCATTGTCACGGTTACGGCAGCGTTCGGGCCAGAGAAAAAATACTCTGCCAATCTATGGGCACCTAAGCTCACACTGGGTACTATAGTTATAGTGTATCTACGTGAAAGCTAATATAACTAAAAACTGAAGTATGTTTTATTGAACTCCAGACTCAATTACCTTTCGTTTGATACCACACAAGCCATGTTTTGACTTAAACTCTAATTTTTCAAATCTACCCCCACCCTTTTTTTTTAACTAAAATGTATTTTGTTTAACTCCAGACTCAATTACCTTTCGTTTGATATCACACACGCCATATTTCCACTTAAACACTAATTTTTGAAATTTACCCCCCCCCCCCTTTTTTTTTAAAATATACTAAAATGTATTTTGTTTAACTCCAGACTCAATTACCTTTCGTTTGATATCACACACGCCATATTTTTTCATAAACTCTAATTTTTGAAATCTACCCCCACCCTTTTATGGGGCTTGTGTTCGGTGGATTTTGTTCATTTTTAAATGGGACCATCTCGACCCAAAACCCAGCCTGGGTACCAAATTTCATAAAAATCGGGCAAGCGGTTTTTGAGGTATGCGCGTTAGTCGTTACAGACAGACATACAGACACACAGACAGACAGACAGACAGACAGACAGACAGACAGACAGACAGACAGACATACAGACAGACAGACAGACGGCGCAACAAAAAAGTTTCAAAATCATCTGAAACGCAAAGATATATAAAAATTTTTGAAATCGGAGCAACTTTTTTTTTCTCGAAAAAATTAGGATCACCATAGCTCACACTACTATAGTATAGTATATGTGTGAGCTAATAAAATTTTCTCTATGGTTCCGGGCTACAACCGAATCGCAATCATGGACATCGTTTAAGGAGAGTTTACACATGCATGGAATTGCTGGCGCCAATAAAAACTGGCGCGCCAGTAAGTTAAATTTGCAAGTGTAAACACCGACTTGCACACAAGTTATTTTTTTGCATGCATGTATCAAAAAAGTCTGCAGCTGACTGAATTTGCTGGCGCCAGTGGGGACGCATGCGCGCAGAAGAGGAAAATTTTCATGTGTAAACAAGTGCTTGCACGTCGGCTCGCCAGTTTTAAGTTCATTATTTTACATTATTTTTTATTTTCATTGTGTTTGAGCTTAAAAATTTTGTTTATTTTTGTTTTTATAGCTTAATATGGCTAAAAAAAGTGGTCAGCAGAACTGACCATACAGTTTCTTGAAGGCTATGAATGTTTTCCTTGTTTATGGGATGTACACAGTAGTTCGTATAAAAACAAAGATAGTCGAGATAATGCTTCCCAAAAAATTAGTAAAATAATGACTATTGAAGGCTTTGAAGTTGCAGAAGTAAAAGCAAAAATATGATCCATAAGAAACACATATGCTTTGGAATTGACAAAAATTAAAAAAAGCCAACGTTCCGGAGCCGGTGCAAATGAAGTATACACCCCAAAAGTACCATTGTTTAAAGTAGCAGACCGAATTTTAAAGAATGTTGTTTAAATCAGAGAAACTCTAGAATATCAAAATGTTGCTTTGTCATTCGAAGATGGTTTTTATAGCTCACAGGATCTTCTGCTGCAAGTTCTCCTAAAAGTTTTTCGGAGGCACCTAAAGTAGATCGACTAGCAATCCATGCTTTAACCCATGCAGATACGACCTTTTCGTTGTTCCTTTTTCTGAATCTCTTTTATTTTTTTTTTCAATAAAAGTTTAGCGACTATTTTGCAGGCTTCCGAGAGTTCAGCCGACATATCGCGTATCGTGTACACTTTAAAAATGAAACTGGCGTGCCAGTCTTTTTAATTTTCGCACAATAGTGTAAACCTTTACTGGCGTGCAAATAGAACTGGCGCGAACACTGGCGCCACTAAATCCATGCATGTGTAAACCCACTATTACAAATATGCGTGCCGCACGGGGTTTAATGTTCGAAGGATAAAACACTAAGACCTTTTAAAGGTGAGATCAAATAGGTATACTTTTACCTAATAAATAAAAATCCCAAACATAAAAGAGGATCCAAAATTATATTAAAATGTGCGCAAACATTGATTTAGCTGCAAAAACGGTAATTTGTTTTGTAAAAAGCTCCGTCATAATTTGTTTGACATAAACAGTCAAAACAACAATGAATAGAAAACGTCAAAGCCCGGCTAAATCAATAATATGTTGGTAACAAACAGATAAAAGTATATATATGTTCCTTTCTAATGAAATCGTTTAGAAGAAGACATCAATAGAAAGTAGGGTTACCAGATGAAAACGTCTCTAACCAGGACCAGCCGTCAAGAAAATCCGGACAAAATTCGGACGTCAAAATTTTTTCGATGCCACACACAAAAAATCAACTTTTTTTTTTATTGAAACAATAACTAATAAATAACATAATATACCTACTATTTTATAGGTACTTTTCACTGCTTTGTATTTTATTCAACAGCGTTGAATTTTTAGGCAGAAGTACAAAATCGTAAAATTCTGAGCAGCTCATATTTCTTAAATTGTATGAAGTCATGAGTATTCCTTTTACAGAAGATAAAAGCAGCCTATATATTATATATATATACTTGCATTAAAATATTTTGCCCATTTTTCGTGGGTAGGCAGATTGTGGTCATCAGAAGTAAAATTGTCTGATAGGTACTTTTTTAGATTACAAACTTCATCAAAAAAATTGTGTGTGCTTAAGACCACACAGCAGAAGTGTAATTCAACAAGGCGAAATTAATAATACTACTTTAAGCGGGGTCTTAACATAACGTTTTACCTTACGTCTTGCCTGTCAGTCAAAAGGGTCAAGTATGACGGTTGAAAGACTAGTGTAGACACTTGATAGTTTTAACGTACGTTTTTAGATCAGTTTTTGATACAAAACGATGGTTTTATTGGAAAACAATGCGTGATCCGGTCAGTTCTCTAGGCGGTCTTCCGTCTTAAATCAGTTCAAGTAAAACGTCCGTTTTTCTGTCTACACACAAAGTTTTACTTGATGCGTTTTGACTGAACAGGCAAGATGTAAGGTAAAACGTTATGTGAAGACCCCGCTTAAAGGTGAATTCACACTGCTAAATTTATCGACGATTATTGTTTAATTACATTTTTTGAAACTAGTTTATTTTGCATTATTTGATGTTTATAAAGGCGGCTATTTCAAAATCCGGACGTTCATGAAAAATCCGCCCGGACCCACTCGGACGTAGTAAAAATCCGGACATGTCCGGATTAATCCGGACGTCTGGTAACCCTAATAGAAAGCAAGTAAAATAGTAAGCTAATGACTAATTAGAGCAGTGCCACGTTTTGGGAATCAATATAAATTAAAAAAATTAAAGGAAATGCGTGCCACTGTAGGTACCCCCCTACTCCCTTCCCGCTTATCAAGGTTTTGATGACGCGGTGCCACTTAATAGAATATCAACTATAGTTTTAATATAATTTACTTACTGGATAATGTACGCGAAGCCAGCTTCTGTACGAATGAATCTATCCGGATGCTGTTCTTCATATTGCTCTTCGATTTGTTGCTGCGCCTGTTGCAAAATGTGACCGCCTTCAACCGGATATGGCTCACGTTCTTTATCACCTGTCTGAAAATTTAATACCTATTTAAAGATTCAAAAATTCACACCGTAAAAAAATTGTCTTGGATTAGAGCAAATTACTTTGAAGTAAAATAAATTTGTGCTTTTCTATTCACCAAGAGAATATTTTCTTGATGTAGCACAAAAAAATGTCTTGCCTCTTTATTTTAATGTGAAATAGAAATTGTTTTATTACAAATTGGAACTGAATTAAACTAAGGCACCATTTTCTCTGGAAGCAAAATATTACTCATATAAATTTAGAAAATTTTTTTTTTTGAAAACAAGCTTTTATAAAATGGACTAAAAAGCATAAAATAATTTTTTGTGTTCTGATATCATAATAATAAAAGCGAGGGGCGTAAGGAAATTTACCCGTTTTCGTTTTAGCCTTGTTAACTCGAAGTTTAGTGAAACTCCAAATTCATTAAATTATAGCAGAGAAATGTAAGGGTAGACAATTTAACCCAACCCACCCCAACCCTACTCAAACTACCCTTAAATTTTTCTGATATGGATGGACATTATTACGCCTGCTTCATATTAGGCAGATCATCCGCGACCGGCAGTGTGTCGATTTATTTTGTCACATTGAAAAAGAATAGTCGGCCCATCATCGGTTGTGGACGATCCACCAAATTTAACCATTAATGCGCATGGAAAGGCATTAACCTAATATTAAATACGCCCATCGCTTTCAGAACAGAATTATTTTATGCTTTTTAGCCCATTTTATAAAAGCTTGTTTTCAAAAAGTTTTTTTTTCTAAATTTATTTTTTAATTTTTAGATTTGTCTATGCATTTCAGCTAGCGCATCAATATTGCAGGGAGTCTTTCCTGTCAATGCCTAAAACTGTTCGTTATTATTATGATCATTATACGCAAGGATTAATTAATTTTGGTCGAGATCGAACAAACTAAAGCCATACCTCTTCTACGCCCCCCACCCTTTTTTTTAGCGGGAGAGCATGTGAATTTTGAAATCAATCAATACCTACGTGGAGGTCATTTGAAAGTAATCAGAAAAACTCGTCATTAAATCGTCAATTTTGAATCCGCCATATTGAATTTTTGTAATCTGATCAAAAATTCGTAATCCTCATCCTCAAAAACCCCCAGATACCAATTTTGGTGGGAATCCGACAAACTAAAATTTTACCCCCTCTCCGCCCTCCAGGTTAGGGGTGAGGTAGGCAGTCAATGATACCACATTATTGGATGGTCTTTGGAATAATAACGGTATGCGAAATTTGAAGTCAATCGGACACGTGGAAGTCAGTTGAATGTAATCAGAAAAACTTGACATTAAATCGTCCATTTTGAATCCGCCATATTGAATTTTTGTAATCTGATCAAAAATTCGTAATCCCCATTGGGGCTCCCTGGTGGTCCAGATAGGAGAGTTGTCTGGAATTTAACGGTGTCAGATGTGGACTGTAATTTTAAGGGAATAAGGTCATAGGCTAAGCTGGTACAAGGGATTCTGAAATGGTCTAGTTTACCTTCTAGGTTAGTGTAGCAATAAACAAATGTATGTAAGGTAAAAATAATGCATTTTCACTTACCATTTTTATACAGGAAGTGGAACTCATGGGAGGACACGCTGTTAAACCGTGCTTTTTGCACCCCACATGAATGTGGTAGGAGAGTCGCTAACACGCGTGTATTATCGTTCGAAGGCGAAACGGTTCTCTGTGTTGCGGCAGCAGGTATCGCTGCTGCGTTCATTCTCCCACATGGCGCCCAGTGGCGTCGTTAATCCATAGGCGTAGGAGAAAAGGGAATAAGTAGGAGGGAATGAGATTACGAAGGTCCATATTAAAGGAACTAGGAACCTTAGTAATTCAAAATGCATTTTATGTAAAGTAAATTAATTATAGCAAATTGTAATATTTGCCTTTAAAACCGCGGGAGTTTCAAATGCAAATAACCCAGTAATTTTAAGTACTTAATTAGTTAATTGATACTAAATAAACAAAAAATAGAAAATGCTCTAGTGAATCACCAAATAGCCTAATTCGAACCAACTTGGTAAATTATAGTAAAAAGAACATATTTACAAAAAGGAAGGCGGGACGAACCATTTCCCACCCCCCTGAGAATGCCCAGGGGCATTTCAGAGAGTTTAGTTTGTAGGCAGGGCGCATAGTTTTACCAAAGGCCGTTTGTAGGTACCTTTAGTAGTCTTTACAATAGCAACCCGTGGAACATTATCAGAACCTTTAATAAGGTCTTCAATGCGGCCTAGGGGCCAATCCAATGGAGTGGAATTTTCATCTTTGATCAGTACCATAGTACCAATATCAATGGAAGCAAGAGGTTGGTGCCATTTGGCTCGCTGTTGCAAAGTGTGCAAATATTCGCGATGCCAGCGAATCCAAAAATCGCGGTGCATTCTTTGCAACAGTTGCCACCTGGACAGCCTGTTTAACGCAATATCGCAGTAGTTTGGATCGGGTATTGTACCTGGAGGCCTCAAATTTAAAAAATTATTAGGAGTCAAGACCGCCAGATCAGTAGGATCGGTGCTTAAGGCACATAAAGGACGTGAGTTCATTATGGCTTCAACTTGGGTTAAAACCGTATTTAATTCCTCATAGGTGAGTATTTGATTTCCAACTACCCTGTGAAGATGAGTCTTTAAAGATTTAATGTTTGATTCCCAAATGCCTCCCATGTGGGGAGCAGCAGGTGGGTTAAAAGACCAAACTATACCTTCCCCCTTCACGCAATCAGAAAAAATTTGTCGCAAGTATTTTTCAGAGGCCACGAAGTTGGTCCCGCAGTCTGAAGAGATCTTTGAGCATAGTCCTCTTCTAGCTATGAAGCGGCGCAGAGCAGCCAGAAAGGCTTCTGATGTCATATCAGAGACTAACTCTAAATGCACGGCTTTAACAGCGCAACAGATAAATAAACAGACATATGCTTTCATGGTTTTTGCACCTCTGGTCCGACCAAGAGTAATCGTGAACGGACCACAAAAATCTATACCTACATTTTCGAACACCTTTGCTTCGGAAACTCTAAATTTCGGTAGGTTACCCATAGGGGGTTGAAGGGAGTTAGGTTTAGTTTTCCAGCAAGTATGGCAAGAACTTAAAACTTTTCTCACTACCTTTTTAGCAGACAATACCCAGAAGTTTTGCATTAGTAAAAAAGTTGTGGTCTGTATACCACAATGAAGATTGCTGCGATGCAAATCTAAAATCAGTAATTCAGTGAATTTTGCACTAGAAGGCAAAAGAATTGGAAATTTTTTATCGTATGATAAATTTGAATGGCATAAACGGCCTCCAACACGAAGCAAATCGTAGCTTTCATCATGCAAAAATGGACATAATTTTTGAAAAGCTTTTGGAAGCTGTTTCTTATCTTTTAGTAATTCAATTTCTTTTTGGAAAGAAAAAGATTGTACGCATTTCGAAATAAAAAGTAAGCTTTTGTAGTAATCCTGATTTGTAAGGTAATCAGTAGCAAAATTGTATGAGGGATTTTTAAACTTTTGTAACCCTCGCAAAAAGTAAGCAACTATTCTCTTAATTTTAAAAAGAGAACTGTATTTTTCAAACAAGTTGTTTACATAATATTCAACTGTTTGTTCGCAAGTAAAAACGTTAAAAATATTTTTTCGCTGTTCTTCCAAAACTGCATTCCCATCGTAAGTAACTGTCATAAAATCCCAAGTATTTGTAGGTTGGTTTAGAAAAGAAGGCCCTTCTAACCAAAAATAAAATCTTTGTAAATCAGAGGGATACATTTCCCTAGTACCGCAGTCAGCAGGATTTTGTTCAGTAGGAACATAATGCCAAAACTCAGGGCTAATTCTTCCTTGTATATAGGCAGTTCTATTCGAAACAAATGTTTTAAATTTGTGAGGAGATCCCTGAATCCAAGATAAGGTCACTGTGCTATCAGTAAAAGCAAGAATTTTATCAAATTTAATTTTTTCCGAGAACGTTTCTAGTAAAAAATCCATTAATTTAGCCAACAAAACAGCTCCTAAAAGCTCTAGTCTTGGTAAAGTTAGTTTACGACGCAACGGTGCGACTCTAGATTTACTACAAACAAAAAAAACTTTAATGTTTCCATCAGAATAAAAAATTCGAATATAAGCGACAGCACAATAGGCCCGTTCTGAACTATCGCAAAATCCTACTAGCTGGATTTGACTAGCATTAGGCAAAATTATTTGACGAGGAATTTTACCAGAATGCAAAAACTTTAATTCATTTTTAAATTTTTCCCATTTAAAAACAATTTCCGGACTGACAGGGTCGTCCCAGTTTAAGTCTTCTGCCCAGCAGTATTGAACAATTAATTTTAAAATTAAAACTATTGGCGCCAAAAAAGACAGAGGGTCGTAAATGCGGGCCAAATTACTTAAAATTGTTCTTTTAGTGCATGTTTGGAGAGAACAGTCGAAAGTATAAAAAAATTCATCAGTATGAGGGTTCCAATTTAAACCGAGAATTTTCAAAGTTGAATTTTCAGCATCTAAATCGAGAGAAAGAGCCTTCATCGAAATGTGTGACTCAGGAAGATCGGATAGTAACTCGGGACAATTGCTCGCCCATTTACGCAATTCGAATCCACCTCGGCTAAGTAGCTCGATTAATTGATTTTTCATCTCAGTGGCCTTAAAAAAGTCATCACTTCCCGAAATCACATCATCGACAAAAACTGCCTCCTCAATGATTTTTGAGGCAAGAGGAAGGTCCTCATGCTCTCTAGCAAGTTGCAGCAAAGTTCTGATAGCCAAAAAGGGGCTACAAGAGACCCCGAATAAAACTCTATTTATTTCGAAGTCTTGAATAGGCTGGTTAGGATCAAACCTCCAAACTATTCTTTGAAAATTAGTTTGACTAGGGTCAACTAAAATCATCCTGTACATTTGACGGATGTCGCAACAAAAGCAAAATTTATGCAAACGATAAAGTAATAAAATTTTTTGTAAGTCCCTTTGTAAAGGGGGCCCAGTATAAACAGCGTTGTTGAGCGAGATTTTGCCAGGGGCGTGCATGCTCGCATCAAAAACCACCCTCAGGGGGGTGCTAGTAGAATCTTTTTTAAACACCGCATGGTGTGCAATATAAAAATGATTTGAAATTTCGGTCGGCAAAGGTGCAGAAACCGGTTGCATATGATTATTATCTAAATAATCTTGTAAAACAGAGCTGTAGGCAGCATAAAAATCAGGGTTTTGTAGCAATTTCTTCTCAAGGGAGAAAAAACGACGTACGGCAATGGATCGAGTGTCGCCAAAATCTGGAGCAGTAACTTTAAATGGTAAAGATACAATATATCTCCCCTCCTCATTTTTTGAGGTAGTTTTCAAAAAATAATTTTCGCAAAACTCATCTTCGGGGTCAATGGCCTTGACATTAGGTATGTCATCTATTTGCCAAAATCGTTGTAGATTTTTATCTAAATTGACAAAAGAATCGTTCATTGACGTAGTAAAAAATGTTTTAATTTGATTTGTAGTTGAAGGTGAAAGTGAAAGATTGCCCATTATTCCCCAACCAAAAATAGTATTAATGCAGACGGGGTTGTTGGGTCCCGTAGACAAACGACCATCTAGCAAAATGTAAGGGTACACATCGCCGCCCAACAATAAATCAATTTTATCGCTTTTATTAAAGCCTGGGTCAGCTAGTGCTAAGTTGGCGAGAAAAGGAAAACTTTTAATCGAAAATGAGGAATGAGGTAAATCACTACAAATTTTATCGAGTATTATCGCATCAAAATTAAAAACAAAATTATTATCACGCAAAGAGGATATATTGCAATTAATTCCAGATTTTGCCGGAGTTGTCATTCGATCTAAGCTTTGTAGAGTCATGGCGATATTAAATTTAGGAAGGCCCAAACTATCAGCACATGACTTAGATATAAATGAAGATTGAGCACCAGAGTCACAGATGGCGCGCACTGTGTGCCAATTTTGAAAAACATCCTGTATTTGTATTAAAGCGGTACAGAGAAGTACTTCGCGATCATTTAAAGACATACCAGTAACAATGGTGTTAGGGGTTCTATTAAATTCGGTAGCCACGGGGCTCCTCGGGGGTTGCACTGCAGAAGTAGAGGGGCTACTCGCAGAACTAGGTGTAGAATTAATAGGAAAAAAATGTAAGAGACTGTGATGAAATTGGCCACAATGTAAACATCTTTTTTCTGATTTGCATTGCTGGGGTAAATTATGCTTTGAGGCCAAACAGTTGACACACGCTTTATGTTGTTTAACAATCTCAAAACGTTGCTGGGGAGTTTTCGCCAAAAAATTAGGACATCTGTATATTATATGATCGCCACTTTTACAGAGAAAACAAAAATTTTGAGGGTTTGGAGTATTATTTAAGCCACTTTGGCCATTTGGAGACTGGGAGGCATTTTTGGAGGCTCTCTGAGTATTAGCAAACAAAGCAGATCGATTTTGAAACTTTGCTTGATTTTTCTGACCTGAAATTGACAAATCTTTATTTTTTAAGTAATCTTGAGTTTGTTGTATTTGTTCCAACGCAATGCAATGGCTAGAAACAAAAGCACGAATTTTATCATAAGAGGGGATCTCATTGGAGCAATAATTTTGCTCAAATGCCTTGCGCGTGGTTAGGTCCAACCTATCCAAGAGCATTTGTGCCATAATATAATCCCAAAACTCCGTTTTAAAACCCATGACTTTTAAAGCACTTAAGTTTTTCGAAAAACAATCAAGCAAATTCCTCAAATTCGTAGCATTCTCTTTAGTAAGAGGAGAGAAGCCTTCAATTGCCTTCCAGTGAAGGTAAGCTTGTAATCGTTTATTTGTATACCTATCCACCAAGGTGTGGTAGGCATTTAAATAATTTTCAGCAAGGATAGGAATGTCAGAAATGACATCCAGGGCAGGGCCCTTTAAATTAGAAAAAAGCAAATTGAATTTTTCAAAGTTTCCCAGCGACCTATTATTGTGCACGGTAGCATTAAAGGCTTGCAAAAAGGTTGGAAACTCCTTAAATTCCCCTTGAAAAAGAGGTATTTTTATCCTAGGCAGTAAACCATGCTGGTCTGTGGAGGCACAGGGACTGCCCATGGGATTTATCGTACTGCTCAAAAGCCCTCCATCTTCAAAGGGTAGTTCGAAAAGTTCGTAAAATATAGTGGAAATCTCGTCACAGCGTTTGCAAAAGTCCATAGACACTTTGGTTTCTACTACTAAGCGATCCTCATCAGAGGCTACCAACGTCAACAAAGTATTATGGTGCTTTTCAAAATCTTTTTTGATTTTTGACAATGTCCGAAATTTGACTTTAAAGCCGCTGTGATAGGCAGGGTCATTTTTTGCGAGGGTCGCGGATTCAATGATCAAATTTAGCTGTGAAATCGCACTATAGCGCAAGGCTTTAGCCTTTAAAATTTTATCCGAACTAGACATGATTTAAAAAAAAAAATCCAAAAAATAATTGACAAAAATTAGGTAAACTGAAAAAAAAATCAAAATTTGGACACCCTGTATAAATATTAATGTCCTACGTTTAATTACAATAATCAAACTATAAGCGCACAAAAGTAAAGAAAATACCCGATGCAAACTAATGATAACAAAAAAACTTGTGTATAAGTTTTTTTATCTTCGCCTCGCGAATTCAAACAAGTAGGTACCTACTATGTACTAAATTTAAAAATAAATACCTACAAATCAAAAGCATTTAATTTGGTAAAACTATTTATCTGCCTTTACACGAAAACAAATTCTCAAGTTAAGAATTAAATTTCCTTCAAAATTTATTATGCACGCAAAAAATGGATACAATCATAGCCATTTGCAGACAGATATTATAATAGTAAATTAGAAATAGATATATTCATAGCAATTTTTACGCAAAAACGAATATAGTAAAGCATCCGCAATCGGATATAGTCATAGCAATTTGCAATAAGCAAAAATGAATATGGCAATTTGGAGATTTTTTTTCGAGCAAATTGGATATAATTATAGCAATCCACAAATGTGAAGGCACAACGGCTAAAATAATAGCACTTTGCAGACACTATTTTAAACTATTTCCAGTGACAAACAAAAAAACACCCAAATTCCATACGGTTTTTTTTTTACAAAAAAGAAACGAAAAAACTTGATTTATTCGAAACAAAAAAAAGCATAGTAGTTTACAGATTTTATCTGTGTTTGGTTTTTCGCATGAAAAGGCTAAATTTATTGGTAAAAATATTTAATTTTTACACAAAAAAAATCGCAAAATGTATTTTAGAAACCTAGGGGTTTTCTAAAGTAGGCATGTAAGAAAAACAAGGGTTTTTCTTGCATTTGTTTTTACACAAAAAAAAATCGCAAAATGTATTTTAGAAACCTAGGGGTTTTCTAAAGTAGGCATGTAAGAAAAACAAGGGTTTTTCTTGCATTTGAAACCAGTAAAAAAGGCATTTAGGAAAAACAAGGGTTTTTCTTGCATTTGAAACCAGTAAAAAAAAACTAACCTAAAAAGGCAAAAAAACGATTCCAGAAATCCGGGTCGCTAAGGACCAAAAATGGGGCTCCCTGGTGGTCCAGATAGGAGAGTTGTCTGGAATTTAACGGTGTCAGATGTGGACTGTAATTTTAAGGGAATAAGGTCATAGGCTAAGCTGGTACAAGGGATTCTGAAATGGTCTAGTTTACCTTCTAGGTTAGTGTAGCAATAAACAAATGTATGTAAGGTAAAAATAATGCATTTTCACTTACCATTTTTATACAGGAAGTGGAACTCATGGGAGGACACGCTGTTAAACCGTGCTTTTTGCACCCCACATGAATGTGGTAGGAGAGTCGCTAACACGCGTGTATTATCGTTCGAAGGCGAAACGGTTCTCTGTGTTGCGGCAGCAGGTATCGCTGCTGCGTTCATTCTCCCACATGGCGCCCAGTGGCGTCGTTAATCCATAGGCGTAGGAGAAAAGGGAATAAGTAGGAGGGAATGAGATTACGAAGGTCCATATTAAAGGAACTAGGAACCTTAGTAATTCAAAATGCATTTTATGTAAAGTAAATTAATTATAGCAAATTGTAATATTTGCCTTTAAAACCGCGGGAGTTTCAAATGCAAATAACCCAGTAATTTTAAGTACTTAATTAGTTAATTGATACTAAATAAACAAAAAATAGAAAATGCTCTAGTGAATCACCAAATAGCCTAATTCGAACCAACTTGGTAAATTATAGTAAAAAGAACATATTTACAAAAAGGAAGGCGGGACGAACCACCCATCCTCAAAAACCCCCAGATACCAATTTTGGTGGAAATCCAACAAACTAAAATTTTACCCCCGCTCCGCCCTCCAGGTTAGGGGTGAGGTAGGCAGTCAATGATACCAGGGCCGTATCTGAGGGGGGGTTTTGGGGGTTCAAACCCCCTCCGAAATATAAATAGGAATGTGTTTTTAGGGTTTAACCTGTTTTTCATTAAAACGCATTAAAACCTGTAGTTCTTTTTTAAACCCACAATTTTTGCAAATTCCACTGGCCTAACCCCCCCCCCCCCTAAAGTTTTGGTCCAGATACGGCCCTGAAATATGATATCACATTATTGAATTGTCATCGGAACTCTAACGGTATGCAAAATTTGAAGTCAATCGAATACATGGAAGTCAGTTGAAAGTAATCAGAAAAACTTGACATTAAATCGTCCATTTTGAATCCGCCATATTGAATTTTTGTGATCCGATCAAAAATTCGTAAACCTCATCCTCAAAAACCCCCAGATACCAATTTTGGTTGAAATCGGACAAACTAAAGTTTTACCCCCTCTCCACCCCCCCATGTTTGGGATGAGGTAGGTACCCGATGAAACCAGATTATTGAATTGTCACCGGAACTTAGACGCTATCCGAAATTTGAAGTCAAGCGGATGTTTGGAAGTTCTTCAAAAATGAGTTGCAAGATTTGATTACATACATACATACAGGTAAAGTTAAATAAAAGCTTCTAATAAAGACAATTTGCTTTGTTACAAAACGGAGTATACTGAAACAAAACAATTAAAGAAGAAAAATAAAGTCTCATTTGAAGATTAAACGCTGCGTTGAACTAAAAAGAAATATTTTAATTCAAAACAAATTGTTTCAAGGTTTATTTATTCAAGAAAAGAACGTGTTTTTATTGTAGATAAAAATTTTTACCGTGTACCATCAAACTTCTGTTTTGATTTGGTGAGCGACAGTCGCAATTTAGATCGCCCTGTACAATTAAAAACTTTTTTTTCATGTTTAACCCAAATACCTAAGAGCATAAATACATGTTCAAAAAATCGAAAAGTGAAGCAATCATACCTTGCTTTCGAAACAATGGCAAATTTAAATTAGCAGACGCAAATTTTCAGTAACGCATGTGTGGGTTTTGGCACGTCGACACATAGCTGCTGTGTGGGTGGACGCCATATTAGTTGTTCCTTTATATTATGCGGTGTTTTGCGTTTTTCGTGTAAAATTGTGTTTTTTTTTCTGTGAAAAATTGAAAATAATTCCCGTAAAACACGTGCTGTTTGTGAAAAAAATGTCCACGAGAAGTAAGATAAGTAGGTGGCACTCCATTTCTTTATAATTTGTTAACACAGTTAAGAGTGGTTTATAGATGCCATTAAATACTCTGCATGGTGTCGACAATTATGTGTGGTGTACAACTTTTACATTTTCTAATCTTGACAAAACATCAATACAATCAGAAGAAGCTGCCCGTAACGGAGAAAAGCAAAAGCAAAAAAAAAACGCAGAGCTGGAAGCCAAAGGTTACATTTTCGTACCCTTCAGCGTCGAAACTTCTGGGATCTTGGGGTGAAGAAGGTAAATCTTTTGTTGAAAAATTATCAAAATTAATAAACAATAAAAATGCAAATTGCTTCATTAAGCAACAAATAGGTCTTGCGATTCAACGAAGCAACGCAGCTTCCATTCTTGGAGCAATCCCTAACGATACTGGATTAGAGGAAATTTTTTATTGTTGATGTTTCCTTTGTTTAGTTTTTTTTAGTTTTGCTGTACATTAATTATACCTTGTTTTATGTAATAAATAGAATCTTTATTAAATATAAAAAGAAAAAAAATTAATTTAAGAAAAACTACAAACTTATTCCGATCAACTGATCTTTAGAAAAAAAAATAGACATAACCTTACTTTTTGAACAATTGTCAATTTAACATTTATTAAACAATGGTGAAAAGCACGTTGTTGTATACCTACGTAACAGAAAAATAGTGTCGAAATGGATGCAATAAGATCAATGGGAATATCTAGAACAGATCATATAAGAAATGAGATCATAAAAGGAAGAGTGGGAATCGAGGCAGGGCTATCAAAATGGACGGGCCACGATCCTCCACTTTGTTGACGCAACATCCGGGGCTGATTTTTTTTGATGGTCACGTTACGACACAGCTGATTGTCTTTAAAATTTTGAAGTTGGAATGACGGTTCATGGATATTTGATTTTTTGTTAAATAAAACCGTTTTTGAGATTGTTTTTACTTTATTCTGGCAGAACAATTTTTTTTAAATGTATAGTAAGCCCTAATTTTTCATAGCCGCTTCATTAGCTCACACAAAAATTAAGGTTAAAGCAGAAGCGAATGTGACAATCACATATGACAAAGTCAAATACATGTCAAATATACCAGTTGGCATGTGGTACATGGCGGATAATTTGAATTCAAAATAAGGAATGTTAAATCTTGAAGATTTTAACCTTTTAATCATGTTGCTTCCTTACAAACCTTTGGTCGAATATCGGGATGGTGTCTGAGAATATTTCACTGAAATTTTGCGGAAATCTGTAGTGCCATTTTGAAAATATCATAAAAAAACGTCTGACCTCCCATTAGACCCAATGTAAAATTCAGCCCCGGGAGAACCGCTGATTTTTTCAGGGTCGTGGCCTCTATTTTTGTGTTGGCCTTGATCGAGGGAAAAGTCAATCCAAAGATCAATGAGTCAACGGAAGATGATTGTCAGGATCGAATGAGGTAAAAAATAGGCGTCGGACAACGTAGAAAAATGTTCTGAATCGACATAGTAGTCAAAAACTGTTTCCCCTGTGTCGAATTCCAACGCGCGTCACTGATGAAGAACTTTATTTTTTATAATTATCTTCCCTCCGCTTTGCGGCTGCAGGGAATGGGAAGAATATTTTACGAAAATCCGAAATTCCCAACTCTTACAATTATGCTTATTCTGAGAAACCTTTTAAAATTTCTGATCGAATCAGCGCCCTTAGTCGATAAAACAGGAATCTTGCATAAAGAAGTTTCACTTTCAGTGACCTGGGGGCCATTCATCATAACCCTACTTTTAAAACGTCACATCTCCGGAAAAGTTTTTGTGAGTTTTTGTTTATTCGCGATTTTTCCAGAGAATTTCCCGGAAATTTGCTTTTTTGTAATCTGAGTTAAGGTAAGAAGTAATTTCTAGAGCATGTACAAAATGTAAAATGCATGTTTTTGACCAACTTATTTGATCAATAACACTAATCCCGGTGGACGGAGGCGTTTCACTCAGGATACAAACATTTTCGGGGGGATGGTACAGCTCTGAAATGGGAAAGGGGTACTATTCGGCGCCTCCTATTTAGCGCACGGCTACAATTCGACGTATGCGAGTTAAAATGCAAAATACTCCTGCCCAGAGCGGCTGTTATGGAAAGTTTTGATATTTTTTATGCAAAAAAATTGCTTTTTTTAAGAAAATTCTTATTTAATAAGGCACATCAAGAACAAAAATGCAAATTCTTCTATTAATTCAGTTATAGAGATGTGATCCTGGGGCAGGAATGTGCACTCTTAGTATATATAATATATGTACAGGGTGGGGCATTTTCGTTGGTTTTATAGGGTACAGGCTAAACGGTAAGGGATACAAAAAAACTGACATACGTGTCCCGTCCTCTTTTTTAGTGTCTTTTTTAATGGCGCAATCAAATCTACACTAACTATATTGGTTTAGCAGATATAGGGTGATTCTCAAAAATTGGCGATTTTTATTATCTCTTATTACTTGGTTATTTATGGAGATAGAAAAAAACTTCAAATACAAAAGTTTTATGATTTTCTACATAGAATCCAGTGGCGTAACCAGAAAAATTAAAAATGTTTTAGTTTTCAAGATATTATCAAAAGTAACATTTTGTTAAATGGAACACCCAGTATGTAAGTATCTCAGAAAATTGATTTTTTTCTTGTGATTACAATGATATATAACACTTAATACTTTTCTTTGTCCTAAATAGGTATAATACGGAAAAATATATTTTTTTTGTAGTTGGCTATGAATTGATTCAATATTTTTTTATTTTATAGTAGGTATATTCAGAACCTACTTAACGAGAATATTAAGATATTACTAAACTATAACAACAACAACATAAATTTGTAATAAGAACTGAATAGTTATTATAAAAATTAGTTACAAAAGGTGCTCAAATTCTCTCCCATTCTGCTCAAGCCATTTTTCTACTCGACTTGTAACCGAACGAGTGGCGTTATAGATGCCAATATTTGGTACTCTCTCAATGCAACTAATAAAATTTACCCTAAGTTCCTCTATATTGTTACTTCATGTTTTATAAATTTCATTTTTGATAAATCCCCAAAAATAAAAGTCAAGGGTGGTCAGGTCGGGAGAACGCGGGA
Source organism: Aspidapion aeneum (assembly GCA_963576565.1). Classification (NCBI taxonomy): domain Eukaryota; kingdom Metazoa; phylum Arthropoda; class Insecta; order Coleoptera; family Brentidae; genus Aspidapion; species Aspidapion aeneum. The sequence continues at coordinate 224,967,042 of OY755038.1, read as the reverse complement.
GCCATCCGTTTGGCCCATATGTACCAATCCAATTTTCATCAAAATTGGCAGTTAGCAAGTTCATTATCATATGGCTATTATGTGCTGGAGTACCGTCTTGTTGAAAATAAATGTTATTTATTTCACCTAATGGCATGTTATCCAACTCTATTATTATATATTCTTCCAAAATTTCTCTGTATCCTTCTGCATTCATGTTTTCATTAAAAAGCCTGTAGTTAAACACTCTATTTCGATACAGCGCTACCAATGCATGGAATCCAAACCGTCCTTGTTGTACCCTGGCCACCGACTGATGAGGATTTATGTTTGACCAATATCGATTATTATGTCGATTAAACATTCCTTCGCTAGATATATAAGCTTCGTCGGTCCATATTATATTTTGAAAAAAATTGGGATTCTGATTAATCTGTTGCAAATACCAATTGCAAAATTCAAAACGCCGTTGTTCATCTTCAGGATGTAAATTATGAACCTTTCTTATTTTATAAGGTTTATACTTATGCTTTTTCAATATTCTTAAAACTCTACGTTTACGTATATACCAATATCATTCTCAATGTTACGACTAGGTACCGTCGAATCAGCAGCAACACAAGCCAACGTATTTATTTCATCCGTTTCTCTATTTTCTTTATTGTAAATTTTATTTCTTGGTTTTCCAAATGATCCATGCTCACTTAAATTGTAATACATTCTTTGAAACATCCTTTTGTCTGGCTGACGTCGTTCCGGATAACCGTATATAGTATATATATATAGTGTAAGTGCTGCATCTCTATTTTTATTAGATTCAATATAGCACTCAAACATGTTTAACTTTTCATAGTTTTGATAAAGATTCATCTTAGAAAAAAGTAATAACAACAAAGCAAAAACAAAACTTAATTGACGTTTGACTTTGTGACAAGTTAAAAAAGCAAAACAAAAGTTTATCCCATCCATAGCCAACTACAACAAAAATTTTTTTTCGTATTTTACCTAATTAGGACAAAGAAAAGTATTAAGTGTTATATATCGCTGTAATCGCAAGAAAAAATTCAATTTTTTGAGGTACTTACATACAGGGTGTTCTGTTTAAAAAATGTTACTTTTGATAATATCTTGTAAAATAAAATATTTTTAATTTTTCTGGGTACGCCACTGAATTATACGTATAAAATCATAAAACTTTTGTATTTGAAGAATTTTTGTATCTCCATAAATAAACGAGTAATAAAAGATAATAAAAATCGGCAATTTTTGAGAATCACCCTGTATCTGCTAAACTAATCTAGTTAGCCTAGATTTGATGAGGCCATTAAAAAAGACACTAAAAAAGAGGACGGGACACGTATGTCAGTTTTTTTATATATCTTACCGTTTAGCCTGTACCCTACAAAACCAACGAAAATGCCCCACCCTGTACAGTAGAATCTCTGTAATTCAGCCTCATCAACTGCATGTGGTGGCCAGATAACAGACACCAGATTATTGGAAATTTAGTATTTATTATTAAACAAATTTTTTACAAAAATTTTTACAGTGATTATTCTTCTAATACATTTTCTTTTCCTTAAAAATATTATGGAATACCCGAGGGGTGAACAGCTAATCCAAAATGTGTACACCGATTGTGAAAATCCACAAATTTTTGCTAAGATTGTGAGGGATTGTGGAGGACTGTGGTAAGATTGTGAGGGGTTGTGGTAAGATTGTGACAGATTGATTGGGACAGACTGTGTAAAGATTGTGAAGGATTGTGGGATGAAGGATTGTGAGTGATTGGGATGGATTGTGTAAAGATTGTGAGGGATTGTGGTAAGATTGTGAGGGATTGTGGTAAGATTGTGAGTGATTGGGAGGGATTGTGTAAAGATTGGGAGGGATTGTGTAAAGATTGTGAGAAATGTGTACACCGATTGTGAGAGCTGTTCACCCCTCTGGAATACCTGTATGTACTCGAGTAGTAGTAGTAGTTTCTAAGCATAGGTAATATTGCAAAAGTTTTGAGAAAAATAATGTACAAAATTTGTACAAATTTGTACAAAAAGAAAACTAATTAATTAATAATTAAATTAACTCTATTAACCTAAATTAATACTTAAAAGGTATCTAGAAAAACCTGACAATTTAAAAAAAAGAGTAATTCAATTCAAGATTCAAGCGGTGGACTGAGCCTTTCTGCCCTACATCCCTAGAGTGACGGATAGGATCGGACGTATTCTGGGAAAACACAACATTAAAACGATCTTCAAGCCATCTAAGAAGATCGAGAACCACCTCAGATATGTGAAGGATATAAGGAACCCACTAAGTTCTTTAGGGGTATACCGCATTCCCTGTACCTGTGGAAGTGTCTACATCGGAACAACCAAACGGTCTGTAAACACAAGAATCAAATAACACAAAGCCAACTGTCGACTCGGACATACGGAAAAATCCGCAGTTGCAGACCAGACACTAAACAATGAAGACCACTGAATAAAATTCGAAGACACACAAGTTCTCTGCGCCTCCTCTTCATACTATCCAAGACTCAATAGAGAAGCAATCAAAATTCATAAACACCAGCAGAACTTCAACAGATCTGAAGAAACTCTTAAAATTAACAGAACATGGGTACCGGTTCTTAAAAACACTAAACGGCTCGCTTACAAGAACAAAACTGAATCTTGGGAAAGTGACCAATCACCGACCAGCTCTGATATACGCCCCGTCCACCATAGCGTATATAACCTGCGGCCGCGACAGACTAACCACCAGTCTTCGAGAAGCCGACAAACAGTCAACATCTCCTGAAGATGCCATCCACTCGAGATGGCGAAACGTCGAGAACGAATTTCCAACGACGACGGCCGAACAGCCCGAAAGCACACCCACCATAGTAAAACATATTTTTCTCAATAATTTGTGTTATAACCAAAAACATAGGAGCTTTCGTTTCTGAATATTTTCAAAAAACTGTTTTAAAGGCTGATATAGCATGGACTTTGCTAATGTGTTAGAAATGTATCAGATCTGTCATGAATCCATTTATGATTTTTTGGCGAACCATTTCCCATGTCTGAGTGTGAGTGAGATAAAAGAACAGGGTGTGAAAGAAACCAACTAAATAATCTGAAAATATCATGACTTTTTTATTCATTTTTTAGATTTCAAAATGAGTAGTGGGGACAGCAAACATGAACAGTTTGATTCACTGATACTGACCATTGCTCAGCACCATCCAGAAGGACCCCATCAACTTTTAGACACTTTTGTCAGCTTTTTAGGGAGGAAGACTGACTTTTTTACTGGAGGAAATGAAGGTATTATGAGTCGTTAACAAATAATAAATAAATAAAATAAAAAGAGGTTTATTGTGCAAAAAATATAAAAAATACATCAAGCACAAAGGTCCTTCATTCTCACCAAATCCACAGAAAACTTGGTCAATTTTGAAACCAATCTTAGTATGAGGATGGAATGAAATATTTCCGACCTAGCCTATAGCAGGCCCGATTTGCTTTTGTGTTCCAACATGTTTGTGTAGCCTTGCTTGTGATCAGTATATACTCGAAGTTTAAAGTGAGTGTGTCAAGTAGCTTGTATCCTGCTTATTTTGAAAGTTTATACAGTGTGTCAATTTTAAAAGATGGAAAAGAGCCGTGATTTTTTTTTTTTTTTTTTTAATTTGTCAAACACACTGTGTTTATTGTATTACAATCTAGTCAGTAAGACTAATTAGCAATTTTGTTTTAACTTAATTTACTAGAAAAGTCAGATTTAAACTTAGGGTTCACTCAACAGTGCTCCCCGCTTTGTTTAGTCTGTAACTCACAATTGTGTTGTGTTTGTAGCATTATTTTGTTTTATATAATTCACTTAGTTTACTAGCTCAAACGGCTTCACTCTTTTTAGTCTTCGAACTAGCATAGTATTGTCTAGAAGCTGAATTGCTTCCACATTCACATGCCGATGAAGTCTATCTTCATGGCTTTTTGTGTACTTTTTTATAGTCTCTGCTATAGTTTCGATTTTTAGATCTCGATGAAGGTCACTATTTCGAACGTACCAAGGTGCATTCACAATGTTTCTTAATACTTTATTTTGAAATCTCTGTAAAACTAGAATGTTACTCTCTTTAGCACAACCCCATAGTTGAATACCATATGTCCATACTGGTTTCAGTATTTGTCTATAAAGCAGTAACTTATTATGAATTGTTAAATTGGACTTCCTTCCAATTAGCCAGTTCATTTTTCTATACCTTATCCCAAGTTCTTCTTTTTTTTTCTTAACATGTGCTTTCCAGCACAATTTGGCATCAACTGTCATACCTAGATATTTTGCCTGATTTGAATATGGTACGGGAATGTTGTTAATTGTAATTTGTATGTGATTTATATTTTTGTTTGTAAAATCAACATGAATTGATTTGGTTTCATTTAATTTTATTCGCCACTTTGTGGTCCAACTGTGAATTTGGGTGACTGCATCCTGAAGTTTTTCTATGCATTTTTCAATAGATTTTTCTACCGTCAATAAACCAGTATCATCGGCAAATGTTGCTAAGTGACAATTTTCTGGCTTTGGGATATCACAAGTGAATAATAAGTATAGATAAGGGCCTAGTACGCTACCCTGGGGCACGCCTGCTTGAATTTCTCTTAAATTTGAGTATGAGTCTTCCTGTTTTACTCTAAAATGTCTATCAGATATGTATGATTTCAAAATATCCGAATATTGTTTTGGCAGAAACCGTTTTAATTTAAAATCAGGGGACTTTTTGCGTAGATTTATTACGATTGATGAAACATGGGTTCATTATTATACCCATGAAACTAAGCAACAGTCCAAACAATGGACGACAAAGGACGAACCAGTTCCAAAGAAGGCAAAGGCAGTACCGTCTGCTGGAAAGGTCATGACAACGATCTTTTGGGACACTAAAGGGATACTCCTCATAGATTATAACGAAAAAGGAAGAACAATAAATTCAGAGTACTACAGCGACTTGACCAGCTCAAGCAGAATATAAGCGAAAAAATCCTAATTTGGCAAAAAAGAAAATTTTGTTTCATCAGGACAATGCACCTTGCCACAAGTCCACGCTTGTAATGGCTAAAATCCATCAGCTAGGCTTTGAACTGTTAAACCATCCACCTTATTTGGCAGACCTAGCCCCGTCAGACTTTTATTTGTTTCCAAACCTAAAAAATTTTTTGCTGGAAAAAAAAATTCCTCAGATTTAGAAGTCATTGCAGCTACAAACGCCTATTTTGATGTTGGATAAATCAGACTTCAGCATCAAATTAGTTGAACATCGTTGGGCCAAATGTATTACCTTACCAGGGGATTATGTAGAAAAATAAATTATTTTTTAGTCATTATGGTGTTGCATTCTATGTTAGGCCGGAAAATTTTCATTCCATCTTCGTACCTTCCCAAAGCCAGAAAATTGTCACTTAGCAACATTTGCCGATGATACTGGTTTATTGACGGTAGAAAAATCTATTGAAAAATGCATAGAAAAACTTCAGGATGCAGTCACCCAAATTCACAGTTGGCCCACAAAGTGGCGAATAAAATTAAATGAAACCAAATCAATTCATGTTGATTTTACAAACAAAAATATAAATCACATACAAATAACAATTAACAACATTCCAGTACCATATTCGAATCAGGCAAAATATCTAGGTATGACACTTGATGCCAAATTGCGCTGGAAAGCACATGTTAAGAAAAAAAAAAGAACTTGAGATAAGGTATAGAAAAATGAACTGGCTAATTGGAAGGAAGTCCAATTTAACAATTCATAATAAGTTACTGCTTTATAGACAAATACTGAAACCAGTATGGACATATGGTATTCAACTATGGGGTTGTGCTAAAGAGAGTAACAATCTAGTTGTACAGAGATTTCAAAATAAAGTATTAAGAAACATTGTGAATGCACCTTGGTACGTTCGAAATAGTGACCTTCATCGAGATCTAAAAATCGAAACTGTAGCAGAGACTAAAAGTACGCAAAAAGCCATGAAGATAGACTCTATCGGCATGTGAATGTGGAAGCAATTCAGCTTCTAGACAATACTATGCTAGTTCGACGACTAAAAAGAGTGAAGCCGTTTGAGCTAGTAAACTAAGTGAATTACACATAAAACAAAATAATGCTATAAACACAACACAATTGTGAGTTACAGACTAAACAAAGCGGGGAGAACTGTTAAGTGAACCCTAAGTTTAAATCTGACTTTTCTAGTAAATTAAGTTAAAACGAAATTGCTAATTAGTCTTACTGACTAGACTGTAATAAAAAAAAACAGTGTGTTTGACAAATAAAAAAAATAAAAAATATCTTCGTACCTATAGAAGTTGTGTAACCATTGGGTTAATTCATTCTATTTTGGGAACATTTTTAAAAGTTTTTTTTTGTTTAGAAACAAATATTAATTTTTTTAAGGTGATTGGGAAAAACTCGTAATGAACACTTTCAAAAAACACGAAAAAATCAGCCGTGCGGAACACGAGGCCGAAATCAAAAGCCGACAGGAACGAGAGGCCGCAAAAAAGGCGAAAAAAGTCGAGCAGGAAAAAATCAAACCGGCAGAGATCACCGAATTGACAGACGAAGAGGCCGATAAAATGCAGAGGGAGATAGACAAACAGAAGACTAGTGCAAGTAAGTATAGACGGTGATGAGGTGTTGATTTTCGTTACTTTTGAATACTCGTTACTAATTGTTACTCGACTACTAAGTAATCATTTTATATATGGGTCAGTCTTGAAATAATGTACAGTTTCTGAATATATTTTTTGGATTTATAATCTTTTTGTTTTCTGGAGTTTTTCTTTTTATAAAATTGTTTGATAAAATACTTTTAGGTACTATGTCTGGCTAAGATCGTAAAAAATGTTTTATAGGTTTTTTACCAAAAACAAAAATTAAGGAGTCCACGGAAAAGACATTTTTAACTACAGAAGTAACTTTGGCTAAAGAATTGTAAATTGGAGAATATGTATTACTTTCAGAGCTTAATTGCGCCAAAAAAGTTGAAATGAAGAACATAGTAATTTATATACCTATATTTTTTATTTATATTAAATAATATCCACAGAAGTGGCAAAAATGTCCACGGAACGGACACAAAATAAAACATAATGGTAACACGAGTTAAAAACTACAAAACTTGCTAGGAATCTATCTAGAAAAGATGTTTAATATTATTGATGATTTATTTTAATTAAAAAGCAAAAACAATGCTGGTTGAATTCACTTCTGTTGACCTGTGTCACTTCCATGGACAACCGCTGTCCACAGAAGTGATTTTTTACCGCCAATATTTGTTTACAGAATGGAGAATGTTAGTTTAAGTTTCCTTATTTTAACAAATGAAACATTTTTGCACCATAACTTCATATAAACAAAAAAAATAAAACTGTTTTGATTCTTACCCCTTTTATAGACGGCACAGAAGTGATCACACCAGCTTGACGCAAATAATATCACAATATTTTCACTAAAAAATATGAAAAACAAAACACAGCATGACGCTACCGATCAAAAATCGAGGTTATTGGGACGAATGCGCATTAAAACATAAGAACTGGAAGCACATAGTTGCCAACATGTCGGAAATTTATTGGATTATTGTGCTGGCCACAGAAGTGACGCTGTAGTATGGATACATTTGTTTTGATGGTTTAAAAAAGGCAAAAATGACAAATAAATAATTAAAAAATACATATAGCTAATGCCTGTCATATTGTGATATGAGTATCAACCAAAATAATTTACTTTAAAAATTGAATTAATACTGAAAAATCACAAGTAGTTACGTCCACAGAAGTGATATTTACCTGCATTTTTAAATTATTTTAAATTGGGATTTTCTTTTTCCGTATATTTTAGGCAATGGTTTCTAAAGAATATTTTTAAGCAGTTTTTGATTAATTCAAAATATGGGGAAAACACCTGTGTGTACACTTTTTCAAGAATGACCCATATTCGTTGCTATCCTTACTTTGACTACTGTAACTGTATTCAATTCAATCATACAATTAGTGCAAAATTCTCAGACTGTCGTTATTTCGAAGATCATTTACTTGTAGGTATATTTTTGTTGTTGATATTATGGAAATATTTAAATGAAATTTTCAAAATGTGGGTTAAAATTTAAAAAATAAGGGTAGGAACTGTTGTGTGTACAACTTTGTTTTAAAAATCTAATGCCTTACATACAAAGAAATACATACTTAAAATCTAAAAGTAAATAAAAATAGAGACAAAAATAACAATCTTAGACGAGAACTCAAAAAATATACAAAAACTTTGGACAAAAACAACAAAAATAAAAAAATACATTCTGTATAATATGTAGATTGTAGATAATACAGTGCAAACCGACAGCCGAGGCTGAGCATTTGTCAGATTGTCACGTCCTACTTTTTCATATCGTTACCTTTTACAAATACAATTTAAATGCGTTAGTTACTCCCTGATTTTGGATTACCGACTTTTGAGTGATTACTGAATATTAAAATAATCAAAGGAATGTTTAAACTAAATTTTGTTTGTTACTTTTAGTTTCTGAGATATGGATGATTCTACCAAAAGTGGGCTGTATGGATATCATTTTTGGTCATTGCCTTTAAATAACAGTACAGCACAGTAAATAATTTTGTTTTGTTAAATTTATGTAACTAATTAGGTGTAAGCTAAGAAACATTTTTTTTCCGAATTTTAGGAATTATTGCATAAAAATTCCAGAGGGATGAGTACCAGAGGAATGAGTTTTTTAATGGTTTTCCAATTTAAATCAAAATCTATTTAGACTACTTAACTTAAGTTTTATATAAACAAAGTTCCTATACTTCGATCAGTCGAATATTTACTTACCAGAGGAATGATAATTGAAGCGTTCCTTTTGGATTTCTCTGAAAAAAACTAATTTTCTGCCGAAAATAAAAAGATCTATAACTTAAACCAAACTATAGTTGACATTATCTGTCATAACTTGTCACCCTCACAAGTAAATTAGATATCCAGGGCCGTCTCTTTCTCTAGAAATTAATCGGTGGTATTCAAAAATATTGTGTTATTAAAAATGGAGCACGTTGAAAATTGTTAAATTTTCCGGAGAAGATGTAAATTCGGATTTTCAAAAATATGACTGCAAACTTAAGTTTTATCAATTTTTTGATAAATAGTTAAGACTTGGTTAAATATTATTTATTAGGATATTTTTTTCAATCTGAGTTTTTAATATTTGGTTTGGGACTACACCAGAGGAATGAGGGATTTGCTTTGTAATAAAAAAATTTATAAACTTGCAATTTTTTTTATACATTAAACTCAAATGCTCCATAAAGAAAACATTTCGTTTTAAATCTTATAACTAAAACTATGCTTCATTTGCAGTCTGTGTTTAAAAAATATGCATTCCCAACTCCACAGCACCATTTTAGTAGAATCATCCATATAACACAAAGTTATATTTTTTCTTACAAAATGACCATTTTTTTACATGATTTTCGAAATCGACGTAAAATTTCCTTTAAAATGATGTGTCACACTTTATGTTTTTTTTTTAACCGACCCTGTAACAAAGTTAGCAATAATGCCGACTTAACTTTGAATACCATATATATATATATATATATATATATATATATATATATATATATATATATATATATATATATATATATATATATATTATATATTTCTTGTAATTTGTAGCCAGCAGCACTTCACCAACCTCCAATGGCCCAGAACCTCCCTCCTCCACATCCTCGTCATCCGCTACCACGTCGGCACCGCAGGCGGAAAAAATTGACGAGGATGAAGATGAGTCTGAGAAGGGAAAAATCAAACCCAACCAGGGCAACGGCTGTGATTTAGACAAATATAGGTTAGAAAACATTTGGAAGAAAACTGTCGTATTTATATCAAAATGCAAGGTTTTACTCAAAACCGTAAAAAAAATTCCACACCGGTGCACGGAGGTCAGCTTGTCTAATTTAGACGATTGAAACCTCAATATCGAACTATTTTCTATCATAACCACTAAGTCTTAAAAAAGTGCCCAATTACCTTATTAGTAGACCCCAATGCAGAAAATCGATCAACTAAGTCGTTGTCACTTGTTACGACAAGTCATAGGCCGTTTGATAGCCTGCATAATGATCCGCACTTATTCCGCGCGGAAAGGCGATTTTCAAAAGTGCTCTAGAGATCTGAGCCTTGAAGGGGAGAAAAACTAGAGATATCCCAAAAAAAATAACCCCAAAATTAAATTCGCCCCGCCTGGGAAAACAGAGTCTATTAAACTAAAAAACAAAGGAAAAAATCGGCAACACGCTAGAAGCTTACCTTCTGTAATTCTGCAGCAGTCCCAAAATTTCACTAGCGCCCCTTCTTGCGACTGGAATTTCGGTCTTCAACCCGAAAACACGTGCGACTTCTTTTAGTTTTTTGTCGGAAGTGAAGTCTTCATTCCCCTGTCACACACAGGGTGGCGCTTCAAACTCCCAGCGTGAGCAAAAAACGCGAATGATTTTAACAAAATGATCAGGTGATCAAAAAGAAAATAACTTTCAACAAAGAGAGAAATTATCACCTGATCGGAATTTTTCCCAAACAGGACTTTCTTTTTTGAAGGTTTTTGCAGAAAGCCCAAAAATATCAAAACAAACTTTAAGGTTAGGTTTTCCCAAAAATTCAAAACAAAACAATAAAGAAAGTTGGTAAAGCAGAGATTATATGGTGATTTCTTCATGTATATTTAAAATATGGGTTATAGTATCTTTAATTTTGACTATTAAACGATTTGCAAAGTTTCAATTTGCTTATTAAAAAAATTAGATAAAAGTTGTGTATTGATTTATTATAATTTTTCAAATATGTTTTATATATATATTGGACTGAAAAAGTCTGGATCGTTACGTATCAACTGCGTTTGTGACTTTATTATTTCAATCATGTATCAAGGGTTGTATAGATGCTAGATTCAGCTGCCGCTTCTTGCCGCTGTATTAGCTATGATTTATTGTTTCAGCGTTGGCATATAGGATTGGTCGACGTAATTTATTTAAAATGTGGCACAAAACACCGGTTTCACAGGATAAAAATCAATCCGTTTTGAACTATGTATGTGAAAATAGTGAATATAAAGACTATGATAAAGAATGTCAGTGCATGTTAAAAAATTGATACATAGTATAGCAAGATTAATAAATTTAGTTAAATTTTTATAAAAAAGCTATCGTAAATAAAAAAAGCTATAAGCTAGTTACGTACACACACTCTCAAAGTATCAATTTTTCAAGTTTTTTGCTTAAAAGGAAAAAGATGATATACAACATTATTTTTGGAGGCGACTGTACCATCTCCAGAATGCACAGTATAATAAAATAACATTTTTTAAACGCTAGTTGACATTTCCTAACTTTTAGCATTAATTTGTCAAAATTAAAACCATAAAATAATTTCGATCGTTCAGAACCGACAAGCTGACCACCGTGCGGTGGTGCTATCAAAGAACGAAAAACTATAAAAAAAAAACGTCAAATGCAAGCGCGGTACCGCTGCAGAAAAACGCGTGTGTGTACCGGCATCACGGACCGCAATTGCGGTAACGCTGCGGCACCGCGCTGCGGAAAAACGCGTGTGTGTACCGGCGCTTAATGGCGGAATAAACGCGATAATCGTTAATCTGACTTAAAAGACAATGTGTGCCGTAGGTCACGTGATGGGTTCGATGATATAGCCCGTTTCTTGTTGAGTTTATTGATTAAGTAAAGTGTGTTAGATGCTCGGTAAGATGTCTCTCTCGTACTTCAATAGGGGCTGGCTTTTAAGAAGTACTTTGAGACAGGTGGTAGAACAGTATCACAGATATTAATCAAAAAGAAGATTTAAAAAAAAATTAACACCCTGTATCTCAAAACGTTTGGACATAAACTCCATATCATAATTTTTGAGATAACTTTTTGACAGTTATCAGCTGTTTACCATAACAAATAGTATAGGCCAACGAAAAAAAGTTGTAATAAGTTGTCTCAAAAATAATGATTTATGCTCATAGGAAGTTTTCTATCACGGTGGATAGAATAGACCGGTGTTCGGATCTTATATATATACAGTGTGTCCACGTAAGTTGGCGGCATATGGGAAACTTTTTTATTATTAGCTTTACGAAAAAAAGTTATTCTTCATAAAAAGTTCTGCATGGTCCAAAACCTAAAATGCAACCATCAGATGTTAAATTTTTTCAGTCATATTACGAGGTTTGTCAAAAAATGTGATTTTTGCTCTAGAGTAAAGTACCTTTCTTTTTGACAATATCGAAAATTGTTATAAAGAAAAGATGTTTAGAATTAAAAATAGCTTTCAAATATTCAACATTGTTTATTTACATTAAAAAAATATATTTTTTTATTTAATGTGCAAACCGAGGTGCAAACTTAAATTTCCAACGTAATCGCAGAGAAAATGTAGAAAAAAATATTTTTTTAATGTAAATAAACAAGTTGAATATTTGAAAGCTATTTTTAATTCTAAACATCTTTTCTTTATAACAATTTTCGATATTGTCAAAAAGAAAGGTACTTTACTCTATAGCAAAAATCACATTTTTTGACAAACCTCGTAATATGACTGAAAAAATTTAACATCTGATGGTTGCATTTTAGGTTTTAGGCCATGCAGAACTTTTTATAAAGAATAACTTTTTTTCGTACAGCTAATAATAAAAAAGTTTCCCATATGCCGCCAACTTACGTGGACACACTGTATATATGTCGAATTTTTCACGTCACTGGTGTTCCAGCTGATTTTTGTAAACAAAAGTTAGATATGATATGAACAATAGAACAAGTAATATTTTTTGAATTTTTTTAAAACTAAGGCAATTTTCCTATTGTTTTCTGGTACATTTTCATAAAATATAATTTTCTAGAAGTATTGTCGTTATTTTTTTTTAGCCCGCTTTATTTTTTATTACACAAAACTTAAATTACAAGTCAAACTGAATGTGATCGTTTAGTATCAAAGGTGAATAGGGATGGCACTCCGGAGCAGTACCTGTTCTTTTCGGAACAGGTCTGTGCCCGGAGCAAGTCGGAACAGGTATGAATTTCCGGAACAAGCTGTTCCGCCGGAGCAGAAGTGACAAGGAAACTTCGAGAGAGCCAGAACATAACAGAAACAACTTGCTCCCTGCTTTTACGCCTGTTCCGAGTCTTCACTTCAGCTAGCTGCATCTTTCTCAGGCTCGCTACGTAACCTTTATGAGACACACACTGGGTGTATCTTCGTCCTTTTCTAAATTATTGCTTTGAAAAACGACAGAGATACACTTAGTGCGCACTGGGGCAACTCGTAGAAATTGCTGATAGATAGACAACACGCATGGTGCTAGGGTTGGCGGGGTGCGGTGTGACGTACGGCAGATTATTTTTAACAGTGGCGTTTCTTGCCGGGTTTTCTTTCGTTCAAAGCAAGGAAGTAGGAAACAATAAAAATATTTGAAATTGAATATAAAAAACCTTTAATCCAATAAAATTTACGTGAAATAAGGAAAACAGCAAAAAGTGAAGCGTTCTGTAAAAATTGCATTTCTTTTTCTATTTAAAAAAATAAAATTGTTATAAGCGACAACCAGATATAACGGTTAACACCCTGTACCTCATTTATATACCTTGTAACACCAATAACAGAGCACACGCATAGTTAGATTTCATGCAGCACATCTGTTCCTGCAGTGCAGGAACAAATTGTTCCCTTCATAAAATGCGGAACAGTTGCAATTTATTTCCCTTGAAAAGTCCGGAACAGTTTGGAGCAGGAGCAGATGTTTCGGAACAGGTCATAATAAAAATCGGAACAGGTCAGACCTGTTCCGGCAAATGTACTGCTCCGGCCATCCCTAAAGGTGAACCAAGGACTTAGGAAGTAAACAAAGATGTAAGTCAGCGGATTATTTTTGTAGCTGAAACGAACACATTATTTTCTTCAAATTTTAATTTTTGTGTAAAGAGAAATGAAGCGGGCTAAAAAAAATAACCACTGGTTGTCCAAAAAATATTATTTTATAAGAATATACTAAAAAATAGTACGAAAATTGCCTTAGTTTTCAAAAAAATCAAAAAATATTAGTTGTTCATCTCACATCTAACTTTCGTTTCTAAAAATCAGCTGGACCACCAGTGACATGAAAATTCGACATATATTTATAAGATCCGAACACCGGTCTATTCTATCCACCGTAGTTTTCTATATTGTCTTATTTTTACTTATTCAGGTGGACACAGACATTGCAAGACATCGAGCTGAAAGTTCCACTGGGGATCGACTTCCGGGCAAAGCAGAAAGATGTCGTTGTGAATTTGACAAAGAAGCATTTGACATGCGGTGTCAAAGGTAAACACGTTTTTGCCGCGCATTAACCCTCAGATGCACCGTAAGCACTTAAGCGCGATCATGGGTTTAATCGCGATTAAGTCCTTGTTGCTCACATACAAAACAACAAAGATGGAGAATGGATTAGCAAAGCCTTGTTATGGTGCATCTGAGGGTAAGTCAAGTGGATGTTGAATGATTTGAATTGAAGGTATTTGACAGAGTGTCTGCCTATTTTCTATGCCAACTTCTGGGGATGGTGGGTTATACTACGCCAAGGCCAACAAAAAAATAGAGGCCACGACGCTGAAAAAATCAGCTGTTCTCAGGGGGCGGAATTTTACATTGGGTCTTATGGGAGGTCAGACGTTTTTTTTATGATATTTTCAAAATGGCTCTACAGATTTCCGCGAAATTTCAGTGAAATATTCTCAGATACCATCCTGATATTCCACCAAACTTTTGTAAGGATGCAAGATGATGAAAAGGTTAAAATCTTCAATATTTAGCATTCCTTATTTTGAATTCAAATTAGGATGATTCTACCAAAAGTGGGCTATATGGATATCATTTTTGGTCATTGCCTTTACATAACAGTACAGCACAGTAAATAATTTTGTTTTTTTAAATTTATGTAACTAATTAGGTGTAAACTAAGAAACATTTATATTCCCGAATTTTAGGAATTATGCATAAAAATTCCAGAGGGATGAGTACCAGAGGAATGAGTTTTTTAATGGTTTTCCGATTTAAATCAAAATCTATTTAGACTACTTAACTTAAGTTTTATATAAACAAAGTTCCTATACTTATAATTTTAAAAAAATCAACAAAAATATTATACTATTGATATCAGTCGAATATTTACTTACCAGAGGGATGATAATTGAAGCATTCCTTTTGGATTTCTCCGAAAAAAACTAATTTTCTGCCGAAAATAAAAAGGTTTATAACTTAAACCAAAGTTGACATTATCTGTCACAACTTGTCACCCTCACAAGTAAATTAGATATCCAGGGCCGTCTCTTTCTCTAGAAATGAACCGGTGGTATTCACAAATATTGTGTTATTAAAAATGGAGCACATTTAAAATTGTAAAATTTTCCGGGAAGATGTAGATTCAGATTTTCAAAAATATGACTGCAAACTTAAATTTTATCAATTTTTTGATAAATAGTTAAGACTTGGTTAAATATTATTTATTAGGATATTTTTTTCAATATGAGTTTTTTATATTTGGTTTGGGACTACACCAGAGGAATGAGGTATTTGCTTTGTAATAAAAAAAATTATAAACTTGCAATTTTTTTTATACATTAAACTTAAATGCTCCATAAAGAAATCATTTCGTTTTAAATCTTATAACTAAAACTATGCTTCATTTGCAGTCTGTGTTTGAAAAATATGCATTCCCACTCCACAGCACCATTTTTGTAGAATCATCCATATATGTGATGTTCATTCAGGGCTATCAAAACGGACGGGCCACGATCCTCCACTTTGTTGACGTCACATGCGGCGCTGATTTTTTTTTGATGGTCACGTCACGACACAGCTGATTGTCTTTAAAATATTGAAGTTCGAATGACGATTCATGAATATTTGATTTTTATTAAAATAAAGTCGGTTTTAAGATTGTTTTTGCTATATTCTTGCAGAACAATTTTTTTAATGTATAGTAATGCTTAATTATTCAGAGCCGCTTCATTAGCTCACACAAAAATTAAATTTAAAGCAGAAGCGAATATGACAAACACAGACTGCAAATGAAGCATAGTTTTAGTTATAAGATTTAAAACGAAATGATTTCTTTATGGAGCATTTGAGTTTAATGTATAAGTTTATAATTTTTTTTATTACAAAGCAAATACCTCATTCCTCTGGTGTAGTCCCAAACCAAATATAAAAAACTCATATTGAAAAAAATATCCTAATAAATAATATTTAACCAAGTCTTAACTATTTATCAAAAAATTGATAAAATTTAAGTTTGCAGTCATATTTTTGAAAATCTGAATCTACATCTTCCCGGAAAATTTTACAATTTTAAATGTGCTCCATTTTTAATAACACAATATTTGTGAATACCACCGGTTCATTTCTAGAGAAAGAGACGGCCCTGGATATCTAATTTACTTGTGAGGGTGACAAGTTGTGACAGATAATGTCAACTTTGGTTTAAGTTATAAACCTATTTATTTTCGGCAGAAAATTAGTTTTTTTCGGAGAAATCAAAAAGGAACGCTTCAATTATCATTCCTCTGGTAAGTAAATATTCGACTGATATCAATAGTATAATTTTTTTGTTGATTGTTTAAAAATTATAAGTATAGGAACTTTGTTTATATAAAACTTAAGTTAAGTAGTCTAAATAGATTTTGATTTAAATTGGAAAACCATTAAAAAACTCATTCCTCTGGTACTCATCCCTCTGGAATTTTTATGCCATAATTCCTAAAATTCGGGAAAATAAATGTTTCTTAGCTTACACCTAATTAGTTACATAAATTTAACAAAACAAAATTATTTACTGTGCTGTACTGTTATTTAAAGGCAATGACCAAAAATTATATCCATATAGCCCACTTTTGATAGAATCATCCATATGTTCAGTCTGGAAAAAAGCGGTAAAGCAGAGCTGCGCGGACGCCACTGACATTTTTGCTAAAAATTGTGTTTATTTTGCAGGCCAACCTCCAATAATAGACGGCGACTTTCCTCACGAAATTAAACTCGAAGAATCCACTTGGGTGATCGAGGACGGGAAAGCTCTCCTGTTCAACTTGGAAAAAATCAACAAAATGAATTGGTGGAGCAAACTAGTCACCACAGATCCCGAAATCAGCACCAAAAAGATCAATCCTGAACCGTCGAAGTTGAGCGATCTTGATGGGGAAACTAGAGGTAATAAACCAACATGCATCGATTTTTACCTTCCTAGCCCGCGCAGCAATGACTAGAGAAGGTATTGTTTTTGAGATAATGCCAAAAATGTGTTATTTGGGTGTATGTACAAAAGGTCGAAAAAAATAAGGTCGAAAGTACAAAAGGTCGAAAGTACAAAAGGTCGAAAGTACAAAAAGTCGAAAGTACAAAAGGTCGAAAGTACAAAAGGTCGAAAGTACAAAAGGTCGAAAGTACAAAAAGTTGAAAGTACAAAAGGTCGAAAGTACAAAAGGTCCTGGAGGAAATGCAAGAGTTCAGAAAATAGCGGATCTAAAATCAGTACTCTCCTGACTTTTTTCCCGGGATCCTAGAGGGTGTGGAACCGAACCTAACTGAACCGAACCGAACCTAACCTAACCTAAATCAGTACTCTCCTGATTTTTTTCCCGGGATTCTAGAGGGTGTGGAACCAAACCGAACCTAAACTTACTTTCGACCTTTTGTAGGTTAGGTATATATATATATATATATATATATATATATATATATAGGTATCAGCTTTGTCATGAATCCATTTATTTTTAACAGGTATCGTGGAAAAAATGATGTATGACCAAAGACAGAAAGAAATGGGCCTTCCAACCAGCGACGAACAGAAAAAGCAAGATGTTGTAAAGAAGTTCATGGAACAACATCCAGAGATGGATTTTTCCAAATGTAAATTTAATTGATTCTTTTTCATTATAAATTATTATTATTTCCCCATATATTTATTTGGAAGCATTTACATATAGTAAGTTGTTTGTTTGAAAAACACTTTTGCACAAAGTTCGATGCACTTATAAACACATACAAAATGTTAGAACTGCTAATATTTCATTTTTCAGTTGTTTTTTTAATGTTTGGAGTTATTATTATGCAAATAAAGTTTTTTTTGTATTTCTTCAGTAAATTATGTTGTTCTTTGCCTTTATTTTGTAACCCGAGGCCTTGCCCAAGGCTTAGATCCCTTAACCCCTTAAAGGTCAGTTCAGCCTCATAAATTACATTAGATTAAATTAAATTAACTTACATTCACTTACCCTAAGCCAAATTAGACTAAAAGCCTTTTTCCTCGAGGTTACTAGTCACTCATTTAAGTTACTCCAAATGACGTCACGGTTACTCGGAGTAACCGCTGTATGACGTCAGACAGTCAGCTGTGGATGACATTTCCAATTGTTTGTTTTTGTTTTTACCAGGAGCTTCCGAAATGCAGAAAATAATTCATTGTTTCCACCAATGCATGCCCAACCCGATTCAAAAAACGTATCACAGGACATGGATTTACACCAGTTTTAAATGCAGCGTTACCTGATGCGTTTTTTGAATCGGGGTGGAAACAGGGTGCTCCTTTGGTATTCTGTGGTAAGGCCGCAGTACCACAGAACACCAAATGCAGTACATTTTAAGACTAGTTGCAGTTGAATTGATATAGGACCAACTTCAACGGATGTGCTTCATTTTCTACCGTTACCAAACATAATTCGTTGGTAATATATATATTAAAATCATTGAGTTGTATAACGCCCTGTAGGGTATAGAAGTCAATGATTAAAATCAAACATTTTGAAAAAAAAAACAAAACAAAACGATCTTAACCTCAAAATATTTCAGCAACCACGTCTGCTAGGCTGGTTACACTGTGTGGTTACTCGTGACGTCATAGTTAGTGTTACTCAGCGAAGAAAAACAGAAAAAGAGTAACCAGGTTACCTGGTAACTTGTAGTTACTGCGAGGAAAAAGGCTTTAAGTTAAGAGGAAATTTTCTCGATTTTTACAGTTTTTCTGAACTTAGGAACCATCTTAAGTAAAAAAACAATATTTTTTTCACAAAAAAATCTCTTAAGTTAGTCTAATTTAGCTAAGGGTAAGTTAATTTAATATAAAGTAATTTATGAGGCTGAACTGACCTTAAGTTTCAAATAATTTAAGAATGGTCTCTAACCCCTAGATGCACCATAACAAGGATTAGGCAATCAATTCTCTCTCTCTCTTTGTTGTTTTGTATCCCCTAGATGCACCATAACAAGGCTTAGCTAATCCATTCTCCCTCTTTGTTGTTCTGTATGTCAGGACTTAATCGCCATTAAACCCATAATCGCGCCTTTAAATGCTTATACTCCATATCATAATTTTTGAGATAACTTTTTGACAGTTATCAGCTGTTTAACATAACATTTTGATAGCCCTGCAAATAGCATAGGCCAACGAAAAAAAGTTGTCTCAAAAATACTGGTATGAACTGTACAGTGTATCTGGTAAGTATTTAATTGAAACCCTAGGACAGGGTTGCCAGACGTCCCGCCGTAGGGGGGACGGTCCCGCTTTTTTTTTAATCCTATGAAAGTCCCGCTTTTTATGCAAATTGTCCCGATTTTCCCGCTTTTTTTTCAGTTCTGTCCTATTTTTTTACCTGTCTGTATCTTCTTATATATTACTTATAAATTTTATTTAAAAAAAATTGTGTGTGCTTAAGACCACACGGCAGAAGTGTAAACTTCAACAAGGCGAAATTAATAATACGAAATACAAGATTTTTTGCGTTGTATATTGACAAAGTAATATAAAAGTAATAACATTTAAATAATTATAATTGGGTATAAATTACTCTGGTCAATTTTGCTCTGAGTGGCCTTCATCTGCATCATCATATCACTCTACTGACTGTTCCTCTCACAGTTAGTCGACTCGAGCCGACTTCACCCGAATCAGCGTTACATAGCCGAGCGTGACGGCTCAGTTCAATTCAGTACACACAAAAAGTGCTACACGCGCCTAAAAAATTTACACATCAACAAACAATTGAAGAGGAATGTTTTACTTTTTCGTTTAAGTAACTTTCTGATTTTAGGACAGATATTTCTTATCTATACATACTTATCTTATGTGTTCGTTCATATTTGTTTATTTTAAATAATATTCACAAATCACTAAAAGAAATTACAGATCATATATTTTATTAGATGATAATGAAGACAATGGAAGTTTGAAACACAACTTAATTTAAAAGCTTTTCACCTCTTCAATTAAAAACAAACTCACTAACTTTAAATAGGTAGGTATAACATTTAAATTTTAAAATTAAATTATTGAATGTATTTTGGAAACATAAAGAAATAAATACACCATTTGGTTCCTAAAAGACTCCTACACTAACTTTATGTTAAAATCGATGTAAATTTTTAGTATCTATTTTAAATTTTTGTGTTTACGCATTTACTTAATTTGTCCCGCTTTTTAATTTGAAAAATCTGGCAACCCTGCCCTAGGAAAACAAGTGTGATTTTTCATTGTGATTTCATAGATAAAAGGCGAAAATTGCTAATGTAACATTAAAATGAATCTTACCAAAATATCTTCATGGTGATTCTCAATTTTGACCTCTTCCTGCAATCCATTTTCATCTTTAATGACTGTAATCACATCCATCCTGCCTGAAAAAGATAAATTTGTATTTAATGTCATAAAAAAATTAATAAACTTTTTTAAAATCTATCAAACCAAAATTTTTTCGCGCCTTTTGCTAGGGAAATCCCACAAGAAAAACGAAAGAAAATAAGGTCGACGACCAGCATCGCATCTTCCTTGCACTTCATTTGGCCTACCATATTGGGTAAAGGTTTGGAATTTTCTGACCTATTTTTCACTTTATTCCGCCTCTAGACTCACCCTTGGATATTTATAAACCTATCTTTAAAAGAGTCACTGCATGACGAACACGTAAAACGCGCGTATTTATCACAAAACAACCCGAAACTTAAAAAAATTGCCCCCGAAACGTCGACAACCCACCTAGCACCACGAAGGGGACGAAAACAAAAGATGGCCGCTGAGTTGGCCAACAAAAGAAAACCCGCCTACAGTGAAAGCTACATCAAACGCTGGCGATAATGAAAGCGTTTTTTTTAAAGTGATGTCAGAATTGTCAAAAACATATGTTCGTTCGGCAAATATTTTGTCATTTTGAATTGAAAGTACAATTTTTTTTAGATTTTGTGCAATCACGGAACTGACTGACCATTAATTTATTTATTTAAACTTTTGTTAATAAGTAATGTCCTCGAGTTCGAATTTGCTGCCTTATTTGGAAGCAGTAATGTAGTTTTTTTAAATTAAAAAATCGTAAATAAAAATTGTTTCAATTCTTTGTACTAAACAGGTAAGCTTTTGTATATAAATCTAGGCTTAATTTTCATTGGCATTATATTCAACGGATATAATTTAATATTAAATAGTAAAAATTTTAGTGCACCTATCTGCTTGTCTATGAAATAAATACTGTTAATGTAGTTGGAGGGTGTTCTGAGGGGTGGTTTCTTGAACTTATTTTATGTCTAAGTTCATATCAACATAGGCTTGAAGTGTATTTGCGACGGTTATGGAGAAAAGAATCATCCTGTACAATGTTTTTATTTTTTTGCTCAAACACAGTTGCAGTTGAGGGACCAAAATGGTTATAAATAAAACAAAGAATTTGTATTTTAGAATCTATCAATTAATTGGTAACAAAGTGTTTGCAGATCTATATTTATGGGAACTTTAAGTCTTGACATGATGACTGCCCAGCTGGTCCTATGGGACAAGCCTAAATTCCTTTTGTAAGGCCACAATTGTTAGGGTTGACCAGGGTAAATGTAAATGATTTTGACCATTTTGGGAAATTTCAGATTTAAAATAAAAAAATAGACACTCCTGTTTATAAGAGAAATTATACAAAAATTTTGTGGTAATATTTGGACATTATCCTTTGTTCTAAGAACAAAAATAACAAAAAAACAAAAGCACTTTTAAGAAAAAAAATGTTTAAAAAACTGTCATATGTTTACATTTATCCCAACAAACTGGGGTAAATGTAAACTGGTATTTTAGCTCATCTTTGTCACAGATATCTTGCCCTGGCCACTATTTTGCGGCTGGGAATAGTGGAATCTAAGGAATTCCTTTGACCATTGAGCTGATGAAATATTACAGATATTGGAACATTGTAGAAACTTTGAGCTTTACAATATGTTTTATTCCTGTTTTGCACATCAGCTATAGCATTCAGAAAATCCTCCTTTTACAGTATGATGGCTCATTTGTCTTGCACCCATATTTTTGAGGCATCTGGAATTAAATTATTAATTATTTTAGCTATGTTTACAATTACCCCTAGGCAAATATTGCTGGGGGTAAATGTAAACATGATAATAATAATTTATTTTGTTGATATTATGCAATTAAACATGTTTAAACAAATAAAATAATGCATTGTGTTACTAATAATTACTTTAGTTTAAAACTTACCTTGCTGACAAAAAAAATACTGACAGATTTCAGTGTCTCTGAAAAAATTAAATATGGTTCATTTGCAGAGGTGCATCTGAACTTATCACCACACTAAACCAAACTGAAGCTAATTTTCATTGCCACTAACTGTCAAGGAATGATGGTATTAGAATTGGCGCCAATATCGAATTTAGAGGCAAATTAAAAATTTTTATTAGAACTGTTTACATTTACCCCAGTCGACCCTACACTTAAAAGACCAACACAGACTCAGAAATAATATTTTTTATTGGATGGCTGCAGTCAATGTGTTAAAATAAGCTAAAAAATCCCTCTTCCTAATTTTTTAAAATATTTACACCCTGTATAAAATAATGTAGCAAATTCTATAAAATACTATAATTAGATAATAAGACATTTTTCTAGTTTTTATTATGAAATATTTATGAAAAAAATCAGTAATTATTTGATTTATTTATGTGTTTATCTTAATCCTACATTATGATAAATTAAAATTTTGATAACAGAAGGATTTTTTGGTCAATAATAGCATTTAAAATAGTTGAAAGTGATACAGTAGGTGCAAGTTAAACATGTTTTTTTTACTAAATAGCTTGTGGTAGTGGATAGAACAATATTGTTGTGTGACTTTGTAACAGATATTAAACCCCTAAAACCCCAAAGCAGAGACTTGTATTTATCTCAAATAGTTTTGGAGTTAATGTTAATACATTTATTGTGTTTATGGGTCTTTTTCAACATGTCTGACATGGTCACTCCTAGTTTAAAACATTTTGATTGAATTAGAAAGTCAACCTTTTTAAATAATTATTGATTACTGGATATACAGGGTGTTTCAGACCACCCGCACACGCCGATTATTTTAAAAGGGATAATTATTTTTAAACATTTTTAAATCACAATCAAGGTAGTGAAATGGGCTCTTTCTGATGATGTAGGTTTTAAGGTCCTTTTGTTTTTTTTAATGGAACATGTTATTTCTGATTGCGGATTTCAATTCTGCGCGGAAAAATTAAAACGTTTTATTCGAAAACTTTTCCCAAAAATGCTTTTTTAAACCTCAAAACTGATATTAAATTATTTCGCAGTTATAACAAAAAAAAAAACGGAAAGTAACCAAAGTCTAAATTAAATGACACAAGACAAAAACAATCTTTTCAATGGAAATGTGTCATTGAGTGTCAACAAGTTTGGAAAGTAAATATTTTGGTTACTTTCCGTTTTTGTTTGGTTATAACGGCGAAATAATTTAATCCGCAATCAGAAATAACATGTTCTATTTAAAAAAATCAACGTCGAGCGGAATTTTGACACTTCCTGTGAGGCTAGGACCTTAAAACCATCAGAAATAGCCCATTTCACTACCTTGATAGTGATTTAAAAATGTTTAAAAATAATTATCCCTTTTAAACTAATCGGCCTGTTCGGGTGGTCTGAAACATCCTGTATATGGTCAAGGGTTTTCATATTTTCTTTCCAAAAGTAACAGACATTTTGTCGAAATTGAATAAAAATTCAATATCTAAGAAATTTGTTAAGTGCTTATAAACAGTTTCATTATTAAGACAAAAAATCTAGACAACCAATTAGAGTACCTGATAAAATAAATAATGGGCAGACTGGTTTAACAGATAGGACAAATGAAAGACCTTAAAATAATGGAGTGTTCATTAAAAAACACATACAGTACAACTTCAGTAATCCTGACACATATCATTCCGGTCAATGCCGGATTATCGAGGTATCCAGACTACTGGGACTATTAATTTTTTTATAAAATTCGCAAAATTTCATACTAAAATACCTTTATTTCATAAAAGTGTTTATAAAAAAAAGGTAAAACTTAAAAAATCATTCCAATGTTATAAAAATATAAAACTACAAAGTTCCTATGTAGATACATACATACCTATGTATAACTTAAACTGCATAAGTATAACTTAATCTATTTTTTTTTGAAAAAAAGTGTCTAACTAAGTTTGAATACTCTTGTTTTTAGCTAGTTTTAACGCTTTTTCCTTTAGCCCTTTGAGTAGCATTATGTCCTCCACTGGAAAATCATTTTCCTCTGCCCATTGAATGGATACTGATAACGACCTCGCAGCATCACCGTGCTTTACTCTCTGCACCATTCCTCCTTCAATGTCTGATTCGCCGAATTCATTCTGTTGGTCTTTGTTAACTATTGCCTCGTTTATTATGTCTTCTTCTGTTTGGTCTACAATAGTGTCTTTTTCTCCAGTCGCCAACTGCATAATATCATTACTACTTAAGTCATTACCTGGATCTATGATTTTCAATGAAACTGTAATGGCCTTAAGGTCTGACTCATTTACAACGCAAAGTCTCTTTCGTAGTTCCGAAAGTGGAAGATTCTCTTCAACAGACTCCGCGTCCGCTAACACCTCTGTACCGCGAATGGGCTCAGTCCATAATGCTCCCTAGCTCTTTTGAATATTTCTTTGAGAGATTGATGTCCAAGCAAAATCCAAGTTATCTAGTACCTACATCTTTTAAGTTGTATTCTTTCAACATCTTTACCATAACTGCTCCTTCATTTGATATGACTTGATTGAGCAAGCGCTTTCTGTATCCCACCTTTATGTTTTGAATCAAGTTTTGGTCCATTGGCTATAGTACTGCCGTGCAGTTAGGGGGCAAGAACATAACTCTAAAGTCTGAATCAAATTTTATTTCTTCCTCTGAAGGATTAATTTAGAAATGCCTACAATTATTACGTCGCGTGAAACTTGTTAAGACAGGAAAATTATTGTTATGTTTCTTAGACTAGTTTTACATGCAATATAGGCTAGGTTCTTTCACGATTGGCTAAACGTTTTAACGTCCGGTTTAGAGAGGTAAAATTTTGAAAATGTCCGGTTTATAGAGCAATCCGGATTACTGGAGTGTCCGAACTACTGAAGTTGTACTGTACATACACACTTATTTTTTACTCGTGACCACAGTGACCACCTCAGGAAACTTAATCTGAAGAATATTATTTTATTGTAAAAAAGAAAGAAAAAATGATTTTGATTCCGAAATATAAACCACATTTTTGACATTTTGCCATCTACAAGAAACATATATTAATAATTAAATTAATTAAAGCAAAATTTTTTAAATAGTTTTTTTTTCAGACACCCTATATACTCTTATAGCTTTACTGTTTGCCTCAAAATATGTTTGTAGTATTTTTGGCATATTTTTAATGAAATATACAAAAATCAGCAAAAAGAAAATGTGCCCTAATATACTGTGACAGTTACAATTTGATTGGTTATACTTTAAAAGAACAGAAGAATTCTTATCTTTTTTTATTACATACACAATCAAATGACTATTTTGCCGATCCATCTCTTTCTTGGCACAGTGTTGCCAACTTAATTACATATATTTAAACAGTTCACTTAATAAAAAGGTGGTGAATTTACAGGTCTACATTTTTGACACAAAAGTCTGTCAAGTGCACTATTAGATTTCAATGAATTGGCAGATATTGATAAAATTTTGTGTAGATTTTAAGAACAACACAGCTTTCCTAATTTGCGGGGGTTAATATAACAATTTAGGATGTCCTGTACATATAATGTATGTAAGGTAAAATGTTCAGTTACTGTTGTTATAAGCCTTAAATTATATTTAATGATGTCAACTAGTAAATCAGAGTATATGGTGACCTTGTACAAATTTACACAGTAATATTTAGATTCTTTTTGAATGTTGACCTGTGGACACCATGTTTCTGATTCTGATGAAAAAAATAAGGGAAGTGCATTTTTTAAACTGTATAACTTTTTTGTTTTTGAAATTATTCTAGTGATTTTTACACAGGAAAATACAGGAAGGACTGAAAAATACTGTTTTTGCATTTATATCTTAATTTTATTTTATATTACCTAACAAAATGTGAATATCAATCACCTGGATAAATTATAAATACATTTTTAAAATATTAATACCTTTATAATACCCATCCATTATAACAGCAGGACAACATATTAAATTTTCTGAACCTTTTGATAAAAAAAAATATATATATATATATATATATTTTTTTTTTAAAAGTATTGTCCTAATATCAAAAATTTAATGTGTTCTGAATATATGAATCTTGAAATATTTTAACAGTTTTGTTTTTAATAACTCATAATAAAAATAGTTATTTAAACAACAAGGTTTGAAAACGACTCTTTGCACACGATCGAGACAATTTGGTAGACCGAGCCGAAGGCGAGGTCTACAAGTCGAGGGAGTGTGCAAAGAGGTTTTCAAACGAGTTTTTTACAATATTTTTTATACGACTGCTAATAAAGAAAGAAAAATCTAATTTTAATTTAACTTGTTTTTATTTCCGACATTTTTACAACAAAACTTTAAAAATTCAACAATTTTTTGACGTATCTAATCAACAAAACATACGAGCAGTGACGGTTGCTACGGAATTAAGCCAACTTATATTGATGGGTGACAACAACAAAAATCACAATGACGGGAGACCCGTATGCAGAAATGACATAGACGTGCGCAAAAATGACATAAGCGTGTGCAAAACGTTTTGCACACAGCATGCGCAAAATGCCATTTTCAGATCGTGTTCTCCGTGCGCAAAACCCCCTTTAACAAAACAGTCGTATAAAAAGTAATTTAAACAAAAAAATTATCAATACTGAAATTGGCAATAAATCTTATTTCTTATTATGTTGACATTGCCAATTTATCAGGAAGTGTTGGACATAAATTTTGCAATTTAACAAAGGATTTTTACTTGAAAACTAACAAATTTATGATGTTTTTCTTCAATTTTTAGCCTTAAGGTTGGGCATTTTACCTTATATGTATGTTTATAAAAATAAATTAAAATGGATTTTACCATTCTATCAAAACTCTATATGTGTTTGATCGTTCCCGATTTAGGGGCCTTAATTTCGAGGATGCTGGGCCGAGGGGGCGGCGACCGGGACCGGGGCTCCTACGAAAAACTGTCGATTCGTGACAGCGCCAGGTCACTCAAAAAATACGGCAGCACCAGCAGCAAAGCAAGCACCAAAAACGAGACATACGTCAAGCATTTCGTCAGCAACAGTGATACTCTGCAAGGGATTGCGCTTAGGTATAACGTTACGGTGAGTATCATGTTTTAATAGACACTTAATATAGTCCATTTAAAATCAAGGTAAAAGGTCCTGAAATTGCGAAACGGATGAGACCACTTGTCCCCTACGTATTTTGGGCCGCTGATCACGAAAATGAGGGTTAAAGCTATCGCCAGTGGTTGGACCACCCTTAAAAATGCAAAAAACACCCCTAAATATTTTTTTTTTCGAATATTTTCGTTATTTTGCAAATTTAGTCATCCTATATGTTTTTGGGGGCGGTGATTACGAAATTGAGGGTGAAAACTTGCATTACAGTGTGGAACCACCCCTAAAATTGGGGAAAAAACACCCCGAAATGGGGGTGTTTTTCGACTAAAAGTGTTTTTTTGCCAATTAAGACATCTAATATGTTTTTTGGGGCGCTGATTAGGAAAATGATGGTTACAACTTGCCCCAATGCTCGAACCACCCCCAAAGTCTATAATCTTGTGAATGGTTTTAAAGTCAATATTCCCTTCTGTTTAAAGCCTTCTATGTAACAAAAAAAAACATAGTAAATATTTGCAAAAAAGTTTCACGGGCAAGACCTCAGAGGTAAAGGTAGCTCGGGGACGCGTTTCTGCCTCATTAGGCTTCATTCAGCCCGAGCATAAGGTAAGTAAAAACAAAAAATGATGCAATTTTTGTGAAAGAAAAAAATATTTATTACTTCATTTTTAATTTTCTTCATAGCCTCCTTGATTATTAATACAATTTTGAATAATTCTTACAAATTGTCTGTGGATAGAGTTCGCAAAATTTTCGTTAAGATCAACAATTGTTTGCTCTATTTTCTGTTGTAAAATTGAAAGTGTTTGCGGCCTGTTATAATACACCTTATTTTTTAGGTAGCCCCACAAAAAAAATTCGTTACTGGCCGGATATTTTGTGGGGGGGGGGGGTTCTATAGTTATTAACAGGGAGTTCTTCTAAAAGCTCTTCTATTTCATTTTGCAACAAATCATGGTACTTTTCTCCGGTTAAGTTATCGGCAGATTTAATTTCTTTTTTACTGGTATTGCCTTTTCCCTAATATGGGGTTGTAGGAAACCCTGTTTTTAAGATATTATGGCAAAATGTTTATCGCGGCATAGGCACATGGCACATTATATATCTTTAAAATCAGAGAGAAACAAGGGATCCAAAAATACAGGGGCGGCTCATCCATAGGAGGGCTGGTGCGCGCGCACCCCCAGCAAAAACAAGAAAAAAAAATAAATACAAACTATTATTAAATAATTACTTTTGTTTTTTATTTATTTTTTAATGATCCCGATCCCGCTAGTGGCATCTATCGGCCATTACCGGAAGTAATTAATATCTTTTCGACTTGACGCTTGCTGCTGACGTGGCCTTCGATCGCCTCACTTAAATCTAGAGATATGAGAGGGCGGGCTTGAATCTGGAGGTGCGCGTGGATTCGGCGTTCCTCTTTAATCCAATTTTTGCCACACAATTGGATCGGAAATGCTCGGGATATCGGCCGAGAAAAGGGCGAGGTGTGCGCTAAATCAATACACACTTGCATCGTTTTTTTATAGTTCTCAGCTGATTACTGTTTATATTATCGTTAGTATGCGTGTATTGGGCGTAATTAAAATTTATTTACGCAGTTTTTAAGTGAATTTTATGCTGTTTTCGGCTTCTTGTTTGTAATTTTTGGGTTAATTATTATCTACAAGTGTCGAATATGTCTGAGGCAGTTATAAGTTCGGGTTCGGGTAATCCTGGAAGTAATTCAAGACTTAATTGTGTACAAAACATTATAGCAAGCTTTTCCTCCTTTACTTTAAATCAAAAAATTGAAATTAAAAGATTAGGAAGGCCGACTCCAGAACTAGAATTATCGCAAACGTGCTCTAAAAGAAAAGAAGGTAGGAATTTTAAAAGATACTTTAGAAAAGATATTTACCAAAAAAACAACTGGATTTGTGGATGTGATGTTACAAACTCGTTATTTTGTTTTCCATGCTTATTATTTTTCAATGCAAGCATGGATAAAAGCATAGGGGAAACTGACTTAAATCATCTACAGGCAAAAATTAAAAAGCATGAATTTTTTAATCAACGTATACGAACATTACAATATGAAATGGTATTTGAATCAAAAGCTACGAAAAAACGGTTTTGTACATTGAATTAATGTTATCCATCGTTGGCTAAAAACTAATATGTATGTATACTGTAGGTAATTTTAGCTCACACATATACTATACTAGAGTAGTGTGAGCTATGGTGATCCTAATTTTTTCGAGAAAAAAAAAGTTGCTCCGATTTCAAAAATTTTTATATAGCTTTGCGTTTCAGATGATTTTGAAACTTTTTTGTTGCGCCGTCTGTCTGTCTGTCTGTATGTCTGTCTGTCTGTATGTCTGTCTGTAACGACCAACGCGCATAACTCAAAAACCGCTTGGCCGATTTTGATGAAATTTGGTACCTAGGCTGGGTCTTGGGTCGAGATGGTCCCATTTAAAACACAAACCAAATAAAAGGGTGGGGGTAGATTTAAAAAATTAGAGTTTATGTGAAAATATGGCGCGTGTGATATCAAACGAAAGGTAATTGAGTCCGGAGTTTAACAAAATACATTTTAGTTTTTGTTTCTTTTTAAGGGTGGGGGTAGATTTCAAAAATTTGAGTTTAAGTCAAAACATGGCTTGTGTGGTATCAAACAAAAGGTAATTTAGTCTGGAGTTAAATAAAATATATTTCAGTTTTTATTTATATTAGCTCACACGTACACTATAACTATAGTACCTAGTGTGAGCTTAGGGGCCCATATATTGGCAGAGTATTTTTTTGTGTAGGCATATTTTTATTTATTGGAGACCTGCTTTTTTTTACTTTGACAATCTTATTACCTAGTGGGCACCATAAGTTCTTTTATTTGGCTACAAATAAATATGCAAATTTTTTTAACTTTATTTATTTTAAATTTATTTCGACTCACTTATTTTAGCGCACACCCATTCTTATACTTCACGAGCCGCCACTGCAAAAATATAATAAATTACAGTGTTACGATTAAATTAGAAAACTTAGAATTTAATATTATTGCCGGAAAATTCTTAAAGTTCTTACAAAAACATGAAAGGTTTGTTGTATCATTTATGTAGCTTTAAATCTAATAAAAAAGTAAAATTCAATATTATTTTTTGGCATCCTACTGAAATATACGGAAAAACCTTAAACTTATTTTTTTTTTTTAATAATAATTTGTCTAAAATATACAAGATCGTGTGCGTATCAAATCTCAATAGTAAATATTGAATTTTTAAATTTGAACAACATAAATCAAGATAATGTATTGTAATGATCAATGGATATACGGGGTACTTCAAAAACACATTTTATTTAAGATTTATGAGACCTTAAATTTTTTTTGTTGTATTTTTATTGAAAAATAAAGAAATTCTCGGATTTTCCCTGTTCTAATGGAAAAAGTTATGTTTTTATGCCCTGAAGAGTTTTTAAAAGTTAAATTTTGCTAAACTAAAAAAATAAGTTATATGTCTGGGGGTGATTTTTTATAATTGCAAGATCGCTATAACTCGGTTATTATTGGGAGTAGAAAGTTCAAACAAAAACTGTTCGGTTTGGTAAATTATGGCCACTTTAGACCCACCATTAGTATTTTTTATAGGTTATAATATACAGGGGGCGACAATCAGATCAATTTTTTTAAAGAGAACACCCTATATATTTTTGTATTTTTAAGTTCCGCAAAAAATTAGCTTTACAGATATATGTTACACTATGGCTCTATCTTTGTTAGTTTTCGAGATATTGACGATTGAAATTTCGAAAATTAGCAGATTTTAAATAGGTATACGGTGCGAAGTATTTAACGTATAGACTGTAAATAACAAACTGAAACAATATTGACTGACAGTTTGATAAATATAAATAATCATCTTTGTCAATTTTCATAGAAATTTAAAATCAAAAGACGACAATTTTTTAAATGTTTTAATTGTTTTAAATCCATAAATAAATAAAAATTAACGTAACAAATGTTCAAACCTATCACCATTGACTTCAATACATTTTTGAAACCGGTCTCTTAAATTATTTATTGTTCTGGTTATTAAATTAGAAAAATGTTCATTAAGCTCATTGACAGACAGTGATATTAATTCTCTGAGCTCTCGAGTATTCCTCGCTTCTAATCTGTAAACTTTATCTTTAAGGTGACCCCATAAAAAAATGTCTAAAGGAGTTAAATCAAAACTGTTGGGTGGCCAGCGTATTGTGCCGTTTTTCCCAACCCATTTATTAAAATTATTATTTAAGAATTCTCGAACTTCATGAACATTATGAGGAGGAGCCCCATCCTGCTGAAAAATCAATCTTCTTCTTTGATTCAGTGGCAAGTCATCCAAAAAATTTTCTAAGTAATTTTGTAAAAAATTTAAATAAATTTGTCCCGTTAAAGAGTGCTCAAAAAAAAAAAATGGCCCAACAACACGGTCGTTCAGTATGCCACACCAGACATCCACGGATTGTCTTCCCTGTCTTTTAATTTCTTTTACAAAATTAGGATTAGTCGTGGATCATAGTCTGCTATTCTGTCTATTTGGTAGACCACAAGTTGTAAACCGACTCATCCGACCACAAAATGTGATTTAAAAAACGGGGTTCTGCGTTTAGTCTTTCATGCATAAAGTGACAAAACTCTACCCTTTTTCTTTTCTGATCGGGTGTTAGGCCTTGAAGTTCTTGTTGTTTATATGCCCAATAAGAATTTGTTCTTAGGACACTTCTTACTTTGGTAAAAGACGTCAAGCGTTCCTGTCCTTCTTGCACTAATGCGGAAGATACTTTTCTTATAGAAATTTGTGGGCTTTCTTGAAAATGTAGTAAAATATTTAAATTAGTCTCTTCGTTTGGGCGAACAACTCGTTTTTTTCGTTCCACAGACGATGTTTCACGAAATTTTGTATATATCCTAAGAATTGTGGATATATTAGGACATTGTCGGGCTGGATACAGTTCTCGATATTCTCTCGCAGTAGCAGTGGCATTTTTATTATTTTTCGCACATAATAAAAGTATCTCTTGCTTTTCTGCATTGGAATAAAGCAACATTGTTGATAAATATTTAAAATTTGGCACTGACAATGTCATTAGGTATCCACACATCTTAATATTGTTTGTGACTTGTCACAGGAAATACTCCGCACCGTATTTAAAATTTGCTAATTTCCGGAATTTCAATCGTCAATATCTCGAAAACTAACAAAGATAGAGCCATAGTGTTACATATATCTGTAAAGCTAATTTTTTGCGGAACTTAAAAATACAAAAATATATAGGATGTTCCCTTTTAAAAAATTGATCTGATTGTCGCCCCCTGTATATTATAACCTATAAAAAAATACTAATGGTGGGCCTAAAGTGGCCATAATTTACCAAACCGAATAGTTTTTGCGTGAACTTTCTACTCCCAATAATAACCGAGTTATAGCGATCTTGCAATTATAAAAAATCACCCTGTAATGGTCGATGGATATACGGGGTACTTCAAAAACACAACATTTTATTTAAGATTTATGAGACCTTAAATTTTTTTTGTTGTATTTTTATTGAAAAATAAAGAAATTCTCAGACTTTCCCTATTCTAATAAAAAAAGTTATGTTTTTATACCCTGAAGAGTTTTTAAAAGTTAAATTTTGCTAAACTAAAAAATAAGTTATATGTCTGGGAGGGGGCAACGGGGGGCCCCTGTGCCCCCCTTGGATCCGCCAATGCGCGGTTGCAGGTTGGCCACCGATGCTATAATGAAAACACTTTGTATGTTAGTTCGATGCATAAAAGGGTATGCAATGCATTTATGATCACCCTGTATATTTTTTATTAAACCTGAACGTGTGTATGTATACATTATTAAGAAGTTTAAAAATTTAGTCACTTAAAAAAATCTCACATGATCTGTGTTTGATGTGAAATAAATTATACCTAGGTACCTAATTTTTCAGAGAACAAAAAGTTTATCGTTTGTTTTTAACTATAATGTTAATGAGATTTACAAATAAGCTAAAAAAATATATTGCCTATTCTGATTGGAAAAATCGAATGAAAAAAACTTCTACTACAATGTCGATTTAGAAAGTTTTTTTACGTTGTCCGACGCCTATTCTCCACCTCCTTCGATCCTGACAATCATCTTCTGTCAGATTTTTTTGACTCATTATTGATCTTTGAATTGACTGTTGCCATTCTAGTTTGAGACGCCGTCTTTTTCTGCGCCCTATTGGTTGCCATTCTACGACCTGCTTTGGTAATCTTTCGTCGTTCATCCGTTGTACATGGCCGTACCATATCAGTTGTCTTTTAGTGATGTCATCCGTTACGCTTCCCCCGATTCCCATTCTTTCTTTTATGATCTCATTTCTTGTGTGATCTATTCTAGATATTCTCATTGATCTTCTTATTGCATTTATTTCGACACTTTCCATTTTTGTTTTGTATTTTTCTGTTACGCGACAAGTCTCTATTCCATACAACAGCGTGCTTTTCACCATTGTTTCATATATGTTAAATTTTACATTCTTTTTTATCTCTCTGCTCCATAAAATACTGTTAAGACATCCAATAACCTTTTTTGCTTTTAGCATTTTTTTTTCTTAGTTCTTTACAGTCTGTTCCTGTCTTATCAAATGTGACACCCAAGTATACATACTCATTGCATGGAGATATTGTTTGTCCATTGTCTAGTTCTAACTCACTGGATTCGTTTCCAATACATAAGTACTGAGTCATATACATGTGTCAATCACTTTCGGTATTCTTCCGTTAATTTTCTCATCATATACTTCATGTCTTCTTTATCATTAGCTACAATTACTTGGTCGTCAGCAAACTGTAGTGTGTATATGGTAAATCGGTCATTAAGTTGTATTCCCATGCCGTGCACTTTACGTTTCCAGTTTTTTAATGCTACTGCGATATATATTTTAAAAAGAGTTGAAGAGATACAACATCCCTCTCTTAAGTCTTTTGTTACCAGGAATTCTTTTGAAAGTCGATGTCCAATTTTAGTTTTAGATTTTGACCCTTTGTATAGTTCTTTTATCGCTTTTATGTATGTATGATTGATATTAGTTTGCTCTAACACTGTCCATAATTTTTCTACTCGAACGGTATCATATGCTTTTTGTAGGTCCACAAAATGCTCTTCTTCTTCTTGTTCATGAAAATCATTCTCTATTAGATCTCTAAGAATCTCACCGTACAATCTACTTAGAGTACTGGTTACTGAAATTCCTCTGTAATTGTTGCAATCCAGCTTGTTTCCTTTTTTATGTATTGAGGATATGAATCCAATTTTCCAATCATTCGGTATTGGATGTCCGTTTATGCATTGATTGATAATATATGTTAGATTTTCGAGTAGTTTCTCTGATCCATATTTGAGCATTTCAGCATATATTCCCCCAGGCCCGCTAGCTTTTCCGGATTTGAGCTTTTCAACACTATTCTTTATCATTTCTTTTTAGATGATTACTTCCTCTTCATGTACTTCTATGTCTCTCCTCGTAGACGCTGCCAGATATTCGGGTCTCGTCTCCTGCAGCAGTCCCTTGTAGTGTTCTGTCCATTGTTCTGATTTGATGATCTAGATGTTTACTTTTTTTTTTGCTGGGTTTTTTACTGTAGAAATTAATTTCCATACTTCAGAACTCTGCCTGCCTATTTTATCGTGGCATTTGCGCTCGAAGATTTCATTTTTTGAAAAAAAATGTCCAGAAAAAAATGTTTTATTCTATTGGGTATACATGGTGTTTAGAAATATAATCCTGAACAAAATCATCGCACCACTTGGCTTTTAAAGATTTATTTTTTTTCTAAAGAAATAAAAACAATAGAATAATTAACATTGTTAACTGTCCATTATTTATTAGCAAAAAATAATCATATTCTATGTAACAAAACAAAACAACAAATATCTGTTTAAATTGATATTTGTTTTTGTTTCAATTTTCTTAAAAAAACAACCAGTGGTGAAATAATTTTGTCCAGGAGTTTATAATGTACACCAACGAAACTTTTTGTAATTTTAGTGATCCTAATTTTTTCGAGAAAAAAAAAGTTGCTCCGATTTCAAAAATTTTTATATATCTTTGCGTTTCAGATGATTTTGAAACTTTTTTGTTGTGTTGTCTGTCTGTCTGTCTGTCTGTCTGCCTGTCTGTCTGTCTGTATGTCTGTCTGTAACGAGCAACGCGCATAACTTAAAAACCGCTAGCCCGATTTTAATGAAATTTGGTACCTAAACTGGGTTTTGGCTCGAGATGGTCCCATTTAAAAATGAACAAAATCCACCAAACACAAGCCAAATAAAAGGGTGGGGGTAGATTTCAAAAATTAAGTTTATGTAAAAATATGGCGTGTGTGATATCAAACGAAAGGTAATTGAGTCTGGAGTTAAACAAAATACATTTTATTTTATTTAACAAAAAAAGGGTGGGGGTAAATTTCAAAAATTAGAATTTATGTGAAAATATAGCGTGTGTGATACCAAACGAAAGGTAATTGAGTCTGGAGTTAAACAAAATACATTTTAGTTTTTTTTTTAAAGTGGGGGTAGATTTCACAAATTTGAGTTTAAGTAATAACATGGCTTGTGTGGTATCAAACGACAGGTAATTGAGTCTAGAGTTGAGTAAAATATATTTCAGTTTTTAGTTATATTAGCTCACACGTACACTATAAATATAGTATCTAGTGTGAGCTTAAGTGCCCATAAATTGGCAGAGTATTTAATACGGCATCTGATTGGGCTTAGAGTAGCGCAACTTTTTCTCTTAGCGTTTCCGAAATCCCCATGTAGTGGCTTTTATTTGGGACACCCTGTATAGTAAACTACAATTGATGACCCTGTATATAAATGAGTAAAATAATGAAGACGTTTTCATCTCTTAGATAGAACAAATTCGTAGAGCGAACAAATTGTGGGCGTCGGACAGCCTCTTCCTCAGAGAATCCCTCCTCATTCCGGTCCCGGAGGACCAACAAGAAAATGGCGGTGCTCAAAGTGGGGCCAGCACTTCCAGTTTGTCTGAATCGCACTCTTCTACCTCCTTAACTAGTCCAGGTAATATAAAAACGACAACTGCGACAAATAAGGCCCGCTTATGATAAGAATCGGTTGCTAACAATGCCCGGTGGCTCTAATAAAGCCCGGTTGCTAGTAAGGCCCGGCTGCTAATAAGGCCCGGCTGCTAATAAGGACCAGGCGGCTAATAAGGCCAATAAGAAATAATTGTGACATAATCACAAAAAAAAAGTTTTGTCTGCCTAGTTTTGTCTAGAAATATGATAGTCAGAGCATATTATCTTAACAGGCTTTCCGTTTTCGTTCTAGAAGCAAATCATATTACTTTTTGGCAACAGACCATTTCCCCCCAATTTGACCCCGCTGAATCGGAATATCGAAAGTACAAAAGGTCGAAAAAAAATCGACAAAACAAAATATTAAAAATACAAATTTATCGTATCAAGTCGAATTGACCTGTCCAGTCGATGTGGACCCGCGGCCGTACTTTCGATCTTTTG
Organism: Aspidapion aeneum; assembly: GCA_963576565.1. Taxonomy (NCBI): domain Eukaryota; kingdom Metazoa; phylum Arthropoda; class Insecta; order Coleoptera; family Brentidae; genus Aspidapion; species Aspidapion aeneum. The sequence continues at coordinate 224,929,753 of OY755038.1, read as the reverse complement.
TACTTTCGACATTTTGTACTTTCGACCTTTTGTACTTTCGACCTTTTGTTTTTTGATCTTTTGTATATTCGACCTTTTGTACTTTCGACCTTTTGTATTTTCGATCTTTTGTACTTTCGACCTTTTGTACTTTCGACCTTTTATACTTTCGACCTTTTATCCGCCGCTCTTTATTATCCAGCAAAAAGCTAATAAGACACAAAATTGATTAGTTTGGATTGATCTTAAATAATTTCTTTAAATTAAGAACACCACTGGAGCGGTAAATATAAAATAACTTCCACTTTGTTATACATCGTTTGAAAGGAAATTTTATTGGCTACGACGAAGTATAAAACACATTTTTTGATAAAGAGCTTGGTTTTTAAGAAAATTGAATAAAACATATGAAAAACATGTTTTTTTTAAATGATTTGTTGAAATCACCCCCATTGACGGACGTCGCTGGAGAGTTTGCTATAAGTCAAACCCCACCGAGTTTCACATTTTTCAAAAGGGAGTTTCTCTTTCTACAAAAAAGTGTAGAACAAGTTTTTTCATATTAAGCTTAGTTTTTGAGAAAATTAGATAAAACATGTAACAAAAATGGTTTATTTTCTGTTTTTTCAAAATTAATTTAATTTACGGGTGCCCCTGAAGTTTTATTTATAAAACCGATTTAATCATGTTATACGTCATTTTGAAGGAAATTTTATTGAGTATACCAAAATGTAATACATGGTTTTCTGTAGATATTAGTTTTTAAAAAAATTAAATAAATCTTGGAAAAAACATAGGTATTTTTTCAACTTTTTTTAATTACTTCAATTAACGGACGCCGCTGGAGAGCTTGTTATTAGTCTGACTTTATTAAGTTATACCATGTTGAAAAGGGAATTTTATCGTCTACAATAAAGTACATTTTTCTCTTAGAAGCTTAGTTTTTAAGAAAATTTGAAAAAATCTCAAACTTTCAGATTTTGGGGGGTCTGGGGGGTTTTTGGAGGTTTTTGCAGCCATTTAAAAAAAAAATAATATGTTATTATTTTTTAATTATACAAATATATATTTTGAATGTACACCTGTGACAATTTGGGCTTTCCAGCGGCAATTTAAAATTCCGCCGCCATTTTGGCCGCCATTTTGAATATCTCAGCACCTGTCAATATTTCGAGTTGGCAACAGGGATATTCGGATTCAGCGGGGTCAAAATAGGGGGAATTGCCCATTTGCCAAAAAGTATAATAAAATGCTTCTAGAAAGTGGATTTTCCCGAATCTTGCCTGAACTATGATGTTTATTAATCAAAAGGGCAGTGTGATTTTTAGGAATAAAAAAAGCCAAACTTTTTCTTAAAAATGCTGTTTGGTACTTACTGCGTTTTTGCTTGCAACGGCAGCATTGGTGGACAACATGGCTGAGAACGTATTATTAGTTTCAGATAGTCAAAACCGGGCAAGTTCGATAAGCAGTACTCGCAGCAGTTTTGATGACGACAACATCAGCGATTTTCTCAGTAAAATCGACGCTTCGATAGCCAGCACCAAAGAGGTCGTCAAAAAAGTTAGCACCAGGAGTGAGTAAGTATTTATTATGTTTTTTTTATCGATTTTGAAAAGGCATTTGATAAGGTCCAGCACGAAGATTATATTGTTATCAGATTAAATCATGAATCTGAAAACTACTACTACATCTAGATGTAGCACAAGCATTTTTTTTTTTTTTTTTTTATTTGTCAAACACACTGTGTTTTTTTATTACAATCTAGTCAGTAAGACTAATTAGCAATTTTGTTTTAACTTAATTTACTAGAAAAGTCAGATTTAAACTTAGGGTTCACTCAACAGTTCTCCCCGCTTTGTTTAGTCTGTAACTCACAATTGTGTTGTGTTTATAGCATTATTTTGTTTTATGTGTAATTCACTTAGTTTACTAGCTCAAACGGCTTCACTCTTTTTAGTCGTCGAACTAGCATAGTATTGTCTAGAAGCTGAATTGCTTCCACATTCACATGCCGATGGAGTCTATCTTCATGGCTTTTTGCGTACTTTTTTATAGTCTCTGCTACAGTTTCGATTTTTAGATCTCGATGAAGGTCACTATTTCGAACGTACCAAGGTGCATTCACAATGTTTCTTAATACTTTATTTTGAAATCTCTGTACAACTAGAATGTTACTCTCTTTAGCACAACCCCATAGTTGAATACCATATGTCCATACTGGTTTCAGTATTTGTCTATAAAGCAGTAACTTATTATGAATTGTTAAATTGGACTTCCTTCCAATTAGCCAGTTCATTTTTCTATACCTTATCTCAAGTTCTTCTTTTTTTTTCTTAACATGTGCTTTCCAGCGCAATTTGGCATCAAGTGTCATACCTAGATATTTTGCCTGATTCGAATATGGTACTGGAATAACACAAGCATTTGACAAAGTGTGGCATGAAGGCCTTAATTTTAAACTAAAACGGTTTCTGCCAAAACAATATTCGGATATTTTGGAATCATACATATCTGATAGACATTTTAGAGTAAAACAGGAAGACTCATACTCAAATTTAAGAGAAATTCAAGCAGGCGTGCCCCAGGGTAGCGTACTAGGCCCTTATCTGTACTTATTATTCACTTGTGATATCCCAAAGCCAGAAAATTGTCACTTAACAACATTTGCCGATGATACTGGTTTATTGACGGTAGAAAAATCTATTGAAAAATGCATAGAAAAACTTCAGGATGCAGTCACCCAAATTCACAGTTGGACCACAAAGTGGCGAATAAAATTAAATGAAACCAAATCAATTCATGTTGATTGATAGTAGCATCTAAAATAAGTCCTCTATTAAAAAATACTATTATCAATCAACAACACGGTTTTATTAGTGGCAACTATCACAAATCTAACAGATTTGACAAATTACCTGTTGGAAGCCTTGGAAAAGCGGCGTCAGATAGACGTCGTCTACACTGACTTTTCCAAGGCTTTTGACAGAGTAAATATAAAAATACTTATTCAGAAACTGTCTGCTTTAGACATCCACGGGAAATTGCTTTCCTGGATTGAAGGTTTTTTGTCAAATCGGAAACAAGTTGTTAAAGTTCACAACAGCCTTTCAGAAACCATAGAAGTGTCCTCTGGCGTCCCGCAAGGAGTACATCTTTCTTCAATTTTTTTCAATTGTTTCCTGAATGAATTAAACCACGACAACAAAATACGAAGTGTCTTTCTAAGGAGTCATGAATACGTAAATGAGTTGAAAATTAGCGTTCAACCAAAAAATATTTTTTGCTTTTTTAAAAATTAATTGTATATACCAAGGTTTAAACAGGAAAAGTTTTGTGTTCTGACAACAATGCATGTTATCAATGCATGTTAATATACAACAACTCCAAACTAGAAAATAAGTTCCATCACTGTCTTAATTGTATCATACTATATACACTTGTCCCACTCTAAATTAAATCAGTACCGTACACTACTAGTGCCACTCTATTCAAGGTTGCCTTTTGCTTTAAACTTAAAGAATTTTAATTTGTTTTAATATTTCGGAACAATGAAAATCCAGAATAGTAACAACAATGCGGACTAATTTTGCCGCCCATAATATAACCTGTCTGATAAACAAAACAAAAGAAAATATAAATAATTACCAGATTAATGTCGGGTTTCGTTTTTAATTTTGTGCCGTTTGTTTTCCTGATGTGCTTGAATTCTTGTTTTTTGTTGTTCCAATGTACGATCTAGTCTGAAGGGTGAGTAACGAATTTTAAATATTTTAACAGTCCTTTTTAAATTTTAACATAGGTTTATAATGTGTACATTGTTCTTATTTTCTACATGGTATTATGGCTTGCTACAGGTTTTATTTGTTATTGTTGTTTTTATATGAATAGCTGATTGATCTCTTTGTGCGTATTTTATTGAGCCACCCATCAGTTACTATAGTGACAAAAAAATTTTTTTGAACCTTTGTATAAAAAAATTTATATATGTATATTAAAAAAAAGGAAGAAAAATAAACCATAATTTATTCTTTATATAAATAAATAAAAAAATCAGTTTCATATACATTAAAAGGGAAAAAAATATTTAGGAAAAAAATAATATATTGTCAATAAGGTCATTTTAAATGTTATTTATTGGGAAAAGAATAATAATTTTTAATTGGTGATGTATTAATGTGCCATATTTTGTATTATCTTACTAATGAGTTGTAACCTTTTTAGTCTGATGAAGACAAAAACCATTGTCGAAACGTTACCGATGGATTAAAACGTATATTTACCAGAACAACAGTGTCCTTATTCCCACTAAATTTACCTATAGTTGCATTGCAAGGACGTGATAAGTTTACCAGATATTTTAAAATGTTTTAAATATTGTGAAGTTCTATTTTACTGTGATGACCTGAAGATTTTTAGAGAAATAACAAGTATTGATGATTGTATTTTAATTCAACAGGACTTAGACTGATTTTTTAAATATTGTGTAGAAAATAATCTAGATTTAAATATTGGAAAATGCAAAATTATGAGATTTTACCGAATATCTAAGCCAAATTTGTTTGACTATAAAATTAATGACTGCCAATTGGAAACTGTTGAGAAAATAAAAGATTTGGGAGTTATTTTGGACACTTCATTGTCATTTAAAGAACATCTTGATTTTATAACAAACAAATCTCTTAAAATGTTGGGTTTTGTAAAACGTAGCCTATCAGATTTAAATAATGTATATTGTTTTAAAAGTGTTTATTGTTCGATTATTAGATCTGTACTAGAACATCCCAACTAACATTTATAGTAGCGGCTACATGTTCTAAAGGCTTTGCTACTTTCTTATAGTAGAAATGTGGTGATCCCAACCAAAATTTGTTACTTTTTAGTTCTAACAACTATTTAGTATCAGGAAATAGTAGATGTTTCGTAAAAACGACCCTCTAAACTACTTCATAGGATTGTTTCTTGATAGTCGATTCTGATAGTCTTCTCTACCACAATAGGACGTTGCTAAAGTTTTACTTTCTTTTTAGTCGTTATTTCGTAGTCGCCCTGACTTTTATATCCTACTTAATTACCACTAGAAAGTTAAGCTTCATTGGAGTCCCAAACAAGTGTATCCGACAACTACATTATAACTTTAATTTTTACCACAAAAGTTTGTGTCATCATAGTAACATCTGATGTAACAATGTAGACAAAATAACTTTTTGGATCAACTTTAAAGCCGCAACTACTTTCAAGTAACCTTTTCGACTATCAGGGAATATAGTTTGGGACGCCATGTTTTTATGTAAGAAAGAAAATTTAATATTTTTGTTGTCGTTTTATGAGCTCATATTAAAGAGCCATACTATTTTATAAACAAATTAGTTCAAGCTTACCAAAAATGCTCTTCTTAAGCACCATTTGTTGGAGTTAACTGTCGATTATGAAAACATAACCTCCAAAATCACAACACAAAAATTCCATCAGCTACCAGAAAACGGCTCAATTTTACGGGCGCACCGGTTTTTTGCAATATATATAATGCATGTTATACAAAAAACTTTGCGTCGCACTCGAATTTTGATCCTCTGCTCGTAAATTCTCACACTTTTGGATAACATAGTTTATATTATAACCATAACCAAACAAAAAAACTAAGCGAGTCTGTTTACTGTTGTGTCCACCATATTGTGTAACAATTCTACCAAAAAGAAACGATTATATTATTTGCAACTACATCGCAACTTTTATGCCATTACGGAAAAAAAAACAGCCTCTACGACGTAGTAGATACCTGGCTACGACGTAGTAGTGTAGTTGTTACTACAGTGACTTTAAACACTTGGCCAAGTAGTTATAACCAGAAATTGGTTCCCCACTTAGGGAATTATAACGTCGCTGTATGGTATACTGAGACGTAGCGGGAGTACGTTGCGGTTACTTTTAAGAAATTCTTTCTAGTTGGGGTTTCGTCGTTACAACTTTAATTGTTTGTTGGGACTCATATGCAACAGCTTGAGAAAGTCCAGAATAAGTTTTTGCGTTTTATTGCATATAAATTAAATATACCTGTAATGGACATAAATTATGTCGAAATTCGAAAATTATTGAATTTACCAATGCTTCATCTAAGAAGAAACTTTTTAGATGTAATTTATCTATATAAAATTATCAATGGAATTATAGACTGTTCAGATATATTGCAAAAAGTAACTTTATCAGTACCACAAGCTAATTTAAGAAATAATGAACTTTTCAACATAGAGTATCATAGAACGAATTATAGCCAAAATATGGTTACTCAAAGAATTTGCAAGCTAGGTAATTCAGTTGCCAAAAATATTGAATTTTTTAATGTTAACTTAAATCAATTTAGGTCTAGATTAAGAAAACTTTCCTTAGTGCCTTAAATAATTTTCAAATTGATTTTTTAATTATGAATATTGTATGTAAATTTTTAAAATGGTTTAACCGTTAAATAAATCTATTCTATTCTATTCTATTTTACAAACAAAAATATAAATCACATACAAATAACAACATTCCCGTACCATATTCAAATCAGGCAAAATATCTCGGTATAACACTTGATGCCAAATTGCGCTGGAAAGCACATGTTAAGAAAAAAAAAAGAAGAACTTGAGATAAGGTATAGAAAAATGAACTGGCTAATTAGAAGATAGTCCAATTTAACAATTCATAATAAGTTACTGCTTTATAGACAAATACTGAAACCAGTATGGACATATGATATTCAACTAAAGGGTTGTGCTAAAGAGAGTAACATTCTAGTTTTACAGAGATTTCAAAATAAAGTATTAAGAAACATTGTGAATGCACCTTGGTATGTTAGAAATAGTGATCGTCATCGAGATCTAAAAATCGAAACTGTAGCAGAGACTATAAAAAAGTACGCAAAAAGCCTTGAAGATAGACTTCATCGGCATGTGCATGTGGAAGCAATTCAGCTTCTAGACAATACTATGCTAGTTCGAAGACTAAAAAGAGTGAAGCCGTTTGAGCTAGTAAACTAAGTGAATTACACATAAAACAAAATAATGCTATAAACACAACACAATTGTGAGTTACAGACTAAACAAAGCAGGAAGAACTGTTGAGTGAACCCTAAGTTTAAATCTGACTTTTCTAGTAAATTAAGTTAAAACAATATTGCTAATTAGTCTTACTGACTAGATTGTAATACAATAAACACAGTGTGTTTGACAAATAAAAAAAATAAAAAAAATTAATCTGAAAACCGCTTTTTCGTATCTGTTTTGGTTTGAAGGTTATGAATTTTTCCCCTATACACCTCTTTACACCCCTCAGCCACTCCCTACCTCCCAAGTTTTTTTTTATGATATTGTGTTGTCATTGGACCTAAAATATTGTGCCAAATTTCATTAAAATCGGTTCAGGGGAAGTGTATCAAAAACAAATCGCAAGATTTGGTAGACAGACAGCCAGGCTCTGTGAAGTTAAATAAAACCATGACTATTTTCTACTACTACTACTACTACAACTACTACTACTACTACTACTACTACTACTACGACTACTACTACTACTACTACTACTACTACTACTACTACTACTACTACTACTACTACTACTACTACTACTACTACTACTACTACTACTACTACTACTACTACTACTACTACTTCTCCTACTCCTACTCCTACTACTACTACTACTACTACTACTTCTACTTCTCCTACTCCTACTCCTACTCCTACTCCTACTCCTACTCCTACTCCTACTCCTACTCCTACTCCTACTCCTACTCCTACTCCTACTCCTACTCCTACTCCTACTCCTACTCCTACTCCTACTCCTACTCCTACTCCTACTCCTACTCCTACTCCTACTCCTACTCCTACTCCTACTCCTACTCCTCCTCCTCCTCCTCCTCCTCCTCCTCCTCCTCCTCCTCCTCCTCCACCTCCTCCTCCTCCTCCTCCTCCTCCTCCTCCTCCTCCTCCTCCTCCTCCTCCTCCCTCCTCCTCCTCCTCCTCCTCCTCCTCCTCCTCCTCCTCCTCCTCCTCCTCCTCCTACTACTACTACTACTACTACTACTACTACTACTACTACTACTACTACTACTACTACTACTACTACTACTACTACTACTACTACTACTACTACTACTACTACTACTACTACTACTCCTACTACTACTCCTACTCCTACTCCTACTCCTACTCCTACTCCTACTCCTACTCCTACTCCTACTCCTACTCCTACTCCTACTCCTACTCCTACTCCTACTCCTACTCCTACTCCTCCTCCTCCTCCTCCTCCTCCTCCTCCTCCGCCTCCTCCTACTACTACTACTACTACTACTACTACTACTACTACTACTACTACTACTACTACTACTACTACTACTACTACTACTCCTACTCCTACTCCTACTCCTACTCCTACTCCTACTCCTACTCCTACTCCTACTCCTACTCCTACTCCTCCTCCTCCTCCTCCTCCTCCTCCTCCTCCTCCTCCTCCTCCTCCTACTACTACTACTACTACTACTACTACTACTACTACTACTCTACTCCTACTCCTACTCCTACTCCTACTCCTACTCCTACTCCTACTCCTACTCCTACTCCTACTCCTACTCCTACTCCTACTCCTACTCCTCCTCCTCCTCCCTCCTCCTCCTCCTCCTCCTCCTCCTCCTCCGCCTCCTCCTCCTCCTACTACTACTACTACTACTACTACTTCTACTACTTCTACTACTTCTACTACTTCTACTACTTCTACTACTTCTACTACTTCTACTACTTCTACTACTTCTACTACTTCTACTACTTCTACTACTTCTACTACTTCTACTACTTCTACTACTTCTACTACTTCTACTACTTCTACTACTTCTACTACTTCTACTACTTCTACTACTTCTACTACTTCTACTACTTCTACTACTTCTACTACTTCTACTACTTCTACTACTTCTACTACTTCTACTACTTCTACTACTTCTACTACTTCTACTACTTCTTCTACTTCTTCTACTTCTTCTACTTCTTCTACTTCGTCTACTTCTTCTACTTCTTCTACTTCTTCTACTTCTTCTACTTCTTCTACTTCTTCTACTTCTTCTACTACTTCTACTACTTCTACTACTTCTACTACTTCTACTACTACCACTACTACCACTACTACTACTACTACTAATACTACTACTACTACTACTATGTCGGTTTAGAACGTTTTTCTACTTTGTCCGACGCCTATTCTCCACCTCCTTCGATCCTGACAATCATCTTCTGTCAGGTTTTTAAAGGTGTGGTTTTTTCGCATCTCTACGGCCCCACAATACTGTAACTCGGTGCGTTGGCTGTGAACATGTATAGTTTGTGAGATATGAATTTTCAAAGTTTTGCCATTTTGGTCTCATGGGATTCCCTATACTAAAAATCGCTAAATGACGTTTTTCCGAATCTAGACGGAAGGTGTGGTTTTTTCGCATCTCTATGACCCCACTATACTGTAACTCGGTGCGTTGGCTGTGAACATATTTAGTTTGTGAGATATGAATTTTCAACGTTTTGCCATTTTGGTCTTATGGGATTCCCTATACTAAAAATCGCTAAATGACGTTTTTCCGAATCTAGACGGAAGGTGTGGTTTTTTCGCATCTCTATGACCCCACTATACTGTAACTCGGTGCGTTGGCTGATAACATGTATAGTTTGTGAGATATGAATTTTCAAAGTTTTGCCAATTTGGTCTCATGGGATTCCCTATACTAAAAATCGCTAAATGACGTTTTTCCGAATCTAGACGGAAGGTGTGGTTTTTTCGCATCTCTATGATCCCACTATACTGTAACTCGGTGCGTTGGCTGATAACATGTATAGTTTGTGAGATATGAATTTTCAAAGTTTTGGGATTTTCTTTAATAAAAACGCTAAATGACATTTTTCCGAATCTACAAGGAAGGTGTGGTTTTTTTGCTTGTCAACGAAATGATTTCAATCGTCAATATCTCGAAAACTAACAAAGATAGAGTCATAGTGTTACATATATCTGTAAAGCTAATTTTTTGCAAAACTTAAAAATACAAAAATATATAGGGTGTTCCCTTTAAAAAAATTGATCTGATTGTCGCCCCCTGTATATTATAACCTATAAAAAAATACTAATGTTGGGTCTAAAGTGGCCATAATTTACCAAACCGAACAGTTTTTGTTTGAACTTTCTACTCCCAATAATAACCGAGTTATAGCGATCTTGCAATTATAAAAAATCACCCTGTACACATGAAACTTTTAATTTGTATTAGAGAATTATTGAAATACAGCCAGACTATAATTGTGCCAGGCACTATTTTGACACATTCACATTGAAAACTGACAGTTAATCCTTCAAAATTGACATACGAAAGTCGAATTTAAAACTTTCGTCGTTTATTTTAAATTAATAAAAGAAGGCACCATTTATTCCGGTTCATATAGTAAACAAAGGCCGTGTGTTGAAAGATCACAGCTGATATTACAATGTCAAGGTGTCAAAATTGTGCCTGGCACTATTATAGCCTGGCTTTATTTCAATTATTCTCTATTTTATTGTGTACTTTCTAGTTTCGCCTCAGATACAGATCTGACCTCGCCCACCTTCAGAAAACCAGCGGTGTCTCGAATGAAGCAGACGCTAAACAACAACAGCGCCACCTCGGATACGACGGCGCAGGCGCACAACCGACGCAGCGCGCATGAGTTCTACAATCCGAGCCACAATTTGGACAGGCTTATGGGCAACGATATGACAACGACGGATCTCACGCAATCTGCCGGTGATTTTCGGAAGTTTTCCAACGATTTTGTCAGGTATAAAGCATAGATATAGCAATGAGTATATGACCCATATGGATGACTCTACAAAAATGGTGCTGTGGAGTGGGAATGCATATTTTTCAAACACAGACTGCAAATGAAGCATAGTTTTAGTTATAAGATTTAAAACGAAATGTTTTCTTTATGGAGCATTTGAGTTTAATGTATAAAATTTTTTTTTATTACAAAGCAAATACCTCATTCCTCTGGTGTAGTCCCAAACCAACTATTAAAAACTCAAATTGAAAAAAATATCCTAATAAATAATATTTAACCAAGTCTGAACTATTTATCAAAAAATTGATAAAACTTAAGTTTCTCCGGAAAATTTTACAATTTTAAACGTGCTCCATTTTTAATAACACAATATTTGTGAATACCACCGGTTAATTTCTAGAGAAAGAGACGGCCCTGGATATCTAATTTACTTGTGAGGGTGACAAGTTGTGACAGATAATGTCAACTTTAGTTTGGTTTAAGTTATAGATCTTTTTATTTTCGGCAGAAAATTAGTTTTTTTCGGAGAAATCAAAAAGGAACGTTTCGATTATCATTCCTCTGGTAAGTAAATATTCGACTGATATCAAGGTTATAACTGTTTTTGTTGATTGTTTTAAAATTATAAGTATATGAACTTTGTTTATATAAAACTTAAGTTAAGTAGTCTAAATAGATTTTAATTGGAAAACCATTACAAAACTCATTCCTCTGGTACTCATTTCTCTGGAGTTTTTATGCAATAATTCCTAAAATTCGGGAAAATAAATGTTTTTTAGCTTACACCTAATTAGTTACATAAATTTAAAAAAACAAAATTATTTACTGTGCTGTACTGTTATTTAAAGGCAAATTCGGATTTTCAAAAATATGACAGCAAACTTAAGTTTTATCAATTTTTTTGATAAATAGTTAAGACTTGGTTAAATATTATTTATTAGGATATTTTTTTCAATCTGAGTCATTATTATTTGGTTTGGGACTACACCAGAGGAATGAGGTATTTGCTTTGTAATAAAAAAAATTATAAACTTGCAATTTTTTTTATACATTAAACTCAAATGTCTGTGTTTGAAAAATATCGCAGCCTTCGTAAACTAACGAGCCACGAACCAGAAAAGGCAACATCGCAAATTGGCCGGCTGGTGGGCCGATATATACATGGGAGATATAAACATCTGCTATTTGTTTTGATTGTAGTTTGGCGATTTTGTATTTTTTTTTGTAAAAACTAATAAACTGTGTTTAGGCGTGTTACATTTAATTTTTAAAACAAACAAAACATTTGGAAATAAATATCAGTGGCCATTAATCATGTTAAAAAATATGTAACAAAACCTAGAATAAACAGAAGAGAAATTACTTTTAAACAATTTGTGAGAACAACCCTAAAGTTCGATTCATAGTACCGTGAAGTAAGCAGTATGAAGTGAGAAGTAAGAAATAAAAATTGTTCCTTTCTTACTGCTAAGTTATTACTGTCAAGTTTGAACAACAGGATGTTTGTGGGATAGTTTCTTATGTCTGACTGCTTACTTTACAGAACTATGAATCTAGTTTAAGTGCTACCTTGTTAATTTAAACTTTAAATGAACTTACCTTTTTTTATATCTATTCTATTTAGCCTTCGTCAATCCATCTTTGGCCAAGTTCTCCAGTTTACAATACATTTGTTCCATCAATCGTCTTTCTGTCTGATAATATGACCGGCAAATTTCCATTTTAATTTTGCTACTTCTGCTCTGACATCCCTTACTTTTGTTTTATTTCTTATCAATTCATTCCTTTTCTACCTGTTAGCTTTACATGTAACATTTGTCTTTCCATTGATCTTTGGGCTTTTGTTACCTTATCCATGTTTGATTTTGTAAGTGTCCAGGTCTGGGATTCATAGGTAAGTACAGGAAGGATACATTGGTTATACACTTCCGTTTTGAGGTACTGAGGATATTTTTTATTTCTTAATATGTTGCTTAATTTACCGAATGCTGCCCAGGCCAATCTTACTCGTCTCTTGATTTCAGCTGTTTGCTTTTCTTTTTTCAGTTTAATAATTTCTCCCGGGTCCTATATATTCCTCTACTTGTTCTATTTTCTTTTAGATTGATTGATATTATCAGCATATCTTGGTGGTTCAGAATTGTCCGTTTACTTTGATGCCTATTTCTTCCCAATCTGAGCTTTTAAAAACATCTTCTAGGGCCTGGTTAAATAATTTAGGGAATATTATGTCACGCTGACACCTCTTCTTATGCGGATTGGCTTGGTTCCTCTGTGGATTTTGATTAATGTTGTTGCTTCACTATATATATTGGCTATTAAGTCTGTATATCTGTGATCTATTCGGCTATTAATTAAAGATCTTTTACTGCCCAGTGCTCAATGCTTTTTCGAAGTCTATAAACGCAATATATATTTATATATATTTCCATACCCTCCCTTTCTTCAATTTTTTTCGTTGTCGTCAGGATTTTCTCTTACTGGAGGTTTGGGGTTTGACATATACTCGGGTTGAGATTCAAATAGCCGAGGTATTGCCCTATTGTTTAACTTAAGGAATGTTAGTGGCACCTCCTTTTGTACTCCCTCTTTATCCCTAATTATCTCGGTTCTACCAACGTCACTTATGTCAAAATGTTTCCAACAAACCACTGAAGATGCAGTCACAACATAATCTTCTCTGTGTATGGCCTGAAGCCAAGCATTTTTTAGGTAATTTTCTTTTGGGAAGCTAAAGGTTGTTTCGTGACCCTCTTCATTAATGCATCGTTACTTTTGCAACCAGGTACCCAACACTTTCACGGCATGTTTAAAATTTAAAAAGAAAAAACAGACCAAAAATTCCAAACAAAAACAAACATCTAACCTCACTTATTATCGGTGTACAAAAGGTCTTTTTTACACAGCTTTTATTAAGTAGGTAATAAAATTTTAAGTTCACCACACATCTCACTAAAACCAGAACAGTTGTTTTATTTGGTAACGCGATTTGAAATATACTAAAAGTTAAAAAAAAAACATTATCTGCGCGGAAACGGCCAGTAACTAGCGTGGTGGCCGACGCACGTGGACGAAAATGACTGGCCTCCGCGCTGTGTTGCCGTTTCTTCTGGTTCGTGGCTCGTTAGTTTACGAAGGCTGTGAAAATATGCATTCCCACTCCACAGCACCATTTTTGTAGAATCATCCATATGCTTTATTTTGGGCAGCGGATCTCTAATTTACGTATGGTTTTTTTAGATCAACGTCCCAAGACGTACACTACCAATCCCAACCGTTGCCCAACCAACAACCCAACCAACCGTTGCCCAACCAACAGCCCAACCGTATGGTGGTCCAACAGCAGGGAAAAAAGGTTAGAACTTCTATAGAGTTGCACGAACTGCAACAAGATAAACTATTCGAGCTGTGATATCTAGCAGCGACCGATTTTCGGTTTAATTTTTTTGTTTTTAAAAATACTTTATTTTTGTTATGAGATTTTAATAATAATTTTTTTTTTTTTATTATCAAAAACGTTAGCAAACAACAGGCATATTCGATAAGTGATGAGTATCAAACTGAATTTTTGTAAGTAGCTTAATTTTGTCGAGACGTCCAACGTTTTCCTTCCAGGTGTGACGGCCCGCTTCCTTTTTTTAATCCTAAGGCGCGTGTTTTTCCTGCGGCACGGACATACCAATCATATGGAAACCACTATGGAGTGGTTTCCATATGATTGGTATGTCCGTGCCGCGGCCAACGATAAAGACCGGCCATGGCGCGTTATAAGCAAGTCGGCGGTCACGTGATCTTAGGAGTCCCAGGATTGGTATGTCCGTGCCGCGGCCAACGATAAAGACCGGCCATGGCGCGTTATAAGCAAGTCGGCGGTCACGTGATCTTAGGAGTCCCAGGATTCTTATTGTATTGCTTAATATATTATATGTTTTTACACAATTTAAATAAATTAACAAAAAATTTTTGTTCTTTTACAGGCAACAATTGAAAAAAAATATTTTGCTGATATACAGGGTGAGGAAAAAGTACCGGGACCCCTAAATATCTCGATAACTAAGAGTTATTTGCAAAAATGGTCTAAATAAAAGTTTTAGGATTGAATTTGTTCTATTTGGTCGTGACATTGACATTGACGTATCTGTCGGCATTAGGAGTTTTTCGGAGGTCAACTTTAAAATTTTTAATAAAAAGCATATTTTTTTCTTTTACCATTCGATGGAGAATCAAAATCTACGTTTAAAATGACATTGTAATTTTGTGTCAGAATGACATTTCTAAGAATATAAATTAAATAATTGTTCTTAAAGTGGCCTTAACACTTTAAGAAACTCGTAGATTATTTAATTACCCCTGTATTTTATTATGCGTGTAGCTGTGACAATGACATTATATCTTAATATTGTGTCAAAACAAATCGCAAATTGTTTCTTATTTGAAGGGGTCCCGGTACTTTTTCCTCACCCTGTATGTGTTTATTATGGATAAAAGAACTGAATCTATAAAATAAAAAATTATACAAAATTTGCACTCTAATATCTTCAGGTGCATAATATCGTTAGTAACTTCAAATCTATACAAGTCTTTCAAAATTAGACATATCAAACCTAAGCTTTTAGTTTTTTAATTTTTCTTTGAGTGTCATCATCTTTGAGTTCTTATTCAAAGATTTACTAGCAGACACTAAATCATTGTGCTTTTTAATAAAATTATTTTAAAAAACTTTACATGCCCTTAAACTAATTTTTTCAAGCTTTGACAATAGTTTTTCTCCACAAAAACACTCGCTAGAGTTATCTGAAGAAAAATTTTCAATATAAAACATTTCACAATAATTTATTAAAAAGAAACAAGTGATTTTGTGAATAAGTGAGATGGTTTTCCCATTCAATGAACTGAATGTAGTGGTCGTCAATAATTTTTTGAAAAATTACCCAGCACAAAGTTTAATATCTATTTCAATAAAGTGTAAGTTAACTACCAACTCATGTTCTTTTAAAAGCTGTATCTTACTTTTTAAATATTTCACACTACCAGAGAGATTACTATCTGTTAACAAAATTTTACAAATCAGTTTTTTAATATTGCGAGGGTGCGGAAGACATATTACCTTAGAATTGTAAATTGACGTGTATTCACTGGATAACTGGATAAACAAAGATGAAGCCAACATTAAAGTGTATCCACCATATCTTCGATTCTCAGGTTACCTTTTCAAGAGACCTAATTGTTCAATAAGAAATGACAATTGAACACATTTTTCACTCTCACTATCGAAAATGTCACTAAGGATGTCTATTACTTGATCAATCTTATCCAAGATCTTATCTTCTACCACGTCTTTCCCGTTTGCAACATATTAGGTTTCAGTTTTTAACCGACAAGGAACAACACTAATTACACGTTCGCGGCATTGTTTATCTTATAGGTATTTTCTTTATAATTTACTCATTAGCCATTAATTATTTTAACGCAGCCCACTACAGTCTTTTTCGTGGGCTGCGTTATTTTAATAACTTTGATAAAATTCACATAAAATTCGTGCCCGAATTAAAAAAAAATCGACGTAAACAAACATACCAAAACTGAACACACACATGTTTTATAATGACAGCGGGCCGTGAGGCGTTTTTTTGTGGGACTCCTACGGTCAAGTAATATTTCCGCGCCCGGGCCGGTCTTTCTCGTGGGCTGTGTGCGTTTGTTTTCGCAAATGGGACTCCTTAAGCAAAACTTTACTTTCAGACCATTGAATCCTGTGATCATTTGATTATGCATGATCCGCTGAACCGGAAAAAAAATTGTAGGCTTAAAAAATGTGTTTGAAAGTAAAGTATTGTTCATACTCGTCTTAGTCTTTTGTTTTTGATTAGTCTTTGTCCTTTGATTAGTCTTAGCTATCTTAAACAAAATCGGCTGTTCATACTCGTCTTTTGTTTTTGATTAGTCTTAGTCATAACCCACTGAAAAAAAAAAATCAATTTCAATAAAAAGGCCCCTTTTCAAAAGTCATTTTCTACACAAAACAATCTTATTTAACCTAATCTGTGCACAAAACACCGACACGAAAGAACAAAAGCGAAAAAGAAAATAAAAACAAATAAAATTTTGAGGTTAGGTTGAGATTTTCTGTTAAAAACATGATTAATGGCGGTAAATTCAAAATTTCGGCCGCGCGCTTGCGCTCTCCGGACGCCCTGTAAAAAAAACAACAAATATCAGCTGATGTCTGTCACTCGTCTTAGTCGTTGTCCTAATGAAAGTTGGCAACTCTTAAGACAAAGACTAATCAAAAACAAAAGCAAAAACATTGTATGAACACTCCCATAAGAAACAGTGGTTTTAACTTTCTTATGACAAGACATTTGACTAAACCAAGACAAAAGACTAGACAAAAGACGAGTATGAACGATCCATAAATGAAAACATTGTCACGCCTGGTTTAGTCAGTTCGACGCTTAAAAGATCTCTGCATCTGCACATTTTTTTAAAAATCACTTTCAAGATTTTTTTTAGAGGAAAATGTTGGGCGTTTCTGAAAAATAAAGCTATTTCGCAAAAAACTAAAAATAATATGAATCCCTAAACTCCATATCATAATTTTTGAGATAACTTTTTGACAGTTATCAGCTGTTTACCATAACAAATAGCATAGACCAACGAAAAAAAGTTGTAAATTGTTGTCTCAAAAATAATGATATAGGGTGTATGTAGGACCAAAAACACCATAGTTAACTTGTAAAAAGCATCGATATATACGTAAATGTATTTACCTCAAACTAATTTATTTTTAGACAGATTGCTCTAAAACGCAGTTCATTATGTTGATACAAATTGGACATTTTTGGGGCATTTAAGGTACTTCCAGGGGATATACGGTTCATTTAATTATTTTTGGGATAACTTTTTTTTCGTTGGCCTTTGTTACTCTTATGATCACCCAAGGCCAACACAAAAATAGAGGCCACGACCCTGAAAAAATCAGCTGTTCTCCCGGGGCTGAATTTTACATTGGGTCTTATGGGAGGTCAGACGTTTTTTTATGATATTTTTAAAATGGCACTACAGATTTCCGCAAAATTTCAGTGAAATATTCTCAGACACCATCCCGATATTTCACCAAAGGTTTGTAAGGAAGCAACATGATTAAAAGGTTAAAATCTTCAAGATTTAGCATTCCTTATTTTGAATTCAAATTACCCGCCATGTTCCACATGCCAACTGTTATATTTGACATGTATTTGACTTTGTCATTTGTGATTGTCACATTCGCTTCTACTTTAAAGTTAATTTTTGTATGAGCTAATGAAGCGGCTATGAAATACTCTGCCAATATATGGGCCCCTAAGCTCACACTAGGTACTATAGTTATAGTTTACGTGTGAGCTAATATAACTAAAAACTAAAATATATTTTATTCAACTCCAGACTAAATTACCTTTTGTTTGATACCACACAAGCCATGTTTTGACTTAAACTCAAATTTTTGAAATCCACCCCCACCCTTAAAAAAACAAAAACTAAAATGTATTTTGTTGAACTCCGGACTTAATTACCTTTCGTTTGATATCACACACGCCATATTTTCACTTAAACTCTAATTTTTGAAATATACCCCCACCCTTTTTTTTTAAATAAATTAAAATGTATTTTGTTTAACTCCAGACTCAATTACCTTTCGTTTGATATCACACACGCCATATTTTCACATAAACTCTAATTTTTGAAATCTATCCCCACCCTTTTATTTGGTTTGTGTTCGGTGGATTTTGTTCATTTTTAAATGGGACCATCTCGACCCAAGACCCAGCCCAGGTACCAAATTTCATTAAAATCGTCAAGCGGTTTTTGAGTTATGCGCGTTGGTCGTTACAGACAGACATACAGACACACAGACAGACAGACATACAGACAGACAGACAGACAGACAGACAGACGGCGCAACAAAAAAGTTTCAAAATCATCTGAAACGCAAAAATATATAAAAATTTTTGAAATCGGAGCAACTTTTTTTTTCTCGAAAAAATTAGGATCACCATAGCTCACACTACTATAGTATAGTATATGTGTGAGCTAAAATTAAGGATTACTATACATTTAAAAAAAATTGTTCTGCCAGAATAAAGTAAAAACAATGTCAAAAGCGGCTTTATTAAAAAAAAATCAAATATCCATGAACCGTCATTCCAACTTCAATATTTTAAAGACAATCAGCTGCGTCGTAACGTGACCATCAAAAAAAAATCAGCCCCGGATGTGACGTCAACAAAGTGGAGGATCGTGGCCCGTCCATTTTGATAGCCCTGGATCACCAGCTGATAGCTGTCAAAAAGTTATCTAAAAATTATGGTAAATGGACTGTAGAAAACAAATAAGTTCCCTTTACTGTCATGTGATCCACATGTAAACGAAGGATTGGAAAAAGACCACTAGTACAAACTAGAGGCCCTCGATACATTTGACACTTGTTTTCAAGTGTCAAATGTATCGAGGGCCTCTAGTACAAACGTAGTGAAAAGGGTCTTTTAGTTTTAAGAGATTGGCAACACTGCTACTTGTCAAAAATGTATTTATTGATTAATATTTTGTGGGAAATAAACCAGTCGCTCTTTGTTAACCAAACAACCTGTGTGGTTATTCTACATTTATGTGGCTTTAATTTCAAAGTAATTAATTGATACAAAAGATCTCTAAACTTTATAATTTTTATTATTTTAATAAAACTTAAGAGATATGGTAATAAAAAACACAAAAAGGCATTCGGTACTTATTGCAATAAGGCTAAGCAATTGTTACTTCGTCGTTTATTTTCAATTAACAAAGAATTATTGAAATAAAGCCAGGCTATAATAGTGCCAGGCACAATTTTGACACCTTTACATTGTAATATCAGCTGTGATCTTTCAACACACGGCCTTTGTTTACTATATGAACCGGAATAAATAGTGCCTTCTTTTATTAATTGAAAATAAACGACGAAAGTTTTAAATTCGACTTTGGTATGTCAATTTTGAAGTATCAACTGTCAGTTTTCAATGTGAATGTGTCAAAATAGTGCCTGGCACAATTATAGCCTGCCTGTATTTTAATAATTCTCTATTAAATGAAGGCACTATTTGTTCCGGTTCATATAGTAAACAAAGGCCGTGTGTTGAAAGATCACAGCTGATATTACACTGTGAAGGTGTCAAAATTGTGCCTGGCACAATTATAGCCTGGCTTTATTTCAATAATTGAAATAAAACTTATTTTTTTTTTAAGTTCAATTCGTCGATTTTACTTTAAATGTTTTTTTGAAAAATGTACATTCGAACTTCGATAACTCAAAATCTTTGATTAGTCGAACCAAACTATTGGTAATGCCGTCAAGGGTAAGAAATATGGATGACGTTCAGAATGTCGAAATACATATAATCGAAATTTAAAATCTTGAACTCATTATATCGAAAATCAAAATCTCGAACAATCAAAATGTCGAATAATTAAAACATAGAAAATCAAAATGTCGAAAATCAAAATCTCAAAAAATCGAAATGTAGAAAATAAATCGAAAATTAAAATATCGAAAATTAAAATGTCGAATTGAAAAATGTCAAATAATTAAAATATCGAAAATTAAAATATCGAAATTGCAAAATATCGAACATACAAATATCGAAAAATTAAAATTTCGAATAATCCAAATGTCGAATACTAATAATGTCGAAAATATCGAAAATGATAATATTAAAAATTAAAATGTCGAAAGAATTAATTATCGAAACCACAAAATATCGAGAAATTACAATTTCGAATAATCAAACTGTCGTTTGGTTGGGTAAGGTTAGGTTTGGATAGGTTCGGTTCGGTTCGGTTCGGTTCGAATTCACACCTAGGATCCCGGAAAAGTTTGTTGGTTTAGTTTGCTTTGGTTCGGTTCGGTTCGGTTCGGTTAGATTTCATTAGGTTTCGTTAGGTTAGGTTTTTGAAACTATCTATTTTCGTGTGGATATATCAGATTAGGTTACGTTTGATTAGGTCAGGGTCAGGTTAGGTGAAGGTTCCGAAATTTTCTGTTTCTGATTTTCGGTATTTTGTTGTTTCGATATATTGTATTTTCGATATTTTGTGTTTTCGATATTTTGTATTTTCGATATTTTCTTGTTTCGATATTTTGTTGTTTCGATATTTTGTATTTTCGATATTTTGTATTTTCGATATTTTGTTATTCGATATTTTGTGTTTTCTTGTTTCGATATTTTGTTGTTTCGATATTTTGTATTTTTGATATTTTGTATTTTCGATATTTTGTTATTCGATATTTTGTGTTTTCGATATTTTAATTTTTCGATAATTTAACTATTCGACATTTTTTATTTCGACATTTTAATTTTCGATATTTTAACTTTCGATATTATTATTTTCTACATTTTGATTTTTCGACATTTTGATTTTCGACATTTTGATTACCTATGTTTTAATTATTCGACATTTTGAATATTCGAGATTTTGATTTTCGATATAAAGAGTTCGAGATTTTGATTTTCGATTAAATGTATTTCGACAATGTAAACGTCACTCAAGAAATATATGTAATTTGGTCTTGATAACTCAAACTTCGATTAGTCGAATATCTTGATAACTCGAATAATGTATGGGGCGTCAACTTCGATAAGTCGAATTTCCAGGGGAAATCGCCTTATTAAGAATCGTTTTAAAGACGCAATTCAGTGTAACTTGTATTTGATGTACTATACGACTTTTTTTCGACAAAATAAATATGTACAGGGTGTCCCAAATTGGGCACTTTTAGGGGGTTTAAGGTACTTCTAGGGGAGACAGAGAAAAACTGACCACGCATTGCGAGGCTCAAATTTCAAGGGAAGACTTATAGTGAAAACCGCATTTTGAAATATCGTCTCGTCTTTGAGCTACGAGGGCTTTTTGAAAAGTCTGCAATTTTGAAGGGGGTCTATAACTTCGTTATTAGTGGAAATTTTGATTTAGAGTAAATTGCAGTTTTATAGATTTTGTCACGAGGAATTGACCCGCTAAATTATATTTGAACTGTCACTTTTAGTTTTTGAAATATGATATAAAGTTGCATTTTTTCTTATGGAATGGCCTATATTTTAATTAATTTTCGAATTTGTCATTGAATTCTTTTCAAAATGATGTATCATATGTCATAGTTTCATTGAGCGGTTTACGAGATATTCACTTATTTCTAGTGCGCTATGATTTCCTGCTGAGGCAGGTCAAGGCACTCCAGTATTTTTATTATTTTACACAGTCAAAAATATAGTAAGGCTGGTTTGGAAAAGTTATAATTCAGCTGACGGCCCTCAAAGCCTAGTTATAAAAAGTAACAAAAATAATACATATTTCAATACAATTTTTGTGCAAAATAATTTCATATCAAAGCGTAATGTCAAATTGTTTAAACAATTGAAAATAATGACAAAACGACAAGACGCAAGGCCACTTGATTTGCACGTACACTAGACAAAAATAAAAAGCTTTAATTATCTCCGAAACCGCTCAATCAAACTATGAGATATGATACATCATTTTGAAAAGAATTCAATGACGAATTCGAAAATTAATTAAAATATAGGCCATTCCATAAGAAAAAATGCAACTTTATGTCATATCTCAAAAACTAAAAGTGACAGTTAAAATTTAATTTAGCGGGTGAATTCCTCGTGACAGTCTATAAAATTGCAATTTGCTTTAAATCAATATTTCCACTAATAACCAAGTTATAGACCCCCTTCAAAAATGCAGACTTTTCAAAAAGCCCCCGTAGCTCAAAGACGAGACGATATTTCAAAATGCGGTTTTCACTATAAGTCTTCTCTTGAAATTTGAGCCTCGCAATGCGTGGTCAGTTTTTCTCTGTCTCCCCTAGAAGTACCTTAAACCCTGTAAAAGTGCCCAATTTGGGACACCCTGTACATTCATACATATGTATAAGGACAAAATTAAAAACAAAAATTATGTATTCACATGTATTAGAGGTGAACGTTTTTAATATAGACTTGGTTGTATCAGAATTATTGCAAATACACCAATTTTTCCTTTAAAAAAAACACGTAAATTTTGATTCACAAAAAATACGAAAACGCCGCAAAAATTTTTGTTTATTATTTAATAAGTCGAAGTCTTGATAAGTCGAAATTTTTCTGTGGGACATGGTTTTTCAAGTTATCGAAGGTCGACTGTAGGTAAAATGCAAACTTTCGTAAAACCCCTCGTATCTCATAATGTATTAAGAAACGGTTTTGACCATTTAACTTCTCTTGAAGTACCTTAACCAGTGGCGGATCCAGGGGGGGGCAGAAGGGCCCGGACACCCCCCTCTTTCAGACGAAGATTATTTTTTAGTTCTGATGCATCTCTTATTTAAATTTGTTAACAAAATCTACTTTTTCAAAATTTGAACCACCTTTTGGCGCTAAATTTCACAGCTCAGACACTTTGGCCTCTGTTTGCAGCCACTTTGGCCTCTCCCCCTAGGAAATCCTGCCTCAAACCCCCTAAAAATGCCCAATTTGGATCCCCCATAATGGTGGACTATAAGAACTTTATGCGTTATTTGTATAAAACGTGAGATTTTTTTTCAATGTGTTAATGCTTTCTTATAAACACTGCTTGCCAAAAAATGAGATGGTTTTTTTTTGAAATTTTATATTTTTGGCGTTTTTTTAGTGCCTATACACATAAGATTTTTACCTTTAAACAATTAGCAAATGCTGAAAGCACATAAATAAAGTTTATAAATATTTTTATTTTGTTATTTATAGGTAATAATTTAAAAAATTGATCTAGGTTAAAATGATATAGTTTTCAAAAATATTTAAAATTTGTTGTATAAATGTCACTATAAAACTGTACATTTTGCACAATAAGAAAAACAATAGATTTTTTATATAAAAAAATAGTGTACTAATGCAGAACAAATATATAAAGACATGTGATTTTAGGGCAGGCCCCAATTATTCACAGATTTCTCGAGTAAACATATATTATAAAAACTAATATGAATAAGGTAGTTAGCAGAAGCAACGACCGAGGGTGTTCACAGGCTCGAGTTTTTGATTTGACGACCCGAAACGCTCGGCAGCTCGCTTCTGACGCAGATGAAGCGCTGCTTCACCTCTTTTTTCCAGACTAAATCTCTTTCTATAATTTGCAATTAGCAGGCAACAAAACATATGGCTATAGAATTCTACAGTGTAGAGAATGCGGGCCCAGTTTAGAGAATGCAGGCCCAGCCTATAGACAAGCATTGTTGAAGCGATTTTTGTTTTTCGTTCGCCTGTGTCTACTCGATATGCTGCGGGGTGAAGGCGTCCGTTGCTTCGAAGGTCGCATGCTTTCGCTGCGAAAAGACCTGCGTCCATTATTGAAATAGTGTCCCGTTGCAGTAAACGGCTCGGTTAGTTCGCCTGGGTTTCTTGGTAATCTGTGTGTCCTTTTATTTTAATTATTTTGCTATATATTATATTATTTTTGTGTACGATGTAGTGTGTAATTTACTGGAAAAACCGTTTTCAAGGTGAAGCGACGATGATAAAAAAAGGCTTTTTTGAACTCTGAAAAGCTGTCCCCTACATTTAGATAAATCGATTCGATTTAAACATTTTGTTGGTACATATTTTTTTCCTTTTCTTATTTTTATGGTACCTATTTATATTATATTGGGGGTAGAGGGCTTAAAAAATACCTTGAAATTAATCAATTTAAAATAAATCGAAGCGATTTAACCTAAAAAATACTCTGCCAATATATGGGCCCCTAAGCTCACACTAGGTACTATAGTTATAGTGTCCGTGTGAGCTAATATAACTAAAAACTGAAATATATTTTATTTAACTCCAGACTAAATTACCTTTTGTTTGATACCACACAAGCCATGTTTTGACTTAAACTCAAATTTTTGAAATCTACCCCCACCCTTAAAAAAAAACAAAAAACTAAAATGTATTTTGTTAAACTCCGGACTCAATTACCTTTCGTTTGATATCACACACGCCATATTTTCACTTAAACTCTAATTTTTAAAATATACCCCCACCCTTTTTTTTTAAATAAATTAAAATGTATTTTGTTTAACTGCAGACTCAATTACCTTTCGTTTGATATCACACACATAAACTCTAATTTTTGAAATCTACCCCCACCCTTTTATTTGGTTTCTGTTCGGTGGATTTTGTTCATTTTTAAATGGGACCATCTCGACCCAAGACCCAGCCTAGGCACCAAATTTCATTAAAATCGGCCAATTGGTTTTTGAGTTATGCGCGTTGGTCGTTACAGAGATACAGACAGACATACAGACAGACAGACGGCGCAACAAAAAAGTTTCAAAATCATCTGAAACGCAAAGATATATAAAAATTTTTGAAATCGGAGCAGCTTTTTTTTCTCGAAAAAATTAGGATCACCATAGCTCACACTACTATAGTATAGTATATGTGTGAGCTAAAAATATTTTGGTGATGGAATAAAAAAGTATTTTTATTTTTCTCTTAAATAATTTTTTTATTAGGAAACAAATTTTAATTGAGATCACATATTCAAATTATTGACATTAACCCATCAAGAATTCAATGATCTCTATATATATATATATATATATATATATATATATATATATGCAAAGTGAGGTAAAAATATTGATATTTTTGTAGAGAGAGCACGTTGCGCAGGAGGTGCTACCTTTCCTTTTTTACTTTTACTCTCCGATGATATTCTGTGGTTTTGAAAGTTCGTGGACGTTTGATGATTTTTAATCTATAACTGGATTTTACTGCGATTAGGTACTAATAATTTGTATTTTTGTTCAACAAAAACAATTTCACAAATATACTGACAATATTGACAAACACTTTAATGACATATCATATATGACAATCTCTTTGAAGTATTAAGTTCACAGAATACCACCGGTGATTAGAACTAGAGAGAGAAAGGTTGCACTTATCATTCATTGTATGTTCTCACTCTAAAATATCTCTTTAGATTTTTGCCTCAGTGTCCCATATACGCACAAGTTCATTGCATATACGTAATGTAGAGTCGTGGCCGTTCCAGTTACTTCGTATATAATTGCAAGAACTTAACTAATAGCCATAGATTTTTGCTGCGGTTCAGTCAGCTTTTATTGCCTAGGAAACTCAATGCAATTTGACAGGTCGTTAGGTTAAAGTTCTCACTAAGTTAAAAAGAGGCGCTGCGATCGCGCGTTTGTTCCTTATTCTATTTTTTTTGAGAATTATCTGTGGTTTGGATTTTCCGTCTCCCTTTTGTACAGGTAGAAAAACTTCTTCCACCGCATTTTATTTGGGGTTCATTTTAAATCTATCTTTTTGGCTTATGTAGGTAATCTTTGCTGCTGTGACGCATTAAAATTAAATTTTGTTAAATTTGTAAGTTTTGCAATTTTTAAATATAAAAGAATAAGAATTTCTAGTTGCTTTTCTGGGTGAAGTGTCTAAAGTTCAGACGAGTATAAAATGCATAGTTTTCCGAGAAATTTTAAGGTAAGTTTTCTTATTTTCTCATTTGAGGTTAGATTGGCATCTGATAAAATTTGTATTGGTAGTGTCTTTTTAACTTCTTATCGCTTACTTTACGGAACTCTGAATACAGGTTTCCAATGCCTGGTAGGTGCCTTATTTGCCCATCAATTAAGCACAAATTTAAAGCCGTTTTCAAGCGAATAACTAGTAATTACCTCTGGTTATCCCTTGGTTGACATTAAAAATCAGCTGTTAAGGCCCTTAGCCTATTACCACAGAAACGCCGCTTGAATAGCTTTTTTTATAACCGGTTATTGTTTGTTGTTGTTTTTGGCGATTTTTTAAAGAAGTTTAGTTGGTTTTAGTTTAGATGAATAATAATCTTCTTGCCATTATTGAACTTAAGTTCTTTTCGACCGACTCTGAAATACTGGCGTATTTGATTCGAAAAGGGCATAATTTGGAAAAAAAATAAGTATGATAAATATGAAAATAAAATTTTGGCAAGACAATATAGAGAAGGCCATCACTTTGTACAATTTTCTTCATAATTGAGGCACACATGATAAATTTCACTCATTTCAAAAATTCACAGAACATTTTTCCGAAAAAGAAACAAAACAAATGATTGTGAGGTTAGAAAACGCAATAACCTTCCTCAAAAGTGTGGTAATTACCGGTAATAAACGATGACGTCCAAAGGGCTCATTTATGACGTCACTCTTCAAGGAGTGGTATTTACCAAGGCCGCTTGAACGGCAGTGGTAAATACTAGTAATTACTAGTTATTCGCTTGAAAACGATTTTAGTGTTAATTTATGTCTATCCCTTTCTTTTGATATTAAGTAAATGGGAGACACATACAAAATTAACACTAAATTTGTGCTTAATTGATGGGTAAACGAGAGATTACCCAGCAGCGTAATGTACTTTGAAGAAATTTATTCCTTAATTTTAAATCTTTATCGTACCATAATCTAGTACCTATAATGTGGTTATAAGTTGATTTTTTTAATTGTTTTCAGCTTTTGGATGATATGTGCGACCACTGATAAGCTATGTATATACTGCTTTGAAACATACCCTACACAACTTATAACCAAGGCGAGGGGGTACTTTTAAATCGTGTCAGATTTTCGTCAAGCTGTTAAAAAGTAGACATTGAAGAATGATTCTCTTCACGAACAACTGTTTCATTATTTATTCACTCACCAGAAATGTTAAAAGCAAATTTAAATATACTAGATAGTGTTTGGTTTTTCATTATATTTTATTTTACCAATCAATTAGACTATGTATTATTTCATCAATAGTCGTTAATTTGTAGCTTTTTTTAATAATAAAACCTCATTTAAAAAATGTTTTATTTATTGCACTTTATATATCATTTTCAATCTGTTTATATCTTATAAAGACAGTGTATGTCTTTATAAAATATTGACTAATTAAAAATGTACAAAAAACTTTAAAATTAAAGAAAATTTATTATAAAAGGCGATTCAAATTTCCCGTCTCAACTTTTAGTTCGTCACTAAGCTCAGTAGTGGGCGCCACAGAGTTAACGACCTGTCAAACAGCCGGAGTTGCCTATCTAATAAAAGCTGACTGAACCGCAGCAACAATCCTTTAAAAGCTGACTGAAGCGCAGCAAAAATACATTATCTATGACTAATAGGTACCGAGATGCCAAGTCAAAATAACATAACTTCCTAACCTAGGGAAACAAGTGTATCAGTGTCCTCGTTCAGCTTGTGTATAATAATAAGCATGGAGGTACACTAGCAGTGGCAGAGTAAATACGCAGGAGAACTTTATATCTTAGTTTGTTTAGTCCTTTGTAGATGGCACCACCCAACCGTTCGATTCAGAATCGAACCGATTCTGGACACCCCTACTGCCGAGTGCTTTGGGGCGTCAAATTAAACGCTGGAGCCTGTGAACACCCTCGATCGGTGCTTCTGCTAAATACTTTATTCATATGTTAGAGATAATAAATAA
Source organism: Aspidapion aeneum (assembly GCA_963576565.1). NCBI lineage: Eukaryota > Metazoa > Arthropoda > Insecta > Coleoptera > Brentidae > Aspidapion > Aspidapion aeneum. Next base: position 224,901,444 of record OY755038.1, on the reverse strand, counting down.
ATAAATAATAAACTACCTAATTTAAATAAATTTGTTGTTGAAAAGAAAGTGTCTATATTAAATGTTTACTAAATTAATATTGCTTGTTTTCTTCAATAGGGAAGTATGGGACATACAATAGGGACTTATTGGAATAAAACCTAAATTTATATTAGATTCGGCTTTATTCTGACAGATTTACAAAGAAAACTGACAGCTGACCTGTCAAAATTGACATACCAAAGTCAAATTTAAAAATAAAGTCACTAACTTTCATTTAATAAAAACAGACATTAATAAATCCGGTTCTTAAATATACAAAGGCCGAATTTTGAAAGAAAGCAGCTGCTTTTTATATGTAAATCTGTCACAATATTTTAAATATCGGCTGAAATGTTTCCAGAAAAGGTGGTACAGCAGTGTGCAAGAACTTGACGGGGCCCTGCCATGGCCCCAAGATATAAAACAAAAAATCTTTAGATTTTTATGGTATAAACCTGATCTGAGGGCACGGCAGTGCCTCGCCAAGTTCGCGCGCCGTAACCATCTTTTCTTGAAGTATTTCAGCCGATATTTGACCTACCTAAAACTCTACTTCGGAATGAGCTACGAATCTCAAACTTTGCACAGTCGTAGATCTCCATGGAGTTAACAACCCTTCCAAGTTTCATCGAATTCCATAAAGTAGTTACGAAATTTCAAAAACCGTCGAAATTGCCACTCACTGACTCACTCACTCACTCATGCATAAATCATCAATATTCCACTGTACTTCCAGACATGCTACAAAGCTGAAATTTGGCAGACTGTTAGAAATTATGACTAAACCCCTGAAAAAAATCAAAGAACCCCAAAATTTTAATTTACTCCCCTCCCCTATACATTTAAAGTCATGTAAAAGTAGCATCGCCCACTTCCAGAAATGCTAGAGAGTTGAGCTTTGGCAGACTGATAGGAACTATGATAAAACTATAGGAAAAAATCAAAAAACCCCAAACTTTTAATTTACTCCCCTCCCCTATAAATTTAAAGTTATGTAAAAGTAGCATTGCCCACTTCCAGAAATGCTAGGGAGTTGAGCTTTGGCAGACTGATAGGAACTATGATAAAACTATAGGAAAAAATTAAAACATCCCAAAATTCTAATTTACTTCCTTCCTCTGTACATGTAAAGTTATGTAAAAGTGCCCACTTCCAGAAACGCTAGAAAGCTGAGCATTGGAAGACTGATGGGAACTATGATAAAACTATAGGACAAAATTTAAAAACACGACAATTTTAATTTATTTCCCTCCCCTATACATGTAAAGTTATGTAAAAGTAACATTGTGCACTTTCAGAAACGCTAGAGAGCTGAGCTTTGGAAGGCTGATAGGAACTACGATAAAACCATGAAAAAAATTAAAAAAACCTCAAAAATTTAAGTAAGGCATTGCAAAAGTTTTGAACAATATTCCGCATATTTTACTTTAAAAATTAAGTATTATCCAATTCCTTTAAAAAAGAAGTGAAATCATAACAAAAACATTTCATGTAAAAAAAAGTCAAGTACGCGAGAATGGCATTCCGTAAAAAGAATTGAGATAAAAGTAAAGCCAAGTTCTCCAATACAAATTTCAAAATAAAATGTTCTTACTAGTTTGGAAATATTTTTCTAAACTTGGCTATTACAGGTGTAAATGACTCTTAGGCACAGTGCTAAATTGAACATAAAGAAGTTTGGCTGTAATAGCAAAGTTTAAAAAAACATTTCCAAACTAGTAAGAACCTTTTATTTTGAAATTTGTATTGGAGAACTTTTCTTTACTTTTATGTCAATTCTTTTTACGAAATGCCATTTTCGCGTACTTGGCTTTTTTTTACATGAAATGTTTTTGTTATAATATATTCAACGTTTTCTTTATAACAAAGAAGTAAAAAAACAAACAAAAAATATTTGTGGTGACAATTTTTTTATTTCTAAATCAATAACAAAAATGGCTACCCCATTTCTAACAATTTCCTTAACAAGTAAATATATATCACATTTTAAAAATGCACTTTTGGTGTAAAATTTGAGGTACCTGAATATAACACTAAAAAACTAACTTCTAAAAAATGGATTAAATTTATTTTGGTTCTTACATAATAATATATACAGACTACCACCAAAAAGTAGTGTAGTTTTTTTTTTAGATTCATTGAGTGTTACGTCAAAATAAATATTGCCTAATAGTTGAGTGGCTTATGGTATTCCGTGGAATAGTTGATTCCGTAATAGTCACCGGGTGTTTGTGTCCAATTTGAATAGAAGGGCCCGTGTGGCGTCATAAATCCAAGCAAGGCCAACATAAAAATAGAGGCCACGACCCTGAAAAAATCAGCTGTTCTCCCGGGGCTGAATTTTACATTGGGTCTTATGGGAGGTCAGACGTTTTTTTATGATATTTTCAAAATGGCACTACAGATTTCCGCAAAATTTCAGTGAAATATTCTCAGACACCATCCCGATATTCCACCAAAGGTTTGTAAGGAAGCAACATGATTAAAAGGTTAAAATCTTCAAGATTTAGCATTCCTTATTTTGAATTCAAATTACCCGCCATGTACCACATGCCAAGTGTTATATTTGACATGTATTTGACTTTGTCATATGTGATTGTCACATTCGCTTCTGCTTTAAACTTAAGTTTTGTGTGAGCTTATGAAGCGGCTATGAAAAATTAGGGCTTACTATACATTTAAAAAAAATTGTTCTGCCAGAATAAAGTAAAAACAATCTCAAAAACGGCTTTATTTAAAAAAAATCAAATATCCATGAACCGTCATTCCAACTTCAATATTTTAAAGACAATCAGCTGTGTCGTAACGTGACCATCAAAAAAAAAATCAGCCCCGGATGTGACGTCAACAAAGTGGAGGATCGTGGCCCGTCCATTTTGATAGCCCTGATCCAAGATAGCCACTACAAGGGACTGCTGCAGGAGACGAGACCCGAATATCTGTCAGCTTCTCTGAGGAGAGACATAGAAGTACAGGGTGTCCCAAATTGGGCACTTTTAGGGGGTTTAAGGTACTTCTAGGGTAGACAGAGAAAAACTGACCACGCATTGCGAGGCTCAAATTTCAAGGGAAGACTTCTAATGGAAACCGCATTTTGAAATATCGTCTCGTCTTTGAGCTACGGGGGCTTTTTGAAAAGTTTGCATTTTGGAAGGGGTTCTATAACTTCGTTATTAGTGGAAATTTTGATTTAGAGTAAATTGCAATTTTATAGACTATGTCACGAGGAATTCACCCGCTAAATTAAATTTTAACTGTCACTTTGAGTTTTTGAGATATGACATAAAGTTGCATTTTTTCTTATGGAATGGCATATATTTTAATTAATTTTCAAATTCGTCATTGAATTCTTTTCAAAATGATGTATCATATGTCATAGTTTTATTCAGCGGTTTCGAAGATAATTAAAGTTTTTTATTTTTGTCTAGTAGGCGTTGAATGACGTCATGCGCCATTGACGTGAAAGCTTGCGGTCAAATCCTACCAAGGCCAACACAAAAATAGAGGCCACGACCCTGAAAAAATCAGCTGTTCTGCCGGGGCTGAATTTTACATTGGGTCTTATGGGAGTTCAGACGTTTTTTTATGATATTTTCAAAATGGCACTACAGATTTCCGCAAAATTTCACTGAAATATTCTCAGACACCATCCCGATATTCCACCAAAGGTTTGTAAGGAAGCAACATGATTAAAAGGTTAAAATCTTCAATAGCATTCCTTATTTTGAATTCAAATTACCCGCCATGTACCACATGCCAACTGTTATATTTGACATGTATTTGACTTTGTCATATGTGATTGTCACATTCGCTTCTGCTTTAAACTTAATTTTTGTGTGAGCTAATGAAGCGGCTATGAAAAATTACTATACATTAAAAAAAAATTGTTCTGCCAGAATAAAGTAAAAACAATCTCAAAAACGACTTTATTAAAAAAAAAATCAAATATCCATGAAACGTCAATCAGCTGTGTCGTAACGTGACCATCAAAAAAAAATCAGCCCCGGATGTGATGTCAACAAAGTGGAGGATCGTGGCCCGTCCATTTTGATAGCCCTGGTAGGATCACACAGCTGATTGTCTTTAAAATATTGAAGTTGGAATAACGGTTCGTGGATATTTGATTTTTTTAAAAAATAAAGCCGTTTTTGAGATTGTTTTTACTTTATTCTGGCAGAACAATTTTTTTTAAATGTATAGTAAGCCCTAATTTTTCATAGCCGCTTCATTAGCTCACACAAAAATTAAGTTTAAAGCAGAAGCGAATGTGACAATCACATATGACAAATTCAAATACATGTCAAATATAACAGTTGGCATGTGGTACATGGCGGGTAATTTGAATTCAAAATAAGGAATGCTAAATCTTGAAGATTTTAACCTGTTAATCATGTTGCTTCCTTACAAACCTTTGGTGGAATATCGGGATAGTGTCTGAGAATATTTCACTGAAATGTTGCGGAAATCTGTAGTGCCATTTTGAAAATATCATAAAAAAACCTCTGACCTCCCATAAGACCCAATGTAAAATTCAGCCCCGGGAGAACAGCTGATTTTTTCAGGGTCGTGGCCTCTATTTTTGTGTTGGCCTTGATCCTACTTCAATGCTCCTATAGTTTTGTTGTCTTATACTATGCAAATCAAGTTGGCCTTGCGTCTTGGCGTTTTGTCATTGTTTTCAATTGTTTAAACAATTTGACATTACGCTTTGATATGAAATTATTTTGCACAAAAGCGTTTTTAATTTTATTTTAAAATATGTATCAATGTTAAAATGTTACTGGGAAAGTAATGATAATCGACAGGGCGCTGGAAACTTATATCTTCAAAGGTATCCCGAACGAAGACAACCGTATATGGATATATTTCCAAAGTTGAAAAGGAACCTTGTTCAGTATGGCTTTTTCAAAACGGCGGGGTAAAATATATGACGTTAGGAGGGACCGTGAGTTAGAGGAGATACAGTTCATACCAGTATTTTTGAGACAACTTTTGACAACTTTTTTTCGTTGGCCTATGCTATTTGTTATGGTAAACAGCTGATAACTGTCAAAAAGTTATCTCAAAAATTAACAAGACGCTAGCGCTACCAAGTCCACTTCCAATCCCTGGCTTCGCATGCGTAGATCTACCAATATTATTTACCTCATGTATTAGAATCGATGTACAGGGTGATTTTCACTTGAATGATTCTAACCACATGAAAATAGAAAGTTTCAAAAACCTAACCTAACGAAACCTAATCAGATCTAACCGAACCGAACCAAAGCAAACTAAACCAATATTTTTTTTCAAAAAAAAAACTTTCCTGACTTCCTACCTGGGATGCTAGAGGATGTGAATCCGAACCGGACCGCACCGAACCTATCGAAACCTAACCCTACCCAACTAAACCTAATTAGCAGTACGTGTTGTAGTTTAGTTTGGTTAGGTTAGGTTTGGTTCAGTTTAGTTAGGTTCGGTTTGGTTCGGTTCGGATTCACATCCTCTAGGATCCCGGGCAGGAAGTCAGAAAAGTTTTTTTTTGAAAAAAATTATTGGTTCAGTTTCCTTCGGTTCGGTTAGATTTGATTAGGTTTTGTTAGGTTAGGTTTTTGAAACTTTCTATTTTCATGTGGTTAGAATCATTCAAGTGAAAATCACCCTGTACCCAACTAACATTTATAGTAGCGGCTACATGTTCTAAAGGCTTTGCTACTTTCTTATAGTAGAAATGTGGTGATCCCAACCAAAATTTGTTACTTTTTAGTTCTAACTACTATTTAGTATTAGGAAATAGTAGATGTTTCGTAAAAACGACCCTCTAAACTACTTCTTAGGATTGTTTCTTGATAGTCGATTCTCATAGTCTTCTCTACCACAATAGGACGTTGCTAAAGTTTTACTTTCTTTTTAGTCGTTATTTCGTAGTCGCCCTGACTTTTATATCCTACTTAATTACCACTAGAAAGTTAAGCTTCATTGGAGTCCCAAACAAGTGTATCGACAACTACATTATAACTTTAATTTTTACCACAAAAGTTTGTGTCATCATAGTAACATCTGATGTAACAATGTAGACAAAATAACTTTTTGGATCAACTTTAAAGCCGCAACTACTTTGACTTTTTTTTAATGTCGATCTTTTAAAGTAATCTCTCCTTCCTGTTTCTACTTTGAAAACGTAGACTTTTTGAAGTCGCATCTTGGTCGCACACATTCTTAACCCTACTTTTTGTCTCTCCTTTTATAATATGGGAATATTAGGAATAGTTTTGCAAATATTTTTTTAACTACTTTGAGCAGTCCATTTTTTCGAGCTCATTGCTTGACCATTTGCAAAATGTTGATCCAAAGTATCGAGTACCGCACACGGATTTTAAGAATTCCCTGGTCCATGCTTAATCTCCATCCTTAATCTTTTACGCTACTTGTTGTTGGTATTCTATTCTTGTATTGTCTTTACGGTCGTTCGTGGCTTGTGCTGTGGCACCACCCTCTTGTGCCGCCACCCTCTTGTACTGACGTGTCGTGTATCACTGTGATTCATTTTATGTGTTGAGCTGGACTTTAACTTTATATATCCCTCTTCCAAAACAAAATATTTTATTCTTAGTGTATTGCTATAATGATAAAGTAAAACACAAACAAATAGGAACAAAATAGTAACAAAATGAGGAACATTAAAAAGAAACCGTAAAACAAATCGGTAAAAAAATTTACGTAACGCTGTCGCAACATCACCTTCGCCACTATATATAACGTTTCAGCTATCATCTACCGCCTTATTAGGGACTTATTGCAGTAGTGCCAGGCACTAATTGTGCCGGGCACTATATTGACAGTTTCGCATTATAAGAACAGCTGTCTTCTTTCAAAATTAGGCCATTTTGTATTATAAGAGCCGGAATTAATAGTGACGCCACTATTAATGAAAAATAAACGACTGGATTTCTAAATTCGACTTTGGTATGTTAATTTTGAAAGATCAACTGTCAGTTTTTAATGCGAAACGTCAATATAGTGCCCGGCACAATTTGTGCCAGGCTTTATTGCAATAGGTCCGTAATATCTAATTTATGCACGGCCCCTAAAATAACCTCTGGGAGATGCTAGACTTCATCTAGGAACTTTTGCGCTGTTTGCGGCTAATAAAATACTCTGCCAATCTATGGGCACCTAAGCTCACACTGGATACTATAGTTATAGTGTATCTACGTGAAAGCTAATATAACTAAAAACTGAAGTATATTTTATTGAACTCCAGACTCAATTACCTTTCGTTTGATACCACACAAGCCATGTTTTGACTTAAACTCTAATTTTTCAAATCTACCCCCACCCTTTTTAAAAAAACTAAAATGTATTTTGTTTAACTCCAGACTCAATTACTTTTCGTTTGATATCACACACGCCATATGTTTACATAAACTCTAATTTTTGAAATCTATCCCACCGTTTTATTTGGCTTGTGTTCGGTGGATTTTGCTAATTTTTAAATGGGACCATCTCGACCCAAAACCCAGCCTGGGTACCAAATTTCATTAAAATCAGGCAAGCCGTTTTTGAGTTATGCGCGTTGGTCGTTACAGACAGACATACAGACACACAGACAGACAGACAGACAGACATACAGACAGACAGACAGACATACAGACAGACAGACAAACAGACAGACGGCGCAACAAAAAAGTTTCAAAATCATCTGAAACGCAAAGATATATAAAAAATTTTGAAATCGGAGCAATTTTTTTTTCTCGAAAAAATTAGGATCACCATAGCTCACACTACTATAGTATAGTAGTAGTGTGAGCTAAAAACAAGTTAGATATATCGTGGTTACATGCGGATTTCTAAGCGATCTAACAAGTCTCAGAGATTGTTTTTTTACTTATAGGGCTTATAATAATAAAAATTACTGAATATTCAGAATGCCAAAATATCTAAAAACAATAAAAAATACTACATACGAATTGTGAGAGCAATGTATAAATAAAAAAAGTAACAATAAGTTGATTTCATTGATGTGACTGCGTTCTTTTAGTTCCTTGACCAACACTTCCTAGAAATTCTAGAATAGGGATCATGCTCTCGACTGCAACATACATTTTTAAAAAACACTTTTTATTGGCACTTCATTTATTGTTCTAATGGAATTTAATTTATCTTGTTTTTGTTTTAAAACCTACCACAAATTCACGCTAGTACAAAACCTATAAGCAGTGGTGCTGTTGTTGACAGAAACGGCAAATGACAAGTGGCGACACCCCAATAACTTGAGGGTAGTAGTTATACTTATCGCGTAGTTCCTATCACTCTGTAGACGTTTTCTAGTGGCAAAAGCTAGTTAATAATACGTTTCTGCAACGAAGGAGTAGAAATTCGAGTGTGTTATATAGAACTATAAAGGAAAGCCGACTTAAAAGTCGTAAGTGACACGTTGCCGTAACTTAGGCTCACTTTCAAGTAACCCTTTCGACTATCAGGGAATATAGTTTGGGACGCCATGTTTTTATGTAAGAAAGAAAATTTAATATTTTTGTTGTCGTTTTATGAGCTCATATTAAAGAGCTATACTATTTTATAAACAAATTAGTTGAAGCTTACCAAAAATGCTCTTCTTAAGCACCATTTGTTGGAGTTAACTGTCGATTATGAAAACATAACCTCCAAAATCACAACACAAAAATTCCATCAGTTACCAGAAAACGGCTCAATTTTACGGGCGCACCGGTTTTTTGCAATATATATAATGCATGTTATACAAAAAACTTTGCGTCGCACTCGAATTTTGATCCTCTGCTCGTAAATTCTCGCACTTTTGAATAACATAGTACATATTATAACCATAACCAAACAAAAAAACTAAGCGAGTCTGTTTACTGTTGTGTCCACCATATTGTGTAACAATTCTACCAAAAAGAAACGATTATATTATTTGCAACTACATCGCAACTTTTATGCCATTACGGAAAAAAAACAGCCTCTACGACGTGGTAGATACCTGGCTACGACGTAGTAGTGTAGTTGTTACTACAGTGACTTTAAACACTTGGCCAAGTAGTTATAACCAGAAATTGGTTCCCCACTTAGGGAATTATAACGTCGCTGTATGGTATACTGAGACGTAGCGGGAGTACGTTGCGGTTACTTTTAAGAAATTCTTTCTAGTTGGGGTTTCGTCGTTACAACTTTAAATGTTTGTTGGGTATGCATCTATCCTAAGACATGAGGTAAATAATATTGGTAGATCTGCGCTTGCAAAGCCAGGGATTGAAAGTGGACTTGGTAGCGCTAGCGTCTTGTCAAAAATTATGATATGGAGTATAGGCATTATTGGTGAGTTAGAACAAAATAATTCGCGATCATTGAGACAATTAGAAGCTGCCACAGGCATACCGAGAACTTCAATCCACTGAACACTTAAACGGAATAATTATAAGCTTTGAGGGCCGTCAGCTGAATTATAATTTTTCCAAACCAGGCTTACTATATTTTTGACTGTTTAAAATAATAAAAATATTGGAGTGCCTTGACCTGCCTCAGCAGGAAATCATAGCGCACTAGAAATAAGTGAAAAAGCTGAATATCTCCTAAACCGCTCAATCAAACTATGACATATGATACATCATTTTGAAAAGAATTCAATGGCGAATTCGAAAATTAATTAAAATATAGGCCATTCTATAAGAAAAAATGCAACTTTATGTCATATCTCAAAAACTAAAAGTGACAGTTAAAATTTAGTTTAGCGGGTGAATTCCTCATGACAAAGTCTATAAAGCTGCAATTTACTCTAAATCAAAATTTCCACTAATAACGAAGTTATAGACCCCCTTCCAAAATGCAGACTTTTCAAAAAGCCCCCGTAGCTCAAAGACGAGACGATATTTCAAAATGCAGTTTTCACTATAAGTCTTCTCTTGAAATTTGAGCCTCGCAATGCGTGGTCAGTTTTTCTCTGTCTCCCCTTTAAGTACCTTAAACCCCCTAAAAGTGCTCAATTTGGGACACCCTGTACATCCTCAACTATAGTATATTCGGATTTTGGAAACGGTAAGACATACTGTTTTGGTTAATTTGAAAAAATTGCCACTATTCGATGCTCTATTAAAATTAAAAATATCTACAGGGGTTTTTAAAATATCAAAGAAAAATTTTTAAAAAAGTTAAATATCTTTGCTAACTTGTAAACAAATTTAGTAAAATTTCGTAGTTTTGAATTACCAACTAAATTTTTTCTAGGTCTTCTAATTTTTTTGAGAAACTGTTTCCAAAATGCTCATGTAGTTACTTTTATCTGGGTCACCCTGTATAAACAAAACACCGTCCAAACCTAATTTACTCTTATTGTTTACTTAGTAACTCAGAAATTCGTTGTTCGTTTTTGAAAATGTTGCTTCTTGAGGTTGAAATTTCTTCCTCAATTTTTTTAATTTCAGCCTTCAGTCGTTCTAGCTTGGTTAGGAGGGGTTTGGCTGTCTCAGCGTTAATTCTAAAAAGAAAGAAAAAAATGTGTTACAAATTGTGAAAAGCTTTCGCGGCCATCGTCCAATGGTGGGTGTGCTTTCGGGCTGTTCGGCCGTCGTCGTTGGAAATTCGTTCTCGACGTTTCGCCATCTCGAGTGGATGGCATCTTCAGGAGATGTTGACTGTTTGTCGGCTTCTCGAAGACTGGTGGTTAGTCTGTCGCGGGCGCAGGTTATATACGCTATAGTGGGCGGGGCGTATATCAGAGCTGGTCGGTGATTGGTCACATTCCCCTGATTCAGTTTTGTTATTGTGAGCGAGCCGTTTAGTGTTTTTAAGAACCGGTACCCATGTTCTGTTAATTTTAAGAGTTTCTTCAGATCTGTTGAAGTTCTGCTGGTGTTTATGAATTTCGATTGCTTCTCTATAGAGTCTTGGATAGTATGAAGAGGAGGCGCAGAGAACTTGTGTGTCTTCGAATTTTATTCGGTGGTCTTCATTGTTTAGTGTGTGGTCTGCAACCGCGGATTTTTCCGTATGTCCGAGTCGACAGTTGGCTTTGTGTTTTTTGATTCTTGTGTTTACGGACCGTTTGGTTGTTCCGATGTAGACACTTCCACAGGTACAGGGAATGCGGTATACCCCCGAAGAACTTAGTGGGTTCCTTATATCCTTCGCAGATCTGAGGTGGTTCTCGATCTTCTTAGATGGCTTGAAGATCGTTTTTATGTTGTGTTTTCCCAGAATACGTCCGATCCTATCTGTCACTCTAGGGATGTAGGGCAGAAAGTCTCTTAAAGTAACTTCGCGGCTGCTCAGTCCACCGCTACTGTTACTTCTAGTGCTCGGCTTTGGTCGTATACATTTATCTATGTCGCTTTGAGTGTATCCATTTGCTACGAGGGCGTTTTTAAGATGGTTTAATTCTTTGTCTAGATGTTCTGGTTCGCAGATTCTTTTCGCCCTCTCTACCAATGTTCTTATTACCCCTTTTCGTTGGCACGGGTGGTGGTTAGATGTGTTGTTTAGGTAGCGGTCTGTGTGAGTAGGTTTTCTGTATACGGTATGTCCTAGTCGTCCCTCTTTCCTCGTTACTAGTTAGTAGTACTAGTAAAAAAATGTGTTATTATACCTCCTATATGCGGACACTCAAGGTTTCGTCAAATTTTTCTGCTTATTGGAGGTGTCCGCTAATCAGAGAGAACTGCGAAATTTTAATAAATTTATTAACAATTTTCGCTGCTTGAGTTTTTCCGATATCAAATTTTTCAGCGATCTTTCGTGTTGATAGATGTTCCTTCTCCGAAATGTTAACAACTCCCATTTTTTTTTCACGTAAACTACGAAATTTTTTACTAGGTGCCATTTCAATGAGATCTCTTTCTCTTGTTTCTAGTCTTTTAGGCTTAGGTATGTACCTAAACTGTGGAAAGTTGCAGAAGTTATCATGATTCCAAAACCGGGAAAACCACTCCATGACGTGTCATCTTACAGGCCAATATCTTTGCTGCCTATTATATCCAAGCTCTATGAAAAATTATTGCTTAAAAGAATAAAACCCATCATAGAAAGACAAGAAATTATTCCATCTCATCAATTTGGTTTTCGAGACAAGCATTCCATGATAGATCAAGTACACAGAATTACTAATATAATAGAAAAAGCACTAGAAGAGGGAAAAGTTTGTTCTGCAGTTTTTCTAGATGTAGCACAAGCATTTGACAAAGTGTGGCATGAAGGCCTTAATTTTAAACTAAAACGGTTTCTCCCAAAACAATATTCGGATATTTTGGAATCATACATATCTGATAGACATTTTAGAGTAAAACAGGAAGACTCATACTCAAATTTAAGAGAAATTCAAGCAGGCGTGCCCCAGGGTAGCGTACTAGGCCCTTATCTATACTTATTATTCACTTGTGATATCCCAAAGCCAGAAAATTGTCACTTAGCAACATTTGCCGATGATACTGGTTTATTGACGGTAGAAAAATCTATTGAAAAATGCATAGAAAAACTTCAAGATGCAGTCACCCAAATTCACAGTTGGACCACAAAGTGGCGAATAAAATTAAATGAAACCAAATCAATTCATGTTGATTTTACAAACAAAACTATAAATCACATACAAATAACAATTAACAACATTCCAGTACCATATTCGAATCAGGCAAAATATCTAGGTATGACACTTGATGCCAAATTGCGCTGGAAAGCACATGTTAAGAAAAAAAAAAGAAGAACTTCAGATAAGGTATAGAAAAATGAACTGGCTAATTGAAAGGAAGTCCAATTTAACAATTGATAATAAGTTACTGCTTTATAGACAAATACTGAAACCAGTATGGACATATGGTATTCAACTATGGGGTTGTGCTAAAGAGAGTAACATTTTAGTTGTACAGAGATTTCAAAATAAAGTATTAAGAAACATTGTGAATGCACCTTGGTACGTTCGAAATAGTGACCTTCATCGAGATCTAAAAATCGAAACTGTAGCAGAGACTGTAAAAAAGTACGCAAAAAGCCATGAAGATAGACTCCATCGGCATGTGAATGTGGAAGCAATTCAGCTTCTAGACAATACTATGCTAGTTCAAAGACTAAAAAGAGTGAAGCCGTTTGAGTTACTAAACTAAGTGAATTACACATAAAACAAAATAATGCCATAAACACAACACAATTATGACTTACAGACTAAACAAAGCGGGGAGAACTGTTGAGTGAACCCTAAGTTTAAATCTGACTTTTCTAGTAAATTAAGTTAAAACAAAATTGCTAATTAGTCTTACTGACTAGATTGTAATTAAAAAAAATGAGATCTATTACTACCCAACTGAGCAATAAAAAAAACACAGCAGTCCCGCCGAATAAACTATGTTGTAAATACAACAGAAGTATTTAGTCTCCGCATTAAAACGGAAAGAAGTAATTCCCCGGCTGCAGAGTGCGTTGTTGCCAGCATTCTACACAATATTTATGCCCATGTCGTGCAGCGCTCCGTCCCGTTGTCAGAGGTTCGCGTTCGGTTAAGGAAGGTTTCAGAATTTTTTAACGAAAAAAAATTTTCCGCGTCCCGTTATTAGAGTGTCCGGTTATAGGAGTGAATTTTACATGTAAAAAAATAGGGAAAAGCTTGGTTCCAACAAATTTGTCCGCCTAAAGGGACAAATAAAAACAAGCCAATAATTTAATTCAAAAATAATTTTACAGCGTTTTTTATAAAAACAGTTTATTTTTTAGTGTAAATGGTAGTAAAAAATAAATATATATTTATTTTTAGATATCTCTTTAGGTCTTGGGAATGCTAAAAACAAACTTTTTTGTTTAATTGTTTCTCAAACTCATAGTTCCTTTAATTAAATAAATTTATTGAATTAAAAGAATTAGCCACGTGATTCAAAACAGGCGGTCTATCAATCCGAGTGACGTCACAAAACAGTAAACGCGTCGAACGAACCTATTTTCTGTGTTATTTTCTTATCGATGGTAATGTTTGCTTTGGTTTAAAGTGCGAATTATCGTCCTAAATTAGATTTTATTTTATGTTTTGCTATAAAAAATCTTAATATAGAAACATTTAAGTGGAAAATAAAACTATATTTAAAGAGTAAATCATTTTACTCAATCAATGAGTTTCTTCAAACCAACTTTATTGATTTAATAGACAGATCCACAACATCATCATAATCATACTTAATTAATTTTATCTCGTAAACTCAATGTTAAACATTGATTTAGGTTGACATTTTCTGGGGCTTTTATTCTTATTTGTTTTGAATTGAATGATAAATTTGAATTTATTTATTGGGAAATTAAAAATTGAAATTAATGTGCTTAATCCTAATGTAAAATTTAGTAAATGTTAGTGTATGTAAAATTGTCAGAATAACTATGATTATAATTTTAATTGTTATTTTTATTGTAATTTATTTTAACTTAATCATAAATTAGTAAGTAAGGACATGCAATTTAGCAAAACTACTTAAATAATTTTAAATTTTAATTTTAAATTGTGATTACCATTTTGACTTGTGTAAATACTTTATGTATGAACAACATCAATAAAGATCTATCTATCTATCTATCTATCTGCGGAATTTAGAAACGTTAAAATGTTGATGTAAGTATTCAATGAGTTGTTTTAAATATAACTGAAAGTTTTTTTACGATATACTTTGCCTACTTTTACTCATTTAGATTTTGAGGTTAGGTTATATGTTTTGCTTTTTTGTTTAATATGCCACTTACAATAGATTCAATTAAATACCCAATCATTATTATTTTAAGAATTAAGAAACAATCAAAAATTGCTTTTTTAAAACAAAATTTTCTAAATATATTTTGTTTCAAAAAATTCTTATGATCATTCATAACAAATATGCACTGCCTAGTCTTGCATATGCACTGCTCAGTCCTACATTTAGCCTGCATTTGCACTGCCTAATCCTGCATTTAGAGGTACTCCCTAGTCCTGCCTAATAACTGCCTAGCACCGCCTAAAAATTTGTACACCTTTCTGCCTATTATAGTTGTTCACCCCTTGTAATAAACATAACCTCAAAAATTTCATCGTCATTTACGAAATAGTTATATATATATTATAGACAACGTGAGAAAATTTAATAGAAACAATTTAGTTATACTCACATCAAAGTGATCTTAACAAATGTTAAGTGAAGATGTATTAGATAAGGCCCTTGGGTCTCTTCGAGCAAGTTCTAGCCACTTTTTCTATTATTTTACTGCTGTAGGCTGAATAAATAGTTTTTCAGGGGTTTTTATGCTAGTATTCGAACACTAAAGCAGTACAGCGTGTCCCATTTCGGTTATTATTAAAGATATTGATTTTCTGATTGCACCTTACCGTGCTCTTTTTTTGAGCCCTTAAAAATGGCGTAATCAGATTTTGGCTCTATCCCGTAGTTTCGCTAATACAGGGAGTTTTTGAAAAAATTGTATTTTTAATAATCCCTTGTATCTCGCTTATTTTCCGAGATATTTTTATTCTGTAAAAACCTTTTCATGGCAACTTTTTTAGAAGAAAATAATAACGTTGTCAATTTTTTTAAATATTGTTTAGTTTTTGAGATATGGTATTTATCATAAAAAAAATTAAATACGGACCTGGATTTTTTTAATTACTATTTTGATTGGTTTCATGCTATTATTACCTTAAAATGATAAAACTTTAATATTTTTTTGATTTAAGGTTAAAAAAAACTATTTAATATTTGAAAAAAAAAATATAGTCCGAACCTGGAAATTTCCAACGTAATTATAAATTAAAAATTGCAAGACACACTAGTTGAAAGATTTTTAGTTTATCTGTTTTGTAAAGTAATGATAATTAAAAGATTTATAAATAAAGTAAAAACGTTAAAAAGTTACAAAAATAATATCATACTAATTATTTGATGGTAGCACAGCAGGTCGTAAAATTTACAAAACAAAAGCGTGAAATTGACATTGTCATTTTACTTGACATTTTTGTAAATGACTTACAATTATTTTAAACTGGCTAGAAATCGACCATATCCAGATTTTGAAAAATGTGATATGTTTGACTGCTTCATTCAAGCAACAAAATCCCAATATTTAAATGGCAGAAATATTTTTATGCAAAATCCGTTAAGAAAAATTACTCAAAAACGCCAACAATGTCTTACACATAATGGTAATCAGAAAAATTAGTTATTTTTTATAAATTGTTTTTTTTTGTATTTTTCGTAGACTTTGTTTCAAATAAATCTGTAAATTAACGTAAAACCATTTTAATATGCTAAGTATCAAAACAGTTAAACTAAAAATTGTTTTACTAGCAATTTTTAATTTATATTTATGTTGGAAATATCCAGGTTCGGATTAATTTTTTTTAAAATATTAAATATTTTTTTTAGCTTAAAACAAAAATTTTTTAAATTTTTATTAGTTTATGATAATACTAGCATGAAACCAATCAAAATAGTAATAAAAAAATCCAGGTCCGTATTTAATTTTTTTATGATAAATACCATATCTCAAAAACTAAACAATATTTTAAAAAATTGACAACGTTATTATTTTCTTTTAAAAAAGTTGCCATGAAAAGGTTTTTACAGAATAAAAATATCTCGCAAAATAAGCGAGATACAAGGGATTATTAAAAATACAATTTTTTTTTAGCGAAACTACGGGGTATAGCAAAAATCTGATTACCCCATTTTTAAGGGCTCAAAAAAAGAGCACGGTAAGGTGCAATCAGAAAATCAATATCTTTAATAATAACCGAGTTTCCCATTTAATCCCATCGAAAATGGGACACGCTGTACACACCACTGATAGGACATTTTTTTATATAAAAAACAGTAAAAACACAGACCAAAAACAAATAAACACCTGAATGTCGTGTATCTGTCCGCGAGTTTACTGCGCTGTGACGTCATTGCAACGCCATGCTAGAAATGAGCGTTTTTGGCGGCAAATTCAAATTGGAAATTAGAAAACTTGATTTTAAATGTAGTTATGATAAAATATACTATTTTAATAATTTTGCGTATCAAATCAGGGATCTATATATCATTTTAAACTCTAAAATTTGTCTAAATACCCTATTTTCAATCGTTAACTTACTTTTTTTGTTTTTCAATTTCGACATAAAGTTGTCTTTTGGTGTTGCTCCACATCTGCAACTCGCTGTGCATGGCGTCCAAATCCTCGTGTAGGTAATTCATCAACTTGCCGAGAGGGTTCGCTGTCTTCGTCAAATTTTGAATCAGCGCCCTTAGTTGCGTCACTTCTTTCGTTGTCGCGTCCTTGCCCCTCAGACCTAAGTAAAAAACCATTTTTTTTACCGATTGCTATTGGAAAATTACAGGATTTCTTATTTTTTTAATTAATTAATTAATTAATTTTTTAATTAATTAATTAATTAATTAATTTTATCCTTTTATTTACCGTCTTGTTCCCAATCAATATCAACTTTTTTCTTCACCCCGTCCCCTTCAGTTCCCTCCTGGATTTGCTCCAAAATTTGTTCCACCAGTTGTCCTTTGTTCTCTGTTGACATGTTCAGCAGATCTTGTGTTGACGGGCTCTCGTCTTCCACTAGTTCTGAGGTATTCTAAAAAAAGTGTTAAAATCTAAACGTAAAAACCGTATTCCACATCTAGATTTGTTCTTTCCAGAACAAGACATTTTTTTAAAATTTTTTATGGGAAACATGTTTAGCAGATCTTGTGTTGACGGGCTCTCGTCTTCCACTAGTTCTAAGGTATTCTAAAAAAGTGTTAAAATCCAAACGTAAAAACCGTATTCCACATCTAGATTTGTTCTTTCCAAAACAAAACATTTTTTTAAAAATTTTTTATGGGAAACGTGTTCAGTAGATTTTGTGTTGACGGGCTCTCGTCTTCCACTAGTTCTGAGGTATTCTAAAAAAGTGTTAAAATCCAAACGTAAAAACCGTATTCCACATCTAGATTTGTTCTTTCCAGAACAAGACATTTTTTTTAAATTTTTTATGGGAAACATGTTTAGCAGATCTTATGTGGACGGGCTCTCGTCTTCCACTAGTTCTGAGGTATTCTAAAAAAGTGTTAAAATCTAAACGTAAAAACCGTATTCCACATCTAGATTTGTTCTTTCCAGAACAAGACATTTTTTTAAAATTTTTTATGGGAAACATGTTTAGCAGATCTTGTGTTGACGGGCTCTCGTCTTCCACTAGTTCTAAGGTATTCTAAAAAAGTGTTAAAATCCAAACGTAAAAACCGTATTCCACATCTAGATTTGTTCTTTCCAGAACAAAACATTTTTTTAAAATTTTTTATGGGAAACGTGTTCAGTAGATTTTGTGTTGACGGGCTCTCGTCTTCCACTAGTTCTGAGGTATTCTAAAAAAGTGTTAAAATCTAAACGTAAAAACCGTATTCCACATCTAGATTTGTTCTTTCCAGAACAAGACATTTTTTTAAAATTTTTTATGGGAAACATGTTTAGCAGATCTTATGTGGACGGGCTCTCGTCTTCCACTAGTTCTGAGGTATTCTAAAAAAGTGTTAAAATCTAAACGTAAAAACCGTATTCCACATCTAGATTTGTTCTTTCCAGAACAAGACATTTTTTTAAAATTTTTTATGGGAAACATGTTTAGCAGATCTTGTGTTGACGGGCTCTCGTCTTCCACTAGTTCTAAGGTATTCTAAAAAAGTGTTAAAATCCAAACGTAAAAACCGTATTCCACATCTAGATTTGTTCTTTCCAGAACAAAACATTTTTTTTAAAATTTTTTATGGGAAACGTGTTCAGTAGATTTTGTGTTGACGGGCTCTCGTCTTCCACTAGTTCTGAGGTATTCTAAAAAAGTGTTAAAATCCAAACGTAAAAACCGTATTCCACATCTAGATTTGTTCTTTCCAGAACAAGACATTTTTTTTAAATTTTTTATGGGAAACATGTTTAGCAGATCTTATGTTGACGGACTCTCGTCTTCCACTAGTTCTGAGGTATTCTAAAAGTGTTAAAATCCAATCGTAAAAACCGTATTCCACATTTGGATTTGTTTTTTTACAGATTTAAGACATTTTTTTTTTAATTTTTATGGAAAACGTGTTTACTATAAATATCGAAAAATAATTAGATACTTCTACTACTGCGCAACCTCCATAGGGGCGACGGAACGCTGGCCGCCATTGTTCCACAGATTTTAAGTATAAACCACTAGAGGTGGCTATGGTGAACAAGCATTCAGAGTCCCTGAATCACAAACTCTGGTCGTCATCATTTGTGTTTTTGCTAGTTTTTTCAATTAACTCTGGGATAAAATCTGTTTAGGGTCTTAAAATATTACCAAGGCCCACAAAAAAATACAGGCCACGACCCCGAAAAAATCAGCTGTTCTCCCGGGGCTGAATTTTACATTGGGTCTTATGGGAGGTCAGACGTTTTTTTATGATATTTTCAAAATGGCACTACAGATTTCCGCAAAATTTCAGTGAAATATTCTCAGACACCATCCCGATATTCCACCAAAAGTTTGTAAGGAAGCAACATGATTAAAAGGTTAAAATCTTCAAGATTTAGCATTCCTTATTTTGAATTCAAATTACCCGCCATGTACCACATGCCAACTGTTATATTTGACATGTATTTGACTTTGTCATATGTGATTGTCACATTCGCTTCTGCTTTAAACTCAATTTTTGTGTGAGCTAATGAAGCGGCTATGAAAAATTAGGGCTAACTATACATTAAAAAAACTGTTCTGCCAGAATAAAGTAAAAACAATCTCAAAAACGGCTTTTATTTAAAAAAAATTAAATATCCATGAACCGTCATTCCAACTTCAATATTTTAAAGACAATCAGCTGTGTCGTAACGTGACCATCAAAAAAAAAATCAGCCCCGGATGTGACGTCAACAAAGTGGAGGATCGTGGCCCGTCCATCTTGATAGCCCTGGATAATGATATGGGGTTTAGGCCAACGAAAAAAAGTTGTAAAAAGTTTTCTCAAAAAGAATGATATAGTTTAAAAGAACATGTTTGTCGGTCACGGTTTTTATTTTTCAACGCATATGAATTAACAAGGACAGAAGGTGCGTCCATCTCTAAACATCGTATAGAGGACCGATATTTTCATCCTTTGATTTTGACTTAAATACATTTGACTTTGAAGAGTTTGTCGCGTCTCTATATCTTTAAAATATGTCATACATACAGGGTCTCAAAGTATAGGTAGCCAGTTTAAGCCTTTTTCCTCGCAGTAACTACAAGTTACCAGATAACCTGGTTACTCGTTTTCTGTTTTTCTTCGCTGAGTAACACTAACTATGACGTCACGAGTAACCACACAGTGTAACCAGCCTAGCAGACGTGGTTGCTGAAATATTATGAGGTTAAGATCGTTTTGTTTTGTTTTTTTTTCAAAATGTTTGATTTTAATCATTGACTTCTATACCCTACAGGGCGTTATACAACTCAATGATTTTAATATATATATATTACCAACGAATTATGTTTGGTAACGGTAGAAAATGAAGCACATCTCTTGAAGTTGGTCCTATATCAATTCAACTGCAACTAGTCTTAAAATGTACTGCATTTGGTGTTCTGTGGTACTGCGGCCTTACCACAGAAAACCAAAGGAGCACCCAGTTTCCACCCCGATTCAAAAAACGCATCAGGTAACGCTGCATTTAAAACTGGTGTAAATCCATGTCCCGTGATACGTTTTTTGAATCGGGGTGGGCATGCATTGGTGGAAACAATGAATTATTTTCTGCATTTCGGAAGCTCCTGGTAAAAACAAAAACAAACAATTGGAAATTTCATCCACAGCTGACTGTCTGACGTCATACAGCGGTTACTCCGAGTAACCGTGACGTCATTTCGAGTAACTTAAATGAGTGACTAGTAACCTCGAGGAAAAAGGCTTTTTGACGGATTTACCCACTCTTTTTATTTTGGTTGGTTGTGACATGCAATCTCTAGCCCCTCCTACCTGTATAACCACGGTCTCCTCCTCATCCCCTCCCGAAGGATCGAAATTTTCCACAATGACGTTTATGTTCCCCATTAGCACTGGTTCATTCACCACTAGGGCGGAGTCGGGCCTTAGGCGGGGGGCCCCAGGGCGGGCACTCGAAGGGCGCACGCTTGGCGGTCGTAGCGAGCTTTTGGGTCGGACAGGGGGAACTAAAATATTTACAAGAATTGCCATTGTTACAAAGATTTTTCAACTAAATTCCGAAAAAAATATTAAATGTCCCGATCTGTAACACAGGACAATTTCTGTAACATCGAAAAATAGCGCTATCGAACGAGACAAATCGTGTTACCGATGGGACAAATTCTTTACATTTTAGCATTTCCGGCCTAGCCAAATTTATGACACAACTTGTTTTTTTAATTTTATTCAAGAATTCAATAGTTTTGTTTGGGAAAATGTTGATTTTTTTTTTTTAGTTTTATTTTATTTTACCTGTAGTTTTCATCTCAACAACCCCACTGCTCCCATCCAACACACTTCTACCCATCTCACTCTTTCCCATTCTAGAAGAAGTAACTCTGTCTCTCTCTCCACTCTTGGGTCTTGCTGATTTTGGCCTGACAAGGCCTGCACTAGTTTGTCTAACGTTTGGAATTTTTTCAGTTGGATTTTCAGAATTTTCGGATGGTTTTTTGTCATCTTCTGATGGTTTTTTGACATTTTCTGATGGTTTTTCATCAGTTTTAGGTGAACTAATATCGACTTTATCTGTTTTTTGGTTACTATTATTGATTTCACCGTTTTCTAGTAAATTTAATTTGCTATTTGTGTTTTGATCAATAATTTCATCATTATTTTTAACATCATTTACAATTTTAACTTCATCGTTTTCTTTTATATTTTCTTTACTACTACTTTTGACTTTTTCTTTATTCTTATTCTCTTCGTTAATATTTTTTCTTATTCTTGATGATTCTCTCAACCTTTCACTAGATTTTGGCGTTTCTACACTACCAGATTTCTTTACTCTAGTCACACTAGCATCCCTAGGCTTTCTAATATCAATCTTTTCTTTACTGGGTTGTTTGATTACTTTTTCTTTTTTTATTTCTTTATTTTGTTTGTCATCTGTTTTATTGTTAATATTATGTTTCGATGTGGTTTTCTTAACTGGTTCCTTATTACTAGATTTCTTAATATTATTAGTGCTATTAGTGCTTTTTAATTCTCCAGATTTTAATTTTTTAACATAATCTTGAGTGTCAATTTTATTGTCGAGTATTTTTGCTATGGTTTGTAAAAGAATATTAGTGTCTGATGGTTCAAGACCCGCGACTATTTTGCTGGGTTTAGCTTTAATGTCTGTTTTTGAAATCGTTTCTAAAATTTAAAAAAAGCAAAATTTTCTTCAGTAGAAATTATTATAAACTATTTGGGTAAAATAGCCAGGTAATAATTGCAACTGCTGAAAGGGTAGTAGTAAGTTTATTTTAAGGGCGCATGTTTTTAAATTTGTTAAAAATAAGAGACAAAGGATGGAATAATAATAATCTGGGTGTATTTAGAAACTATATTATAGATATTTTTTAATGCTAAAAGGGAATGCAATTGACCGCCTAAAACGTCCGATTTTCAGAAAGAAGAAGGTTCTTTATGGCTACTGGGCCTTATTAGCCGCCAAGTCTGATTAGCCGCCTGACCTTATTAACCACCGGGCCATATTAGCGTCTGCTCGTTATTAGTCGGATGGCTTCTTCCCAACAAACATTTAAAGTTGTAACGACGAAACGCCAACTAGAAAGAATTTCTTAAAAGTAACCGCAACGTACTCCCGCTACGTCTCAGTATACCATACAGCGACGTTATAATTCCCTAAGTGGGGAACCAATTTCTGGTTGTAACTACTAGGCCAAGTGTTTAAAGTCACTGTAGTAACAACTACACTACTACGTCGTAGCCAGGTATCTACTACGTCGAAGAGGCTGTTTTTTTCCGTAATGGCATCAAAGTTGCGATGTAGTTGCAAATAATATAATCGTTTCTTTTTGGTAGAATTGTAACACAATATGGTGGACACAACAGTAAACAGACTCGCTTAGTTTTTTTGTTTGGTTATGGTTATAATATGAACTATGTTATCCAAAAGTGTGAGAATTTACGAGCAGAGGATCAAAATTCGAGTGCGACGCAAAGTTTTTTGTATAACATGCATTATATATATTGCAAAAAACCGGTACGCCCGTAAAATTGAGCCGTTTTCTGGTAGCTGATGGAATTTTTGTGTTGTGATTTTGGAGGTTATGTTTTCATAATCGACAGTTAACTCCAACAAATGGTGCTTAAGAAGAGCATTTTTGGTAAGCTTCAACTAATTTGTTTATAAAATAGTATGGCTCTTTAATATGAGCTCATAAAACGACAACAAAAATATTAAATTTTCTTTCTTACATAAAAACAAGGCGTCCCAAACTATATTCCCTGATAGTCGAAAAGGTTACTTGAAAGTAGTTGCGGCTTTAAAGTTGATCCAAAAAGTTATTTTGTCTACATTGTTACATCAGATGTTACTATGATGACACAAACTTTTGTGGTAAAAATTAAAATTATAATGTAGTTGTCGGATACACTTGTTTGGGACTCCAATGAAGCTTAACTTTCTAGTGGTAATTAAGTAGGATATAAAAGTCAGGGCGACTACGAAATAACGACTAAAAAGAAAGTAAAACTTTAGCAACGTCCTATTGTGGTAGAGAAGACTATCAGAATCGACTATCAAGAAACAATCCTATGAAGTAGTTTAGAGGGTCGTTTTTACGAAACATCTACTATTTCCTGATACTAAATAGTTGTTAGAACTAAAAAGTAACAAATTTTGGTTGGGATCACCACATTTCTACTATAAGAAAGTAGCAAAGCCTTTAGAACATGTAGCCGCTACTATAAATGTTAGTTGGGAATTAGCCTCCTGGCCTTATTAGCCGCCGGGACCTATTAGTCGACGGGCCTTATAAGAGGCCTGGTTTGTTAGCCTCCTAGCCTTTTTAGCCGCTGGGCCTTATTAGTCGACGGGCCTTAATAGTAGCCGGGCATTATTAGTCGCCGGACATTAACCGCCGGGCCTTATTAGCAGCCTACTCTAACTAGCCGCCTAGTGTTATTAACCGCCGGACCTTATTAACCCTGGGCCGTATTAGCCGTTGGGTCTAATTAGCCGCCAGGCCTTATTTACTGCAGGTTTTTTATACCACTTACATGTATCATCAATAAGTCGGGCCATATTAGCTAATAAGGACACTCATCATAAAGGCAAGCCTTATAGGAAGCGAAGCTAACGTCAGGCTTTTGATTTTTTGGTTATTAGTTTTGACATGTTTTCCTCGGTTTCGCATTGGCAGTTCTGTTTTATTTTTAAAATGTTGTTTTACACAGTATTACATCTAAACTATATATATTTATGTAATTAGAATTAAAAAGTTATGCTCTGCAAACTATCTTGAAACTGTATCATTATTAAATAGATCTTTAGACTGTGTTAAAACCACATTTTTAAAATAACAACAAGCCGCCAATGTGAAACCGAGGAAAACATGTCAAAAATTATAACCAAAAAAAAGAAAATTACCTTCGCTACCTGTAAAGCTTGCTTGACAATGAGTGACCTTAATATTAGCCGCAGTGCCTTATTAGTCGCCTGGCTTTATTACCCACCGGGCCTAATTAGACGTTTGGCTTTATTAGCTGCCGGGCCTAATTAGCCGCCAGGACTTATTAACTGCTGGGTCTTAAAAACCAAAGAGCCTTATTAGCTGCTGTGTCTTCTTAACCGCTGGGCCTTATAAACCACCGGGCATTATTAACCGCCGGGCATTATTAACCGCCGGACATTATTAACCGCCGAGTAGTATTAACCGTCTGGCCTTATTAAACGCCGGGCCTTATTAAACGCCGGGCCTTATTAAACACCGGGCCTTATTAACCGCCGGGGCTTATTAGCCTTGTTGTAGGTTTCTTATACCACTTACTTGTAGCATCAATAAGTTTGGTCAAAAACGCAACTTTGGCATCTTTTTCTTTAACATTGTCTGAGTTCAGTTCATCTTCAGAAAAAAGACCTTTTAGAAAACCATTTTCCTTAATCAGCACTTTTGTGATGTCATGCAAAAATCTAAAGAATACATCAGCAGGCATAAATAAGTATAAAGATAATTTAAGCTTATTAGAAAAGTGAACTTAGGCTTATTAGACAATTTTGACCCACCTATAAACTCTTTTTATATTTACAGAAAGTTGTAAGCGTAAACGCCTTTAGAAACGATACCAAAGCTAAGAAAGATGACCTAGATTTAACGTGATTAACCATGTTAAGTACGATGTATAAAGAGAAACATAAACATTCTTTACCTAAAAGGAGGCTTTTTCAACAACTTTTCGGTCAATGCGGGTTTTTTCACATATTTGCCCAAAGATTTTTGAGTTTTTAGAATAATATCTGAGCTTACTTCGCCCATTTTCACTGAAAAAAAACTTAAACTTGAAAAAAATATTTGTTTATGTGTCAAAACTGCTGACAAAATTGTTGACAAGAACGCCCGTCGTCATGGAAACCCAGAAAAAACCAGAGAACATAAACTGGTCGGTGATCATTTATCGAGTGAGTCGCTTTCTAGAAAAGGTCATATTGAGAATAGCTTTCTAAAAACGGAAGTGGTGATGCTTTCACCAAAAAATATTGGTTAAAGGTAGCTTTTAGAAAAGGAATGTTTTTTTTCGGCTTTCACTAAAACACGTGCTTTCAATTTAGAGTGCGTTGTTACGCCCACCAACGAAAAAAAACGTCATTTGTTTAAACGAGCGGCGCCGGTAACAAAAAACCGAATTTTCTTTTAGTTTTCGCGAGTTTTTAGTGTGTAATTTTCGAAAGTAACAATATAAAATGTTTCTATAAATCTCACAGATTGTGAAAACTACAAATGCACATTTGCGTATCGTTTGAAAAAGCAAAAATTTGACTGAGAAAGGAGAAGGTAAATATAGGTTAGAAAGTTTTTTTAAAAAATAATCTTGAATTTTGTACTAGTAAAAGTTACGGCAACTTAACAAGTTGATACCAATAAAAAGATATGTAGAGCTGGTTTGCACAACATAGATTGTAGTGCCCAGAGGTAAATTTAGTAATAGGATCTCTGTTTTTTCTACCATATCAAAAGAAAAATGTTGATACAGACAAATACCATTAAACATAATATAAAACAAAAATGTGCTTGAAGAATTTTTAAATAACACTAGACTTATGAAAATTAATTATTTCTTCCTTATATGCTGTTTCCACCAATGCATCACGTGATGGCCTGTGGATTTGCACCCGTTTTAAATGCATCATCACCTGATCGGGGTGGGCATGCATGGGTGGAGAAGGGTATTAGCCTCCACCCAAGTCAAAAAAACTCAATAAATAATATTAAATATGGTCATTGTGCCCTAATGGTGTTTAATATCTCCAATGTAACAAGACCAGTAGGAGGAGAAAAAAACTCAAAAGAATGTAGATTTTACATCAAGACCTGAATAATAAAGTTGAGGGGTGATCACGAGGGGTGAACAGCTAACCCAAAATGTGTACACTGATTGTGAAAATCCACAAAATTTTGCACCAAATTTTGTTACAATATGTCATTTTTTGAAAATCTAGTCCTTGCAATCATAGGATTCTCGTTAAAAATAGTACCAAGTTAAATATTGTAAAAATTACAAGATATATTAGAATCTGTTTTTAATTACACATCCATCAAAACAATTGAACATCAGTTTAATCATCGCTAACTTGTCTAAATAATTAACATGGAAAATATAGATGACTGGTGACACTGACTTACACAGTTTTTATTGGACATTTCCTAGTGAAGTTTGGAGGTTTAAATATGGCTACCATTTTTAGTCCAAAATATGACATTTTATTTATTTACTTATAGCCAAACCTCTTAAGAATTACATTTAAATCCTTTTAGACTTTTATTCTTAGAGTGAGCTTACACAAAAACATAACAAACAATGCTTAGGTCCTATTCATGAAGTAAATAGTGATATAAAATCATAGTTACTCAATTCATTTAATAATTGGTTAAGTTCTTCTGTAAACTTGCTCTTGAGTTATACTTTAAAAAAAAAATTATTAGCTTTTTTAACATTTATTGACATAATAAAAATAATTAACTATCAACTGCTTGCTTACCTACATATTTATGATTCTTATCACATTTTTACCTAAGTTTAAAAAGTAACAACAACCTTGTACAGGGTGATTTAAATTAGGTACTTTTAAATGGGAAAGGGTACTTCTATAGGAGATAGAGGAAAACTCACACCCCTTCATGAGCCTCAAATTTCAAGACATATCAACCTGTTTTTGCACTACTTTTGCTTTTTGAAAAGTCTGCTATAACTTTTTTATTTCTCTAAATTTCTTCTTGGTGTAAATGGCTTATTTCTTGGGTTTTTAGAACCTAATGCAATTGTCAGACAAAGTTTTATCTGACACTTCTAGTTTCTGAGATATAACACAAAGTTATATTTTTTCTTATGGAATGACCCTTTTTTTATTTGAGTTTTAAAATCAGCCTAAAATTTCCTTCAAAATGATGTGTCACACTAGATGTTGTATTTTTTATGTTGTTATTATTTTTTGTTATTTTTAGTATTTTTTTATAATTAAAAAAAAAAATTATTTAAATTTTTAATAAAATCTGCTCTAAAAAGGTATATGTTAAAAAAATAAAGAAAATATGGATATTATAAAAATACTTATTAAAAAAATACAAAAGAGAAACATGCACAAGTGTGACACGATCGATAATCGAGTAAAAAAATGGTCATTCTGTAAGAAAAAATATAACTGTGTTAAGTATATCTTAGTATATTATAATCAAGTAAAAAAATGGTCATTCTGTAAGAAAAATATAACTGTGTTAAGTATATCTTAGAAACTAAAAGTGACAAATAAAATTTAATTCGACAGCTGCATTAGGCTTTAAAAACCGTACAAACCCATTTACACCAAA
The DNA here is from genome assembly GCA_963576565.1 of Aspidapion aeneum. Taxonomy (NCBI): domain Eukaryota; kingdom Metazoa; phylum Arthropoda; class Insecta; order Coleoptera; family Brentidae; genus Aspidapion; species Aspidapion aeneum. Next base: position 224,873,450 of record OY755038.1, on the reverse strand, counting down.
AATAAGTTTTGAGAAGTAAAAACCAATTCAAAATGCTTTCAAAAAAAGCCCCTGTGGTACAAAAAACAGGTTAATATAATCAAAATACATTTCTTACCAAAAATCTTCTCTAGAAATTTGAGGCTTGCAAAGATTGGTCAGTTTTCCTCTATCTCTCCTATACTTGATATTGTATTAAGGTGGCACCGCGTCATCAATACCGTGATGGGCGGGAAGGGAGTAGAGGGGTACATACAGTGGCCCGCACTTCCTGTAATTTTTTATTGGTATTGATTCCCAAAAGGAGGCACTGTACTAATTAGTCATTAGCTTACTATTTGACTTGCTTTTTGTTTATGTCTTCTTCTAAATAATTTTATTAGAAAGGAACATACCTATATACTCTTGTCTGGTTGTTACGAACATATTGATTTAGCTGGGCTATGACGTTTTCTATTCTTTGTTGTTTTGACTGTTTTAATGTCAAACAAATTGGGACCAACTTTTTACAAAACAAATTACCGTTTTTGCAACTAAATCAATATTTGCGCACATTTTAATATAATTTTGGATTCTCTTTTATGTTTCGGATCTTTATTTATTAGGTAAGTACCTATTTTATCTCTCCTTGAAAAGGTCTCAGTGTTTTATTATAGACATATAAAGCGCCACACTGCAGATACAAAGTGAAACAACAATTTTTTGAGGCTTCTTTACTTAGATTTTGCCCCAAATTTGGTTTATTATAGCTATGATGCAGTGCCACTTATATACATACTGAACTATAGAAGTATCCATTCCCACTTAATAATGCCCAACTAGACCACCCTGTACATTTAGACATATTAATACAATAACAATACAATCATTTCAACCACCATTTTTTATAAAATATCAAATAAATACCTAAAACTGATGAAGCAGTCCCAACAAGAGCTACATGCCAGTCTTTGAGCATTGAGGACCACAAAAATCCTGGAGGCAAACTGCTCACTGCATGGGTAAAGTCCAAACATAACCTCACTAGCGTCAACAACTGGAACCGTTTCATTTGTTCAATTTTTGATATTTCTGGAATTTCAGCATGTTTCCTATGTTTTTGTAAGGCCACCAAATACCTCAAAGTTTTTAGTATTGTTAAATAAGACGTCAAAACCCAACAAAATGTTGATGTATTGTCCCACTTACTTTTGTCAAGTAAATTTATTATTTTGTATTTTGCTAGCCAAGAGACTTTTTCGGTAACTAGAAATGCTTGGTCTATGATATTTGTCCAAACTCCTAAGAATGCTAGCACCTTATCAGGTTCATTTTTACCCAGTCCAAATTCCAAAGTGTGTTTAATTACTGATATGTCATCTAGGAGCCTTAATGTGGCTCGTGTTGCTGACATTTGAGAACCAAATGTTGACCATTTTTTTGATGTTTCAGGATTTTTTTGAGTTTCACTTATTAATTTTGTTACATAACACAGGGTTCTTAAGGCCTTGTCTCTGCCTTTGTATGTATCCAAAAAGGCACTTCCCTCTTCTAAAAGACAATTTAATGATTTATTGTTCATTTTTTTATAAAAATGTGTGCACAATTTTAAACTTTGACATTTGGTTAGACTTTTTTTAATGAAATATGTGATAATCCACTGATAAAACCCAGTTTGTTACACTTGAAAACTACAAAATTTGTAAAATTTTACATTTTGTAAGTGACTAAAGTGACTATCAAGGTCAACAACAAAAATCAGCTGTTTTTTTACAACATAACCCAGTGTTGCCAATTATTGGAAAGCGAAAATCCGTAGCGTGAGCGCGAAAAATCTGTAGAAATCCGTAGGTTCAAAGAAGACTAAAAACAAAAAAAGGTGCTTTTTTACAATTAAAAAGTTTATATTGGTTCACCACGACTCATTGGTTTGATTTTCTCTTTTTTGGGACAGTGACAGGAGTGCACAACTTTTTTGATTAGGAATTGCACGAGAACGGTACGTACGGTACCTATTGCTCCGTTCCAACGGATCCAAATAAACTTTTTTGCAGTGCCGTCAATTTTTTAAACGAATAAACCGTTATAATTAGAAGAAATAAAAAGTACGTACTTTTTTATTTAGTTATGGTACGTACAAACACTAATATTTTCTAGTGCAACATACATAAAGGAGAGTTTACACATGCATGGATTTGCTGGCGCCAATAAAAACTGGCGCGCCAGTAAGTTAAATTTGCAAGTGTAAACACCGACTTGCACACAAGTAATTTTTTTGCATGCATGTATCAAAAAAGTCTGCAGCTGACTGAATTTGCTGGCGCCAGTGGTGACGCATGCGCGCAGAAAAGGAAAACTTTCATGTGTAAACAAGTGCTTGCACGTCGGCTCGCCAGTTTTAAGTTCATTATTTTACATTATTTTTTATTTTCATTGTGTTTGAGCTTAAAAATTTTGTTTATTTTTGTTTTTATAGCTTAATATGGCTAAAAAAAGTGGTTAGCAGAACTGACCATACAGTTTCTTGAAGGCTATGAATGTTTTCCTTGTTTATGGGATGTACACAGTAGTTCGTATAAAAACAAAGATAGTCGAGATAATGCTTCCCAAAAAATTAGTAAAATAATGACTATTGAAGGCTTTGAAGTTGCAGAAGTAAAAGCAAAAATATGATCCATAAGAAACACATATGCTGTGGAATTGACAAAAATTAAAAAAAGCCAACGTTCCGGAGCCGGTGCAAATGAAGTATACACCCTAAAAGTACCATGGAAGAATATCAAAATGTTGCTTTGTCATTCGAAGATGGTTTTTATAGCTCGCAGGATCTTCTGCTGCAAGTTCTCCTAAAAGTTTTTCGGAAGCACCCAAAGTAGATCGACTAGCAATCCATGCTTTAACCGATGCAGATACGGCCTTTTCGTTGTTCCTTTTCCTGAATCTCTTTTATTTTTTTTTTCAATAAAAGTTTAGCGACTATTTTGCAGGCTTCCGAGAGTTCAGCCGACATATCGCGTATCGTGTACACTTTAAAAATGAAACTGGCGTGCCAGTCTTTTTAATTTTCGCACAATAGTGTAAACCTTTACTGGCGTGCCAATAGAACTGGCGCGAACACTGGCGCCACTAAATTCATGCATGTGTAAACCCACTATAACGTAAAACATAGTTTAACTTTCGTGGCGCGAAGCGTTGTTTGACTCCCCATCAAACAACGCGCGAAGTAATACAATTCGTTCTAAATAATGTTGCAACGACCGTCCGCTAGATGTCTAGAAAAATAAGGTCACTGATCCAAGCAAAACCTTTTTACAAAATTATTAAAATGTAGGAAAAAAAGTAAAGATAATAGGGACCTATTGCAATAGTGCCAGGCACAAATTGTGCCGGGCTCTATATTAACAGTTTCGCATTACAAACTGACAGTTGATCTTTCAAAATTGACATACCAAAGTCGAATTTATAAATCCTGTCGTTTATTTTCCATTAATAGTGGCGTCACTATTAAATCCGGCTCGTATAATACACAAAGGCCTAATTTTGAAAGGACACAGCTGTTCTTATAATGAGAAACTAGGGACCTATTGCAATAGTGCTAGGCACAAATTGTTCTGGGCACTATATTGACAGTTTATCATTATAAGAATGCTGTGTCCTTTCAAAATTAGGCCTTTGTGTATTATACGAGCCGGATTTAATAGTGATGCCACTAATAATGGAAAATAAATGACGGGATTTATAAATTCGACTTTGGTGTGTCAATTTTGAAAGATCATCTGTCAGTTTGTAATGCGAAACTGTCAATATAGTGCCCGGCACAATTTGTGCCTGACACTATTGCAATAGGTCCCTACTACTGAGTATGATAAGGAGGAATGAGGCGCGGCCGCCGTTGTGTTTCGATGTTTATCGTTTTTTAGTAAAATTGCAAAAAATCTGTAGATTTGGATCAAAAATCGGATATCGGAGATCAAAATCCAAAATCCGTAGATCTACAGATAAATCCGTAGGGTTGGCAGCATTGCTATCAAGGTCAACAACAAAAATCAGCTGTTTTTTACAACATAACCTTACTTTAACAGCTGTTTTGTGAATTAAGGGTGATCAGCAAAAGTGATAAGGTGCTCTTATTATTCAAGAAGTCCCACATTTCCAAAAAGATGCCTGCTGATGTATTTGGATACCTTTATGCAGGGGCTGTTGCAGCTGGAGGAGTAATGGGTTATGTGAAAGCTAGTAAGTTTGTTAAATTATTTTATAGAATTAAAATGTTTCAAAAAAAATAACTAGGTACTTATAGTGAAATACTTTGTTAATGTAATTCAATACAAGAGAAATACTACAATTTTTATTCATAAAATAATGTTTTTTTTAGGGTCAGTCCCATCTCTTGCTGCAGGTCTAACTTTTGGCAGCTTATTGGCTTTGGGGGCATACCAAGTGACTCAGGACCCTTCCAATTATCAAGTTCAGCTTGGTACTAGTTGTCTCTTGGCTGCTATGATGGGATACAGGTAGGTCAATTGTTTTTTACACTACTTTTTTAAACATATAACTATGTTCTCTGCCTATTGCATATAATGAGTGTGTAACGATTGTGAAACAAAAATCTTTTATGGGAAAAATAATTTTTGATCAAACTTTTGACAATTGTAGAGTGGAAAGGCTAATTGATCTAAGTGCCAAAAAGTGTTTTTGTGGGAAACTAAAAAAAACTGTACAATACATGCATGTGGACTTACGGATGACGTGATTTTAAACCTGTTTGTTAGGGCATAAGGTGGGGAAATTGCACTATAGTTTTATTGGCCTTGACACACACATCATTTTGGGTGGAAAATCTAAAATTTGTATATTTTGGCACTTAGATCATTTAGCCCGGCCACTCTACAATTAGTGAAGAAAAGGATTCCTTAGCGCGCAATTAAATCCTCAGTAAAAAAAATAAACCTAACCAAGAACCTAACCATTAAAAAATGTGTGTAGTATTTTTAGTCATTTTTTGATACATTATTTTGTCCAGAACCGTTTCACTTATCGCAATGGTGTTTTAAATGCATGATGCATATGGATGATTCTACCAAAAGTGGGCTATATGGATATCATTTTTGGTCATTGCCTTAACAGTACAGCACAGTAAATAATTTTGTTTTTTAAATTTATGTAACTAATTAGGTGTAAGCTAAGAAACATTTATTTTCCCGAATTTTAGGAATTATTGCATAAAAATTCCAGAGGGATGAGTACCAGAGGAATGAGTTTTTTAATGGTTTTCCAATTTAAATCAAAATCTATTTAGACTACTTAACTTAAGTTTTATATAAACAAAGTTCCTATACTTATAATTTTAAAACAATCAACAAAAAAATTATACTATTGATATCAGTCGAATATTTACTTACCAGAGGAATGTTCCTTTTGGATTTTTCTGAAAAAAACTAATTTTCTGCCAAAAATAAAAAGATCTATAACTTAAACCAAACTAAAGTTGACATTATCTGTCACAACTTGTCTCCCTCACAAATAAATTAGATATCTAGGACCGTCTCTTTCTCTAGAAATTAACCAGTGGTATTCACAAATATTGTGTTATTAAAAATGGAGCACGTTTAAAATTGTAAAATTTTCAGGAGAAAATGTAAATTTGGATTTTCAAAACTATGACTGCAAACTTAAGTTTTATCAATTTTTTGATAAATAGTTAAGACTTGGTTAAATATTATTTATTAGGATATTTTTTTCAATCTGAGTTTTTAATATTTGGTTTGGGACTACACCAGAGGAATGAGGTATTTGCTTTGTAATAAAAAAAATTATAAACTTGCAATTTTTTTTATACATTAAACTCAAATGCTCCATAAAGAAAACATTTCGTTTTAAATCTTATAACTAAAACTATGCTTCATTTGCAGTCTGTGTTTAAAAAATATGCATTCCCACTCCACAGCACCATTTTTGTAGAATCATCCATTTAAGTCTCTTCTTAAAAGTGCAAAAAATATTTTTTCAAAATTTACAAAACTCTGCCCAAAAAAGTGCTATTTCAAAACAATTATATTTTTGCTTACAATATTTAATATTTTTATTTCAATATAACTCTGCACCGTCTCCACAAATTTAACGGCTTCAGGAAATTATGGGCGCTAGCTTTCGGTCGGATTTCTTTTAAATTTCAGTATGTTGTAGATCTTGATGCCCTGATGAAGAAAAAATTTCAGTTTGGTGGTGGTCAGGTGTTAGAGCCTTCAACTTTCTTAATTTTTTTAGGTACACAAAATCAGGCAAAATAATGCCAGCTGGCTTAGTGACAGTACTCTCAATTGCTATGGTTACCAAAATTGTATTTGCGAATGTACTGTCTAGTCCCAGGAAAATTTAATTTAAGTAAAAAGTTTTTTTATATGTGGAATAGGGTAGATATATCTAAGTAGAACATACAAAAACACCATGGTTTTTGGTATTGTAGTTTTAATTATTATTTCATTGTTTTATTATTATTTTTTATTTAATGCATCACACAGCATTTTGCTTTACTCCACTAATTTTTAAATTTGATTGTCATATTTTTGAGATTGTCTAACTTTTAGTAATTTTTATATGTTAAAAATTGTTATATTTAAGCTTCATTGTACACATTTTTAAATTTGGTGATGGTATTTTTGAGATTTTTTAACTTTTAGTCATTTTTAATTTGTTAAAAAATTTTATACGTAATAACAAGGATGTACAAAATTTATTAAAATAAAAAAACGTACCTTATTATTAAATTTTTTTATTGCACAAATGGATTTCTTAAATTCATTTATAAATCTATCGATTCTTATAAAAAAACAATTTTCTTCAACTACTTAGATATAAAATATATTTAACTTTCAAGCCATTTTTTGACACTTGAATTAATTTTTATAAATCTTCCTAGGAACCTTATAAACTATAAAAATCTTTTAAAAAACACTCACATTCATAAAACATACTAAAAAGTTACAAAATAGGATATAAGCCATTTAAATGTATAAGTTTCCGAAATCCTTATGAAGTTACCAGTGGCGTATATATGGGGGGCCCCCCGAAAGCTAAGATTTTTTTAGATATTTTTTTATGAATACAAGCATAAAATAAGGCTTCATGAGGTCTCGCCCCCCCCCCCCCCGAAACTGTCTCCGGCCCCCCCCCGAAACGTTTTTCTATATACGCCACTGGTACTTACTTTTATCTGGGATACCCTGTGTAATGAGGCCAACGATCCTATGTATTTCGTGCAGGGTTCTTTTTGTCGTATTTTTACAATAGTTACAGGCTTATCCTAAAAAATAACTTTGACAAAAGTCGATAATAAAATGCATTCAAGTAAAAAAAAAACTTTTTGCTTTTTTTAAGAATCATTTTCTCTCTCTTTTTCTCTTATCATACTTCGTTGATATGAAAAAATATAATACTTAAACATTATTAAAAATAATAAAAACTAACATACCTAATATAAATAAGTAAAACTACAGGGTGTTAATAAAGTATGTTGCCAATCTTCAGAGGATGTTTTTTGAGTGATTTTAAGCAAAAAAACTACATGGTTCCGCAAATTCTTTATAGCTTGTGCAGTTTTTGAGATATTTGGCTCAAATTTGGAACGTGTATTTAGGTACAAGGCATACATCATTTAGAATGCCAAAGATCAGAAAAAAACTACAGGGTGATATTATTTTAGGGGTTATGCCCCCTTTTCCCCCAGAACTTTTTTGCAGTAAGCCAATGGCAGATTTAAAATTATAAAATGGATTCTTTGTTTTATTCAGAAACTTTTTGATCTCTTGCAATTTTTTGTACCTCTAACCGTTTTCAAAGAAGAAGACAAATAAAGAAAACACCCATGTTTATATAAAGTTTTTTTCTTAAAATCACTCAAAGAATAATTCTCTGAAGTCTGGCGACATACTTTATTGTCACCCTGTATATTTTTTCAAATAGTACCTATAAATTACATTTTTTTTTCAAAAGAAGGATTTGCCAAAAATTTATTTTAAAATAAATTATGTTTTTTCTTTTCAGTTTTGTTAAACTTTTATGGTAAATGGCAGTTTTGGTAGCAAAATATAAAAATTATTTATTTTGAATTAAAATACTGGGTTTATATTAACTGTCTTATTTTATTTACAATAAAAAGAAATAAAATTAAGATATATATTTTTTTAAACAGAATAGTAAAAATCCTATTAGATGTATCACATTTAATACTCTGCTAAAAAATCATATCTTCATAAAATATCAGCGTCCCATACACAGACATCTATTAACGCGGTATATCGTGTCATTGCTAAAAACTAGTGGTAATTCATGTGTGTGAGTGGCCTTGTGATCACTGTAGCAAACCGCATGATTATAAGGGAGATATCTATCTATATCTAGAGTGTAACGTCAAGATTAATGTCACAGTTAACAAATAATTTATACTTTCTAATTTCTGTACTATATTTAATAGGTTTTGTATTGTTTTAAACTATATTTTATTAAAACCAATTCTTGTTTGTTTACTTCTTTTCTTATTTCAAAATGACAGCTATCAAAACAAACATAAACATAGGTCACTCTAAATCAACGATTATAAACACACAGGATTGCTTATTTCCATTTTACTAATGTTAGCGTCGCTCAGCGAGACGAACAGTGTGTGCTTCCGTCACCAGCGGACCAGTTGCTTTGTTTGTATTGAGAGTTCGTGTGATTTTAAGGTGTTTTTGACGTTTTTATCTCCGTTTTTTTGCGTTTTTTCATTAATTTGACGGTGTGGTTGACTATTTAGGAGGTAAATAAACCTTTAGAAATGTGAATTAAGTGAATTGATATAAAGAAAGCACATTAATTTATTATTGAAATAAAAGCTTTGTGTCCCCTCTTTCAGTGTAGAAATATAACCAAACTTTTATTTTTTTTTTGCATTTTTGGAAACTCCTTGCTCATTAAAGTAATCAATCACATTGAAGAAAATTGGTAATTATGCCGCAAAAGTACTTCTTTTATTAAACTGATTTTTGGAAAATTTATTTTGTAGACAGTTTCTCCAAGTTTAGTTTCAGTTTTTTTCTTAAGTTTTTTTAGTCTCTTTATAGAAGTTTTCAGAAACATGTTACAGGAGAAGGAGTGAAAACGGGCGCTGGGTGGGATAAAAACAACTCATAACACAAACAATGTAAATCATTTGAAAAAGAACTTATGAAAATCTATTGATTTAAAGCATAAGAAGTTGAAAAACACATCTTATTTGGCTGTTTTCTCCAAAAACTGACTGGTTTTTGATATAATAATATAATAAATATTGCAATTTTAGATCTGAAATATCAAATAAATACCTTTTTGTTACTACAGAATATAAGTGTATTTTAGTATATCCGCAACAAAAACAATAAATTATACATCTAATGATTTAAATTGATTAAACTTTTAGAAAAAATCCTACTCCTATTCTAAAACTTTTAACTATTTAAAAAGAAACTCCAACATATCGTCTGGTAGGAAAATTCAGCTCTCAGAGCAAACTCTTGATTTATCAAATCATTTGTTTTGAATGAATGAAATTATTAATTATATTTACTATCAAGAATAAAAAATTTGTTTGCAAATAAGCAAGAAAAAAGCGGGAAAAAATCACGATTGCAATGTGTATTAAATGAAGCGCGCTGAGCAGAGGTCCACTAGTGACGTAAGCAAGGCGCCGCCTACCGCTAAAAGGTTCGAGCAAATAGGCAATCCTGTGTGTTTATAATCGTTGACTCTAAATCATGTGCTAAATCATTTGAATATTCGAATACTTAGGGCTATCAAAACGGACGGGCCACGATCCTCCACTTTGTTGACGTCACATCCAGGGCTGATTTTTTTTTGATGGTCACGTTACGACACAGCTGATTGTCTTTAAAATATTGAAATTGGAATGACGGTTCATGAATATTTGATTTTTTTTTTAAATAAAGCCGGTTTTAAGATTGTTTTTACTATATTCTTTCAGAACAATTTTTTTAGAATCTATAGTGATCCTTAATTTTTCAGAGCCGCTTCATTAGCTCACACAAAAACTAAGTTTAAAGCAGAAGCGAATGTGACAATCACAGAGGTCAAAGTCAAATACATGTCAAATATAACAGTTGGCATGTGGTATATGGCGGGTAATTTGAATTGAAAATAAGGAATGCTAAATCTTGAAGATTTTAACCTTTTAATCATGTTGCTTCCTTGCAAAACTTTGGTGGAATATCGGGAAGGTATCTGAGAATATTTCACTGAAATTTCGCAGAATTCTGTAGTGCCATTTTGAAAATATCATAAAAAAACGTCTGACCTCCTATAAGACCCAATGTAAAATTCAGCCCTCGGAGAACAGCTGATTTTTTCAGGGTCGTGGCCTCTATTTTTGTGTTGGCCTTGGAATATTTTACAAGTATATGGGACATATCGCTTTTCTTGCCATGCCGTTCTTTCACGGATTCTAATCGCCGCGTATCATTTCCCAGGATAAACCACGTGAGTGGATGTGTGTGTATGGGGCGCTATTGTCATTGGCCATTCAAGGTCACGTGATTTTGACGGGGTAGGTACACGTTTTTTTAACTTCTAAAAATATAAACAATAAAAATATTTTTTATCTTGTTTTATAAAGTTTAGTTCTCACAATTTAATTTTCTATTATATACAGGGTGGTTACCTGTAAATTATCACACACCTGAATTTAGTTTTTTAAAAGCTAAAAAAAATTGCTAAGTTATTAAAGCTTTCAAAATTAAACAAAATCTTTTCTATTTATTTCTTTTTAACTTTTATGGATCTGTATGTATGTACAGCGTGTCCCATTTTCGATGGGATTAAATGGGAAACTCGGTTATTATTAAAGATATTGATTTTCTGATTGCACCTTACCGTGCTCTTTTCTTGAGCCCTTAAAAATGGGGTTATCAGATTTTTGCTATACCCCGTAGTTTCGCTAATACAGGGAGTTTTTGAAAAAATGGTATTTTTAATAATCCCTTGTATCTCGCTGATTTTGCGAGATACTTTTATTCTGTAAAAACATTTTTATGGCAACTTTTTTAGAAGAAAATAATGACGTTGTCAATTTTTTAAAATATTGTTTAGTTTTTGAGATATGGTATTTATCATAAAAAAATTAAATACGGACCTGGATTTTTTTTATTACTGTTTTGATTGGTTTCATGCTAGTATTATCATAAAATAATAAAAATATTAAAAATTTTTGTTTTAAGGTAAAGAAAAATATTTAATATTAAAAAAAAAAATTAGTCCGAATCTGGATATTTCCAACATAAATATAAACTAAAAATTGCTAGTTAAACAATTTTTAGTTTAACTGTTTTGATACTTAGCATATTAAAATGGTTTTACGTTAATTTACAGATTTATTTGAAACAAAGTCTACAAAAAATACAAAAAAAAACAAATTATAAAAAATAACTAATTTTTCTGATTACCATTATGTGTAAGACATTGTTGGCATTTTCGAGTAATTTTTCTTTCGCATTTTGTATAAAAATATTTCTGCCATTTAAATATTGGGATTTTGTTGCTTGAATGAAGCAGTCAAACATATCACATTTTTCAAAATCTGGATATGGTCGATTTCTAGCCAGTTTAAAATAATTGTAAGCCATTCACAAAAATGACAAGTGTCAAATGACAATGTCAATTCCACGCTTTTGTTTTGTAAATTTCACGACCTGCTGTTCGGTTATCAAATAATTAGTATGATATTATTTTTGTAACTTTTTAACGTTTTTTACTTTATTTATAAATCTTTTAATTATCATTTCAAAACAGATAAACTAAAAATCGTTCAACTAGTGTGTCTAGTCCTGACAATAATTTTTTTTTTCAAATATTAAATAGTTTTTTTTAACCTTAAATCAAAAAAATATTAAAGTTTTATCATTTTAAGGTAATAATAGCATGGAACTAATCAAAGTAGTAATAAAAAAAATCCAGGTCTGTATTTAATTTTTTTATGATAAATACCATATCTCAAAAACTAAACAATATTTTAAAAAATTGACAACGTCATTATTATGCTCTAAAAAAGTTGCCATAGAAAGGTTTTTACAGAATAAAAATATCTTGCAAAATAAGCGAGATACAAGGAATTAATTAAAATGCAATTTTTTCAAAAACTCCCTGTATTAGCGAAACCACGGGGTATAGCAAAAATCTGATTACACCATTTTTAAGGGCTCCAAAAAAGAGCACGGTAAGGTGCAATCAGAAAATCGATATCTTTAATAATAACCGAGTTTCCCATTTAATCCCATCGAAAATGGGACACGCTGTACAGTACCGGCCAAAAGTGGAGAAACCACTTAAAAATGTATACCGCGTGAACAAGTCCATATCTAGGGGGCTTAATTTCCATAAGAGGATTAAAAACAGATAGAGTAACCGCGATACGCTGGATTCCCGTCGAAAGCCTTCCAGCGTTGCCAAAGGTAACCTTGATAAATAACTACGGGCACAAATAGTCGAAGTCGTAAAGGGGTGGACAACCTGGAACATTTGTTCAGGGCGAGAATTATTACATTATTATTATTAGTCCACCATACAAGAAAAGTCTATTAAAAACGTGAAAATTTAATTTTTTAATTTTTATAAATGTGAGGTTTAGGTTCTAAAACACCGAAATCATTCAAGAACACCTCAAACCATTTTCACCCAATATGGTAAGTCTTTTGTTGGCATTAGATTTTGGTTAAAAAGAAAGGGTTAAAAATATTGTTACAAATTTAAGTTATTTAAATTTTATAATTGGAATTTATTTAGGTTTAGTGTAGTATTAGGTTGATTTATCTTAAGGTTGTATTCTTAGTCTAGGTTTTAGTTGCGTTATCTGTGACTTGCGGTCCAAATAATACGAGAACTTTCCGGACGTCGAAGGCTGCCGGGAAGTTCGAGAGAGATGGACGATCCTATATATAGGGCCGGGGTCGTGCACCAGTCAGTCAGTCACAGATAACGTACTGTAGTGGTCGTGAGATATTAACACGAAGTTAATAGACCGATTATAGTAGTGAATTATCAGCGAGTTATTAGTAAGTGTAAGTGCGTGTTTTTGTACATAATTATCGAAATAAATTGACATATTGTTTTCAACAATTGCGAGTTTTAATTTGTCGTTGTGAACCCGTAACAATTGGTGTCAGAAGTGAGATTAAAAGAAATAAATAGTGCAAAGACTATCCTTACACAGTACCACCGGCTAGGACAATTAAAAAGAAAAACAGTAAGTGATTTTTCCAGAATATTCGAAGAAGTTCGATATTGTTTTATTCAAAAACCAAAAGAGATATTTAAGAACCGACTTCGACGTTAACTTTACAGTCCAAAAATTGATAATTAGAGAGATTTTCTAGAATATTCTATCACTTTCTACGACGCTCTATTCAAAAACGAGAAGAAATATCCAAAAAAAAAGCGACTTCGACATTAGCTTAGTAATTTCAAAAGTAAGAACTAAAAAGAATTTCTAGAAGATTCTATAACATTCTACGACGTTCTATTCGAAAACTAGAAGAGATATACAAATACCGACTTCGACATTAGTTTAGTTATTTCAAAAGTAAGAATTAGAAAGAATTTCTAGAATATTCCATCACTTTCTACGACGCTCTATTCGAAAACCAGAAGAAATATCTAAAAAGCGACTTCGACATTAGCTTAGTAATTTCAAAAGTAAGAACTAAAAAGAATTTCTAGAAGATTCCATAACATTCTACGACGTTCTATTCAAAAACTAGAAGAGATATACAAATACCGACTTCGACAGTAGCTTAGTTATTTCAAAAGTAAGAATTACCAAGATTTTCTAGAATATTCCAAAACATTCTACGACGTTCTATTCGAGAACCAGAAGAGATATATAAAAACACGCACTTACACTTACTAATAACTCGCTGATAATTCACTACTATAATCGGTCTATTAACTTCGTGTTAATATCTCACGACCACTACAGTACGTTATCTGTGACTGACTGACTGGTGCACGACCCCGGCCCTATATATAGGATCGTCCATCTCTCTCAAACTTTCCGGCAGCCTTCGACGTCCGGAAAGTTCTCGTATTATTTGGACCGCAAGTCACAGATAACGCAACTAAAACCTAGACTAAGAATACAACCTTAAGATAAATCAACCTAATACTACACTAAACCTAAATAAATTGCAATTATAAAATTTAAATAACTTAAATTTGTAACAGTATTATTTAACCAATTTTACCTTAAAACTATCAGTTATATATAACTTAACTTTTTTTTTAAAATTTTGTTTTTGTATTTAAAACATTTTTGCCTGTGGCCCTTGTCTCTAAAATTATGATTAACTACCTATTTTTCCGATTTCAAACTTTTGTTTGTCTGTAGGTTTTCAGTTATCAAAAAAGTTTGCTTTGCAGAGTTGGATGGGCTCAAACAAACCGGCCCTGGCAATTTTTTTTTATTCGGCCCTCGCTTCGGTACAAAAACTTTACGCCAAAGAAAACGAAGCCATATTGTGTTATTTTTGTTTTTGATATTATGGAGGTTTTGTTATTAAATAACATGCTAATTTTAAAGGATGTAATTTGAATTTTGAGAAAAAAAAAACATCATATAAACATATGTATGCATGTCCTAAACATCCTAACTTGTGAGATACAAGGTGTTTAAAGAGTTTTAGAAAATCTCCTTTTTTAATAATATGTGTGATACTGCTCTAGATATTTTTGTTAAGTTTTATAAACTGTATAATAAACACTAAGTACCTATTAACATAATTAATATATAATTTTTTCACAAAATGAAAATTAAAAAAATAAAATAAAAACATACAAAATTTCAACATACAACAGCACTGCCCCCGTAAGTTAAAAGGCTGCAAGTAATTTTTTTTCAAATTTAGGTTTTTGTTCTCGACGGATTTTCCATCACGTCCTATGTAATAAAATTAAAAAAAAAAACTAAAAAAAAAACAAATAGCAGTAACTTTGAAGTCTTTTTTTCCGAACCACACTTTCGTCACTTAAATGTTTAATATTTTAATTAGTTCGTTTGTCAAATATACAAAAATAAGTAATAATAATTTGGAATAGGTACAGTCGGAGACTTTTTAAATTGCCGCCCTTAAAAATAAAAAATATTCCTATTTGAAATTCAGAAAAGTAGTTTGAACCAAAACAAAAAAATTGTGAACCGTCCCTCTGTCTGTATACATACATATTTAAAAATGAAAGTTTTTTGATTTCTTTAAATGATTAATTTTGATAGAAAAACAATACAGCGGCAATTTAAAAAGTCCCCGACTGTACATCGGACCTGCTAAATTGTACCGGCCCACCGGGCATTTGCCCGGTTGCCCGCCTGACCCATCCAACCCTGTTGCTTTGTATCAATTTTTGCCTGCGAGCATTTTTTTTTGTTTTTTTTTAGCAGGCGTGCCCCAGGGTAGCGTACTAGGCCCTTATCTATACTTATTATTCACTTGCCCAAAGCCAGAAAATTGTCACTTAGCAACATTTGCAGATGATACTGGTTTATTGACGGTAGAAAAATCTATTGAAAAATGCATAGAAAAACTTTAGGATGCAGTCACCGAAGTTCACAGTTGGACCACAAAGTGGCGAATAAAATTAAATGAAACCAAATCAATTTATGTTGAGTTTACAAACAAAAATATAAATCACATACAAATAACAATTAACAACATTCCCGTACCATATTCAAATCAGGCAAAATATCTCGGTATAACACTTGATGCCAAATTGCGCTGGAAAGCACATGTTAAGAAAAAAAAAGAACTTGAGATAAGCTATCGAAAAATGAACTGGCTAATTGGAAGGAAGTCCAATTTAACAATTCATAATAAGTTACTGCTTTATAGACAAATACTGAAACCAGTATGGACATATGGTATTCAACTACGGGGTTGTGCTAAAGAGAGTAACATTCTAGTTTTACAGAGATTTCAAAATAAAGTATTAAGAAACATTGTGAATGCTGGTACGTTCGAAATAGTGACCTTCATCGAGATCTAAAAATCGAAACTGTAGCAGAGACTATAAAAAAGTACGCAAAAAGCCATGAAGATAGACTCCATCGGCATGTGAATGTGGAAGCAATTCAGCTTGTAAACAATACTAGAACGCTAGTTCGAAGACTAAAAAGAGTGAAGCCGTTTGAGCTAGTAAACTAAGTGAATTATCTAAAACAAAATAATGCTATAAACACAACACAATTGTGAGTTACAGACTAAACAAAGCGGGGAGAACTGTTGAGTGAACCCTAAGTTTAAATCTAACTTTTGTAGTAAATTAAGTTAAAACAAAATTGCTAATTAGTCTTACTGACTAGATTGTAATACAATAAACACAGTGTGTTTGACAAATAAAAAAAATAAAAAATGAACGAGCAGAATTTTAATGTATTATTCTGGTAGTGTATCACCCCGTTTAATGAATCAACTTACATAAAACTGACTAAATTGACCTTTCGCGAATTGAGTCACGGCTACTGATATTTTCGTTAAACCGGCAACGTTGCTTTTGCGCTTTTCTGTTCTCCCGTGCAATCTTTATGGCCCATACAAAAATCGTACCCCTAGATACAAGGCTGGCCACGCTGTATACAATTTTAGGTGTTTTCTCCACTTTTGGCCGGTACTATATGTATTTAAAACTAAAAAAAGGAGGTTGTAATAATGTTTAAAGTTGAATCACCCTGTATACACTGTATAATAAGGCACTAATATAGTGTTTTGTTTTATTCAGTTCATTTTAATCACCAAATATTAAATTTAAAAACAGTGGCGTGTTTAGAAATTTTATTTGGGGGGTCCAAAGTTATTTTTGTGATTTATGATCTTAAAATTTTTATACAGGGTGTAAAATGGTTTGATTCACAATGAGTGAACAATTTTTTCTACACACTTTGCATAAAAATTTTAAGACCACTTAAATACGCACTTATTTTTTTAAATACAAAGGCCAGTTCAATATTTTTGCTCAATGTAGGTATGACTTAATAATAAACTTACAAATGTTAAAGGCACAGAATGCTGAAACACCTGGTACATTAAGTCAATCACAATTTTTTGATAATTTTTTTACCACTAAAAACAAAGGCACTTACTTTTTTAAGGCAATGCTCACAATTTCGATATCTATTAATTATTATTTATTGATATTTTTTTTCTTACATTTTTAATTTTTTTGAGACTTGATGTGATGATTTTTTATAAATAAAAATGATGAACATTTGATGATTGGTTTATTCTTATTGTGATGACAACTATTTCTTTATGATTTTGGTTGTACAAGCAGTCCTCTAAAAGATGCATTGTGTTGTTTGAGTTTAGCTAAAAATAAAAAAAATAGTTAGTGTGTGTTATTCTTTAGTATTTTATAGGGTAAGTAAAAAAAATAGACTTTGACAGTCCATTTTTCTCAACAATTTTATGCCCGATTTTATTACTGTTGCCCATTTTGAAAAATCAAGAACACTAAAAAATAATAACAAACAATAAATTTCAGATACATCAGTACTTATATAATTGGGCAGAATAAATATTTTAAAAATTGTCTGTCATCTTGGTTTTTCAAAAAAAATCTTAATTTCGACATCAAAAGTAAATTAAAATCGAACAAAACTTTTTGAGTAATGGGCAATCAAATAAGTACAATTTTTTTGACCCATTCTATTTAATGTTTGTTTATAAAAAGGTAGGGATTCATTGGCGTAGCTAGCCTTGCTTTTCAGGGGGGGGCCGTGGCCCCGGTCTATCTTGAACAAAAAGCAAACATAGGTTTTAAAGAGTCGTGCAAAGTGTGCAATAAATAAAAAAAAATACGCGCGTTAAATGTTCTAATATTTTAATATAACAAATTTAATAATACATTTACCAACTTATTTATATGTATACACAGGAAGTATGTAATTCAGCAATTCTACAAAGAAAGTTTCCTACGTCGCTGACTGAAAGCGTCTACCACACTGTCTAAGTCGACCTCAACATCTTTTTCTATGAATAACAATGACAAACCTGAGTGTCTCTCTTGAGTCATAGTTGTTCTAAGCCAATTAAAAACTCTCCTTATGGCAGAGAAAGACCTCTCGCAAGTTGCACTTGAAATTGGAAGAATACTCGCAACTTTAAAAAGTTGGTAGAGGTTTGGATAGGTGTTTTCTGCTATATGTTGTTTGATAGAATCATGACCAACAGTTTGATTTAACCGAAAAATACAATTCTTTAAAACGGTCATTTCTGCTCTTAGAGCAGAAGTATTAATATTAAAAATTTCCCGGTATTGCTCGACGAATTTATTCCATTTAACGACGTGGGAAAACTTAATATGAAAATGGTTATGAAATTGTCACCAAAATCGGAAAATTTCCATAAGACACTAAACGCTAACCTCAAAAAAACTAAAAAGATTATTATATTTATTTTAGAAAAACAGTATAAAAAGGTCTTTTATAACCTTACGACATCTACAACCCGATTTCGGAAACAGAGGGGCAAAGGTCGCTGTCTTTATTAAATGCGAAATTTAACTTACACTTCTATAATATTTTACAAGATGTCGCCAATATGTATGAAATATTCAATATGCATAATTATGTAGAAATTTAAAAAATATTTTCGAGAAATTGCATAAGTGCAGAAAAGTTACCGATAATTTAAAGAGAAAAAGCCTAATTCCGCAAGACAGGGGCTTTTTCCTGAAATGTAAACATTATCTGAATGATTTTAAATTTTAATGCACCTATTTTATTTGAATATTTCCCGAATAATAATAGAAAATTATGTATTTTCAGCGTCATGTTCTTTTACTAGTAGTTGGTAGGGGAGGCCTTAAATATCTTAGGGTGGGCCTGGGGGACTTCAGGGGGGGCCAGGCCCCCCCTGGCCCCCCTAGCTACGCCAATGTAGGGATTTAACTTTGTTAAATTTTTCTAAAGTAAAAGACTTATTAGACTGATTCCAAAATTGATCTATCGAAGGGTTTTTCGAATACTTTTGATTATCGATAAATAATACAGGGTGTTCCAATTCAATTCTTCTTGATGCAAGAATTAAAGTGGAACAGGCTGTATATTACTGCGCAGGTCTTATTACAACATGTTCAATAAGGTTTAAGCCTAAAACTACATATTTAAATAAGTATTTATGATTTATACCTACCTCTTAAGTCATTAAAAAATAAAATAAAAAATAGTATTATGAGTATCTATATAAATATGGTGGAAATTGGAAAAATGTAACATCAAAAAGGTAAGTTAACGTTGTAGTATTAAATAAAGATAGAAAAAATAAAATGGGTAATGATAAAGAATGGGAGAAAGACGGGAGATCACAGAACAGTTTACCCAAAAACCTAAAAATTCATGAAAACATGTTCTATAAAATATGATGTTCTTTAGAAACTAATGAGCGACTGAAAAACATCACAAGAGGAAATAAGTTTATAATAAATAAAGAAATTAGTAAAAACTAAACCAACGACTTTATTCATATACTTACATATCTACAAAACAATGAAATAAGTTTTGATGATTGATTGAAACAAGAAACGAACTATATGAAAAACTGATGAAGAAATCCGGCTTCTTACCACAAAAAAAAACTAACTTTCCAACTCATTCTACACGCCGTCTTCAAACAAAGTGGCAACATTGCACAACCTTTACAGGTAGTTTTTGCTGATGTTGTCCTGGTAGTTCTCTCCGAAATCTCCAAAATTGTAAGGATTTTTTGTCGGAAAGAAGTCGAGGTATTGAGGTTGAGAGGGAAAATACAGATATTTAGGAGGATGTTTGGTGGTCGTAGTGATAGTTGATTTCGGTTATCCGAAGTCTCGCAAATCGTAAGGGGATTTCGTGGTAGATATTCATCTAAAATTATTTGTGGTTGAGGTGGAAGGATTAGGAGTTGAAGACTGTTCATTGTTGTTAGAATAGAAGATTTATTTGAGTATTTTGTTCATTATTGGTATCAATAATCCCTTGAGATCAAATTATAAGAGATTCTGTATCAGTTACTTGAGACTGCTGGATTGCTGTTGAAGTTAAATCCGTAAGAGTTTACAGAAACAGAATTGTCTTTATTGTTGTTGTGAGTTTGAACTTGTGGTAATTGTTCGATTTGATAATCATGTTGATATCCATTATTGTTATTATTAAAATCGGATCGAGAGTTTTGAATATTACTTTTGCGATTGATTTGTGGTTGACTACCTCCAAAGTTGTTGTAGTTGTTATTTTGAGTGTTGATAAAAAGATCGTTACGAAGTTGAGTATTCGTATTTTCTTTTTGTCTGTACGTAACTATAGGCGGCGGTGAATGATCAAAATTGTTGAATTTTGGTGGAGGTGTTGAGTGTTTTGTGTTGAGATTTTTCTGGTTACCGTACTGATCAGCTAATTCTTCAAAAAATTGCTAGTTTTTTTCTTTAAGTGCATCGTCCGATTCTTCGTAAAACTTCAGTACAATCTTGGGTTGAGGGTTAAGAAAATGATCATTGCGAGGTTAATTGTTCATAAATAGGTTTGTTTTACCATAAACGGGCGCTGGTAAAATTAAAGTTCTATCATTTATTATTATTGTTGTTGATTTTTGGTGAATGTGCATGATTTTCTACATGTATGTATATCGTGCCTAATGTTTCAATTATGTTTCAAGGGTTAGTAGAAGGATTATATTATGTAAAGTTAATAATAACTGAAATAGTTTGATATGCCAGGAAGAACTTCTAGTTACAAAAAGCTAGGAAGAAACAAAACGAACGAAAAGTAATAAATAATTGAAGAAGATGATTATGTATGGAATATAAAAAGAAAGATATGGTCATCAATAGAATGAACCAAGTAATCTATGATCAAGTAAAGAAATGATGACTAGTTGGCGAAAGATAGAAAGCCGGTTTCTTACCAAAAAAACTAACTGGCTGGTTCAAAACCTAGATGGCACCACTAGCTACAACAGTCTCATTCCGCACGCTCTCTCCAAAGTAACTCGCAACATTGTACGACCTTTTCAGGTAGTTGTTGCTGATGTTGTCCTGGTAATTCTTCCCGAAGTCTCCGAAATCGTAAGGATTTTTTGTCGAAAAGAAATCGAGATATTGAGGTTGAGAGGGAGAATACAGATATTCAGGAGGCTGTGTGGTGGTCGAAGGGGTAGTTGATTTCGGTTTTCCGAAGTCTCGGAAATCGTAAGGGGATTTTGTGGTAGATATTGTAAACCAACCCCATCTAAAATTGTTTTTGGTTGAAGTCGATGGATGAGGGGTCGAAGACTGTTCATTGTTATTAGAATAGAAGATTTGGTGAACAACTACGTCGCCATTATTAAAGTTTTGAGTATTTTGTGGATTATTGGTATTAAATTGAGACCGAATTATAGGAGAATCTGTAACAGTTACTTGAGAATGAACTGGATTGTTGTTGAAGTTAAATCCGTAAGCGTTTACAGAAACAGAATTGTCTTTATTGTTGTTGTGAGTTTGAATTTGTGGTTGTAGCTGTTCGATTTCATAATCATGTTGATATCCATTATTGTTATTATTAAAATCGGATCGAGAGTTTTGATTATTACTATTGCGATTGATTTGTGGTTGACTACCTTCAAAGTTGTTGTAGTTGTTATTTTGAGTGTTGATAAAAAGATCATTACGAAGTTGAGTATTCGTATTTTCGTTTTGTCTGTACGTAACCACAGGCGGCGGTGACTGATCAAAATTGTTGAATTTTGGTGAAGGTGTAGAGTGTTTTGTGTTGAGATTTTTCTGGTTAGCATACGGATCAGCTAATTTTTCGAAAAATTGTTAGTTTTTTTCTTTGGGTGCATCGTCCGATTCTTCGTAATACCTGAGTAAAATCTTGGGTTGATAGAATGATCATTGCGAGGTTAAGTATTCATATATATATATATATGTTTTTTTCCCGATAAACTGGCACTGGTAAAATTAAAGTTGTATCATTTATTATTATTGTCGTTGATTTTTGATGAATGAGCATGATTTCCTACATTTATGTATATGTTTCTTAATGTTTCAAGGGTTAGTATATTGGGTAAAGTTAATTATAACTAAAATAGTTTGATATGCCAGGAAGGACTTTTTGTTACAAAAAGCTACGAAGAAAGAAAACTAACGAAAAGTAATAAATAATTAACAAAGATGATTATTTATGGAATAAAGAAAGAAAGATATGGTCATCAAGAGAATGAACCAAGTAATCTATGATCAAGTAAAGAAATTGATGACTAGTTGGCGAAAGATAGAAAGCCGGTTTCTTACCAAAAAAACTAACTGGCTGGTTCAAAACCTAGATGGCACCACTAGCTACAACAGTCTCATTCCGCACGCTCTCTCCAAAGTAACTCGCAACATTGTACGACCTTTTCAGGTAGTTGTTGCTGATGTTGTCCTGGTAATTCTTCCCGAAGTCTCCGAAATCGTAAGGATTTTTTGTCGAAAAGAAATCGAGATATTGAGGTTGAGAGGGAGAATACAGATATTCAGGAGGCTGTGTGGTGGTCGAAGGGGTAGTTGATTTCGGTTTTCCGAAGTCTCGGAAATCGTAAGGGGATTTTGTGGTAGATATTGTAAACCAACCCCATCTAAAATTGTTTTTGGTTGAAGTCGATGGATGAGGGGTCGAAGACTGTTCATTGTTATTAGAATAGAAGATTTGGTGAACAACTACGTCGCCATTATTAAAGTTTTGAGTATTTTGTGGATTATTGGTATTAAATTGAGACCGAATTATAGGAGAATCTGTAACAGTTACTTGAGAATGAACTGGATTGTTGTTGAAGTTAAATCCGTAAGCGTTTACAGAAACAGAATTGTCTTTATTGTTGTTGTGAGTTTGAATTTGTGGTTGTAGCTGTTCGATTTCATAATCATGTTGATATCCATTATTGTTATTATTAAAATCGGATCGAGAGTTTTGATTATTACTATTGCGATTGATTTGTGGTTGACTACCTCCAAAGTTGTTGTAGTTGTTATTTTGAGTGTTGATAAAAAGATCATTACGAAGTTGAGTATTCGTATTTTCGTTTTGTCTGTACGTAACCACAGGCGGCGGTGACTGATCAAAATTGTTGAATTTTGGTGAAGGTGTAGAGTGTTTTGTGTTGAGATTTTTCTGGTTAGCATACGGATCAGCTAATTTTTCGAAAAATTGTTAGTTTTTTTCTTTGGGTGCATCGTCCGATTCTTCGTAATACCTGAGTAAAATCTTGGGTTGATAGAATGATCATTGCGAGGTTAAGTATTCATATATATATATATATGTTTTTTTCCCGATAAACTGGCACTGGTAAAATTAAAGTTGTATCATTTATTATTATTGTCGTTGATTTTTGATGAATGAGCATGATTTCCTACATTTATGTATATGGTTCTTAATGTTTCAAGGGTTAGTATATTGGGTAAAGTTAATTATAACTAAAATAGTTTGATATGCCAGGAAGGACTTTTTGTTACAAAAAGCTACGAAGAAAGAAAACTAACGAAAAGTAATAAATAATTAACAAAGATGATTATTTATGGAATAAAGAAAGAAAGATATGGTCATCAAGAGAATGAACCAAGTAATCTATGATCAAGTAAAGAAATTGATGACTAGTTGGCGAAAGATAGAAAGCCGGTTTCTTACCAAAAAAACTAACTGGCTGGTTCAAAACCTAGATGGCACCACTAGCTACAACAGTCTCATTCCGCACGCTCTCTCCAAAGTAACTCGCAACATTGTACGACCTTTTCAGGTAGTTGTTGCTGATGTTGTCCTGGTAATTCTTCCCGAAGTCTCCGAAATCGTAAGGATTTTTTGTCGAAAAGAAATCGAGATATTGAGGTTGAGAGGGAGAATACAGATATTCAGGAGGCTGTGTGGTGGTCGAAGGGGTAGTTGATTTCGGTTTTCCGAAGTCTCGGAAATCGTAAGGGGATTTTGTGGTAGATAGTGTAAACCAACCCCATCTAAAATTGTTTTTGGTTGAAGTCGATGGATGAGGGGTCGAAGACTGTTCATTGTTATTAGAATAGAAGATTTGGTGAACAACTACGTCGCCATTATTAAAGTTTTGAGTATTTTGTTGATTATTGGTATCAAATTGAGACCGAATTATAGGAGAATCTGTAACAGTAACTTAAGATTGAATTGGATTGTTGTTGAAGTTATATCCGTAAGCGTTTACAGAAACAGAATTGTCTTTGTTGTTGTTGTGAGTTTGAACTTGTGGTTGTAGCTGTTCGATTTGATAATCATGTTGATATCCATTATTGTTATTATTAAAATCGGATCGAGAGTTTTGATTATTACTATTGCGATTGATTTGTGGTTGACTACCTCCAAAGTTGTTGTAGTTGTTATTTTGAGTGTTGATAAAAAGATCATTACGAAGTTGAGTATTCGTATTTTCGTTTTGTCTGTACGTAACCACAGGCGGCGGTGACTGATCAAAATTGTTGAATTTTGGTGAAGGTGTAGAGTGTTTTGTGTTGAGATTTTTCTGGTTAGCATACGGATCAGCTAATTTTTCGAAAAATTGTTAGTTTTTTTCTTTGGGTGCATCGTCCGATTCTTCGTAATACCTGAGTAAAATCTTGGGTTGATAGAATGATCATTGCGAGGTTAAGTATTCATATATATATATATATATATGTTTTTTTCCCGATAAACTGGCACTGGTAAAATTAAAGTTGTATCATTTATTATTATTGTCGTTGATTTTTGATGAATGAGCATGATTTCCTACATTTATGTATATGGTTCTTAATGTTTCAAGGGTTAGTATATTGGGTAAAGTTAATTATAACTAAAATAGTTTGATATGCCAGGAAGGACTTTTTGTTACAAAAAGCTACGAAGAAAGAAAACTAACGAAAAGTAATAAATAATTAACAAAGATGATTATTTATGGAATAAAGAAAGAAAGATATGGTCATCAAGAGAATGAACCAAGTAATCTATGATCAAGTAAAGAAATTGATGACTAGTTGGCGAAAGATAGAAAGCCGGTTTCTTACCAAAAAAACTAACTGGCTGGTTCAAAACCTAGATGGCACCACTAGCTACAACAGTCTCATTCCGCACGCTCTCTCCAAAGTAACTGGCAATATTGTACGACCTTTTCAGGTAGTTGTTGCTGATGTTGTCCTGGTAGTTCTTCCCGAAGTCTCCGAAATCGTAAGGATTTTTTGTCGAAAAGAAATCGAGATATTGAGGTTGAGAGGGAGAATACAGATATTCAGGAGGTTGTGTGGTGGTAGAAGGCGTAGTTGATTTCGGTTTTCCGAAGTCTCGGAAATCGTAAGGGGATTTTGTGGTAGATATTGTAAACCAACCCCATCTAAAATTGTTTTTGGTGGAAGTGGATGGATGAGGGGTCGAAGACTGTTCATTGTTATTAGAATAGAAGATTTGGTGAACAACTACGTCGCCATTATTAAAGTTTTGAGTATTTTGTTGATTATTGCTATCAAATTGAGATCGAATTATAGGAGAATCTGTAACAGTAACTTGAGATTGAATTGGATTGTTGTTGAAGTTAAATCCGTAAGCGTTTACAGAAACAGAATTGTCTTTGTTGTTGTTGTGAGTTTGAACTTGTGGTTGTAGCTGTTCGATTTGATAATCATGTTGATATCCATTATTGTTATTATTAAAATCGGATCGAGAGTTTTGATTATTACTATTGCGATTGATTTGTGGTTGACTACCTCCAAAGTTGTTGTAGTTGTTATTTTGAGTGTTGATAAAAAGATCATTACGAGGTTGACTATTCGTATTTTCGTTTTGTCTGTACGTAACTACAGGCGGCGGTGAATGATCAAAATTGTTGAATTTTGGTGAAGGTGTCGAGTATTTTGTGTTGAGATTTTTCTGGTTACCGTACGGATCAGCTAATTCTTCAAAAAATTGCTGGTTTTTGTCTTTGAGTGCATCGTCCGATTCGTCGTAAAACCTGAATAAAATCTTGGGTTAGATTTGTTGTAACATGATGTTTATGAAGGCATTTTGTGTAATATCGCCGAGGCTTGGAGAAAAAATAGCTATTATACGTACAAGCATAAAATTTGGCACGAGAATTAAGATCAATATTTTATTTGATTTGTCTCGAGAACCTTTTTCAATATGTGGCTTCACTCCTTTGCGTTATAATGTATATATATTTAAAAACAAATCAAACTTAACATTTGCAAAAATTCGTTTGATGTTTTATATAATTTCAACAACACATAGTAATCAAAATAGGTAATAGCACAAATTGTCCAAATCTTGAATAATCTTGTGGTACGGTCCCCCACTTTTTTAATGTCGCATTGAAATTGGAACTCGCCTGAAATTTTAGCAGGCTTTTAAAACGGCTAATAAAAATCGTTTATTAAATCAATATACTTATTTTAAACCATGCGGTGTTGCCAAACAACGCACTGTTTCTTTTTATTCTACAAATTTAGGGAACAGAAGATGACATTAAAAAAGTGGGCGAGTGTACAGCGTGTCCCATTTTCGATGGGATTAAATGGGAAACTCGGTTATTATTAAAGATATCGATTTTCTGATTGCACCTTACCGTGCTCTTTTTTTGAGCCCTTAAAAATGGTGTAATCAGATTTTTGCTATACCCCGTGGTTTCGCTAATACAGGGAGTTTTTGAAAAAATTGTATTTTAATTAATTCCTTGTATCTCGCTTATTTTGCAAGATATTTTTATTTTGTAAAAACCTTTCTATGGCAACTTTTTTAGAGCAAAATAATGATGTTGTCAATTTTTTAAAATATTGTTTAGTTTTTGAGATATGGTGTTTATAATAAAAAAATTAAATACGGACCTGGATTTTTTTTATTACTGTTTGGTTCCATGCTATTATTACCTTAAAATGATAAAACTTCAATATTTTTTTGATTTAAGGTTTAAAAAAAACTATTTAATATTTAAAAAAAAAATTATAGTCCGAACTTGGAAATTTCCAACGTAATTATGAATTAAAAATTGCAAGACACACTAGTTGAACGATTTTTAGTATATCTGTTTTGAAATGATAATTAAAAGATTTATAAATAAAGTAAAAAACGTTAAAAAGTTACAAAAATAATATCATACTAATTATTTGATGGTAGCACAGCAGGTCGTGAAATTTACAAAACAAAAGCGTGGAATTGACATTACTATTTTACTTGTCATTTTTGTGCATGGCTTACAATTATTTTAAACTGGCTAGAAATCGACCATATCCAGATTTTGAAAAATGTGATATGTTTGACTGCTTCATTCAAGCAACAAAATCCCAATATTTAAATGGCAGAAATATTTTTATGCAAAATGCGTTAAGAAAAATTACTCAAAAATGCCAACAATGTCTTAAACATAATGGCAATCAGAAAAATTAGTTATTTTTTGTAATTTGTTTTTTTTTGTATTTTTCGTAGACTTTGTTTCAAATAAATCTGTAAATTAACGTAAAACCATTTTAATATGCTAAGTATCAAAACAACTAAAAATTGTTTAATTAGCAATTTTTAATTTATATTTATGTTGGAAATATCCAGGTTCGGACTATTTTTTTTTTTAATATTAAATATTTTTTTTTACCTTAAACAAAATTTTTTTAACATTTTTATTGTCTTATGATAATACTAGCATGAAACCAATCAAAATAGTAATAAAAAAAATCCAGGTCCGTATTTAATTTTTTTATGATAAATACCATATCTCAAAAACTAAACAATATTTCAAAAAGTTGACAAGGTCATTATTTTCTTCTAAAAAAGTTGCCATGAAAAGGTTTTTACAGAATAAAAATATCTCGCAAAATAAGCGAGATAGAAGGGATTATTACAAATACAATTTTTTCAAAAACTCCCTGTATTAGCGAAACTACGGGGTATAGCAAAAATCTGATTACGCCATTTTTAAGGGCTCAAAAAAAGAGCACGGTAAGGTTTCAAGTTTATTTATTTCACATACTTTATATTACAGATAGTATAATACTTATTTGATTAATATTAAATTTTAAATATATAAGCGCCTAGATGACTTAACACCTGTATGCCCTTTTTTTTACTTCTTAAAAATAGTAATATTGAAATCTGTTCAAGTTAGTTCATAACATGCTACTTTAGAGTTTTATATTTTAAAAACTAAACAAAAAAAACACAACAAAAGAACACCATTACACAAAAAAAAACACACACTCACACATACACAGACAGGCATAAAGAGTTTATCAGATTTATGTTTTGAACAGCCTTAGAAATGTTGTTCTGTTGTTCCATATATATATTTTTGTTAATTTAGAAAAATGTTTGTTTTTATGCTTATTTTGAGGTTTACTTTTTATGTTAATAGGCATCATGTTGTACACTTTTGGGCCCAAATATTCTAATGATCTCTTAAAAAATTCGCTGCGGCAGTGTGGTATACTGAGCATATTGTTGGCTAAATTTCTAGTTAAATGCTTATGTGATAGTCTTTTTTTGTCTTCCTTTTTATGCATAAAACATACCAGTGAATGGAGGTATAGTATTCTTATATTGTTAATTCTAGAATTATAAAGAAGATGCGTGGGATATAAATAATCTTGTTTAAAAATAATTTTTAGTATTTTGTTTTGAATTATTTGCAATGGTTTCAATGTATTGTCATACATTGCACCCCAAGCCAGTATACCATACCTTAGCAAGGATTCCACCAAGCACTGATATAAAGATGTTAGTAATTTTTTTGACAATATATTTCTTAAAACATAAAATCTATAAATGAGAGATTTTAATTTTTTAGTTAGATGTTCAACTTGATTTGTCCACTTTAAGTTCGAGTCAATACAGATCCCAAGATATTTTGTATATGGTACTTCCATTATTTTCTCTTCAAACGTATCTATTTCAATATAACTGAAATCCGGACGTCCCCTATCGATTTTTGTAAAAGCTATGTAATTTGTTTTTTGTAGATTTAATGACAATTTGTGAACATCTAACCATGTTTTTATTTTTTTAAGGCCTTCAACAACCTTGTGGTGCAATCAGAAAATCAATATCTTTAATAATAACCGAGTTTCCCATTTAATCCCATCGAAAATGGGACACGCTGTACGTCCTCCTAGTATACAGGCTGTGCTATTTAAAACGTTCCAGTCGGGATTTCTCGAAAACTGTACCTATATGAAGTTATTTTGCACCGAAAGCTAGAGGCGTTGTTTGTAAATCATCAGATAGAATAGTGCCGGGCACTATTCTGACTGTTTTCCATTGAATTTGATCTTTTAAAATTGACATATCAATGTCGAATTTATAAACCCAGTCGTCTATTTTTCATTAATAATGGCGGCACTATTAATTCCGGCTCTTATAATACACAAAGGCCTAATTTTAAAAGAAAACAGCTGTTCTTACAATGCGAAACTGTCGGAATAGTGTCCGGCACAACGACTGCCTGGCTTTATTGCAATAAGTCCATAATCTATCAAACAACGCTAGAGTTATAGACCAGTATTTACTAAGATGGTTTAGGGTTTAAGTTTAAAGTTTAGGTTTAGGTTTAACTTTTAGTTTATCTTTTGTGAAACGTTTTAACTGAATTTCTTTCAAACTTAATAAAAGTTAATGGAATTTTGGACTAATTATAACTACATAGGTTATATCGCAATGGAAAAAAACCGGTTTAAAGAAGAATCTGCAAGGATTTCGTAAAAAAAATAGAAAAAACGGAAAAGAAATGGTTTAAACTATAGGTTTAACTTTGTAGGGAACGAGGTTTAAGTGAAAATGCAGCGATATTTAAGTGAATTACTTACATTTTTCAATTTACACTTACTTCCCAAACTTGACATTGTCGGAAAATGTGTTCTATTTCGTAATTTTTATTATATAACTTGCACAAACAAAGCGAAACTGAAAAATAAATTTTTAAATTTATTAAAATGACGTAAAAGTGACTTGACTGACACTTGCTGGACTAAGTACTGGGATTGTCATCTGCTGTCATCTCGGTGCACGTACATCTTAAATATATCTGTATGGCTAGAGTGTATTAAAACCATTAATGGAAAATGAATGCTACAATAAATAAATAAATAAAAACATTTTTTATTACATTAATTTAAAGATTATTTGCAAATAAACAAATCGCGTGTTCATATTTGGATTTTAGTCTGAAGAAGATCGTTTTTTTTTACTTTCCTCGTCAAGGCAAATATCGTTTAAAAGCTACATGCTAAAATATAAAAGAGATATGAGAATTTAGTACTAAACGGTTTATCCAGCCTTGTGTACATTGCCCTAAAAAACTCGCTCTAATAGTTAATTGAAGCGAAAAATCGTATAAAATTTTGTCATATCGTTCCGAAATATGATCAAATTTTACATTTTTAACAAATAAATTAACAAAAACGTGATTGTTTTCAAGTTACAATGAGATAAACCACCCCCCGGAGGTAGTTTAAAATTTAGGACGATTTTTAATCGGAATCCCATGACCTAGGGGTTTAAAGTGACGTAGTAGCCTAAATTAGACAGTTGTAGAAAAATCAGTTTTTCATGTTTTCTTCTTTTTTCCGGTCTATATGGTTTTTTCAAAAACAAATCGTCATAAATTTCAATTTTTAGGACATTTTATCGTTCATACAGATAAAAATACCAAATCAATTGCGGCCTGTTTCGGCAAAAAATCAATTTTTCCAAACCAATGCACATTTAAATTTTAAACCTAAACCCTAAACTTAACTGGTGTTAATATTTTTAGACTTTGGCAATAAGCGCCTAACGCAGTGTTACCATTTGCCGTGTGATATTCTGGTTTTACTAAGGTCACTCATCGTAAAGCAAGTTGCCTTTACGGTAAGTGTCCTTAGGATTTATTGCTTCCAAACTCCCTATGGTTTGTTTTTGTTGTTTTGGAATTATATTTTTTTTTTAAATTGTACTTACAAGGGCCGTCCTGGACTGCCATTCGCCCTGACATACGAAGGAGAGTTCTGCGAGTAATCTGGAATGATGTTCTCGTGCTCGGCCACACATCTTCCATTTATGCAGTACTAAAAATTAATTTTAAATGATTTCCTTTCAGTCAGCAGTTTTACTCAGAGATATGAGAAGGGGAGAAGAATTTTTTTTAATCATTTATTTTTACACTCTTCTACAGCAAAGCCAATTACAGAGTAGGAAATATATAGGAATAGATAGCTTTATGCCCGTTTCTGATCGCTGCAATTAGGGTTTCACACAACGCAATTTTAAACGTTTTTGGTTGCGCGTTCCATTTAGAACATGTTCTATTTCGATTGCAGCGGAGCAATTCCACGCCAAGTCATCCAATTTACAAAAAAAGTGTTGCCCTGACATTTAATTTTTTTCTCTAATTATGGTCACTAAATGAAACAGCTTATGCTTAACCACTTTTGCACAATTTTAGATTTTTAGATCCAATTAGTCTGTTGTACACGCATTAGAAAGGTCTACAACGGACTCTAAAGAAAAAAATTATGCTCATAGTAAACAGCACCTAAAAAAAAATCAACCTATAATTTTGTAAACATGCATATAAGTAGTTTTCAAAAAAAATGTGACGTTTAGCAAAATCTTTTACACTGGCTTGATTAGAGCAATTTAGAGAATATCCAAAAAACGCAGAAATTCCCGAAGTTTTCATATTTTTTTGGGGTATAAATGTAATGTTTTCTTAAATTTTTGATATAGTGTTGGAAAGCTATACTCAAGGACTATATCTTCCTTGTATAAAACATATTTAAAAAGTAGACGTCACCTTGGAGTTCCACGAACAAGTTAAGAATGTCGGGAAATCCCTTAAATTCAGCATCAAAAATGACCCTGTCTATCGGGGTGCTGGTGATAATCAAGTAGGCTAATTTTTTCACTGTATCATATACTTTTAAAACCAATAATAAAAAATCTGGGTCTGTAATCCTTAAGGTCACTACACATTTTTTTAATATGTTATTTTAATATTTTAAATTGCATCACAAATCACATGCACGGATCTACGGGAGGGGAAAAAGGCGAAACCCCCCCCCAAATCTGAAACTTTACTTAGTTTTGACACACAAAATACACCTCCTGGTCACTACGCAAAATAATTTTGTGAAATATTTATTATGATATTTCCCCGGCCTAAATAAAGTTTCCAGATCCACCCCTGCAAATTAAGGTTTATCAGAAGGTAAAGTTTATTCGTGCGGTTTCGTGCAGGCAGATCTTGTAGTGATAATGTTTTTTGTCTTAAACAAGTAATTGAGAAAAGGAGCGCCAGAAATATAGAGACTCATGTTACCTTTGTGGACCTACAAAAGGCATATGATACCGTTCCAGTAGAAAAACTATGGACAGTGCTAGAGCAGACTAATATCAATCATACATACATAAAAGCGATAAAAGAACTATACAAAGGGTCAAAATCTAAAATTAAAATTGGAAATCGACTTTCAAAAGAATTCCTGGTAACAAAAGGCTTAAGACAGGGATGTTGTATTTCTCCAACTCTTTTTAAAATATATATCGCAGTAGCTCTAAAAAACTGGAAACGGAAAGTGCACGGCATGGGAATACAACTTAACGACCGATTTACCATATACACACTACAGTTTGCTGACGACCAAGTAATTGTAGCTAATGATAAAGAGGACATGGAGTATATTATGAGAAAGTTAATGGAAGAATACCAAAAGTGGGGATTAACAGTGAACGTGGACAAGACACAGTACTTATGTATTGGAAACGAATCCAGTGAGTTAGAACTAGACAATGGACAAGTAATATCTCCATGCAATGAGTATGTATACTTGGGTGTCACATTTGATAAGACAGAAACAGACTGTAAAGAACTGGAAAAAAGAATAGTAAAAGCAAAAAAGGTTAATAGATGTCTTAACAGTATTTTATGGAGCAGAGAGATAAAAAATAATGTAAAATTTAACATATATGAAACAATGGTGAAAAGCACGGTGTTGTATGGAATAGAGACTTGTCGCGTAACAGAAAAATACAAAACAAAAATAGAAAGTGTCGAAATGGATGCAATAAGAAGATCAATGAGAATATCTAGAACAGATCACATAAGAAATGAGATCATAAAAGAAAGAATGGGAATCGAAGGGAGCATAACGGATGACATCACTAAAAGACAACTGATATGGTACGGCCATGTACAACGGATGAACGACGAAAGATTACCAAAGCAGGTCCTAGAATGGCAACCAATAGGGCGCAGAAAAAGAGGGCGTTCTAAACTAGAATGGCAACAGTCAATCCAAAGATCAATGAGTCAAAAAAATCTGACAGAGGAT
Source organism: Aspidapion aeneum (assembly GCA_963576565.1). NCBI lineage: Eukaryota > Metazoa > Arthropoda > Insecta > Coleoptera > Brentidae > Aspidapion > Aspidapion aeneum. The sequence continues at coordinate 224,840,156 of OY755038.1, read as the reverse complement.
GATTGTCAGGATCGAAGGAGGTGTAGAATAGGCGTCGGACAACGTAGAAAAACGTTCTAAACCGACTAAATAATAATAAAGTTTATTCATATGAGCAGTGCTCTCTAAATTATGGTCTAAACGCTCTTCATAAGGTCACTACACAATTTTGTTAAAAGTTTATTTACTTTCTTAGTAGTTACCTACTGTCATATTTAAAAAAATCGGAAAAGAAGTTGAGTTCTATAATTTCAGAAACCGAACAAACTTTTTTTCTGAGCTTGATGTAAATTTAGCGTCTAAAGTTAAATCATCCAGAGGATCGGATCGTTTCACAGTACCTCCAAACGCATCACATGGACTTTTACCATGCGTTAGGTTAGTAGTTAGTTTTTTTAATGCCCAGTGGCGTATGCAGAAATTTTCCAATGGGGTTGGGAGAGGGGGCTTGAGTAAAAGCAAAGTCCTGGAAAACCATTTATTTCTTCTTTCAGAAAAATTCAATCTTTAGGAGAAGTTATTTAATGACTTTGGAAAGATGAGGCCCCAACCCCCCTCCCTTCTGCATATGCCACTGTTAAACCTGAACCATTTCATTAATCAAAAAAACAAATTAATTAATATCCGTGTCTCACCAAAAATTTATTCTTAAAACTAAAAAAAAAAAATTCCGACAGTGTACGAAGATGGGACTTGAACCCACAAAGTATCTGGCTATAAATAAGATCCCCTGACGATGATTTTTATACATAATTTTTTTTCCTTTTGCGACTGAATAAAAAAATGTGATTTTTTACATGCTTTAACCAAATAGCTTAAAAGTTGATGTTAAAATGACAGACCCAGATTTTTTATTTTACTTTTATTTAGATAGAAATGACAATTTTTTTAGTCAGAAGTTGCCAATTCTGAGGTTTTTGCGGTTTTTCTAATTTTTAAAAATTTAGTTTGCTGAAACAAATAGACTAGAAATTTTTCTTTTGCTTTGTATGATGGTCAAGCCACAGCGGCGTAGCGTGCCTATCGGGGCGGGGGGGGGGCCGACAGCGAAAAGGGCGCACATCAAAACTCTTGCGACCAACACAAAAAACAAAAAAAAAAAAAAAGTCATGATGTCTTGTCTAGAGTTTTCTTTGCCGCCCTCTCAATTTGCATCTGCTACTTAAAGAGGCGCTTCGGGCAACCATGGGGCGCCAGGACCCTCGAGGCGGGGGGGGGGGGCGACGAACCCCCCCGCGCCCCCCCCCCCCCCCCCCACGCTACGCCACTGTCAAGCCACTGAGCTTTAATGTGCGTATAGACTTTTTTTTGATGGACCATATTCCGCACCGGTGTAAATAAATAAAAATCGAGAAAATCATAAAATTTACTATTTTTTTAAAACTATTTTTGCCATATCAAAAAAGTGAGGTTAATTTTTTTCTCTATACAGGAGTATCCAGCCAATATTAAAGATTTCTTCCGCCAATTTTTTTTTTACATTAGATTTAATACAATAGACATAAAAAAAACACAACTGATTTTCTTCTTTTTTTTACTTTTAAAGTGGCATGTAAAATACAGGAGGCGACATTAAAAATTAAAATTTGTTAATTTGGTATTCCTAAGGACACTAATACATGTTATCAAAATTTAGATTTTAGCTCACACTACTACTATACTATAGTAGTGTGAGCTATGGTGATCCTAATTTTTTCGAGAAAAAAAAAGTTGCTCCGATTTCAAAATTTTTTATATATCTTTGCGTTTCAGATGATTTTGAAACTTTTTTGTTGCGCCGTCTGTCTGTCTGTCTGTCTGTCTGTCTGTCTGTCTGTCTGTGTGTCTGTATGTCTGTCTGTAACGACCAACGCGCATAACTCAAAAACGGCTTGCTCGATTTTAATGAAATTTGGTACCCAGGCTGGGTTTTGGGTCGAGATGGTCCCATTTAAAAATGAAGAAAATCCACAGAACACAAGCCAAATAAAAGGGTGGGGGTAGATTTCAAAAATTAGAGTTTATGTAAAAATATAGCGTGTGTGATATTAAACGAAAGGTAATTGAGTCTGGTGTTAAACAAAATACATTTTAGTTTATTTAAAAAAAAGGGTGGGGGGTAAATTTCAAAAATGAGTGTTTAAGTGGAAATATGGCGTGTGTGATATCAAACGAAAGGTAATTGAGTCTGGAGTTAAACAAAATACATTTTAGTTTTTAAAAAAAGGGTGGGGGTAGATTTGAAAAATTAGAGTTTAAGTCAAAACATGGCTTGTGTGGTATCAAACGAAAGGTAATTGAGTCTGGAGTTCAATAAAATATACTTCAGTTTTTAGTTATATTAGCTTTCACGTAGATACACTATAACTATAGTATCCAGTGTGAGCTTAGGTGCCCATAGATTGGCAGAGTATTTTTCGTGACATAGCAGCTACCCCCGTTGGATGATTTGGCGTGGAATTACTCAGCGATTTTTGGGAAAATAGAAACCTGCATCGTCAGAAACAGGCTTTACGAAAAGTGCGCAGCCAAATTTCATGGGGACACCATGGTGATCTGTTAGTCGGCCATTTTGTGGTTAACTTCCCCTAAATTATTTTCCAATATCAGCTTACGAAATAGACTAGTCACAATAAAAAAGAAAAAATCAAAAACTTTTTCTCCTACCACAAGATTGCAAATTTTTGGTTATTAAAAGTATTAAGAATATTCTTAATGCAATCCTTTTTTTTAGATTAAAAAAATCTAAAATAAAGACACGAATCACTTCTGTTTATTAAAATCGATCCCTAGTTACGTCTGGTTATATAGTAGGCAGCCAACACGCATGGCTTGAAACAGTTGTTTCATTTTTGTTGGGCCCATTCTTCTATATTTTTTGATTGTGAATTTTTTAATTGGTAGGTGCATTATTTTCTTAAAACTGTTATTCACTGAAATTGTAGAACAGAGGGCGTTGCTTACGTCCTTTAAAGAAAAATTCAGTGAAAGAACATGTGAGTGATTTATTCCACTCCCAGAAACGAAGTAAAGGAACTATTATTTTGTGTGTGTTTCTTTATACTGACCTGACCGTCTCCACAGGGCGATCCTTCGGCTGCCGGCCTGTAGGCTACACAGTAGCCACTCCCGCTGTCAAAACAGAACAGCTGTGCACACACTCGGTCATCTTTGAAGCATGCGCTTGTGCCTAAAAAACGTACAAGAAAATTTTCTTGCATGAATAAGTTTTTAATTTTGAAAAACTGTGCGGTTTAAGGAGCAAAGTAGATCACATTTTCCTCAATAACTTGTATTATAACCAAAAGCTTTCGTTTCTGAGATATTTACAAAAAACTCTTTTCAGTTATTCCATTTATTTTATTCATTAAATATGTTAAAAAATGTAGGCTTGTTTGTTTCGGAATGGGACAACTGGGCGCCGACAACTGGGCGCCGGCCAAACTAGGCGCCGGGCCAACTCGGCGCTGCCAACTCGGCGCCGGACTAATTTTTTTTTTTTTATAAAATGTGTAGATGAAAAATAAAATATATTATTTATATAAAAACATCTTTAAAAAATCCTTTACACAATTTTTTTGAAATTTGTTTTTGTTAAGTAAAGTTAAATCCATTAAGTCGACTGTTGAATCTTGGTAGTTTCGGATCCAAAAATCAAAATGGCGGATCACAAAACTGGCGGATTTTCTTATTTACTAACCGATTTGTCTCAAACATTGCTTGAGGTCATTTAACAAAATTTTTTACTCAAACTTAAAAAAAACAAAATGGCGGATCCAAAATGCCGGATTTTCTTATTTACTAACCGATTTGTCTCAAGCTTGAAATATTACATTGCTTGAGGGCATTTAACATAATTTTTTACTCAAACGTAAAAAAAACAAAATGGCGGATCCAAAATGGCGGATTTTCTTATTTACTAGCCGATTTGTCTCAAACTTGAAATATTACATTGCTTGAGGTCATTTAACACAATTTTTAACTCAAACTTAAAAAAATCATAATGGCCGATCCAAAATGGCGGACTTTCTTATTTATGAACCGATGTGTGATGCGATGGCATTTTGGATCCGCCATTTTGTTTTTTTTAAGTTTGAGTAAAAAATTGCGTTAAATGACCTCAAGCAATGTAATATTTCAAGTTTGAGACAAATCTGTTAGTAAATAAGAAAATCCGCCATTTTTGATCCGTCATTTTGTTTTTTTTAAGTTTGAGTAAAAAATTGCGTTAAATGACCTAAAGCAATGTAATATTTCAAGTTTGAGACAAATCGGTTAGTAAATAAGAAAATCCGCCATTTTGGATCCGTCATTTTGTTTTTTTTAAGTTTGAGTAAAAAATTGCGTTAAATGACCTAAAGCAATGTAATATTTCAAGTTTGAGACAAATCGGTTAGTAAATAAGAAAATCCGCCATTTTGGATTCGCCATTTTGATTTTTTTAAGTTTGAGTAAAAAAATTTGTTAAATGACCTCAAGCAATGTAATATTTCAAGTTTGAGACAAATCGGTTAGTAAATAAGAAAATCCGCCATTTTGGATCCGGCATTTTGTTTTTTTTAAGTTTGAGTAAAAAATTGCGTTAAATGACCTCAAGCAATGTAATATTTCAAGTTTGAGACAAATCAGTTAGTAAATAAGAAAATCCGCCATTTTGGAACCGCCATTTTGATTTTTGGATCCGCCATTGTTGTAATAAAAAACGAAAATTGTAGTGTTACCAGGTTACCAAACACTACAACTACCAAGATTCACAGTCGACTTAATGGATTTAACTTTACTTAACAAAAACAAATTTCAAAAAAATTGTGTAAAGGATTTTTTAAAGATGTTTTTATATAAATAATATATTTTATTATTCATCTACACATTTTACCAAAAAAAAATTTTTTAGTCCGGCGCCGAGTTGGCCGGCGCCCAGTTGGCGGCGCCGAGTTGGCCCGGCGCCCAGTTGGCCCGGCGCCAAGTTGGCGGCGCCCAATTGTCCTAGACTGTGTTTGTTTCTGTGCTACCATGTATAAAACTTCAAGTTAAGTATCAAGTCTACAGACTTGATACCGACCGGTTTAAGTGTATTTTTTTAATACCCGCAGGTCAAATAGCTGCCAAGATTTGGTTCAGCCCAATGTGCAATATGATAAGTAAGCATTCTTCAGAGTTTCATCTCATATAAATTTAAATTAACTTTAGAAATAAAGAAAAACCACATAAAAAATTTGTAACGAAATGTCATTTTTTGGAAATTTAGTCCGTGCAGTCGTAGGACTCCCGTTAAAAATACTCTCAAATTGTTTTGTTGGGAATTGTAATGTTGAGAATTGGGTCCCAAGAGGCCTTTTTACTATATCTAGTTTGGGAACGGTCCCAACACAGTATTTTGTAATATTTCGGGAATTGGGGAATAGAAATTTGCCTTATCGCTCACACTCTTATCTCAGATTTTGACCGTGAAGGTGCTTAGATTGGAGGGTCTTGTGCCGAAGCTGACCAACACGAGGCAAAAGAACGGAAAAGATATCTTGTATCCGTTCAGAGTCTCATATGGGAGCCTGGAAAAAGGGTAAGTGTGAGCGATCAAAACTTCGGTTGTTTTCAGACTTGATTTTATATTTAATTTTGTGTAATTGATGCACCAAGTGGGTACATTAATTTGGTCCTTCGAGCCGGATCTGAAAAGGCCCTGGGGAGTATATTATAATCGGGCAATTTACTTGATTTTGTTTGATTTTTGCAGCACGTGGTTGTAATAATTTAAAATAAACTTTTTTTCCAGGTTTTTGTGATATTTTTTATCGTTTCTTTTGCGCTGTGCTGTGGCAGTTTTTTGTTCTTGTGGCGTTGAACAGCGAGGAAAATTTGAAAACAATTATCTATTTTAATGACAATTGTAATTTTACTGACCGGACAGTAGTTCGATTTATCGGGTAAAGTTAGCAACTTGGCCTTTTAGCCAGTGATTTTGGTAGTGGCAACGTCGCAATCCTTGACTTGCGTACGTTCAGATATTTATTATCCGTGGTTCAGCCAAACAGCTGATATTGTTTTTCTCGAACTTAACCAAACTTCGGTGTATTTTGGTCAGTGTGTTTGTTTTTTTTCCGAAAACGTTTTGATTTTTGACTTTTTTTCGAAAAGTTCGACGTTTTTTAAGTGGAAAGATGTCGGGCGATTTAGAGTGTCTTGTGCCGAAGCTGACCAACACGAGGCAAAAGAACGGAAAAAATATCTTGTGTCCGTTCAGAGTCTCATATGGGAGCCGGAGCAGCCTGGAAAAAGGGTAAGGGTGAGCGATCAAAACTTCGGTTGTTTTCAGACTTGATTTTATATTTAATTTTGTGTAATTGATGAACCAAGTGGGTACATTAATTTGGTCCTTCGAGCCGGATTATCCAGATATTTCAAAATTTCAATTGTTAGTATCATCTCTCACTGGGGAAGCAGTGTAATTGATGCACCAAGTGGGTACAACCCCTGAGGGGTGGTTTAAAGTTCGAAAAACAGTAGAAATAATCCATGACTGATAAAAAAACTTATATACAAAAATTTTCAAAGCTAAATAATACATAAGTAACTTAAAACTATATCTGTAAATGCATTACCGTATTAAATACGTATCAATATTTAAATACTGTAAAAAGCACAAGATATAATAGAATCCGTTTTCAATTACACATCCACCAAAACAATCGAACATCGGTTTAATCATCGCTAACTTGTCTAAAAAATTAACATGTAAAATATAGTCGTCAGCTGACACTGACTTATACCGTTTTTATTCGACATTTCCTAGTGACGTTCGGAGGTTTAAATATGGCTACCATTTTTAAACCAAAATATTTTATTATTTTTATTTATTTCTAACCATTGCATTGTGAGGATATAATGTCTTTGTTACAAAGAAAAAAGATGACCCATATCGCAAGGTATTTATGAACAATTTATATAAATATTAAAAACTATTGTATTCACGGCAAAAATAAGTTAAACCTTCAACCAAAATCTAGACTTGTAGACTTAGGATTGTAGTACTTAGCACTGTAAACCATATTTTAGTAAATACTGGTGTTAGTGATGAAAACTATGGAATCTTACCTCTGTCCCTCCGGCACTGCGCATCCAGGGTAAGAAGCTTACCGGGTAAGACACGGGGTAAGCTATCATCTTCGTGCGGTGCATTGTACAGACACGTGGCCGTGTCACCGTTTAAAAAGTGGTGAAAGCTGGATACCGTACAGGGTGACCACCTACAATACGTTTTAAAATACATATTAATTAAAACACCTATATAAAGCTTGCTGTGTAAAAAAATAACATGAATTAAGTATCTCCATAATTATAATGTTTTTATTTGCACATTTGTGATTTAGATAAGCAAGGCTTTGTCACTGTGTACTATTGTATTCTGACTAATATAGCTAATTTTTATTTGATTTAATTTGATTTACCTGAACCCCCTTTCTGTGTGTCTTAAATCTGACATAATAAATCCGTCAGTCCATTGACATTTCTCAGCACCGGGTCCTCCCAGATACGACGGTGGAGGACTGCCATCGTGAACGGCCCCCAACAGATGGCCTACTTCATGGGCCGCTACGATTATTCCACTGAAAATAAACAAAATACGTTGTAGTAGAATAAAATGTCTTGTCCCACTGGACGTTGGTCTTATGGTTTACGCTTTTTATTGGTTAACCGCCACAGTTTTATCATTATGGCGTCACAAAACGGTGCACAGTGGTCATGAAAGGAGTGGAGTGCACCTTGATAAACACATTTTTTATATTTAAAATTGTTTAATGTATTCTACCAACCTGAATCCTCCGGTGTCTTCAATAATGGCGACGGAGTTGACTTTTTCAAGTCGCTTGTTCACCACGCAGGCGCCCCCTACATAAGCAAAGCCTAAAAATTTGAAATCACGTTAATATGAAGTAAAACATACTAAAAACTAGCGATTTGGATATGTCCAAAAGTCAAATCTTGTATTAAATTATGAGAAAACATATTAATTTTGACTTTTAGAATAAAAAATTGATTTATCCTTTACCAAAAGCTGATTTTTTAGAAACAAATGGTTATAAGCAGTCCCAGAGAAGCCAAGCAATATTTTTGTCAACAATCTGTTCTTAGATTTTTATGGATTTATTTAACGCAATTTTATTTAGCCCTTTTTCTTAACATTTTTGTTTTTTATTTATCTTTTTTACTTTAATTTGTCCCTGCTTTTAGGCATTAATTTAAAATTATTAATTATAAATGTAGTATTTTTATTTTTTAGTACAAAGAAAGAAGAAGAAAAAAGAAAGCTAAATAAGTTTGCGTATTTTTTGTTAAAATTTAGTAAGGGTTAATTAGTAACGAAAAAATAAATTAATAATATACAATTAATTATATACAAAAGTGCTAAAGTGTATTATAAACAATCTGAATAGGAATAAAACAGGAAAAAATGTTTTGCTAAAAACAGAGAATAGAATCAGAATATAGTCAAAATTAGAATATGACTTGATATTGGAAAAAACGATAAAAGAAGAAGAAACTAAAAAATGGGCATGTTTTCAAGATATTGTGATTTTACGCTAATCAGTGTGTTCCAAATAAACTTAAAAAAAACGTCGAGATCAATTTTGAAAAAGTGTGATCTATAAAAAAATAATTTTAACAACTTTTATTTTGTTAATATTATTAATTAATTAAGTATAATAATATATTAATATTTATAACATTTTTCTAAATACCACTATAACACCCCTCTTTTTTTTGCGTTTGCATAGGACGTTAAAAATCATGGTATTTGAACGATTTTGCTAAAGCCAAAAAGTATGTGCTGAATTATAGAACACACTGTTTTTTGTTGTGCAGTGCAGGTATGGGATTCACAGGGTGTCCACATTCTGGATAAACCTGGAAAGTCAGGAAAGGTCAGGGATAAAAAAAAGTGGGCAGGGAGTCAGGAATATTACTTAAAAGTCTGGAAAGTCGGGGATGTTTCCCTAATGAGAGTATTTGAGGGGATATTCCCATGCTTTTGTTTCGAACGATTGTAGCATATAAACAAAAAACAAATAAACTACCTTAGTTTTGAAAAATATGCTCCTACCAACATTAGAATCTTTCATTTGCTCCTGTGTTTTTTATTTTATCAATTTTTTTTTTGTAGGAATATCATTCTTTCATTATTTCAGCTTTTTAATGTTTCATAAATAAAAGAAAATAATTAACAAAAGGTACATTTTTCACGAAAAAGAAAAAAGAATAGTAAAAGCTAAAAAGGTTATTGGATGTCTTAACAGAGCGATAAAAAAGAATGTAAAATTTAAATATATGAAACAATGGTGAAAAGCACGCTGTTGTATACAATACAGACTTGTCGCGTAACAGAAAAATACAAAACAAAAATGGAAATTGTCGAAATGGATGCAATAAGAAGATCAATGATAACATCTAGAACAGATTATATAAGAAATGAGATCATAAAAGAAAGAATGGGAATCGAGGGAAGCATAACGGATGACATCACTAAAAGAAAACTGATATGCTACGGTCATATACAACGGATGAACGACGAAAGATTACCAAAGCAGGTCCTAGAATGGCAACCAACAAGGCGCAGAAAAAGAGGACGTCCTGAACTGAAATGGCAACAGTCAATCCAAAGATCAATGAGTCAAAAAAACCTGACAGAAGAGGATGTCAGGATCGAAGGTGGTGGAGAATAGGCGTCGGACAATGTAGAAAAATGTTTTAAACCGATATCGACATAGTAAATAGTACAGCGTGTCCCATTTTCGATGGGATTAAATGGGAAACTCGGTTATTATTAAAGATATCGATTTTCTGATTGCACCTTACCGTGCTCTTTTTTGGAGCCCTTAAAAATGGTGTAATCATATTTTTGCTATACCCCGTGGTTTCGCTAATACAGGGAGTTTTTGAAAAAATTGCATTTTAATTAATTCCTTGTATCTCGCTTATTTTGCAAGATATTTTTATTCTGTAAAAACCTTTTTATGGCAACTTTTTTAGAGCAAAATAATGACGTTGTCAATTTTTAAAAATATTGTTTAGTTTTTCAGATATGGTATTTATCATAAAAAAATTAAATACGGACCTGGATTTTTTTTATTACTACTTTAATTAGTTCCATGCTATTATTACCTTAAAATGATAAAACTTTAATATTTTTTTGATTTAAGATTAAAAAAAGCTATTTAATATTTGAAAAAAAAATTATAGTCCGAACCTGGAAATTTCCAACGTAAATATAAATTAAAAATTGCAAGACACACTAGTTGAACGATTTTTAGTTTATCTGTTTTGAAATGATAATTAAAAGATTTATAAATAAGGTAAAAAACGTTAAAAAGTTACAAAAATAATATACTAATTATTTGATAACCGAACAGCAGGTCGTGAAATTTACAAAATAAAAGCATGGAATTGACATTGTCATTTTACTTGTCATTTTTGTAAATGGCTTACAATTATTTTAAACTGGCTAGAAATCGACCATATCCAGATTTTGAAAAATGTGATATGTTTGACTGCTTCATTCAAGCAACAAAATTCCAATATTTAAATGGCAGAAATATTTTTATGCAAAATGCGTTAAGAAAAATTACTCAAAAATGCCAACAATGTCTTACACATAATGGTAATCAGAAAGATTAGTTATTTTTTATAATTTGTTTTTTTTTTGTATTTTTCGTAGACTTTGTTTCAAATAAATCTGTAAATTAAAGTAAAACCAGTTTAATATGCTAAGTATCAAAACAGTTAAACTAAAAATTGTTAAAGTAGCAATTTTTAGTTTATATTTATGTTGGAAATATCCAGGTTCAGACTAATTTTTTTTTAAATATTAAATATTTTTTTTTACCTTAAAACAAAATTTTTTTTAATTTTTATTATTTTATGATAATACTAGCATGAAACCAATCAAAAAAGTAATAAAAAAAATCCAGATCCGTATTTAATTTTTTTATGATAAATACCATATCTAAAAAACTAAACAATATTTTAAAAAATTGACAACGTCATTATTTTCTTCTAAAAAAGTTGCCATAAAAATGTTTTTACAGAATAAAAGTATCTCACAAAATAAGCGAGATACAAGGGATTATTAAAAATACAATTTTTTCAAAAACTCCCTGTATTAGCGAAACTACGGGGTATAGCAAAAATCTGAGTACGTCATTTTTAAGGGCTCAAAAAAAGAGCACGGTAAGGTGCAATCAGAAAATCAATATCTTTAATAATAACCGAGTTTCCCATTTAATCCCATCGAAAATGGGACACGCTGTACATTTTTAACAAACTGTGGTTAGACCATAATGATATTTTTCCTGAATTTAGAGGGTAAATAAAAGAAATTTTGAAATATGAAAGAGAAAAAGAAGACTTCAAAATTGACAAATTAAAACGCTCAAAAAGCTAACGAAAGGCTTTTAACCTTAAAGTGTTGTTTCTGAATCTATTGTAAAAGGAAACTTCCTTTTCCTTTTTTGAGTGTAATAGTGGGTTTACACATGCATGAATTTAGTGGCGCCAGTGTTCGCGCCAGTTCTATTGGCACGCCAGTAAAGGTTTACACTATTGTGCGAAAATTAAAAGGACTGGCACGCCAGTTTCATTTTTAAAGTGTACACGATACGCGATATGTCGGCTGAACTCTCGGAAGCCTGCAAAATAGTAGCTAAACTTTTATTGAAAAAAAAAAGAGATTCAGGAAAAGTATCTGCATGGGTTAAAGCATGGATTGCTAGTCGATCTACTTTGGGTGCTTCCGAAAAACTTTTAGGAGAACTTGCAGCAGAAGATCCTGCGAGCTATAAAAACCATCTTCGAATGACAAAGCAACATTTTGATATTCTTCTAGAGTTTCTCTTATTTAAACAACATTCTTTAAAACTCGGTCTGCTACTTTAAACCATGGTACTTTTGGGGTGTATACTTCATTTGCACCGGCTCCGGAACGTTGGCTTTTTTTAATTTTTGTCAATTCCAAAGCATATGTGTTTCTTATGGATCATATTTTTGCTTTTACTTCTGCAACTTCAAAGCCTTCAATAGTCATTATTTTACTAATTTTTTGGGAAGCATTATCTCGACTATCTTTGTTTTTATACGAACTACTGTGTACATCCCATAAACAAGGAAAACATTCATAGCCTTCAAGAAACTGTATGGTCAGTTCTGCTGACCACTTTTTTTAGCCATATTAAGCTATAAAAACAAAAATAAACAAAATTTTTAAGCTCAAACACAATGAAAATAAAAAATAATGTAAAATAATGAACTTAAAACTGGCGAGCCGACGTGCAAGCACTTGTTTACACATGAAAATTTTCCTTTTCTGCGCGCATGCGTCACCACTGGCGCCAGCAAATTCAGTCAGCTGCAGACTTTTTTGATACATGCATGCAAAAAAATAACTTGTGTGCAAGTCGGTGTTTACACTTGCAAATTTAACTTACTGGCGCGCCAGTTTTTATTGGCGCCAGCAAATCCATGCATGTGTAAACTCTCCTTAAATGTAAGTCGTTGATAACGTAATTAGTAATGTTACCTTTTGTATATTTAAAGAATATTACTTAAGTCTTATACGTGTATCTGATGTAATGTACCTGTTATTTTATATTTTTGTATTGTTCTCTAAAATATATAAAAATATAATAAAGTATGTATAAAAAAAGGTGTGGTGCGGTCAGTTGCAGGTTTTGGAGGAGGCTGATTTTTTCTTTCTGTTTTTTTGTTTTGTTTTGATAATCGTCAGGGATATTTCCATAGGTTGGTCAGGGATAGTCAGGAAAAGCCAGGGATTTTCTTTTTAAAAATACTGTGAACACCCTGAAACGTGAAAAACAGAATTTTGAAATCTAACTACATAGCAATCTGGAAAAAACACGCGTGCTGTACAGGAAAACAATGAGATGTGAATTTTTTACAGTTTTTTGAAACTTTTTGCTACCTGCAGTGCCTCGGTTGCAGTTATCACTTGGGTACGACCGTCTGCACATGTCTAGTCTGGAAAAATTCAGAAAAAATCCGCCTCAAAAATAAAGAATTTTACAAAGAAGTTTTTAAAAATACATCCAGATACTTGAAATACAAGTTTTATTTATAAATAGTGTGTTCTAGAATGTTTTTGTCGTTTTTCTGGAACTTTTCTTCGGTGTTCCTTTATCCATATTTTGTTATGGGGTTAATTTTTGTCCTTATCCATACCATCGAAACCTAGGTTCCCATATCCATTTGTAGCGTATTGTTTAATTTTATACCATTACATTATTTTCTGTTTTTGTTAGTAGATCTTTTGTTTTTTTTTAAATATAATTTTTTATTTGTTAAAACCTTGATTCCAATTTTTCTTTCAAGCCTGAATAAAATAATTTTTTTTATAGGATTACCAAAAAGTCAATAAAAGATTTTAATAAATCAAACAAGTTTCATGGCTAATCGGGCAAAAAGGAGTTTTTTGTTTCCCTTATATTTTTCCGTGGGTAGCTTGAAAGCTTAACCTCACGGGGGTCCAAGATCTAATGGACACCTAATAAGTGTTGACAGTTAACCGTTTCGTCCTTATGGGACTCCTCAGAACACTGCTGGTCGATGTGACAAATCTTGCGAAGTTAATCAGACGGTTTTGTCTCTAATTAAATGTAATTAGTGAGCGAACTATAGCAAGAGGCGCCATCTACCGAGATACGAGAGAAACAAAAAACCAAAAGCAGGGAAAAACACTGCTATACAATATCGATCAATGAAAAGATCGAATGCAAATAAAAGAAAACAACTATAGTCCGTGACCTACGACAGCTCTTTGTCTTTTCAGGCCGGATCAACGCATTTTGCATTTTTACCCGTCATCAAGACCGTGAGCGTCAATCAACGGAATTTTTAAGCCAAATAATACTAACAAACGTGAAATTTCGTACCCGTGAATTTAAAAATCAAACAGGTTTCATGGCTAATCGGGCAATAATTTTAATAAATATTTTGTGAAACTCAACTAACATAATTTTAAGGATTCCACTAATAACCATTAGTAGGGGAGGTAGTGAATATTTTTTACCTTATTTTCTTAGTCAGCAAACATCGATAGAATTCTTTATTGATTAATTCTAAGCCATATTTTGTTATATAAATAGGGGGGGGGGGATTTTCAATGGGCTTCGGGTCAAAATGCAAAAGAAGTCATGAATATGACGAACTTATTTTCTAAAAAATAAAAATAGTTTAACTAGTAAAGAAATAAAGAATAATTTGTGATTTCTAAGGATGGCCAATATGTCTGGCTTAAAAAGGATATGAAACGAGTGCCCTTATTTTTTTAGTTTTGAAAGTTTAAGAGATGATACGTTGTAATATAATAAAAGCTTAAAATACAATTTGGCTGTTATTTAAAAGCTCCAAAGCCTTGCCAGACTATTAGATTTGATCTTAGATAGTCTGGCGAGGCTTTGGTGATTGTAAATAATAGCCAGACTGATTTTTTCCTTATAAATACACTATAATCAACTATGTGAAAAAATTTCAAAAATAAGTCAAGTTCCTAATTTTCCCATTTTAAAAACGGCAATTTTTTAACTTTGTAAATCAGTCAGACTTATTTTTAGTTACCTATTATAGTATATTAATACATCAGTTTATTCGTTCAGTTTTAAGCCTAAGAAAATAAGGGTAAAAATCGGTCCAATTTTTGGATCTGCAAATTTTCAGCCAGACATTTTTTCCACGACTTGAGATGAGCCAGATTGCTTTTCTGATGATGTTCAGGATCTCTTTTTCTTAGTGTAAAAGATTTATAACTAAGACTATAAGTTGACCCATATTTCTTAACCTTTTGAACCCATCGGAAAATCATTACCAGAAGAACTTATTCATATACACCGCCTCGGAAAATAAGTTCAAAAAAATATTAAATATCTCCCCTACTACATGAACTGGATTTGATTGCAAAAAAATAAAAATATTTTTTGTTAACGATATTTTTAGTTTTTAAAATCATTTATTGACTTTTTATAACCCTGAATCCGATGTACAGCATGTTTCATTTTCAATGGGATGAAATGGTTATTAAGTAATAAAAATGGAGATTTGTGTTTTTTTTACCCTACTGTGTAATCGCAGCCCACGAGAAAGACCGGCCCGGGCGCGGAAATATCACGTGACCGTAGGAGTCCCACAAAAAACGCCTCACGGCCCGCTGTCATTATAAAACATGTGTGTATTCAGATTTGATATGTTTGTTTACGTCAATTTTTTTTAAATTTTATTAAAGTTATTAAAATAACGCAGCCCACGAAAAAGACTGTAGTGGGCTGCGTTAAAATAATTAATGGCTAATGAGTAAATTATAAAGAAAATACTTATAAGATAAACAATGCCGCGAACATGTAATTAGTGTTGTTCCTTGTCGGTCCAACTATAAAACTGAAACCTAATATGTTGCAAACGGGAAAGAAGTGGTAAAAGATAAGATCTTGGATAATATTGATCAAGTAATAGACATCCTTAGTGACATTTTCGATAGTGAGAGTGAAAAATGTGTTCAGTTGTCATTTCTTATTGAACAATTAGGTCTCTTGAAAAGGTAACCTGAGAATCAAAGATATGGTGGATCTTTGTTTATCCAGTTATCCAGTGGATACACGTCAATTTACAATTCTAAGGTAATATGTCTTCCGCACCCTCGCAATATTAAAAAACTGATTTGTAAAATATTGTTAACAGATAGTAATCTCTCTGGTAGTGTGAAATATTTAAAAAGTAAGATACAGCTTTTAAAAGAACATGACTTGGTAGTTAACTTACACTTTATTGAAATAGATATTAAACTTTGTGCTGGGTAATTTTTCAAAAAATTATTGACGACCACTACATTCAGTTCATTGAATGGGAAAACCATCTCACTTATTCACAAAATCACTTGTTTCTTTTTAATAAATTATTGTGAAATGTTTTATATTGAAAATTTTTCTTCAGATAACTCTAGCGAGTGTTTTTGTGGAGAAAAACTGTTGTCAAAGCTTGAAAAAATTAGTTTAAGGGCATGTAAAGTTTTTTAAAATAATTTTATTAAAAAGCACAATGATTTAGTGTCTGCTAATAAATCTTTGAATAAGAACTCAAAGATGATGACAGTCAAGAAAAATTAAAAAAACTAAAAGCTTAGGTTTGATATGTCCAATTTTGAAAGACTTGTATAGATTTGAAGTTACTAACGATATTATGTACCTGAAGATATTAGAGTGCAAATTTTGTATAATTTTTTATTTTATAGATTCAGTTCTTTTATCCATAATAAACACATATATCAGCAAAATATTTTTTTCAATTTTTGCCTGTAAAAGAACAAAAATTTTTTGTTAATTTATTTAAATTGTGTAAAAACATATAATATATTAAGCAATACAATAAGAATCCTGGGACTCCTAAGATCACGTGACCGCCGACTTGCTTATAACGCACCATGGCCGGTCTTTATCGTTGGCTGCGTGTGTAATTTTCGGAGGTAAAACCGCATGCGCAATATGGTATTTTTATTAATTCCTAAGTTTCCCATTTAATCCCACCGAAAATGGAACGTACTGCAATACTCCCTACTCAAACTTTATTTTTTATTGAAAAATTGTGACAAGCTTATCTGTCAATTTATATTTAAAGTTGGAATGGAGAATATTATACATTAAAACCGTTTCCGTTTCTCCTTTATTTAAGTAAATAAATACACCAACCAAAGTTAAAAATAAATAAGTTAAAATTTCAATAATTAACAAAAATAAATAAAGCGAAAAAAAAAAATCAACAATAACTGAAAAATTACCGGCTGTTCCTTTGGTACAGCGACCGCCTTTTCTTCGGCGACACATGTCGTATCTAAATATTTTCAAAAACAAGTTAGACAACAAAATTATACCATCAAAATTTTAATAATAAATACCTAGCTATACATAATGAATTAATATTAAAAAAATATTCCTATAATGCTCAAGTTTCTGAGATGGACGTAACCATCCAATTTGATGTAAAGTGCGTTACTAAATAAATGTTAAAGAAGTACAGTATCGGCTAAAAATAAAGCAACTTCCTAAAATTGTATACAGGCTGTCCCAGATAAGAGTAACTATTAGGATTCGGAATTGGTAAGACATTCACTTTAATTTATTTAAATGTTTTGTCATCGGTTTTTGTTTTGAGTATAATCATAAATAATAAAAATAAAAAAGGAAAGCAACACAAGATTTACGATATCAATTTTTCTTAACTTTCCAGAATATTGAGTTTTTAAAATATTGTCTTTGCTTTAATAATAAAAATAATAATAAGAAATACACTTTAATTACATTTCTTCATCATTTGCAATTATTTATATTATCAACTAAATAAAATTTTCGAATGACAAAAACTAGTACATAAATAAAGCTCATTATACAGGGTGTTTCCTAATTGAATGTCAATATTTATGGGTGTGATTTTTGAATTATTTTTTATCCAAAAATTACTGCCCTTACAACATGGGCGCACCCAGGAGGGGGCTCGAGGCCCGGGTCCCCCCAAGCCTACGGATTTTTTAGATATTTTCTACATATTTCAAAATAAAATAGCATAAAATACGGAATTTTGAGGTCTCGCCCTCCCCCCAAGACATATTCCTGAGTGCGGTACTGCTTATAGAGTAATCTGTGATCTAAACTAAACCACGTGACGTCCGAAGCTCAACTGAAAGTTCCTATCGTATTCAAACCATTAATAGACGAGTCGTTAAATACCATGAATTCCATCAAAGGAGCATGCGCCAAAATTAACGTCAAAATGTCTAATTTAAATTATTGGCGCGAATACCGGGATTGGCGCGAGATCGAAGAGCTTAACTTATAATAAAAAATTCAAGGTATAAAATAATGGTCAATTCTAATTTTTAGGTATGATTTTATGTAGGTACCGGGTGGTTTTTTATAACCGGAGTACTCAACAACTTTATCATTGAAAATAAAGGGCTATAATAAATTGTAGATTTTTTTTGGTTAATTATGATGATGATGAACTTTAAAAGCCAACATCATTTTTTTCTATCCGTCACCATGTACAGGGTGTCCCAAATTCGATGTTTTTGGGGAGTTTCGGGTATTTCTAGAGGGGCTAAAAAAACCTGATCAACATTTGCGACACTCAAATTTCAAAAGAAGCTTAAAGGTGAAAATCGCATTTTGATATAGCAAGCCGTTTTTAAACTACGGGGTGTTTTTAAAAAGTCTGCATTTTGGGAAGGGGTCTATAACTTGTTTATTTATTAATATTTTTATTTCTGTGAAAACATTCTTTAGACACTTTTTTAAGAGGAATTCAACTGTTAAATTAAATTTCATTTGTCACGTTTAGTTTTTGAGATGTCACATAAAATTAATTTTTCTTTATGGGATTAGTGGGATTTCTTTATATTTTTGTTTTTTTTTACCACATATTATAGTTTGGTTAATGGGTTTAAAATATTTTAATATTATAAAATTATAAAAATAAAAAAATTATAAAGAGGTGATTTAAAAATAAAAATAAAGAAAACAATAAAAAAAATTAAAATATTGAATGTGATACATCATTTTAAAGGAAATTTTAGAGAGAGTTTTAGTTATTCTGTAAGAAAACTAACAACTTGCAATATGCAATATTTTAAAAACCAAAAGAGATAAATAAAAACCGTTGACATCTGTCAATTCTTCAAGAAAAGATCTATAAGAAAGCTATTTACACAAAAGCAAAATGCAGACAAAAAATGTAGTTTTCACCTTTAGGCTTCTCTTAAAATTTGAGCGTCGCAAAGGGGGCTCAGTTTTTTTCTTTCTCCCCTAGAAATACCCGACACCACAAAAAAACAACGAATTTGGGACACCCTGTACAGGGTGTAAGATTCGTCTTTTCTTTTTGATTTCAAACATATACAATATCTATGTGCTGCGATTAATATTTTTTGAGGTATATGCAGTATTTCTTCTATATGCATTTCACGTTTATTTTGTTTTGCCATGGGAGTATTGACAAATTTAAATGCGCTAAATCTTTTAAAAAAATGTTTATCGTAGCATAGACATACAGTAGAACCCCGATGACAGTGTTTATTCAAATTAAATTGGGCACTAAATAATTTGTCACACAACTTGCACGTCACCGGCATTTTCACAGAACAAAAACGACGAATTTTCATCAAAAAGAACTGGGAATTATTAAAGTTTTGCTGTATAAAACCATACTGAAATATCTCTCAGTTGATTGGTTGGCAGAAGTGACAGATCAACGCTTGCGCACGTCTTGGAATTCATCTCGGTATTTAACGACTCGTATTAATAGATTCCGGCAGATTGGATTCAAATGAACCTAAACGTATGGCTTGGATTAAAAAAGTAGACGCTTTTAATAAAATTTTAAAGGGACAGCTTTCCAATGACGTTAACAATTTGTTAATGCGGTGATTTGACGTTGTCAAAATTATGGTTAATTACTTAATTTTTATTTTTGATTTAAATTTAAGAATATCCTTTGGATTTTGGAACTTTTTGAAGGTCAAGCTGGTTATTTAGCATTTTTTTAAACAAATTAAGTGTTCTTAAGCATAGAAAAGAGATGGCGGTAAGAGCGCGGCACCCATCATCAGTAGCCTTAATTTATCCAAGCCATACGGTTGGTTCATTTGAAATCCAACATACCGGCACGCTTGTAGCAGTCATTTTTGGAGGTCCTTTCCGAGTACAGATGTGTATAAGGAAGTGACCTGGAACATCGAAAAATAAAAGTTATTAGGTAAACTGGCTACTTACTTGGTGATTGCAACAGCGATATCGTATACTGGCAACCGTCTCTCTCTAAACAGGTATTTTCCCATATCAGTTAAAGCGGCTGCTGAGTCTATGGCGTCACGGCCCACTCTGTTCCTCTCGAGGTAGGGAGTAGCGTCTCTACCCTAAAAAAACAAAAGCAAAAATAAAGCATGTGCCAGTCAGAAATTTAGCCAGGGCTATCAAAATAAACGGGCCACGCACTGTCGTAATGCCCCACCGAGAACCGGGAAAAACTGCCCTCTAAAAGCCCGGTAGGCCCCTCCCCAAAGAGCAGTGTCATTACAAAACATAAATGATGACAGCGTCGTTTAGGCTTTTTTCCAGAAAAAAAGGTTTCTGTCCGGTAGACCTTGCTAAAACAAACATGGCTGCCGAAGCCCTTCACAAATTTCTGGCGGAGCAAAATCGACCTTTCTCATTGGTCGAAATCGAAGTCCGCATTAAATCTGACATTGGAAAGAGACCTGTTTATTTTTTGTTGGTCATGATTTAATCTACTGTATAGTCTTTGCAATAAGGCTAGTCCTTTTGTTTAATCACCCCGTAATTCTGGTAACAAAACGCACGTGTATTCTTAATTCAGTTTTAAACCACAGGTTCCTAAGGTAACTGATAATGGATGCTGCGAAACTAATTATCAGTTACCTTAATGTTAGTAAGCGGTCACCACCCTTTATAATAAGGGTGGTGGCTGGGTGTTAAAACTGCCATTGTTTTGAAATTTCTGACTTTGAAAGATAATCGCTTATTTTTTATTTAAATTCTGATTCTGATTTGGAATAGTTTTTTGAGAAAAAGGTTCTGTCCCAAAATGATTTTATGTAGTGAAAAATTTATGAACAATTGGGGTGCCCTTCCGGCAAAGTTTCTACATTGGAAGACTTTTAGTGCGACTGACCGTAGAGCTACAAACCATGAACAAACGATAAATTAGTGATTACTTAATTTTTTTAAAAATGTTATTTTCTACAATATATTTCGAGCTGGAGTTAAGCTAAGCTTTGCAATTTGTTTTGGTAAAAATTATGATTCAAATAAGATTAGGCCCTATCTATATTATATTTTTTGTAAACAGAAGTTTTTAATATTATTACTTAAGCATAAAGACTTAATAAAAGTTAAATTAATATTATTTGTAGTTTCCAATATAAACTCTCGACTTATATTAATGTAGTATATACTCATTTCTTTGTTACAATAAGTATATAAGCAATTATTTTTTGTTTAGGGTAAATTAAAACAGTATTTTATTATAATTTTTAATAAATAAACATTTTTTATGGTTGACACATAGATCTTTTAAAAAGTATAATGAAGTTCTCAACTGCTTTAACTGCAAAGGCTTTGGGAATTTCAACAAAAACAGTATTGTAAAGACTCTTTTTGAGTGAATTAAAAAAATACTCTGCCAATATATGGGCCCCTAAGCTCACACTAGGTACTATAGTTATAGTGTACGTGTGAGCTAATATAAATAGAAACTAAAATATATTTTATTCAACTCCGGACTAAATTACCTTTTGTTTGATACCACACAAGCCATGTTTTGACTTAAACTCAAACTTTTGAAATCTACCCCCACCCTTAAAAAAACAAAAACTAAAATGTATTTTCTTAAACTCCACTCAATTACCTTTCGTTTGATATCACACACGCCATTTTTTCACTTAAACTCTAATTTTTGAAATATACCCCCACCCTTTTTTTTAAAATAAATTAAAATGTATTTTGTTGAACTCCAGACTCAATTACCTTCCGTTTGATGTCACACACGCCATATTTTTCCATAAACTCTAATTTTTGAAATCAACCCCCACCCTTTTATTTGGTTTGTGCTCGGTGGATTTTGTTCATTTTTAAATGGGACCATCTCGGCCCAAAACCCAGCCTAGGTACCAAATTTCATTAAAATCGGCCAAGCGGTTTTTGAGTTATGCGCGTTGGTCGTTACAGACATACAGACAGACAGACAGACAGACAGACAGACAGACAGACAGACAGACAGACAGACATACAGACAGACAGACAGACGGCGCAACAAAAAAGTTTCAAAATCATCTGAAACGCAAAGATATATAAAAATTTTTGAAATCGGAGCAACTTTTTTTTTCTCGAAAAAATTAGGATCACCATAGCTCACACTACTATAGTATAGTATATGTGTGAGCTAATATTTCAGACACAATATTTAAAGTAAAAATAGCTATATTGAAGCTATTACTAATTACTAAGTTTAAAATGTTGCAGTAGAACAGCTCATAGGATTAAGTTCAAATCAAAACATGAAAATTATTACATTAAGCTTATTTGTATGGTTTTGTAAACCTATTTTCTTAAAATAAAATAAAACCAAACCAAAAAACTGAAAATCTAAAATCTAACTAAAAAACAAACTATGCAAAAATAATTTATTCTTATCGTCCAAAAAACTTGATCTCATAACCTGCCATCGTCAGTTATGACGAGAGGACTGAGAGGAGCGAAATTTGGAATGACGGTTCATGAATATTCGAGTTTTTTTTAAATAAAGCCGGTTTTGAGATTGTTTTTACTATATTCTTTTAGAACAATTTTTTTGAAATTTATAGTAAACCTTAATTTTCCAGAGCCGCTTCATTAGCTCACACAAAAATTAAGTTTAAAGCAGAAGCGAATGTGACAATCACAGATGACAAAGTCAAATACATGTCAAATATATCAGTTGGCATGTGGTACATGGCGGGTAATTTGAATTCAAAATAAAGAATGCTAAATCTTGAAAATTTTAACCTTTTAATCATGTTGCTTCCTTACAAAACTTTGGTGGAATATCGGGACGGTGTCTGAGATTATTTCACTGAAATTTCGCGGAAATCTGTAGTGCCCTTTTGAAAATACCATAAAAAAACGTCTGACCTCCCATAAGACCCAATGTAAAATTCAGCCCCCGGAGAACAGCTGATTTTTTCTGGGTCGTGGCCTCTATTTTTGTGTTGGCCTTGGTTAGTTAAACAGCCGATAACTGTCAAAAAGTTAGCTCAAAAATGCTTCTTTCAATAATTTTTTAGCGCGCTTCAGATTAAAAAAAGATCAAAAGTTGTAACTTGTAAACATGGCTGCCGAAGCAGTTCACAAATTCCTAGCTGAACAAAATCGTCCATATTCGTTGGTCGAAATCGAAGGATGCATTAAATCTGACGATATTGGAAAAGCTGCAATCAAGAAGGCTGTGGACAGTTTGGTGGAAAAACACGTTGTCAGGGAGAAAATTTATGGAAAACAAAAGGTAATTGTGCTATTATTTATTAAAAATGCTACAAAGTAAAAATAATTATTCAAAATTAATAAATTATATATTAATATAATTTTACAGATATCAGTGTTTTTGGCTTTTTAACCGGTGCATTTAGAAATGTCGAACCGGTATTTGGTGGAAAATAAAGGAGACGAAAATATGTAATTTAAACGAAACGTAGTAATGTTGATCCGTAAAATTGTCGAAAATAATATAGTCGAAAACAATTTAGACGAAGCGTAATTTCGTCGACCCGTAAAAATGTCGAAAGGTAAAAGCATCGAAACGGAGTTAAGTCGGATCGCAGAATGATCAAACCGTAGAAAACTCGAATCGCAAAAAGGCCAAATCTTAAAACAGTCGAAAATAAAAGAGATGAAAGAAATTTTGTCGATCCGTAAAAATGTCCAAAGGTAAAAGCATGGAAACGGAGTAAAATCGATTCGCAGAATGATCGAACCGTAGAAAAGTCGAATCGCAAAAAGGCCGAATTTTAAAAAACTCGAAAAATAAAAAAGTCGAAAATAAAAGAGATGAAAGAACTTTTTTTGTCGATCTGTAAAAATGTCGAAAAGAATATAGTCGAAAAATAGACGCGCGATACGCAAAGGTGAAGAGACGCAAATTCATCGAAACGTAAGTATGTCGAAACGTAAAAAGGTCGAACCGTAAAAAAGTCGAATCGAAAACTTGTCGCATCGATTTATTATACGCAGCTGCAAAACACTCCACATGTTGCCAAGTGTACTGTTACATCATATTAGCCTAATCTAAGAGCATGGATCAATGTAATCTGGTGCTAAACTCCATATCATTATTTTTGGGATAACTTTTTACGATTTTTTGTCGCTGGACCATGCTATTTGTTATGGTAACATCTGATTACTATCAAAAAGTTATCTCAAAAATTATGGAATGAACTATAAGAGCCTATCCAAACCTAACCTGTCAGCGCCAGTTCAACGAATTTAACCAAGAAATTTTGCTAAATATGGCAACATCGTACCTTTATTTTTCGATTTCTCTACGGTTCGATCTTTTTGCGTTTCGACAAAACTATGTTTTGATGATTTTGCGTCTCTTCTCCATTGCGTATCGCGCGTTTAAATTTGGCTTTCAAAATATTGCAATACAGTGAAACCTCCTATAAGCGGACACTCACAGTTTCGTCGATTTTGTCCGCTTATTGGAGGTGTCCGCTTATTAAATTTTTCAGTGATCTTTCGTGCTAATAGATGTTCCTTCTTTTTTTTTAATTTTATTTGGTCGGTTTAGAACGTTTTTCTACGTTGTCCGACGCCTATTCTCCACCTCCTTCGATCCTGACAATCATCTTCTGTCAGATTTTTTTGACTCATTGATCTTTGGATTGACTGTTGCCATTCTAGTTTAGGACGCCCTCTTTTTTTGCACCCTATTGGTTACCGTTCTAGGACCTGCTTTGGTAATCTTTCGTCGTTCATCCGTTGTACATGGCCGTACCATATCAGTTGTCTTTTAGTGATGTCATCCGTTATGCTCCCTTCGATTCCCATTCTTTCTTTTATGATCTCATTTCTTATGTGATCTGTTCTAGATATTCTCATTGATCTTCTTATTGCATCCATTTCGACACTTTCCATTTTTGTTTTGTATTTTTCTGTTACGCGACAAGTCTCTATTCCATACAACAGCGTGCTTTTCACCATTGTTTCCTATATGTTAAATTTTACATTATTTTTTATCTCTCTGCTCAATAAAATACTGTTAAGACATCCAATAACCTTTTTTGCTTTTACTGTTCTTTTTTCCAGTTTTTTACAGTCTGTTCCTGTCTTATCAAATGTGACACCCAAGTATACATACTCATTGCATGGAGATATTACTTGTCCATTGTCTAGTTCTAACTCACTGGATTCGTTTCCAATACATAAGTACTGTGTCTTGTCCACGTTCACTGTTAATCCCCACTTTTGGTATTCTTCCATTAACTTTCTCATCATATACTCCATGTCCTCTTTATCATTAGCTACAATTACTTGGTCGTCAGCAAACTGTAGTGTGTATATGGTAAATCGGTCGTTAAGTTGTATTCCCATGCCGTGCACTTTCCGTTTCCAGTTTTTTAGAGCTACTGCGATATATATTTTAAAAAGAGTTGGAGAAATACAACATCCCTGTCTTAAGCCTTTTGTTACCAGGAATTCTTTCCGATTTCCAATTTTAATTTTAGATTTTGACCCTTTGTATAGTTCTTTTATCGCTTTTATGTATGTGTTGGTGCAAGCAAGAAATTTCCTAATTTTCATTTTCTTTTCCTTTTCTGCGCGTTTAAAATAATTTAAATTTTCGAATTCATGCTGTAGCCTTTGTTACTGACATAGTAAAAATGTTCCGACAGATTTTAATTATTCCTGAGCACACGCGTTATCAAAATATTCTATGGAGATTTTCTGAGGATGATCCTGTCCAAACCTACTCCTTAAGAACAGTTGTTTATGGACTTAAGTCATCACCTTACTTAGCTATTCGTACTATACAAGAACTAGCTAAACTTGAGTCTGAAAGGTATCCTAATGCTTCCAAGGTGCTTCTTAAAGACATTTACGTCGACGACGTGCTCACTGGGCAGGATTCTGTGGCCTCTGCCAAAGAACTTCAGTCGGAGTTAATCTCCCTGTTGCGCCTAGGAGGGTTTGAACTTAAAAAATGGGCGAGCAACAGTCCGGAACTTCTCTCCTCATTCTCAGAATCAGAAACACAAATGTCCATTCGTTTCGACAAATCCGAACCTAATTTTGTAAAAATATTAGGTCTCCAATGGAATCCTATCTCAGATTCGTTTACCTACTTGGTCGTACCAGAAGATAAACCATGCACCAAGCGAGGTATCTTATCTCAAATCATGAAAATTTTTGATCCCTTAGGTTTCTGTTCTCCCGTTTCTTTACTTGCTAAGCATCTCATGCAAGATCTGTGGAAGGAGAAGCTGGACTGGGATTCTCAGCCTCCTCCGCATATCGTAAATGTTTGGAATCAATTTCGAACCGAACTTCCAAATCTTTCAAATATTCATTTACCTAGACGCCTTTCCATTGATCAACCACGTAGCATTGAACTTCACGGCTTTTCAGACGCCTCTATGATAGGTTACGCGGCTACGGTCTATTTCAGAATGGAGTCAGTATCCGGAGAAATCCATACCTTTCTTGTAATGGCCAAATCTAAGGTCGCACCAGTGAAAACAGTCAGTCTTCCGCGACTGGAGCTTCTTGGTGCCACTTTACTTTGCGACCTAATTTCCTTTATTCAAAACACTTATTCAGATATTCTTAACTTCAACCAAATCTGTGCATGGTGTGATTCCCAAGTGGTTCTATGCTGGTTGGCGGCTTCACCTCACAGGTTTAAAACGTTTGTGGCAAACCGTATCTGTCACATTCAAGAAACCATTTCTCCTACGGCCTGGAAATATATTCCATCAGCGCTAAATCCAGCCGACTGTGCTTCGCGCGGTCTTATGCCTAATCAACTTGTCAAACATGACTTGTATTGGGAAGGTCCTTGTTTTCTTAGGCTACCAAAAGAGAGCTGGCCTGATGATTTTCGCTGTCCAGACCCTCCGGAAAACGAGGTTATTCTGGAAGAACGAAAATCAGTATTTCAAACATGCACAGTTGAACCACACATGCTTGATACTTTTCTTTCTCGTTACTCTTCCCTAGAGAAAATTCAACGCATAATTTCCTATATTTTTCGCCTTACCGAAAAGAAATCTAAATATCCTAACGAAAATATTACCGAAGTAGAACTTCAACATTCTCTTATTGTTCTCGTTCGGCATGTTCAACGTTCCATCTTTGCTGATCTCATTTCACGTTTGAATGACGCAAAGCTACTTCCTAAACAATTCCGTAAACTTTCACTTTTTCTAGATACACAAGGCTGCTTAAGAGTGGGGGGTCGATTACCACATTCTTCCGAACTCTCTTATTCAGCAAAACACCCTTTACTTTTACCACGTTCTCACCGTCTTACTCAACTTGTCATTGAGTACACTCACAAAAGGTACTGTCATCCCGGTCAAAAAACGTTGCATTACCTCTTGAGACAACAATTTTGGATCCTTTCCCCTCGCTATGCAATCGAGAGCGTAACTTCTCATTGCATTTTATGCTATCGATTAAATCCTAAACCTTCCGTACAAATCATGGGCAACGTGCCTGCTCAACGCATCTCTCAAGTAAAGGCATTTTCACATGTTGCCATAGATTATTGTGGTCCCTTTCCAATTACAATGGGAAAGTACCGAGGTGCAAAGGTATCCAAAGGTTATATTCTTGTCTTAGTCTGCTCCGCAACAAAGGCAGTTCACCTAGAACTTACCTCCGATATTTCCACCCCTACCTTTCCTGCGGCTTTTAAGAGATTTGTGGCAAGAAGAGGAAGAATCTCTGACATTTACTCAGATTGTGGTAGCGCGTTCTTGGGAGCTGACCGTTTACTCAAACAGTACTCCCAGGAAGCATGTCACAGTCTAAAAATTACCTGGCATTTTTCAAGTCCTGGTAGTCCGCACCTAAACGGACTAGCTGAGGCAGGAGTTAAATCCACCAAGGCAAATTTAAAACGTGTAATAGGTGAGCAACGGTTAACCTATGAAGAGTTTTTTACTTTTTTGTGTCAGGTCGAATCCATACTAAACAGCCGGCCTCTGTATGCCCAAAGTATGGATCCGAATGACTTTCTTCCACTGACCCCTGGTCATTTTCTTACCCTGGAACCGTTGAATTCCGTACCAGAACCCGAATTTTCTGATTCCAAGTTGAACACCCTGTCCCGCTGGCAGCTGGTGCAAAGGCTCCAGTCCGATTTTTGGAAACGCTGGAACTTGGAGTACCTAAACACCTTGCAACAGCGTTCTAAATGGACAGAGGCTTCTAACAATATTAACCTAAATACTTTAGTCGTGGTAAAGAATGAACAAAAACCGCCATTGCAATGGGCTGTTGGGCGAATTGTCGACGTACACCCTGGCTCAGACGGTCATATTCGTGTTGTGACCGTTAAAACAGCTACAGGAACATATCGTCGACCAGTGGTGAAACTATGTCCTTTGCCTATACCCGACGCATAAGGCAAAATTTTCTTTTTCTTTCTTAATTTTTTCTAAGTATTTTTTCTTTTCTTTTAATTTTAATTTACATGCATAATTTAATGCATATTTGGGTTAATGTTAAATTGTATCGTTTAATAGCTAATAGGCGAATACTATTTAATTTTTTTTTCCTTTCCTTTTCTTAACTAAGTAAAAACACACGTGTTTTGGCGGCCGGAAAATGTTGGTGCAAGCAAGAAATTTCCTAATTTTCATTTTCTTTTCCTTTTCTGCGCGTTTAAAATAATTTAAATTTTCGCGCTCTAAAATATGCATATGGGGTTTCACGGCACCGGACACGTGGAAGAGAAGCAACGCCGCGATGAGTGCGCAAAGAACCACCGTCACAACAAGACACTAGCAAAATCACGTTCCCGAAAAAAGTGAATTTGAGGTGAAAAAACTGGACGTTTAAACGTCGACTGGAGCTGCAAGAGAGTCCGAGGTAGGTGCCTTTTCATATAAAATTCCATATGTATCGTAACTTTCCATTTTCAATCGTCAATACCGACAGTTATTTTTAAATGTGCTTGTGAAGCCAATACCGGCGACCTATCGAAGGAAATTCCGTTATTTTTCAGCCCTTGCACGCACAGTATGTATGATTGATATTAGTCTGCTCTAGCACTGTCCATAGTTTTTCTACTGGAACGGTATCATATGCTTTTTGTAGGTCCACAAAGGTAACATGAGTCTCTATATTTCTGGCGCTCCTTTTCTCAATTACTTGTTTAAGACAAAAAACATTACCACTACAAGATCTGCCTGCACGAAACCCACTTTGCTCTTCTTCTTCTTGTTCATGAAAATCCTTCTCTATTAGATCTCTAAGAATCCTACCGTACAATCTACTCAGAGTACTAGTTACTGAAATTCCCCTGTAATTGTTGCAATCCAGCTTGTTTCCTTTTTTATGTATTGAGGATATGAATGCAATTTTCCAATCATCAGGTACTGGATGTCCGTTTATGCATTGATTGATAATATATGTGAGATTTTCGATTAGTTTCTCTGATCCATATTTGAGCATTTCAGCATATATTCCTCCAGGTCCGCTAGCTTTTCCGGATTTAAGCTCTTTAATACTATTTTTTATCATTTCTTTTTCGATGATTACTTCCTCTCCGTGTACTTCTATGTCTCTCCTCGGAGAGGCTGCCAGATATTCGGGTCTCGTTTCCTGCAGCAGTCCCTTGTAGTGTTCTGTCCATTGTTCTGGTTTGATGATCTGGATGTTTACTTGTTCTTTTGTTGGGTTTTTTTACTGTAGAAATGAATTTCCATACTTCAGAACTCTGCCTACCTCCTATCTGTGTATTGATATCGTGGCATTTGCGCTTCCTTCTCCGAAACGTTAACAACTTCCGTTTTTTCACGTAAACTAAGAAATTTTTTAATCGGCGACATTTCAATTTTTACTCACCTGAACAATAAAAATAAAATACAGCAATCCCGCCGAATAAAATATGTTGTAAATAAGGCAGAAGTACTTAGTCTCCGCATTAAAACGGAAAGAGGTAATTCGCATGCTGCAGAATGCGTTGTTGCCAGCATTCTACATAATATTTATACACATGTCGTGCAGCGCTCCGTCCCGTTGTTAAAGGTTCGTGTCCGGTTAAGGGAGGTTTTAGAATTTTTTAACCAAAAAGTGAATTTTACATGTAAAGGAATAGGGAAAAGCTTGGTTCCAACAAATTTGTCCGCCTAAAGTATTGCCATCTATCTCTTTTTATTTGTAGGTATATTGCATAATCCAAAAAGCTTCAATCCCTCCTCAACAACTAAGCGAGCACGTGATATCTTTGGATCGTAAAATCAACCAAATTGAAATCGACATCAAAGAAACCAGCGACAAAATTAAACAAAATTTGACCAAGTACGACACTGCCAAAAATAAGGTCACTTTACCTCAAGCTATCGAGAAAAAGATCAATCTGGAAAACGAGCTTAAGATTGTCAAAGGCGAATTGAAACAGTATGCTGGGGTTGAGCCTGTCAAAAGTGAGGTGAGTTCATTGTTGTGGTATACCCAACAAACAATTAAAGTTGTAACGACGAAACCCCAACTAGAAAGAATTTCTTAAAAGTAACCGCAACGTACTCCCGCTACGTCTCAGTATACCATACAGCGACGTTATAATTCCCTAAGTGGGGAACCAATTTCTGGTTATAACTACTTGGCCAAGTGTTTAAAGTCACTGTAGTAACAACTACACTACTACGTCGTAGCCAGGTATCTACTACGTCGTAGAGGCTGTTTTTTTCCGTAATGGCATAAAAGTTGCGATGTAGTTGCAAATAATATAATCGTTTCTTTTTGGTAGAATTGTTACACAATATGGTGGACACAACAGTAAACAGGCTCGCTTAGTTTTTTTGTTTGGTTATGGTTATAATATGAACTATGTTATCCAAAAGTGTGAGAATTTACGAGCAGAGGATCAAAATTCGAGTGCGACGCAAAGTTTTTTGTATAACATGCATTATATAAATTGCAAAACACCGGTGCGCCCGTAAAATTGAGCCGTTTTCTGGTTGCTGATGGAATTTTTGTGTTGTGATTTTGGAGGTTATGTTTTCATAATCGACAGTTAACTCCAACAAATGGTGCTTAAGAAGAGCATTTTTGGTAAGCTTCAACTAATTTGTTTCTAAAATAGTATGGCTCTTTAATATGAGCTCATAAAACGACAACAAAAATATTAAATTTTCTTTCTTACATAAAAACATGGCGTCCCAAACTATATTCCCTGATAGTCGAAAAGGTTACTTGAAAGTAGTTGCGGCTTTAAAGTTGATCCAAAAAGTTATTTTGTCTACATTGTTACATCAGATGTTACTATGATGACACAAACTTTTGTGGTAAAAATTAAAGTTATAATGTTGTCGGATACACTTGTTTGGGACTCCAATGAAGCTTAACTTTCTAGTGGTAATTAAGTAGGATATAAAAGTCAGGGCGACTACGAAATAACGACTAAAAAGAAAGTAAAACTTTAGCAACGTCCTATTGTGGTAGAGAAGACTATCAGAATCGACTATCAAGAAACAATCCTATGAAGTAGTTTAGAGGGTCGTTTTTACGAAACATCTACTATTTCCTGATACTAAATAGTAGTTAGAACTAAAAAGTAACAAATTTTGGTTGGGATCACCACATTTCTACTATAAGAAAGTAGCAAAGCCTTTAGAACATGTAGCCGCTACTATAAATGTTAGTTGGGTAAACCAGTGGCGGATCCAGGGGGGGGGCACTAGGGGCACTCCCCCCCCCCCGATAATTTTTTGAATATACAAAAAATGAGTAAAAAGTAATGTTTTTGCTAATAAAAATTGCGGCGCATGAAAGTGTCTATTGTTATTATCATCGAAATTACCACCACCACTGGCTAATTCAATAAAATGCTGCTTAAAAAATTATATACCGTTTTTTACCAACAGAGAATGTCACCTGAAGTAATTGTAGCTAATGATAAAGAGGACATGGAGTATATGATGAGAAAGTTAATGGAAGAATACCAAAAGTGGGGATTAACAGTGAACGTGGACAAGACACAGTACTTATGTATTGGAAACGAATCCAGTGAGTTAGAACTAGACAATGGACAAACAATATCTTCATGTAATGAGTACGTATACTTGGGTGTCACATTTGATAAGACAGGAGTCGCGTAACAGAAAAATACAAAACAAAAATGGGAAGTGTCAAAATGGATGCAATAAGAAGATCAATGAGAATATCTAGAATAGATCACATAAGAAATGACATCATAAAAGGAGGAATGGGAATCGAGGGAAGCATAACGGATGACATCACTAAAAGGCAACTGATATGGTACGGCCATATACAACGGATGAACGAAGAAAGATTACCAAAGCAAGTCCTAGAATGGCAACCAATACGGCGCAGAAAAAGAGGGCGTCCTAAACTAGAATGGCAAAGATCAATGAGTCAAAAAAATCTAACAGAAGATGATTGTCAGGATCGAAGGAGGTGGAGAATAGGTGTCGGACAACGTAGAAAAACGTTCTAAACCGACATAGTAGTAGTAATTTTTTACTCACTCATTATTAGTTACTGAGTTACAAAAATTAATTTTCAACATTTTTGCTTGATTTAAGGATTTCTACAAATACATTTATTTTTATTTTAAGGCCGCTGTTAAAAAAAAATATGTCTAGCTTAACAATTATTTAACTGTAAACTGGCTTTTAACCAAAAATATTTTTTTAAGAAAACAATAGTGTTACGGATAAAAAATACCACAAAAAAAATATTTAAAAATTTTTTCCTTTTTTTCGTACGCTAATGAAAGGTGCACCACTGCCGTCAGAGGGTACGAAGGTACATCGTTAAAAAGGAAATTGTATCCGCTTCAGAAATCTCCAGAAGATTTTTGGAAAAGTTGGCTGTTTTCGAGTTATTAGCAACAAAACTATCACAAATCACGTTTAAGGGAGGGGAACCACCCCCCTGCCAGGGTTGGGGGGGGGTGGTTCCCTTTCGTAAACTGTTGGGGCGATTGTTATGTCTATCCATACCAAGTGTGTAACTTCTATCATTAAACGCAGCATATAGAATGTAGAATAAATTAAAAAGAAAAACAAACATTAATAAAAGATCAAACAAGTTTCGTGGCTAATCGGGCAAAAAGGAGTTTTTTGTTTCCCTTATATTTTTCCGTGGGTAGCTTGAAAGCTTAACCTCACGGGGGTCCAAGATCTAATGGACACCTAATAAGTGTTGACAGTTAACCGTTTCGTCCTTATGGGACTCCTCAGAACACTGCTGGTCAATGTGACAAATCTTGCGAAGTTAATCAGACGGTTTTGTCTCTAATTAAATGTAATTAGTGAGCGAACTATAGCAAGAGGCGCCATCTACCGAGATACGAGAGAAACAAAGCTTTCAAGCTACCCACGGAAAAATATAAGGGAAACAAAAAACTCCTTTTTGCCCAATTAGCCATGAAACTTGTTTGATTTTTAAATTCACGGGTATGAAATTTCACGTTTGTTAGTATTATTTGGCTTAAAAATTCTATTGATTGACGCTCACTGTCTTGATGACGGGTAAAAATGTAAAATGCGTTGATCCGACCTGAAAAGACAAAGAGCTGTCGTAGGTCACGGACTATAGTTGTGTTCTTTTCAGGCATTCGATCTTTTCATTGATCGATATTGTATAGCAGTGTTTTTCCCTGCTTTTGGTTTTTTGTTTCTCTCGTATCTCGGTAGATGGCGCCTCTTGCTATAGTTCGCTCACTAATTACATTTAATTAGAGACAAAACCGTCTGATTAACTTCGCAAGATTTGTCACTTGACCAGCAGTGTTCTGAGGAGTCCCATAAGGACGAAACGGTTAAGTGTCAACACTTATTAGGTGTCCATTAGATCTTGTACCCCCGTGAGGTTAAGCTTTCAGGCTACCCACGGAAAAATATAAGGAAAACAAAAAAACTCCTTTTTGCCCGATTAGCCACGAAACTTGTTTGATTTTTAAATTCACGGGTACGAAATTCCACGTTTGTTATTAATAAAAGAGTTAGGTTAATTTGAGCAATTAATTGTGATTGTTTTGTATTTTAGGTAAAAGAAAAAGTCGAAAAAAATTACGAAAAATATTTGCAACTATACAAAAAACGCAAAAGAATGTGTACAGATATCCTGGATGGAATTTTGGAAAATTATCCGAAAACTAAGAAACAACTTTTTGCCGATCTTGGAATAGAGACGGATGAAGATGCAGGATTTAAATTGTGAATTTTTTATTTTTTTAAACTTTGCGTGTCCAATATTCAGTTTATACTTAGAGTTAATGTAGATGTAAGTCTTATTAAAATCCAAATTGATAAATAATGCGAAAAATTATTTTATTAAAAATAAGTTACTGTTATTCAGTGGGTCGTAAGAATCCTCTCTCAGTAAGTTGTAAAAAAACTTCTATTTTTGTAATGCATATAAATAAAAAAAAGTTTTGTTTAAATATTTTTTAATTTTTTTTATACTTACCCTGCTGATTATAATTCCAGCAATAGACACCCTAATTTTTGGTCCTTTGAGCAGTTTGTATCTCATGTCTACACCATTCCAAAATGACACGAAGTATCTAAAAAAAATTAACTAAATTACAAATATTTTCTATATAAGTAAAACCAGGGCTATCAAAATGGACGGGCCACGATCCTCCACTTTGTTGACGTCACATCCGGGGCTGATTTTTTTTTTGATGGTCACGTTACGACACAGCTGATTGTCTTTAAAATATTGAAGTTGGAATGACGGTTCATAGATATTTGATTTTTTTTTAAATAAAGCCGTTTTTGAGATTGTTTTTACTTTATTCTGGCAGAACAATTTTTTTAAAATGTATAGTAAGCCCTAATTTTTCATAGCCGCTTCATTAGCTCACACAAAAATTAAGTTTAAAGCAGAAACGAATGTGACAATCACATATGACAAAGTCAAATACATGTCAAATATAACAGTTGGCATGTGGTACATGGCGGGTAATTTGAATTCAAAATAAGGAATGCTAAATCTTGAAGATTTTAACCTTTTAATCATGTTGCTTTCTTACAAACCTTTGGTGGAATATCGGGATGGTGTCTGAGAATATTTCACTGAAATTTTGCGGAAATCTGTAATGCCATTTTGAAAATATCATAAAAAAACATCTGACCTCCCATAAGACCCAATGTAAAATTCAGCCCCGGGAGAACAGCTGATTGTTTCAGGGTTGTAGCCTTTATTTTTGTGTTGGCCTTGGTAAAACTAGTATTCCGGCACTGTTTGGGGGTAGGTATTACATTTAACTATCGTTTATCTTTAAAGATCTACAGGGGACTCAAAAAGTAAAAAAGTGTGTAAGTACATTTTTGACCAAGGCCAACACAAAAATAGAGGCCACGACCCTGAAAAAATCAGCTGTTCTCCCGGGGCTGAATTTTACATTGGGTCTTATGGGAGGTCAGACGTTTTTTTATGATATTTTCAAAATGGCACTACAGATTTCCGCAAAATTTCAGTGGAATATTCTCAGACACCATCCCGATATTCCACCAAAGGTTTGTAAGGAAGCAACATGATTAAAAGGTTAAAATCTTCAAGATTTAGCATTCCTTATTTTGAATTCAAATTACCCGCCATGTACCACATGCCAACTGTTATATTTGACATGTATTTGACTTTGTCATCTATGATTGTCACATTCGCTTCTGCTTTAAACTTAATTTTTGTGTGAGCTAATGAAGCGGCTATGAAAAATTAGGGCTTACTATACATTTAAAAAAAAATGTTCTGCCAGAATAAAGTAAAAACAATCTCAAAAACGGCTTTATTTTAAAAAAAATCAAATATCAATGAACCGTCATTCCAACTTCAATATTTTAAAGACAATCAGCTGTATCGTAACGTGACCATCAAAAAAAAAATCAGCCCCGGATGTGACGTCAACAAAGTGGAGGATCGTGGCCCGTCCATTTTGTTAGCCCTGTTTTGACAAATGCTAAAAAAATCCAAGTGACAATATTAGATTTTTATTACTGTGTTATTAGGGACCTATTGCAATAGTGCCAGGCACAAATTGTGCCGGGCACTATATTGACAGTTTCACTTTATAAGAACAGCTGTCTTCTTTCAAAATTAGGCCATTGTGTATTATAAGAGCCGGAATTAATAATTTTTTTTTTTTTTTTATAGTTTTATAATAGTTCCTATCGGTCTTCCAAAGCTCAGCTCTCTAGCGTTTCTGGAAGTGGGCAATGTTACTTTTACATAAATTTACATGTATAGGGGAGGGGAGTAAATTACAATTTTGCGGTTTTTTAAATTTTTTCCAAGGGTTTGGTCACAATTTCTATCAGTCTGCCAAATTCAGCTTTGTAGCATGTCTGGAAGTACAATAGAATTTTGATGATCTATACATGAGTAAGTGAGTGAGTGAGTTGGAATAATTTGTAGGAAAAAAATACTTTAATTTTGTTTATTTTTCCATTATTTTTCATAAATTATTCCATGCGTGTAACGTGAACTAAACTCCAGTACTAGTGGTGGGCAAAACGACTACGTCATGCACACAAATTCGCCAGTCGATCGAAGCTGAACTGAGTAGGCTTCCCTGGATCGACGGCCCCTTTTTCTAGAAACCCGCGTACGAACAACATCGTTCGTTCGCGCGGGCGCAGGTGCATCAAAAAACAGGTGAGTGAGAACCAAGTTCTTAACCCATTCAAAACCTATTGATTGAATTATTTAACAACTTCCTAATCTACAGTGTGTCCAAGGATTGAGTGCCGGTAAGGTATAAATGACAAAAAAAATCGTTTTAGATTCTGATTTTCTGGGAATTGCTCCTGCTTGGTCTTAAACTAACACGTTAAGAAAATGAGCCAAATCAATTAATATACAGGGTGGTTTAGTGGGTTGATTGGATAAAAAGTGTTAAGAGTAAAGTACCTTTGTTTTTAGAGATACCAAAAAAGGATATAAAGAAAAGTTGTTTAGAATTAAAAGTTACGACTGATTCTCAATTTCTAGAAAAATCAGCTTAAAATCTTCTAAACAAAATTTTCATAATGGACTGATAAAATCAGAGTTGGCTGATTTTTCAGAATCTGCCGTAACTTTTGAATCTAAACAACTCTTCTTTATAACATTTTCCCATATCTTTTAAAATAAAGGTATTTTACTCTTAACACTTTTTTTATATGACTGTCTTGTAAAAGGGGGTTTTGCGCACGCAGAACACGATCTGAAAAGTGCATTTTGCGCACGCTGTGTGCAAAACGTTTTGCACACGCT
This sequence comes from Aspidapion aeneum, assembly GCA_963576565.1. NCBI lineage: Eukaryota > Metazoa > Arthropoda > Insecta > Coleoptera > Brentidae > Aspidapion > Aspidapion aeneum. The sequence continues at coordinate 224,803,146 of OY755038.1, read as the reverse complement.
TATGTCATTTTTGCGCACGCCTATGTCATTTTTGCATACGGGTCTCCCGTCATTGTGATTTTTGTTGTTGTCACCCATCAATATAAGTTGGCTTAGTTCCGTAGCAACCGTCACTGCTCGTATGTTTTGTTGATTAGATACGTCAAAAAATTGTTGAATTTTTAAAGTTTTGTTGTAAAAATGTTGGAAATAAAAACAAGTTAAATTAAAATTTGATTTTTCTTTCTTTATTAGCAGTCGTATAAAAAATATTGTAAAAAACTCGTTTGAAAACCTCTTTGCACACTCCCTCGATTTGTAGACCTCGCCTTCGGCTCGGTCTACCAAACTGTCTCGATCGTGTGCAAAGAGTCGTTTTCAAACCTTGTTGTTTAAATAACTATTACTAAATCACCTTGTAGATTAATTGAATTGATTATTTTTTTTACCATCTTAGCTTCAGATCAAGCAGGAGCGATTCCCAGAAAATCAGAATCTAAATCGAACATTTTTTTTCATTTATACCTTACATCATCAAATCAGCCTACTAAACCACCCTGTATATTAATTGATTTGACTCATTTTTTTTAACATCTTAGTTTGAGACAAAGCAGGAGCAATTCCCAGAAAATCAGATTCTAAATCGAAATTTTTTTGGCCATTTATACCTTACATCTACCGGTACTAAATCCGTGAACACACTGTATATCGTAGATCACTTACCTTTTGATCTGAACATTATCCCCTCCATGCAACCGATATCCATCATAATCGACAATCACCAAAATTTCCGGGTAAATGGTGTAAGGGGCCTCCCTCTTTTTTCTTTTGTTTTTTTCTGTCCCGAAAAAACTCGTGTCCCGTTTGTACCTTTTTGAGAGGTGGTCTGGCTCCATGAACGCTAAAAAATAATTTTAAAAAATCATTAACAGTTTTCTTCTGTTTGATGAAAACTAAAGTACATGGCACTAATTATATGGGTTTGGTGGCCTCAGTAAAAATTAACAAAATTTCAAAATTTACTAGACCGAAAACGTAAACTTACATTATAATTTATAGGTTTGAAACTAGTACACAAAAATTGAGTAGAAACAAAAATTTCGGACTTTATTTATTTTATTTTTTATTTAACACGACGTTTCGGTTAGTAAGTATCTCTAGCCGTTTTCAAGTGTTAACTAAATAGTCCAGTCTACAGGCTACTACTTATTCTACATGGTGTGCAGTCAGGTGTGACGGCCCGCCCCCTTTTTTTAATCCTAAGACTCTTGCTTTTCATAAGGAGTGGCTTCCATATGTTTGGTATGACCGTGCTTGGTTGACTCAAAACTTCTTTGTTCTGCATTATAGATGCAGATTCAATAAACTTTCGTTTTCTCCAATGCGACTCCTTATGCAAAACTTTAGCTTCAGACCATTAAATCCTGTGATCATTTGACCACGCATGATCCGCTAAACCGGATTTTTGAATATCCCCTAATTGGGTACATTTTCCATGTTTCTTTACTCTAACCTGAAGAGGGCGTTAGTAGTAGATATATGTTCCTTTCAGCTCAAAATGAGAAGGTAATATGAGAATGAAGAGGGCGTTAGTAGTAGATATATGTTCCTTTCAGCTCAAAATGAGAAGGTAATGACGTCATTATAATAGGCGGACAGTCTGGGTGGTCTTTTTACCCATAGCCAAATGGTGCGAGTAGTTTTTTAAGCATAGGCCAATAGTATGAAGGTATTTTGTATGAGGAGGAGGGTGGGCGGGGTCTTTTAGAGCATAGGCCAATAGCGTGAGTGCTTTTTTGACCTTGATATGACAATGTACTGTCTTTTCTATGTGGCGGCGAATAGTGTGGGTAGTCTTTTCGACCTTGATTTTATATGATATCGCATCATATCAAGGTCAAAAAACATCACCCACACTGTTCGCCTCCACATACAAAAGACAAGGTACAGTACATTGTCATATCAAGGTAAAAAAATGCCAATTATATCCAAGCTGTATGAAAAATTATTGCTTAAAAGAATAAAACCCAAGTACACAGAATTACGAATATAATAGAAAAAGCACTAGAAGAGGGAAAAGTTTGTTCTGCAGTTTTTCTAGATGTAGCACAAGCATTTGACAAAGTGTGGCATGAAGGCCTTAATTTTAAATTAAAACGGTTTCTGCCAAAACATTATTCGGATATTTTGGAATCATACATATCTGATAGACATTTTAGAGTAAAACAGGAAGACTCATACTCAAATTTAAGAGAAATTCAAGCCAGCGTGCCCCAGGGTAGCGTACTAGGCCCATATCTATACTATAAATCACATACAAATTACAATTAACAACATTCCCGTACCATATTCAAATCAGGCAAAATATCTAGGTATGACACTTGATGCCAAATTGCGCTGGAAAGCACATGTTAAGAAAAGAAAAGAAGAACTTGAGATATGGTATAGAAAAATGAACTGGCTAATTGGAAGGAAGTTTAATTTAATAATTCATAATAAGTTACTGCTTTATAGACAAATACTGAAACCAGTATGGACATATGGTATTCAACTATGGGGTTGTGCTAAAGAGAGTAACATTCTAGTTGTACAGAGATTTCAAAATAAAGTATTAAGAAACATTGTGAATGCACCTTGGTACGTTCGAAATAGTGACCTTCATCGAGATCTAAAAATCGAAACTGTAGCAGAGACTATAAAAAAGTACGCAAACAGCCATGAAGATAGACTTTATCGGCATGTGAATGTGGAAGCAATTCAGCTTCTAGACAATACTATGCTAGTTCGAAGACTAAAAAGAGTGAAGCCGTTTGAGCTAGTAAATTAAGTGAATTACACATAAAACAAAATAATGCTATAAACACAACACAATTGTGAGTTACAGACTAAACAAAGCGGGGAGAACTGTTGAGTGAACCCTAAGTTTAAATCTGACTTTTCTAGTAAATTAAGTTAAAACAAAATTGCTAATTAGTCTTACTGACTAAATTGTAATACAATAAACACAGTGTGTTTGACAAATAAAAAAAAAAGGTCAAAAAAGCACTTACACTATTGGCCTATGCTGAAAAAGACCCGCCGACACTCCTCCTCATACAAAATTAGCTTCATACTGTCGGCCTATGCTCGAAACTACCCCGCCCACCCTCCTCCTTCTTATACAAAATTACCTTCATACTATTGACCTATGCTTAAAAAACTACTCGCACTATTCGGCTATGGGTAAAAAGACCACCCAGACTGTCCGCCTATTAGGATGACGTCATTACCTCCTCATTTTGAGCTGGAAGGAACATATATATCTACTACTGGCGTTTGTTGCCGCTTCTTTCCATCGTACCTCGTCAAAAATAACTTACCATAGTCGCTCATAGCATCCTCAGTTTCTTGGTTCTTTTTCCTCTTGTAGACGATGTGATGATGCGCTGTTGCCACTTTGCCGTCTTCCAGTTCAATGTCGCCGTCGAATCTGCGAATCGGCAACCCTGTATCGATTGCCACATCTGAAGATAGATCTAATGTAAAAAAGTATATTTGAATGATTCTCCAAAAATGATGCTGTGGAGTGGGAATGCATGTTTTTCAAACACAATGTTTTCTTTATGGAGCATTTGAGTTCAAAAGCAAATACCTCATTCCTCTGGTGTAGTCCCAAACCAAATATTAAAAACTCAGATTAAAAAAAAATATCCTAATAAATAATATTTAACCAAGTCTTAACTATTTATCAAAAAATTGATAAAACTTAAGTTTGTAGTCATATTTTTGAAAATCCGAATTTACATTTTTTCCGGAAAATTTTACAATTTTAAACGTGCTCCATTTTTAATAACACAATATTTGTGAATACCACCGGTTAATTTCTAGAGAAAGAGACGGCCCTGGATATCTAATTTACTTGTGAGGGTGACAAATTGTGACAGATGTCAACTTTAGTTTGGTTTAAGTTATAGATCTTTTTATTTTCGGCAGAAAATTAGTTTTTTTCAGAGAACTCAAAAAGGAACGCTTCAATTATCATTCCTCTGGTAAGTAAATATTCGACTACTATCAATAGTATAATATTTTTGTTGATTGTTTTAAAATTATAAGTATAGGAACTTTGTTTATATAAAACTTAAGTTAAGTAGTCTAAATAGATTTTGATTTAAGTTGGAAAACCATTAAAAAACTCATTCCTCTGGTACTCATCCCTCTGGAATTTTTATGCAATAATTCCTAAAATTCTGGAAAATAAATGTTTCTTAGCTTACACCTAATTAGTTACATAAATTTAAAAAAACAAAATTATTTACTGGGCTGTACAGTTATTTAAAGGCAATGACCAAAAATGATATCCATATAGCCCACTTTTGGTAGAATCATCCATTTATGTATTTTTAAATTAAATGAAAATTGTTTTTTTTTAAGTAGCCAATATACCAATAATTTTAAAACTCTTTTCTTTTTTTGAAAATAGTTTTAAAAGTAATTGAGCCATGCATGGTTGGTAGGTAAATACCAAGTACAAAAGAAAAGAAAAACATAAAGAAAAAATAGAAAAATAAAACAAAAGAAAAAAATATAAGAAAGAAACAAAAAGAAAAACGAAACAAAGGTTCAAAAGGGACATTTACTCACCGTCTTGGTCCAAAAATAATTCGTCGTCAGTGGCATTTCTGTCGGGGTTTTTTCTGGCAATCACTGAACCTCTCAACCTTTCCGGGATTGGCCGAATGACTAGGTCGGGGCCTATGCTACCCTCCTGAAAAAATACAAGAATAAGAAAAAAAAAGAAAAATGAGTTGAAAGTTTGGTTAAAATCTATTAATGCTAATGACAATTTTTTAACAGTTAAAAAATTGGAAAATTGGAAAACGGAGCATTGCGTATATATGCTGTTTTCGGAATATAGTAGAACATATTTTGATCAAAAATTTGTGTTATAACCGAAAACTTCGTAGGAGCTTTTGTTTATAATAAACGGACGCCGCTGGACAGTTGTCATTAGTCGTACCCATTGGCGTAGCTAGCCTTGCTTTTCAGGGGGGGCCGTGGCCCCGGTCTATCTTGAACAGAAAGCAAACATAGGTTTTAAAGAGTCGTGCAAAGTGTGCAATGAATAAAAAAAAATACGCGCATTAAATGTTCTAATATTTTAATATAACAAACTTAATAATACATTTACCAACTTATTTATATGTATACACAGGAAGTATGTAATTCAGCAATTCTACAAAGAAAGTTTTCTACGTCGCTGACTGAAAGCGTCTACCACACTGTCTAAGTCGACCTCAACATCTTTTTCTATGAATAACAATGACAAACCTGAGTGTCTCTCTTGAGTCATAGATGTTCTAAGCCAATTAAAAACTCTCCTCATGGCAGAGAAAGACCTCTCACAAGTTGCACTTGAAATTGGAAGAATACTCGCAACTTTAAAAAGTTGGGAGAGGTTTGGATAGGTGTTTTCTGCTATATATTGTTTGATAGAATCATGACCAACAGTTTGATTTAACCGAAAAATAAAATTCTTTAAAACGGTCATTTCTGCTCTTAGAGCAGAAGTATTAATATTAAAAATTTCCCTGTATTGCTCGACGAATTTATTCCATTTAACGACGTGGGAAAACTTAATATGAAAATGGTTATGAAATTGTCACCAAAATCGGAAAATTTCCATAGGACACTAAACGCTAACCTCAAAAAAACTAAAAAGATTATTATATTTATTTTAGAAAAACAGTTTAAAAAGGTCTTTTATAACCTTACGACATCTACAACCCGATTTCGGAAACAGAGGGGCAAAGTTCGCTGTCTTTATTAAATGCGAAATTCAACTTACGCTTCTATAATATTTTACAAGATGTCGCCAGTATGTATGAAATATTCAATATGCATAATTATGTTTAAATTTAAAAAATATTTTCGGGAAATTGCATAAGTGCAGAAAAGTTACCGATAATTTAAAGAGAAAAAGCCTAATTCCGCAAGACAAGGGCTTTTTCCTGAAATGTAAATATTATCTGAATGATTTTAAATTTTAATGCACCTATTTTATTTGAATATTTCCCGAATAATAATAGAAAAGTATGTATTTTCAGCGTCATGTTCTTTTACTAGTAGTCGGTAGGGGAGGCCTAAAATATCTTAGGGGGGCCTGAGGGACTTCAGGGGGGGGGCAGGCCCCCCCTGCCCTCCCCTAGCTACGCCAATGGTCGTACCCCACTGACTTATATGTACAGGGCACCGGCGTATACAAGGGGGTACTGGGAGTAATTACCCCCCCCCAAGATTGGTAAAACGTAAGGAACTTTCTTTATTATTGCCGAATGCGGACCACCCTTAGTGATATTTGTTTAAAATTAACTAAATGGCCTAAATTTGTAGAGTAACATTACACACACTACAACATTTGTAGATAATATGTGCTCATATTTAGCAAGTATGTGTTGTTTGACTAAATAACCCCTCCCAAGATCAGGGTCTGGATACGCGACTGGTACAGGGTGTCCCAGATAAAAGCAACTAAATGGGGATTTCGGAAACAATAAGAGATCTGTTATTTCTTATGACCGCCATATTGAATTTATTCGTCAATAAATAGAGGGCCTGCCCCCCCCCCCCCCGAACCGAACCGAACCGAACCCCCCCCCCCCCCCCCCCCTGAAGTCCCTCAGGCCCCCCCTAAGATATTTTAGGCCTCCCCTACCGACTACTAGTAAAAGAACATGACGCTGAAAATACATACTTTTCTATTATTATTCGGGAAATATTCAAATAAAATAGGTGCATTAAAATTTAAAATCATTCAGATAATATTTACATTTCAGGAAAAAGCCCTTGTCTTGCGGAATTAGGCTTTTTCTCTTTAAATTATCGGTAACTTTTCTGCACTTATGCAATTTCCCGAAAATATTTTTTAAATTTAAACATAATTATGCATATTGAATATTTCATACATACTGGCGACATCTTGTAAAATATTATAGAAGCGTAAGTTGAATTTCGCATTTAATAAAGACAGCGAACTTTGCCCCTCTGTTTCCGAAATCGGGTTGTAGATGTCGTAAGGTTATAAAAGACCTTTTTAAACTGTTTTTCTAAAATAAATATAATAATCTTTTTAGTTTTTTTGAGGTTAGCGTTTAGTGTCTTATGGAAATTTTCCGATTTTGGTGACAATTTCATAACCATTTTCATATTAAGTTTTCCCACGTCGTTAAATGGAATAAATTCGTCGAGCAATACCGGGAAATTTTTAATATTAATACTTCTGCTGTAAGAGCAGAAATGACCGTTTTAAAGAATTGTATTTTTCGGTTAAATCAAACTGTTGGTCATGATTCTATCAAACAACATATAGCAGAAAACACCTATCCAAACCTCTACCAACTTTTTAAAGTTGCGAGTATTCTTCCAATTTCAAGTGCAACTTGCGAGAGGTCTTTCTCTGCCATGAGGAGAGTTTTTAATTGGCTTAGAACAACTATGACTCAAGAGAGACACTCAGGTTTGTCATTGTTATTCATAGAAAAAGATGTTGAGGTCGACTTAGACAGTGTGGTAGACGCTTTCAGTCAGCGACGTAGAAAACTTTCTTGGTAGAATTGCTGAATTACATACTTCCTGTGTATACATATAAATAAGTTGGTAAATGTATTATTAAATTTGTTATATTAAAATATTAGAACATTTAATGCGCGTATTTTTTTTTATTCATTGCACACTTTGCACGACTCTTTAAAACCTATGTTTGCTTTTTGTTCAAGTTAGACCGGGGCCACGGCCCCCTCTGAAAAGCAAGGCTAGCTACGCCAATGAGATTGACATTGTTGTAATAAAAAACGTAAATTGTAGTGTTACCAGGTTACCAAACACTACAACTAGCAAGATTCAACAGTCGACTTAATGGATTTAACTTTACTTAACAAAAACAAATTTCAAAAAAATTGCGTAAAGGATTTTTTAAAGATGTTTTTATATAAATAATATATTTTATTTTTCATCTACACACTTTATCAAAAAAAAATTTTTAGTCCGGCGCCGAGTTGGCCGGCGCCCAGTTGGCGGAGTCGAGTTGGCCCTGCGCCCAGTTGTCCCATTCCGATATAAACAATCACCTGCCTACCTAATACCTACTTTTGATAAATGAACCGATAAAAAAAAGAACGTGTTAATTTTTGACCCAGTGCAGTCTAAGGTCGCCATTTTGCAATAAAAAATTTATAATTTGGAAATCATTGGCATAATACCGATTCACCATAAACGGTGTTAGAAGTCAATGTCAAAAATGTATCAGTGAACAAAAATTTACACAAAAATTGGTTCAATGTCAAGCAGTCAATTTTTGATTTACCTATTTAATAATAAAATAAATAATAGCAGCATAAAAACTAATAAAAATTAAAGAAAATACATATATCGTAACCAACAATAAAAATAAGTTAGTTTTCAGCGAAACTAGACCCTTTAACGATTTTTTTTTTAAATCTTTTTTTTGGTGTTTCTTTAACATTTTTTTTTGGGTTTCACGAACTTTGATAAAAACTTACCTTGTTATGTTTTTCTAATTTTTTTAATTCAAAATGTTTATTTTCATAAAATTTTTAAAAAGACGCCCATTTTCACCAGAAAATGTCCAATTTTTTGTTGTTGTGTTAATTTTTTTGTTAAAATGATTTTTTTTAGATGATGTGAAACGACGTGTTTAGGACATAGAGTTTAGAGTTTTCAACAAATAAATGGCCGCCTATTTTATTAATTTTGTTTTTTGTTAAATTTGGCATTGTTGCGCACACATTTGACTTTATGTTGACAAATGACATTGAGCGCAATTTCCGCTTCCCCATAGAGTGGGGGGGGGGGGACATTCGCATAGAATCCGTACAAGTCACGATACGGAAGAGTTCAAAATGGCGGTCGCCGCAAAAAAATAGTTTTCTACATGGACAAAAACGACCGACAAACAAAAAATTTTAATTTAATTTTTCTTGAAAAATGTTAGGTAATATACAAGTGGTTAATACAATTGTAGATCTGTTAATAACCTATAAGTTTTGTATTCAACTTTTTTCAATATGAAGTCAAGTTTCTAAAGCTGAAATCCGTGAAAACTAAGGTAAAACCTTAGTGAAAACCATATTGACCACCCCTAAAAGTCTACCCTATTTCACAAATAAATAAAAAATTTCTACTAATACTATGTTAGTTTAGACATGGGCGCACGCAGGGGGGGGCCGGGGCCCGGGCCCCCCCCAAGCCTAAGATTTTTGTATATATTTTCCACATATTTCATGAATAAACACAAAAAATAGCATGAAATACATTATGAGGCCTCGGGCCCCCCCCAAGACATATTCCTGGGTGCGTTACTGGTTTAGAACGTTTTTCTACGTTGTCCGACGCCTATTCTCCACCTCCTTCGATCCTGACAGTCATCTTCTGTCAGGTTTTTTTGACTCATTGATCTTTGGATTGACTGTTGCCATTTTAGTTTAGGACGCCCTCTTTTTCTGTGCCCTATTGGTTGCCATTCTAGGACCTGCCTTGGTAATCTTTCGTCGTTTATCCGTTGTACATGGCCGTACCATATCAGTTGCCTTTTTGTGATATCATCCGTTATGCTTCTTTTTTTATGATCTCATTTCTTATATGTTCTGTTCTGGATATTCTCAATGATCTTCTTATTGCATCCATTTCGACACTCTCCATTTTTGCTTTGTATTTTTTGTTACGCGACAATTCTCTTTTTCATACAACAGCGTGCTTTTCACCATTGTTTCATATATGTTAAATTTTACATTCTTTTTTATCTCTCTGTTCTATAAAATACTGTTAAGACATCCAATAACCTTTTTTTGCTTTTATAATTATTTTTTCTAGTTCTTTACAATCTGTTCCTGTCTTATCAAATGTGACACCCAAGTATACGTACTCATTACATGGAAATATTGTTTGTCCATTGTCTAGTTCTGATGAATGAACTCACTGGATTCGTTTCCAATACATAAGTACTGTGTCTTGTCCACGTTCACTGTTAATCCCCACTTTTGGTATTCTTCCATTAACTGTCTCATCATATACTCCATGTTTTCTTTATCATTAGCTACAATTACTTGGTCGTTAGCAAACTGTAGTGTGTATATGGTAAATCGGTCGCTAAGTTGTATTCCCATGCCGTGTACTTTACGTTTCCAGTGTTCTAAAGCTACTGCGATATATATTTTAAAAAGAGTTAGAGAGATACAACACCCTTACCTAAGCCTTTCGTTACCAGGAATTCTTTTGAAAGTCGATTTCCAGTTTTAATTTTAGATTTTGACCCTTTGTATACAACTTCTTTTATCGCTTTTATGTACGCGTACGATTAATATTAGTTTGCTCTAAAACTGTCCATAATTTTTGTACTCGAATGTTATCATATGCTTTTTGTAGGTCCACAAAGATAACATAAGTCTCTCATTACTCACACAAATGAAAAATTACAAAAAAAATATATAAAAATAATTGTGTGCTCACTCTGTATAAATCTATCACAAAATCGTGGGAGGATTCCTTTTCTCGAGACTAGAAGATTATTTAACATGTCTGGTTTTAATATCTATTGCAGGTACTAATTCACCTAGTGATATTTACAAGGAAAAATGTAAGTATGTCGAAAATGTCAATTAAATTACTATTAAGTGAACACGCAATGCAACGCAAAAAAAAACATCATTAACATTTAAAATCTCAAAGTAGGTAGGTACTCTAATCTTTAATAGTTTTTTAGCTCACACGATTATACTATAATATACAGGGTTCCTAAGATTGGATATAGTAGCAGGTAGTGGCAGCCCATAAGCTGTAAAGCTAGGGGGCGCAAATGGCTTAAAAGTGTGTGTTCTGGATTTTTTTAGTTTTATTAACATACCACAATGCGTTGAAAAAACTGAGATATATTTCTTACCGTAAATAAAATACTATAAAATACTCTGCCAATATATGGGCCCCTAAGCTCACACTAGGTACTATAGTTATAGTGTACTTGTGAGCTAATATAACTAAAAACTGAAATATATTTTATTCAACTCCAGACTAAATTACCTTTTGTTTGATACCACACAAGCCATGTTTTGACTTAAACTCAAATTTTTGAAATCTACCCCCACCCTTAAAAAAAACAAAAACTATAATGTATTTTGTTAAACTCCGGACTCAATTACCTTTCGTTTGATATCACACACGCCATATTTTCACTTAAACTCTAATTTTTGAAATATTCCCCCACCCTTTTTTTAAAATAAATTAAAATGTATTTTGTTTAACTCCAGACTCAATTACCTTTCGTATGATATCGCACACGCCATATTTTCACATAAACTCTAATTTTTGAAATCTACTCCCACCCTTTTATTTAGTTTGTGTTCGGAGGATTTTGTTCATTTTTAAATGGGACCATCTCGACCCAAGGCCCAGCCTAGGTACTAAATTTCATTAAAATCGGCCAGGCGGTTTTTGAGTTATGCGCGTTGGTCGTTACAGACAGACAGACAGACAGGCAGGCAGACAGACATACAGACAGACAGACAGACAGACAGACGGCGCAACAAAAAAGTTTCAAAATCATCTGAAACGCAAAGATATATACAAATTTTTGAAATCGGAGCAACTTTTTTTTTCTCGAAAAAATTAGGATCACCATAGCTCACACTACTATAGTATAGTATATGTGTGAGCTAAAAAACACAGAAATGAAAATCAACATAGGATTTACCTGCTTACATTGTTTTTAATTTTAATTTTTACTTTCGTACAAGGGATTGCTGAAGGAGTCGAGACCCGAATATCTGTTAGCCTCTCCGAGGAGAGATATAGAAGTACAAGGATATTTCCTCTCCATTACCTTTGTGGACCTTCAAAAACCATATAATACCGTTCGAGTAGAAAAATTATGGACACTGTTATAGTGGGTTTAGTGGGTTTACACATGCATGAATTTAGTCGCGCCAGTGTTCGCGCCAGTTCTATTTGCACGCCAGTAAAGGTTTACACTATTGTGCGAAAATTAAAAAGAGTGGCACGCCAGTTTCATTTTTAAAGTGTACACGATACGCGATATGTCGGCTGAACTCTCGAAAGCCTGCAAAATAGTCGCTAAACTTTTATTGAAAAAAAAAATAAAAGAGATTCAGGAAAAGGAACAACGAAAAGGCCGTATCTGCATGGGTTAAAGCATGGATTGCTAGTCGATCTACTTTGGGTGCTTCCGAAAAACTTTTAGGAGAACTTGCAGCAGAAGATCCTGCGAGCTATAAAAACCATCTTCGAATGACAAAGCAACATTTTGATATTCTTCTAGAGTTTCTCTTATTTAAACAACATTCTTTAAAATTCGGTCTGCTACTTTAAACCATGGTACTTTTGGGGTGTATACTTCATTTGCACCGGCTCCGGAACGTTGGCTTTTTTAAATTTTTGTCAATTCCAAAGCATATGTGTTTCTTATGGATCATATTTTTGCTTTTACTTCTGCAACTTCAAAGCCTTCAATAGTCATTATTTTACTAATTTTTTGGGAAGCATTATCTCGACTATCTTTGTTTTTATACGAACTACTGTGTACGTCCCATAAACAAGGAAAACATTCATAGCCTTCAAGAAACTGTATGGTCAGTTCTGCTGACCACTTTTTTAGCCATATTAAGCTATAAAAACAAAAATAAACAAAATTTTTAAGCTCAAACACAATGAAAATAAAAAATAATGTAAAATAATGAACTTAAAACTGGCGAGCCGACGTGCAAGCACTTGTTTACACATGAACATTTTCCTTTTGTGCGGGCATGTGTCACCACTGGCGCCAGCAAATTCAGTCAGCTGCAGACTTTTTTGATACATGCATGCAAAAAAATAACTTGTGTGCAAGTCGGTGTTTACACTTGCAAATTTAACTTACTGGCGCGCCAGTTTTTATTGGCGCCAGCAAATCCATGCATGTGTAAACTCTCCTTTAGAGCAAACTAATATCAATCATACATACATAAAAGCGATAAAAGAACTATACAAAGGGTCAAAATCTAAAATTAAAATTGAAAATCGACTTTCAAAAGAATTCATGGTAACGAAAGGCTTAAGAGAGGGATGGATCTCTCCAACCCTTTATAAAATATATATCGCAGTAGCTTTAAAAAACTGGAAACGTAAAGTACACGGCATGGGAATACAACTTAACAACCAATTTACCATATACACACTACAGTTTGTTGACGACCAAGTAATTGTAGCTACTAATAAAGAACACATGGAGTATATGATGAGAAAGTTAACGGAAAAATAGCAAAAGTGGAAGTTAACAGTGAACGTGGACAAGACACAGTACTTATGTATTGGAAAGGAATCAAGTGAGTTAAAACTAGACGATGGACAAACAATATCTCCATGCAATTAGTATATATATGTGTCACATTTAATAAGACAGGAACAAACTGTAAAGAACTGGAAAAAATAATAGTAAAAGCAAAAAGGATTATTGGATGTCTTAACAGTATTTTATGGAGCAGAGAGATAAAAAAGGATGTAAAATTTAACATATATGATACAATGCTGAAAAGCACGATGTTGTTTGGAATAGAGATTTAACAGAAAAATACAAAACAAAAATTGACAGTGTCGAAATAGATGCATTAAGAAGATCAATGAGAATATCTAGAACAGATCACATAAGAAATGAGATCATAAAAGAAAGAATGTGAAACAAGGGAAGCATAAGGAATGACATCACTAAAAGACAACTGATATGTTAAAGCCGTGTACAACGGATGAACGACGAAAGATTACCAAAGCAGGTCCTAGAATGGCAACCAACAGGGCGCAGAAAAAGAGTGCGTCCTAAACTGGAATGGCAACAGTCAATCCAAAGATCAATGAGTTAAAAAAATCTGACAGAAGATGATTGTCAGGATTGAAGGTGGAGAATAGGCGTCGGACAACGTAGAAAAACGTTCTAAACCGACTAAATAAAAAAAATATATTATGGCTTCACTTAAAGTGTGCTAATAGGCTAGCTAGGAAGGTATCAGATCCGTCATGGATCCATTTATTATAGGTAGAATTTGGGGGTACACGTGCACATGTGCACTTATGCAGGAACCGCCACTGTCATTTTCAGATTTTTTTTCATATCCAAAGTTGTTATAAAAGTTAATGAAATAAAACTTGATTAAAACTAAAAACCATACGGGATAAAAGAAACAAAAAAAAAGTTAAAAAAAATACAAATATTTTTTTATGGAAGACTAAATTTGTGAGACGTATGTAAATGCCTTAAATCTTACAAAACTTGGTAGTTTTTTGGTCAAGGTAACAGTTTATTATTAGTAAATAGACTACAAAACACGAAAAGAAAAAAAATGATACGATCTAAATACATAAATTTGCACCATTATAAGAATAGACGGTTACTTAATAACTTCCTCGGCTGAACAAAAAAAAACGATGGGAAATATCGATAGAAGTGTTTGACCTCCATGTTTGGTATTTCATTAAAAAAATTAAATTTTTAATAAAGATCTTTTTAAAAATATTTAAAGGCTTTTTTCGATTTTTTTTTGTAATTAAAGGCTGAAAAATGGACCCGTTTTTTACAAGAAAAAAAGGAAATGTAACGTCCAAACAAGGCATCTATTTAGCTTTCTTCGATTTATCTTTAGACATAGGCCTCTCCCTATATCTTCCACTCTTCTCTGTTTGTCGCCGTGTTCATCCATCTAGCCCGGCATGCTTCTTCAAATCGTCCGCGCGTCTCATTTGGGGTCTTCCCGTACTTCTTTTATTTTTCCAAGGTCTCCAGTTTACAATACATTTGTTTCGTCGATCAATCTTATCCATGCTTGATTTTGTAAATGTCCAGCTCTGGGATCCATATTATGTGAGTACAGAAAGGATACATTTGTTATAAAAAAAATATAAAAAAATTAAAGAAACCACATAGGTTCTACCCGATTATCTTAAAAACCAAGCTCTCTATCAAAAATTGTGACCTATAGTCGATTGAAGACAATAAAATTTCCTGTTAAACGTTTATAATAATTTAAGATTTATCTTCAGATTAAAACTTCACAGGCCTGTACGACCTAAATCAATTTTTACAAATCACCAAACAAATTAATTCTGTTACAAGTTTTTTCCAATTTTTTCAGAAACTAAGCACAATTGGCAAAAATGTGTTTTATACTTTATTGTATTAAATAAAATTTTCTTTTTAACAATGTGTAAGTCAGTGGGGTTTAATTATGACAAACCCTTCGGCGACGGCCGTATGGGGGTCAATTAAAAATAAAATAAGTAAAATCATTTTTGTCACTTGTTTCACCCAATTTTTTTTTCGAAAATTAAAATAAATACTTTTTTATAAAAGTATTTTTTTAATACATTTCAAATCAAGTAATTTAAGCTTTGTTGTATTAAAATCGGATAAAAAATAAAAAAGATACAATTTGCTTTTAAATATGCTTTTCCGCCATATTGAATCCGCCATATTTAAAAAAAAGCGCGATTATCACAATGACAATAAGTCAAAACCTGATCTGCTAGGTATGTTAAACAAATTTAAGTTACTTTCAAAAAGTTCTTATGGTTTTCATTAAAAGCATAATTTTTAAATATACCCCAAAGACTTCTATTTTTTTCCAGTTATTTTGAAATAACTTAAAAACTAGTTAACGCATTGGAACATTTGAACCAGATTTGAATAAAGAATCAAAATAGCTATCTTTTTTATGTAAACTTTTTTTTTCTAGCTCCAATAGTTTTATAAATAAAATAAAAAAAAATAAAAAAAATTACTTTTTTTTTGTATACATATTTTCTGACCAATACATTTTTAAATACATTACAAAGTAAGTATTTTAAACTTTGTTCCATGAAAATCGGATAAGAAATAAAAAAGTTACAATTTTTTTAAAGATACGTCTTTCCGCCATTTTGAATCCGCCATATCTTTCAAAAAACGCATTTACCAGAATGACAACAAGTCAAAACCTGATATATGGGATGCCCTTAACAAAGTTAGCTTATCGGCAGAAAGATGGCACGACTTGCACACGAAACTTGATTTGTCCATAGACTATTTACGAAGAGTAAACTGAAACAAAAACCTAACGCAGAAAAGACCGGGACATCCCATACAAAAAATAACTGTGGTGATGTTGACTTTTGTTTATTTATCGTTGACGTTTGAGGAAATATAAACAAAACAGCAAATATCCATGGGCGCACCCAAAGGGGGACTTGGCCTTTTTTTACATGAAATGTTTTTGTTAAGATTTCACTCCTTTTTTTAAAGGATTTGGATAATTATTATAGTGTTGATTGGTTGGAAGGGGTTATTATATTATATATTCGGTCAAAAAAACGTCACTTTGATTTGGATAATATTTAAGTTTTAAAGTAGTAAAATATGCGGAATATTGTTCAAAACTTTTGCAATGTCTTTTTTTTATATTTTCCTATGGTGTTATCATAGTTCCTATCGGCCTTCTAAAGCTCAGCTTTCCATTTATGGGGGAGGAAAGTAAATTATTTTTTCCAAAGCTCAGCTCCCTACCGTTTCTGGAAGTGGGCAGTGTTAATTTACATAACTTTACATTTAAAGGAGAGGGAAGTAAATTAGAATTTTGGGGACTTTTGATTTTTTTCAGGGGTTTTATCATAGTTCCTAACAGTCTGACAAAGCTCAGCTTTCTAGCATTTCTGGATGTGGGCAATGTTACTTTTACATAACTTTATATGTATAGGGAAGGGGAGTAAATTAGAAATTTGGGATTTTTTGATTTTTTTCAGGGGTTTTGTCATAATTTCTATCAGTCTGCCAAATTTTAGCTTTGTAGCATGTCTGGAAGTACAGTAAAATTTTGATGATCTATACATGAGTGAGTGGCAAATTCGACGTTTTTTGAAATTTCGTAACTACTTTACTACTTTATGGCAGTCCATGAAACTTGGAGGAGTTGTTAAGTCTGTGTAGATCTACAACTGTGCAAAGTTTGAAATTCGTAGCTCATTCTGAAGTAGAGTTTTAGATAGGGCAAATATGGGCTGAAATGTTTCAAGAAAAGATATTATGACACAATTAACATCAAGACGGATGCTGATGGATTAAGTGGAATTTATAGGAATATATTGAACAAGTACAGGAATTAAGCTTTAAACACCTAGTTCCTAAATTGTTTCTACTTACTATTGCTTATGTTGTAATATAGTGTTGACCTACTGTGATATATATGTTTAGTTTGTTAAATATCAATTAATGTAGTTTAAAATTTTTGTTTTTTTAGCAAAAGGATTTTATGAATGATAGTTTTAACCTTACGTGTTTATTGGTACCATAAGTGTAGGATTTTGTTTATTTTAATTTTTTAATTTTGTTAAATTCGACAGGTTAAAGATCATTGTCGTTTAGATGGTAGTAAATTTTAACCTCATATTTTTATAATAATAACAATTCATTTGTTTATAAAATTTTAAAGTAAAATGTTCTTCGATCAACACTCACCCCTGTTCGCTGTACTTATGGACCCAAGAAACATTTCTATCTGAGTAAGTTTACTTTGGCTATAGATAGATAATAGAGAATACCTAATCCTAGGTTGAACATATAAACATAAAAAAAAATTCAAGACAAAAAAATGTTATTAGATTTTGTTACATTTCTTTTCCATGTAAAACTATAGAACCTGTTCATTGTTTTTAGGGCTTGAAAAAGGATTAATTAAATCCGAAACGTTGCCAAAGGTACCTTAGTTTCTTTTTGGTCTGTCCTCTACCCACGAATACCTACCTAAAAGATAGTACGTCAGCGCGAACTTGGCGAGGCACTGCCGTGTCCTCAGATAAAATAGCACAAAATAGGACATCATGAGGCCTCGGCCCCTCTCAAAACATATTTCTGGGTACGCCACTGAAAAATCCCATCTTTAAACCTTAAGTAATTAATTTAGCAAATAAAAATTTTGCAAATTATAATCCGTGAAAAATCGTTAAATTATGTTGTTCAAAACAATAAATTCTAAAAATTTGACTCATAGGAAAATAATAGTTTTGCATTAGATATACCTATACAAACATACACAGAAAAACCTAATTCTTATTCTTAAAAGATCAAGCACACCTCTTATGGGATTTCTGTAATCCGTCAAACTTCATGAAATTTTGGTATGTTGTAGACTGAACCTTTCTTTCCAAAAGTTCTCATGGCAGTGTTGCCACCTCTACCGATTTTTCGGTAGATCTACCGATTTAGCCTTTTACTTTACGATATACCGAATTACCATAGTTTTCTACCGATTTTTTTTTCAATATAAACTTTTTTTTTTTTGATACGCCTCGTAATCACGATTAAAAAAAAACACCATAAATAAAATATTCTTTTTATGTAAGATCCTTTGTAGAATAAAAATGTTATTTCAAGCCATTGTTTTTAAAAGTGTATTTATGGCGCCATGTCTTGGATTTTGCGATATACTCAGCTGGCAGCCGCAAGCGGCATTAAAGATCACGCTATTATAAACCCTGAGGTTTTTTTTAAATAATATTATCTACCTAATAGGGACCTATTGCAATAAAGCCAGGCACAAATTGTGCCGGGCACTATATTGACAGTTTCACATTATAAGAACAGCTGTCTTCTTTTAAAATAAGGCCATTGTATATTATAAGAGCCGGAATTAATAGTGACGCCACAATTATTGGAAAATAAACGACTGGATTTCTAAATTCGACTTTGGTATGTTAATTTTAAAAGATCAACTGTCAGTTTTTAATGCGAAACTGTCAATATAGTGCCCGGCACAATTTGTGCCTGGCTTTATTGCAATAGATCCCTAATATGTACCTATTTTTTTTATTTAATGCTTAATTTTGGTATTCTGTCAGTAAAGACAAATCGTAGAAATACAATTTACCTACTAAATCAATCCAAACTATCGATAGTTCTTCAGCACTGCTTGCTGAGATGATGAAAAATCTACCGAAATCTACCGATTTTTCTCGAAGCCTTCTACCGAAGACCTCAGGGTCGAGGGTCGCAACACTGTCTCATGGGCCAAACTCAAATTAATGACCAGTTTTTGAAATACAGGATGTTGAAAGTGATGATGTCCAAGAAACAGAATAGCTCTTTAGACGCGTTTTATATTTACGATTTATTTATTATTTTCAATCTGTATCAAAAATAAACTTTAGTATGTTGTAGATTAAACCTTGCTCATCAAAAGTTCTGATGGGCCCAACTTAAATGACCAGTTTTTGAAATACAGGGTGTTAATAGAATGTCCAAAAATCATAATAAACTCTATATCATAATTTTTGAGAAAACTTTTTGACAGTTATCAGCTGTTTACTTTAACAAATAGTATAGGCCAACGAAAAAAAGTTGTAAAAAGTTGTCTCAAAAATAATGATATGAACTGTAGCTTTTTAAACCGGTTTTCCAAACATACAGTTCATATAGGGTTACCAGACGTCCGGATTAGTCCGGACATGTCCTGATTTTTACTACGTCCGGGTGGGTCCGGGCGGATTTTTCATAAACGTCCGGATTTTAAAGTAGCCGCCTTTATAAAGATCAAGTAATGCAAAATAAACTAGTTTCAAAAAATGTAATTAAACAATAATCGTCGATAAATTCAGCAGTGTGAATTCACCTTTAAGCAGGGTCTTCACATAACGTTTTACCTTACATCTTGCCTGTTCAGTCAAAACGCATCAAGTAAAACTTTGTGTGTAGACGGAAAAACGGACGTTTTACTTGAATTCATTTAAGACGGAAGACCGCCTAGAGAACTGACCGGATCACGCATTGTTTTCCATTAAAACCATCGTTTTGTATCAAAAACTCTCTTTCAACCGTCATACTTGACCCTTTTGACTGACAGGCAAGACGTAAGGTAAAACGTTATGTTAAGACCCCGCTTAAAGTAGTATTATTAATTTCGCCTTGTTGAATTACATTTCTGCCGTGTGGTCTTAAGCACACACAATTTTTTTGATGAAGTTTGTAATCTAAAAAAGTACATATCAGACAATTCTACTTCTGATGACCACAATCTGCCTACCCACGAAAAATGGGCAAAATATTTTATTGCAAGTATTTCTACCCAGTGGACCAAAGAAAGAAATAGGCTGCTTTTATCTTCTGTAAAAGGAATACTCATGACTTCATACAATTTAAGAAATATGAGCTGGTCAGAATTTTACGATTTTGTACTTCTGCCTAAAAATTCAACGCTGTTGAATAAAATACAAAGCAGTGAAATGTACCTATAAAATAGTAGGTATATTTTGTTATTTCTTAGTTATTGTTTCAATAAAAAAAACGTTGATTTTTTGTCTGTGGCATCGAAAAAATTTTGACGTCCGGATTTTGTCCAGATTTTCTTGACGGCTGGTCCTGGTTAGAGACGTTTTCATTTGGTAACCCTAAGTTCATATCATTATTTTTGAGACGACTTCTTAGAACTTTTTTTAGTTGGTATGCTATTTGTTAAACAGCTGATGTCTGAACTGAACTGAACTGTCAAAAAGTTATCTCATATATTTACGATTTATTTATTATTTTTTAATCTGTACCTTTAAAACATTATCTACAGGGTGTTTAAGAAAATATTAGTTGAAAGTGTTCCGTCATGGATCCATTTTTTAAAACTTATTCCCAAATTTACTTACTACTTGTTTTAAATTTTAGAACTCTATTTAGCTCAAAAAAATTAATTAATAATAATCAACATGTATTTTATGCAAATATTTTTTAATTACTTACAAATGTTTTAATTTTAATTTGTAAACTGCATATAATTACGTGGGTATTTACAAAATTGCAATAAGATTGTTTAAATTACAGTCAGAAATGAATTTTTCAAAATCGTGGGTCATTAGGGGGGTCTATTGAGCCCAATTACCAAATGCCTTATTTAGGTTGGTTGCTTGAATTGTTTTACGGTTTTGGGCCTTGAAAATCGATTCGAAACCCAGCCATTTTGTATTGGTTTTTTTCACGTTCCAATAATCGATCGATTTTGTATGTAAATAGATTGAAATGTTTGCACACAGAAACCCCAAAACCGCAGGAATCAACGAAATAATTTAATGATGATTTTAAAATAAAAAAAAAACCAAAGTAGTTGGTAGGATTGCCAACCTATGCTGATTTCTTGCTGTAATTTTTAGCAAAAGGTACTGCGTCCTGATAACACCCTTATCAGGACAGTAAATGTCCTGATTTTTCGAGCATAGAAAAATAAAATGCTTCTCACATCTGTAAAGTGTTCAATCAAATCTGCTTTCAAAAGATAAAGTGTAACGTGATTTGTTCATATAATTGACATTTCTTAGTCCGTTGATTTAGTGTAAAAACATGGGCGCACCCAGGGGGGGGGGCCTCTGGGCACGGGCCTCCCCAAGCCTTGGATTTTTTTACATATTTTCCACATATTTCATGAAAAAAAACCAAAAATAGCTTAAAATTCGACAACATGAGGCTTCGGCCCCCCCCCCCAAGAGGCCTCGGGCCCCTCCCAAGACATATTCCTGGGTGCGCCACTGGTAAAAATATATCATCATCATCAGACAGTCGAACCTCTATAACTCGAACTTCAAGGGACAACCAAAACAGTTCGAGTTATGGAGAGTTCGAGTTACAGAAATGCGAGGTTAAATTCATATAAAAAATGCAGGACCACTTAAAAGGTTCGAGTTATAGAGAGGTTCGAGCAAGGCCAACACAAAAATAGAGGCTACGACCCTGAAAAAATCAGCTGTTCTCCCGGGGCTGAATTTTACATTGGGTCTTATGGGAGGTCAGACGTTTTTTTATGATATTTTCAAAATGGCACTACAGATTTCCGCAAAATTTCAGTCAAATATTCTCAGACACCATCCCGATATTCCACCAAAGGTTTGTAAGGAAGCAACATGATTAAAAGGTTAAAATCTTCAAGATTTAGCATTCCTTATTTTGAATTCAAATTACCCGCCATGTACCACATGCCAACTGTTATATTTGACATGTATTTGACTTTGTCATATGTGATTGTCACATTCGCTTCTGCTTTAAACTTAATTTTTGTGTGAGCTTATGAAGCGGCTATGAAAAATTAGGGCTTACTATACATTTAAAAAAAATTGTTCTGCCAGAATAAAGTAAAAACAATCTGAAAAACGGCTCTATTTAAAAAAAAATCAAATATCCATGAACCGTAATTTCAACTTCAATATTTTAAAGACAATCAGCTGTGTCGTAATGCGACCTTCAAAAAAAAATCAGCCCCGGATGTGACGTCAACAAAGTGGAGGATCGTGGCCCGTCCATTTTGATAGCCCTGGTTCGAGTTATAGAGGTTTGAGTTAGAGAGGTTCGACTATATTTTCCAATATTGCCACCCCCAATGGAGATGAATACTTTGTCCACCGATGATGTTATCAAAAAAGTTGTAAAAACATTGTTTTTAGCATTTTTTAAGAGCTTTCTAATGATGTATTATCTACATCAATTTATGTTACAGGTAACGCAAATATTTCAATTCTTTTTAAACATACCTATGTGAAGTAATTAGGGTGGTGAGCAGCGGCGTAGCGTGCCCGAAAGGTCGGGGGGGGGGGGGGTCAGCTAAAGAGGGCGCCTCTGAAAACTGATGAAAAATCTTGTGACAAAAAAAAAACAAAAAGGTCAAAAGGGCGCCTCTCATCATGTGTGAGGGGGCGGCCAATAAGTCGATAAGTCACAAGGGCGCCTCTCACGAATCTTGCGACCAAAAAACAAAAAAAAAAGGTCTTCATGTGGTTAGTTTCCTTTGGCACCCACTCAATTGGCCGTTACCGGCCCGACTTAATAAAGCTGAGGGCGCTTCGGCCACCTATGGGGCGCCACTACCCTCGGGGCGGGGGGGGACGAACCCCCCGCGCCCCCCCCCCACGCTACGCCGCTGGTGGTGAGGAAAGTAACTATGATCGAGTGTCTCCCTATGCTTTTTTGTATTAGTATATTCACAAGCATCGTTAAAATTTCTAACTGGTAATTTAGGGTCTTGTCTGCATTTTCGCGTGCCTTGGTGAAATTTGGCACAGAGGTAGTGGACACCTGGAGATGCCATTTTTGAAGTGGTGCTCCGATGGAACCCAGTGCAAGGCCAAGATACAGTGGCGTACTTGAGGTGGAACAGGAAAAATTGATAAATTAAATATAAAACTCATTTCTCGTACAGTTTTTTGTCTGTTTAACCTTATAGCTATGTAGCTTATAAATTTACAAGATCTATAAAAATTAAAGTTGAAAATAAGGTTTTTCTTAAGGTGGAGGGGAGCAAAAGGAAGGGAGAAAAAATTATTTCTAGGTAATTTAGTATTTGATAAATTAAGTATAAGTGGAGTGAAATTTCTAGAATTATTAATTTTTAACTTATACCAATTTTTGGGCACCAAAGCATACATTTTTAATATAACTACATCTTTGTGTTTGAGGTTGGGTGTCAAAAGTCATAATTATTAAGTTTGATAGTCATACTTTTTATTTTCTAAGAATTTTTATTAATATGTTTTTAGTTTATGGCGAAAAAATAACAAATCACGTGGAAAAGACGGAGTAACGGCACAAATACTCAAGTACGGTGGTAAAGCAGTAGTTAATACCCTCCATATTCTCCTGAATAAAATACTAAAATAAAAAATAATCGCAAAAAACTGGAAAAAATCCAAAACCATTATTCTACACAAGAGAGAGAGAGAGAGCAGACCTAGAAAACTATCGACCTATAACACTCCTCAAAATCAAAAGAACAAGCAGGCTTCAGAAAAGGTTTCAGTACAGTTGACCACCTATTAATCATGAAAATCCTAATAGAACGAGCCAACGAATACAACATTCCACTATATCTTGTATTTATAGGCTTTGAAAAAGCTTTCGCTAGCATTGAGCACTGGGCAGTAACAGCATCTTTAATTAGTAGCCGAATAGATCACAGACACACTGACTTAATAGCCAATATATACAGCAAAGCAACAACATTATTTAAAATCCACGAAGAAACCAAGCTAATCCTCATAAGGAGAGGTGTCAGCCAGAGTGACACAATATACCATAAACTATTTAACTAGGCCCTAGAAGATGTTTTTAAAAACTTAGATTGGGAAGAAATAGGAATCAAATGAAGCGGACAATACTGGAACCACCTAAGATATGCTGATGTATCGCCTTAATTACAGATAAGAAAGAAGAATTGATAAAAATGGTGGAAGAACTGGATACAGCAGCTAAAAATATAGGCTTGCGTATGAACTACACTAAAACCAAAATCATAACAAATGCAAATGAAGATATCACGATCAGAATAAACTAAAAAAAAAATAGAACAAGTAGAGGAATGTATATATCTGGGACAAAATTATTCTTAAACTAAAAAAAGAAAACAAAATAAGCTGAAATCAAAAGACGAGTAAGATTGGCCTTTACCTTACATATTAAAATACTCTGCCAATATATGGGCCCCTAAGCTCACACTAGCTACTATAAGTTATAGTGTACGTGTGAGCTAATTATAACTAAAAAACTGAAATATATTTTATTCAACTCCAGACTAAATTACCTTTTGTTTGATACCACACAAGCCATGTTTTGACTGAAACTCAAATTTTTGAAATCTACCCCCATTCTTAAAAAAAAACAAAAACTAAAATGTATTATGTTAAACTCCGGACTCAATTACCTTTCGTTTGATATCACACACGCCATATTTTCACTTAAACTCTAATTTTTAAAATATACCCCCCACCCTTTTTTTAAAATAAATTAAAATGTATTTTGTTTAACTGCAGACTCAATTACCTTTCGTTTGATATCACACACGCCATATTTTCACATCAACTCTAATTTTTGAAATCTACCCCCACACCCTTTTATTTGGTTTGTGTTCGGTGGATTTTGTTCATTTTTTAAATGGGACCATCTCGACCTAAGACCCCAGCCTAGGTACCAAATTTCATTAACATCGGCCCAAGCGGTTTTTGAGTTATGCGCGTTGGTCGTTACAGACAGACAGACAGACAGACAGACAGACAGACAGACAGACAGACAGACAGACAGACAGACAGACAGACAGACAGACAGACAGACAGACAGACAGACAGACAGACAGACAGACAGACAGACAGACAGACAGACAGACAGACAGACAGACAGACAGACAGAACAGACAGACAGACAGACAGACAGACAGACAGACAGACAGACAGACAGACAGACAGACAGACAGACAGACAGACAGACAGACAGACAGACAGACAGACAGACAGACAGACAGACAGACAGACAGACAGACAGACAGACAGACAGACAGACAGACAGACAGACAGACAGACAGACAGACAGACAGACAGACAGACAGACAGACAGACAGACAGACAGACAGACAGACAGACAGACAGACAGACAGACAGACAGACAGACAGACAGACAGACAGACAGACAGACAGACAGACAGACAGACAGACAGACAGACAGACAGACAGACAGACAGACAGACAGACAGACAGACAGACAGACAGACAGACAGACAGACAGACAGACAGACAGACAGACAGACAGACAGACAGACAGACAGACAGACAGACAGACAGACAGACAGACAGACAGACAGACAGACAGACAGACAGACAGACAGACAGACAGACAGACAGACAGACAGACAGACAGACAGACAGACAGACAGACAGACAGACAGACAGACAGACAGACAGACAGACAGACAGACAGACAGACAGACAGACAGACAGACAGACAGACAGACAGACAGACAGACAGACAGACAGACAGACAGACAGACAGACAGACAGACAGACAGACAGACAGACAGACAGACAGACAGACAGACAGACAGACAGACAGACAGACAGACAGACAGACAGACAGACAGACAGACAGACAGACAGACAGACAGACAGACAGACAGACAGACAGACAGACAGACAGACAGACAGACAAGACAGACAGACAGACAGACAGACAGACAGACAGACAGACAGACAGACAGACAGACAGACAGACAGACAGACAGACAGACAGACAGACAGACAAGACAGACAGACAGACAGACAGACAGACAGACAGACAGACAGACAGACAGACAGACAGACAGACAGACAGACAGACAGACAGACAGACAGACAGACAGACAGACAGACAGACAGACAGACAGACAGACAGACAGACAGACAGACAGACAGACAGACAGACAGACAGACAGACAGACAGACAGACAGACAGACAGACAGACAGACAGACAGACAGACAGACAGACAGACAGACAGACAGACAGACAGACAGACAGACAGACAGACAGACAGACAGACAGAGACAGACAGACAGACAACAGACAGACAGACAGACAGACAGACAGACAGACAGACAGACAGACAGACAGACAGACAGACAGACAGACAGACAGACAGACAGACAGACAGACAGACAGACAGACAGACAGACAGACAGACAGACAGACAGACAGACAGACAGACAGACAGACAGACAGACAGACAGACAGACAGACAGACAGACAGACAGACAGACAGACAGACAGACAGACAGACAGACAGACAGACAGACAGACAGACAGACAGACAGACAGACAGACAGACAGACAGACAGACAGACAGACAGACAGACAGACAGACAGACAGACAGACAGACAGACAGACAGACAGACAGACAGACAGACAGACAGACAGACAGACAGACAGACAGACAGACAGACAGACAGACAGACAGACAGACAGACAGACAGACAGACAGACAGACAGACAGACAGACAGACAGACAGACAGACAGACAGACAGACAGACAGACAGACAGACAGACAGACAGACAGACAGACAGACAGACAGACAGACAGACAGACAGACAGACAGACAGACAGACAGACAGACAGACAGACAGACAGACAGACAGACAGACAGACAGACAGACAGACAGACAGACAGACAGACAGACAGACAGACAGACAGACAGACAGACAGACAGACAGACAGACAGACAGACAGACAGACAGACAGACAGACAGACAGACAGACAGACAGACAGACAGACAGACAGACAGACAGACAGACAGACAGACAGACAGACAGACAGACAGACAGACAGACAGACAGACAGACAGACAGACAGACAGACAGACAGACAGACAGACAGACAGACAGACAGACAGACAGACAGACAGACAGACAGACAGACAGACAGACGGCGCAACAAAAAAGTTTCAAAATCATCTGAAACGCAAAGATATATAAAAATTTTTGAAATCGGAGCAACTTTTTTTTTCTCGAAAAAATTAGGATCACCATAGCTCACACTACTATAGTATAGTATATGTGTGAGCTAAAATAAAAATATCTTCACAACCTCAATACGATAAGTGTATAACCAATAGCTGGCCATACACACAGAGGTTGATCCGTCGGTTTGGAAAAGCACAGACAAGTCTGACCGTTTTGTCCGTAACGGTTTAAAACTGCTGCAGTCCACTAACACAAAAAAAAATCTTTCGAATCGATCCTTCATATCGGTCTGTGGCAGACATAACCGCGCGTTAGTGGGCTAAAACTCAAGATTTATCTGCCGGTTTAACCAAAACTGTGGAATTTCGTCAAGTCGAAAGTTTTATGCGGCACGGTATTTTAAGCATAGTGTATGTAAATGTATATGTAATCTGTGCCGGCTATAACTGGCGCGTGGAATGTCCACTAATTGAAAGACAAATCCGCCAGTTTAAACCGCGCCGTTCCAAACCGGCGGATCAACCTCTGTGTGTATGGCCACCTATTGGATCCTTCCTGTACTTACGTATGGATTCCAGCCCCGGACACTTACAAAATCAAACTAAAGGTAACAAAACATGGTTACATGTAAAGCTAACAGATAGAAATAAAACAAAAGCAAGACTGTCAGAGGGGATGTAGCAAAATTAAAATGGAAATTTTCCAGTCATAATATCAGACAGAAAGACAATTAATGGAACAATTGTGTTGTAAACTGGAGTCATTGTGCCTATGTTCAAAGATGGATCGAAGAAGGCTAGATAGATAGATAGATAGCGCGGGGGTTGAATTCATTGGCGTAGCTAGCCTTGCTTTTCAGGGGGGGCCGTGGCCCCGGTCTATCTTGAACAAAAAGCAAACATAGGTTTTAAGGAGTCGTGCATATTGTGCAATGAATAAAAAAAAATACGCGCATTAAATGTTCTAATATTTTAACATAACAAATTTAATAATACATTTACCAACTTATTTATATGTATACACAGGAAGTATGTAATTCAGCAATTCTACAAAGAAAGTTTTCTACGTCGCGGACTGAAAGCGTCTACCACACTGTCTAAGTCGACCTCAACATCTTTTTCTATGAATAACAATGACAAACCTGAGTGTCTCTCTTGAGTCATAGTTGTTCTAAGCCAATTAAAAACTCTCCTCATGGCAGAGAAAGACCTCTCGCAAGTTGCACTTGAAATTGGAAGAATACTCGCAACTTTAAAAAGTTGGTAGAGGTTTGGATAGGTGTTTTCTGCTATATGTTGTTTGATAGAATCATGACCAACAGTTTGATTTAACCGAAAAATACAATTCTTTAAAACGGTCATTTCTGCTCTAAGAGCAGAAGTATTAATATTAAAAATTTCCCGGTATTGCTCGACGAATTTATTCCATTTAACGACGTGGGAAAACTTAATATGAAAATGGTTATGAAATTGTCACCAAAATCGGAAAATTTCCATAAGACACTAAACGCTAACCTCAAAAAAACTAAAAAGATTATTATATTTATTTTAGAAAAACAGTTTAAAAAGGTCTTTTATAACCTTACTACATCTACAACCCGATTTCGGAAACAGAGGGGCAAAGGTCGCTGTATTTATTAAATGCGAAATTTAACTTACACTTCTATAATATTTTACAAGATGTCGCCAATATGTATGAAATATTCAATATGCATAATTATGTTTAAATTTAAAAAATATTTTCGGGAAATTGCATAAGTGCAGAAAAGTTACCGATAATTTAAAGAGAAAAAGCCTAATTCCCCAAGACAAGGGCTTTTTCCTGAAATGTAAACATTATCTGAATGATTTTAAATTTTAATGCACCTATTTTATTTGAATATTTCCCGAATAATAATAGAAAAGTATGTATTTTCAGCGTCATGTTCTTTTACTAGTAGTCGGTAGGAGAGGCCTAAAATATCTTAGGGGGGGCCTGAGGGACTTCAGGGGGGGCCAGGCCCCCCTGCCCCCCCCTAGCTACGCCAATTGTTGAATTATAAAAAAAAATCTTAACTCGAGAACCACCTACAGCAGGCAGTGAATGCGAATTTCAAATTTATATTAAGAATTAAATTTCCAACGATATTTTCTCTTTGTGGTTGCGATGAACGAAAGGGGAATAAAATACTTAGGTCTTTAATTTTTTATTGAGAATACTACTTGTCTGCTGACGATTATTTATTTTTTTCAGGAAAAGCCCTCAGTTTGGGGAAATAAATGTATTCACAAACCCGTGAATTTTGACAAGTACTTGTAAATTTGCCTAAACAATAAAATAAAAACAATTTTATTACAGTTTTAGATTGAATTTTTATGTTGTTCTGTTTTTCATTCGTTCATTTTGTTCTTGGGATTTTGATCCGAACAGGTGTTTTTGAAAAAATAACATGAACATTTGCATAGTAGTTAAAAAAAACTGTCCAGATGCGTAAACGAGATTCTCAGAAGTATTTTTCTTTTTAAAAATTTTTGCTTATCTTAATTTCATTCATAAGAATTATCACATTACATTTGAACTCACAGCATAGGAAAGGTATTTTTGGAAAACAAAAATATAAATATTTGCTTACTGCTAGAACATCGTAAAGGGTAATGCGAAAAAATATTCTTCTTTTTTTAAATATTTGCCATTTTTGGCTTTATTTACTAATCTGTAGATTTAAATCTCCAAAAGATTTATGTGGTATATACACACTACATACAGGATAATTGAGAAAAGAAGTGCCGGAAATATAGAGGCTCATGTTACTTTTGTAGACCTACAAAAAGCATGTGATACCGTTCCAGTAGAAAAATTATGGACAGTGTTAGAGCAAACTAATATCAATCATACATACATAAAAGCGATAAAAGAACTATACAAAGGGTCAAAATCGAAAATTAAAATTGGAAATCGACTTTCAAAACTATATTCCTGGTAATGAAAGGCTTAAAATATGGATTTTGTATCTCTCCAACTATTTTTAAAATATATATCGCAGAAGATCTAAAAAAGTGGAAACGTAAAGTATACGGCATGTAAATACAACTTAACGACCGATTTACCATATTTTATACACACTACAGTTTGTTGACGATCAAGTAATTGTAGCTAATGATAAAGAAGACATGGAGTAATAGATATGATAAGAAAGTAAACGGAAGAATACCAAAAGTGGAAGTTAACAGTGAACGTGGACAAGACACAGTACTTATGTATTGAAAACGAATCAAGTGAATTAGAACTAGAAAATGGACAAACAATATCTCCATGCAATGAGTACATAAACTTGGGTGTCACCATTGGCGTAGCTAGGGGGGGGCAGGGGGGCCTGGCCCCCCCCTGAAGTCCCTCAGGCCCTCCCTAAGATATTTTAGGCCTCTCCTACCGACTACTAGTAAAAGAACATGACGCTGAAAATACATACTTTTCTATTATTATTCGGGAAATATTCAAATAAAATAGGTGCATTAAAATTTAAAATCATTTAGATAATATTTACATTCTAGGAAAAAGCCCTTGTCTTGCGGAATTAGGCTTTTTCTCTTTAAATTATCGGTAACTTTTCTGCACTTATGCAATTTCCCGAAAATATTTTTTAAATTTAAACATAATTATGCATATTGAATATTTCATACATATTGGCGACATCTTGTAAAATATTATAGAAGTGTAAGTTGAATTTCGCATTTAATAAAGACAGCGACCTTTGCCCCTCTGTTTCCGAAATCGGGTTGTAGATGTCGTAAGGTTATAAAAGACCTTTTTAAACTGTTTTTCTAAAATAAATATAATAATCTTTTTAGTTTTTTTGAGGTTAGCGTTTAGTGTCTTATGGAAATTTTCCGATTTTGGTGACAATTTCATAACCATTTTCATATTAAGTTTTCCCACGTCGTTAAATGGAATAAATTCGTCGAGCAATACCGGGAAATTTTTAATATTAATACTTCTGCTCTAAGAGCAGAAATGACCGTTTTAAAGAATTGTATTTTTCGGTTAAATCAAACTGTTGGTCATGATTCTATCAAACAACATATAGCAGAAAACACCTATCCAAACCTCTACCAACTTTTTAAAGTTGCGAGTATTCTTCCAATTTCAAGTGCAACTTGCGAGAGGTCTTTCTCTGCCATGAGGAGAGTTTTTAAGTGGCTTAGAACAAAGGTTTGTCATTGTTATTCATAGAAAAAGATGTTGAGGTCGACTTAGACAGTGTGGTAGACGCTTTCAGTCAGCGACGTAGAAAACTTTCTTTGTAGAATTGCTGAATTACATACTTCCTGTGTATACATATAAATAAGTTGATAAATGTATTATTAAATTTGTTATATTAAAATATTAGAACATTTAATGCGCGTATTTTTTTTTATTCATTGCACACTTTGCGCGACTCTTTAAAACCTATGTTTGCTTTTTGTTCAAGATAGACCGGGGCCACGGCCTCCCCTGAAAAGCAAGGCTAGCTACGCCAATGGGTGTCACATTTGATAGCAACAGACTGTAAAGAACTGGTAAAAAGAATAGCAAAAGCAAAAAATGTTATTGGATGTCTTAACAGTATTTTATGGAGCAGAGAGATAAAAAGGAATGTAAAATTTAACATATGAAATAATAGTGAAGAACACGTTGTTGTATGAAATAGAGACTTGTCGCGTGACAGAAAAATAAAAAACAAAAATGGAAAATGTCGAAATGGATGCAATAAGAACATCAATGAGAATATCTAGAACAGATCATATAAGAAATGAGATCATACAAGAAAGAATGGGAATGGAGGGAAGCCTAACGGTTGACATCACTAAAAGACAACTGATATGGTACGGCCATGTACAACGGATAAACGACGAAAGGTTACCAAAGCAGATCCTAGAATGGCAACCAATAGGGCGCAGAAAAAGAGGGCGTCCTGAACTAAAATGGCAACAGTCAATCCAAAGATCAATGAGTCAAAACAACCTGACAAAAGATGATGGTCAGGATCGAAGGAGGTGGAAAATAGGCGTCGGACATCGTAGAAAATCGTTCTAAACTGACATAGTAGTGGTACGTACATACTGTTTTTTTATTATTATTATTACAAGCTTTTATTTAACTTCACATGTATGTGGGTATGTATGTATGTAATCAAATCTTGCAGCTCATTTATAAAGAACTTCCAAACATCCGATTGACTTAAAATTTCGCATAGCGTCTTAGTTCCGATGACAATACAATAATATGGTTTCATCGGGTACCTACCTCCCCCCTAACATGGGGGGTGGAGAGGGGGTAAAACTTTAGTTTGTCCGATATCAACCAAAATTGGTATCTGGGGGTTTTTGAGGATGAGAATTACGAATTTTTGATCAGATTACAAAAATTCAAAATGGCGGATTCAAAATGGACGATTTAATGTCAAGTTTTTCTGATTGCTTTCAACTGACTTCCACGTACCCGATTGACTTCACATTTCGCATACCGTTATAGTTCCGATGACAATCCAATAATGTGGTATCACTGACTGCCTACCTCCCCCCTAACGGGGAGGGCGGAGAGGGGTTAAAATTTTAGTTTGTCGGATTTCCACCAAAATTGGTATCATATGGTTTTTGAGGAAGAGGATTACGATTTTTTTTTATCAGATTACAAAAATTCAATATGGCGGATTCAAAATAGTTGATTTAATAACGAGTTTTTCTGATTACTTTCAACTGACTTCCAGGTAGGTATCTGATTGATTTCAAAATTCACATACGATGCGCTAGCTGAAATGCATAGACTTAGACAAATCTAAAACCGAGTCTAAAAATTTAAAAATAAATTTAGAAAAAAAACTTTTTGAAAACAAGCTTTTATAAAATGAACTAAAAAGCATAAAATAATTTTTTGAGTGTTGTATTAATTAATTTCTAAGTATTTCATGGCCAATCTGCAAGTAAAATAAGATACAAAATTTAAACTTACCACTATGATAACGCCATTTTCCTCCCTCAACAAGATGGCAGCCTGATTTTTCTCGTCTTGATAAACTTGTCCAATGTCGTCAGTAGTCTGAAAACAAAATACAGAAAATAAACTTTAAATTCAAAAATAAGAAACCAAGAAACTCATGCGACTAAGCTAAGGTCACTCATCATCAAGCAAGCTTGCCTTTACGATAAGTGTCCTTAGATAAAGCTGGAAATGGGACCATTCGACGCGGGGACAATCGCTGCGGTCCGATTCGCCGTGGGGACAATTCACCGCCGACTTGCTTTATAGACACTACACCCGTTTACACAGGCCTTATGGGAATTTTTTGTCTCGGTGAAATTGGCTATATTTTTAGTATGTTATAGTAGGCTATGTAACTACAAAAAAATGTAAGTAAAGTTAAGTTTTTCAATGTACAGTTTTGGAGATATAAACGGTCAAAGTTCGTCAAATGGTCGTTTTTGTGTATGTTCCAAAAATAATAACTGTTACATCTTGACCGAAAAAAATTAGTTGATCATCAAAATTACTTAGTAAAGGCCTAAAGGCAAAGTCACTTATAATTTAATTATTTTCAATTCATTAAGGAGAGTTTACACATGCATGGATTTGCTGGCGCCAATAAACACTGGCGCGCCAGTAAGTTAAATTTGCAAGTGTAAACACCGACTTGCACACAAGTTATTTTTTTGCATGCATGTATCAAACAAGTCTGCAGCTGACTGAATTTGCTGGCGCCAGTGGTGACGCATGCGCGCAGAAAAGGAAAATTTTCATGTGTAAACAAGTGCTTGCACGTCGTCTCGCCAGTTTTAAGTTCATTATTTTATATTATTTTTTATTTTCATTGTGTTTGAGCTTAAAAATTTTGTTTATTTTTGTTTTTATAGCTTAATATGGCTAAAAAAACTGGTCAGCAGAACTGACCATACAGTTTCTTGAAGGGTATGAATGTTTTCCTTGTTTATGGGATGTACACAGTAGTTCGTATAAAAACAAAGATAGTCGAGATAATGCTTCCCAAAAAATTAGTAAAATAATGACTATTGAAGGCTTTGAAGTTGCAGAAGTAAAATGGGAATGCTTTGGAATTGACAAAAATTAAAAAAAGCCAACGTTCCGGAACCGGTGCAAATGAAGTATACACCCCAAAAGTACCATGGTTTAAAGTAGCAGACCGAATTTTAAAGAATGTTGTTTAAATAAGACTCTAGAAGAATATCAAAATGTTGCTTTGTCATTCGAAGATGGTTTTTATAGCTCGCAGGATCTTCTGCTGCAAGTTCTCCTAAAAGTTTTTCGGAAGCACCCAAAGTAGATCGACTAGCAATCCATGCTTTAACCCATGCAGATACGGCCTTTTCGTTGTTCCTTTTCCTGAATCTCTTTTATTTTTTTTCAATAAAAGTTTAGCGACTATTTTGCAGGCTTCCGAGAGTTCAGCCGACATATCGCGTATCGTGTACACTTTAAAAATGAAACTGGCGTGCCAGTCTTTTTAATTTTCGCACAATAGTGTAAACCTTTACTGGCGTGCAAATAGAACTGGCGCGAACACTGGCGCCACTAAATTCATGCATGTGTAAACCCACTATTAGGTAATATACGGAAGTCAAAAATCAATTTCTTTATATCAGCACTTTTACTGAATTTTAAACTCAACACATTATATTTTGACATTAGTTAATAGTTTTATGCCATATTGGAAGAAAAATGTTATTTTTGTTTTTTGATTGGCCATACTTTTATACATATTAATTTTTTAATTGCAGATTTATTTTCCTAATAAATAAAATTAACTTCCGCTGTTTTAAACCATTTTTTGTACGACAAAAATGAATTTATTAAATATGTTGTATTAAAACACAGTACAAGGAATATTTTAAATACATAAAAGAAATGCCATAGATTTTGGTTTAGTCCAGTGGCGTATATAAGGGGGGGGGGGGCTGCCCCCCCCCCCCGAAGCTAAGGTTTTTTTGGATATTTTCCACATATTTCATGAATACAATCATAAAATAGCATACATTACGTACTCATGCGGTTTTTCGCCCCGCCCCCCCCCCCCCATAAACTGTTCGGGATCCCCCCCCCCCCCCCCCGAAACATTTTTCTATATACGCCACTGGTATAGTCAAAGGGTCTATTTAATTTTTTTTCTTTCTTTTTGCTCCTAAGTTAGTTTTATCTTATTTCTCGAAAACGGCTGGATCAATTTTGATCTTACTTTACCTACTTTTACTTTCGTAACTCAGTGTCACACTAGGAAAAAAGAAATTTCCAGGTTTAGTTTTGAAATATTAATTTTTATATTTTAAACTATTTTTGGATTTACCGAACGGCATCATAAAAATACTCTGCCAATCTATGGGTACCTAAGCTCACACTAGGTATTATTTTATAGTGTAAGTGTGAGCTAGTACTAGTGGGGGGGTTGACCCGCAGGTCTGACAAGTAGGCCAGAGTAGGCCCTTTTTGCCATGCCTCAAGTCTGTCCCTTAACCCACTATCTGCACTTCCCTTTGATGGTCGGGTAACTCATTGGGCCTTCCTGTTCTCTTTACAAAGTCCAGTAAGTCTGCCCATTTGAGCATGTGCAGTTCTTCCTCGCTCAGAGTGCCTGTTGTCTCATCCTTGCGTAGGCCTCGCATTCTGCCACGAGGTGTCTTGATGTCTCTTCTTCCTGTCCACAACCGGTTATGTCCGGTTAGAGTACCTATCAGCAGTCCGAGGTCTTTTCGTGTCCGTCCCAGCATCCATCTAATTCTGGTAGGTGTGAGCTAATATAACTAAAAACTGAAATATATTTTTATTCAACTCCAGACTCAATTACCTTTCGTTTGATACCACCCAAGCCATATTTTGACTTAAACTCTAATTTTTAAAATCCACCCCCACGATTTGTTTAAAACTAAAATGTATTTTGTTTAACTCCAGACTCAATTACCTTTCGTTTGATATCACACACGCCAAATTTACACTTAAACTCTAATTTTTGAAATCTACCCCCACCCTTTTATTTGGCTTGCGTTCGGTGGGTTTTGTTCTTTTTAAATGGGACCATTACGGCCCAAGACCCAGCCTAGGTACCAAATTTCATTTAAATCGGACAAGCGGTTTTTGAGTTATGCGGGTTGGTCGTTACAGACAGACAGACAGACAGACAGACAGACAGACAAACAAACAGACAGACAGACAGACAGACGGCGCAACAAAAAAGTTTGAAAACCATCTGAAACGGAAAGATATATAAAAATTTTTAAAATCGGAGCAACTTTTTTTTTCTCGAAAAAATTAGGATTAGCATTAGGACCATAGCTCACACTACTATAGTATAGTAGTAGTGTGAGCTTAAAAGGTATTTTACCTACAATTTTTGTTAGACATACCTAAACTATAAAAACAAAAATATAAGCTAAAAATAGAAAAAAAATTGTGTGTGCTTAAGACCACACGGCAGAAGTGTAAACTTCAACAAGGCGAAATTAATAATACTGGCCTTCATCTGCATCATCATATCGCTCGCTGAATGTTCCTCCACAGTTAGTCGACTCGAGCCGACTTCACCCGAATGAGCGTTACATAGCCGAGCCTGACGGCTCAGTTCAATTCACTACCCACAAAAACTGCTAAACGCGCCTAAAGAAGTTTACACTTCAAAAATATATACACAGGGTGACTCAAAAAGAAAACTTGTTTATTGTATTATTTTTTTTGTAGTAACGCTGGTAAATTTTCCCCTAAACAATAAAGCTAATACGATTGGTCTATTCTTTTAATTATTGATTGAATAAACCTATCCTAACATTCATTCAATGAACATTTTAATAAAAAATACCGTTGATTGAATAACTTTTAGGTCAGTCAACAAAAATACATATTTTGTTTTGTAATGTCTCAATTTTTTCGCACAAAGTGATCTGAATGAGAATGATTTATTAGTTTCTCACACTTATGGTCTTGAGTTTCAACATTACCACTAAATTATGCTAGCAGAAATTCCGTCAAATCCGGTAAAAAAAATTAAACGTCGTGCAACGCGTAATAATAATAATTGATAAATAATGTCAGTAGTTCAATAACATCGCATTACGCAAGCTTAATAGAGACTTATTGCAATAAAGCCAGGCAGTAATTGTGCCGGGCATTATTCTGACAGTTTTCCATTGAAAACCGACAGTTGATCTTTCAAAGTCGATTTTATAAATCCAGGCGTTTATAATGGCGGCACTGTTAATTCCTGCTCTTATAATACACAATGGCCTTATTTTAAAAGAAGACAGCTGTTCTTATAATGTGAAACTGTCAATATAGTGCCCGGCACAATTATTATTGCCTGACTGTATTGCAATAAGTCCCCAATATTAAAGAGATTTCGCAAAAATTAGAATTTAGACAGCCATTGTGGTAGTGGTTAACAACCACTCATTCTTGTGTCCCAGATATTAGTAAAAATGGAGAAAAAGTTAAGACGTTAATCTTATTAACCAAGTACACGGAGAACTATTTACATTTTACAAAGAAACATTATCGGTTTTTAAAAAATATTATGGGGTTTGAAAAAAATGGGGGGGGGGGAGGGCAGGGCCCCCCTTGGCCCCACAACGCACCGTCGCTGAGCAAATAATTTGGAAGAACTTCGAAATAAAATTAAAGAAGCATTTCAATTAATGGAATAAAGCGATGCAATGACACTATTCTTGCAGTATTTTGACATATTTACATTGCAGGCTGATCGTTGATCTTTCAAAATTGACATACCAAAGTAGAATTTAAAACTAAGTCGTGTATTTATCGATAATATGGACTTATTGGAATAAAGCCATGCAATGGCACTATTATTGCTGTATTTTGACAGGTTTACATTGCAGGCTAAGAGTTGATCTTTCAAAATTGACATACAAAGGTCGAATCAGGGCTATCAAAATGGATGGATAAGAAGTACACACTGGTATTGCTCTTTTAGTTTTTCCCTAGTTGTTTTCGGACCTTTTTAATTAATTTTGCCTACAGAACAGAAAACAGGCTTGTGACAGATAAATAAAGGCTAAAGGATAAAAAATTGTGTCTGCAAATGGTCAAAGTTGGGCCAGGGCTATCAAAATGGACGGGCCACGATCCTCCACTTTGTTGACGTCACATCCGGGGCTGATTTTTTTTTGATGGTCACGTCACAACACAGCTGATTGTCTTTAAAATATTGAAGTTGGAATGAGGGTTCATGAATATTTGATTTTTTTTTAAATAAAGCCGGTTTTGAGATTGTTTTTACTTTATTCTGGCAGAACAATTTTTTTTAAATGTTATAGTAAGCCCTAATTTTTCATAGCCGCTTCATTAGCTCACACAAAAATTAAGTTTAAAGCAGAAGCGAATGTGACAATCACATATAACAAAGTCAAATACATGTCAAATATAACAGTTGGCATGTGGTACATGGCGGGTAATTTGAATTCAAAATAAGGAATGCTAAATCTTGAAGATTTTAACCTTTTAATCATGTTGCTTCCTTACAAACCTTTGGTGGAATATCGGGATGGTGTCTGAGAATATTTCACTGAAATTTTGCGGAAATCTGTAGTGCCATTTTGAAATTATCATAAAAAAACGTCTGACCTCCCATAAGACCCAATGTAAAATTCAGCCCCGGGAGAACAGCTGATTTTTTCAGGGTCGTGGCCTCTATTTTTGTGTTGGCCTTGGTTGGGCTTTTAAATATCACGTGACATCTGTCATTTAATGTCGTACAAAGAGTTTTGCTTTCGTTCGCTGTTGTCTTGAGAATGCATGGCACTAGTAATTTGGGCGTATTCCACCGTATGTTCCTAAATACGGGGACCAAGTAGTATACTTATATATAGTTTTTGTCTCAAAATGGACCCAAAAAAGTACCTTCCTTATTTTTAACGTCTTAGTCAATAACACCCTATATAATTTATTGTCCTTAATTTGTTCATTATTTTAGCTAATAATAATTACTCTTAGATGTACAATATTATTTATATCCATGCATTAAGCACAGCTGATTAGCTTCTTGCAATTTGTATGTATGTTTTCAGGTTTTGTTTTATTGCCTAATCAGATATCACAATTAAATATCAAATGATGTTAACATCTTAGAAACTAACAATAATTTTTATTTTACAAATATATTCGTAATTGATTTTGTATTGCTATGCAGTATACAACACATCTTTTTGACACTAGGATATCGTATTTTGCAAATTTTGGAAAAATATTTTTTGAACTCATTTACTCGCATTTAAAACCCAATGGCGGTAAGTAAAACGATTCCGGACAAAATAATGTATCGGTGTCTCACTTTTAAACCACTTGACCCTACACGCTTTTCCTTTAACATCTTGGACGAGACCATTGAGAAGGGCATTGGCGTAGCTGGGGGGGACCAGGGGGGACCTGGCCCCCCTGTAGTCTCTCAGGCCCCCCCTAAAATATTTTAGGCCTCCCCTACCGACTACTAGTAAAAGAACATGACGCTGAAAATACATACTTTTCTATTATTATTCGGGAAATATTCAAATAAAATAGGTGCATTAAAATTTAAAATCATTCAGATAATGTGTACATTTGAGGAAAAAGCCCTTGTCTTGCGGAATTAGGCTTTTTCTCTTTAAATTATCGGTAACTTTTCTGCACTTATGCAATTTCCCGAAAATATTTTTTAAATTTAAACATAATTATGCATATTGAATATTTCATACATATTGGCGACATCTTGTAAAATATTATAGAAGTGTAAGTTAAATTTCGCATTTAATAAAGACAGCGACCTTTGCCCCTCTGTTTCCGAAATCGGGTTGTAGATGTCGTAAGGTTATAAAAGACCTTTTTAAACTGTTTTCTAAAATAAATATAATAATCTTTTTAGTTTTTTTGAGGTTAGCGTTTAGTGTCTTATGGAAATTTTCCGATTTTGGTGACAATTTCATAACCATTTTCATATTAAGTTTTCCCACGTCGTTAAATGGAATAAATTCGTCGAGCAATACCGGGAAATTTTTAATATTAATACTTCTGCTCTAAGAGCAGAAATGACCGTTTTAAAGAATTGTATTTTCGGTTAAATCAAACTGTTGGTCATGATTCTATCAAACAACATATAGCAGAAAACACCTATCCAAACCTCTACCAACTTTTTAAAGTTGCGAGTATTCTTCCAATTTCAAGTGCAACTTGCGAGAGGTCTTTCTCTGCCATGAGGAGAGTTTTTAATTGGCTTAGAACAACTATGACTCAAGAGAGACACTCAGGTTTGTCATTGTTATTCATAGAAAAAGATGTTGAGGTCGACTTAGACAGTGAGGTAGACGCTTTCAGTCAGCGACGTAGAAAACTTTCTTTGTAGAATTGCTGAATTACATACTTCCTGTGTATACATATAAATAAGTTGGTAAATGTATTATTAAATTTGTTATATTAAAATATTAGAACATTTAATGCGCGTATTTTTTTTTATTCATTGCACACTTTGCACGACTCTTTAAAACCTATGTTTGCTTTTTGTTCAAGATAGACCGGCGCCACGGCCCCCCCTGAAAAGCAAGGCTAGCTACGCCAATGGAGAAGGGGCTTCACCAAGGCTCCATATGGCTTGCTAATTATGATTCCAAATTTCGATTTTAATTTATAATCTAAATTTGGTAAACCCTTGAGTACTGATATTTGTAATTTAATTTAAAATGATTGGCTTGGTAAATATGTAATATCCAAAAATTAATTTTAATGCTTTGATTTTAAATCTAAAATTGGAAAACGCAAGAAAACTAGTAATCTTAACTTTTAAACAATGTATTTACCAAAGGCCCACCCAAGGATGGGGCCTCGGGGCCCGGGCCCCCCAGCCCAGACTTTTTTAGAAATTGCCACATATTACATGAATAAGAGCAAAAAATAGCATGAAATTCAATGTTATATGTAAAGCTAACAGGTAGAAAAAGGAATAAATGGATAAGAAATAAAACAAAAGTAAGAGATGTCAGAGGAGAGGTAGCATAATTAAAGTGAAAATTTGCCGGTCATAATATCAAACAAAAAGACGATCGATGGAACAAATGTGTTGTAAACTGGAGACCTTGGGAAATAAAAAAAGTAAAGGTAGACCCCAAATGAGAGGTCCGGACGATTTGAAGAAATATGCGGGAAATAGATGGATGAACACGGCGACAGACAGACAAGAGTGGAATATATTGGGTAGGCCTATGTCCAAAGATGAATCGAAGAAACATTGGCGTAGCTAGCCTTGCTTTTCAGGGGGGGCCGTGGCCCCGGTCTATCTTGAACAAAAAGCAAACATAGGTTTTAAAGAGTCGTGCAAAGTGTGCAATGAATAAAAAAAATACGCGCATTAAATGTTCTAATATTTTAATATAACAAATTTAATAATACATTTACCAACTTATTTATATGTATACACAGGAAGTATGTGATTGAGCAATTCTACAAAGAAAGTTTTCTACGTCGCTGACTGAAAGCGTCTACCACACTGTCTAAGTCGACCTCAACATCTTTTTCTATGAATAACAATGACAAACCTGAGTGTCTCTCTTGAGTCATAGTTGTTCTAAGCCAATTAAAAACTCTCCTCATGGCAGAGAAAGACCTCTCGCAAGTTGCACTTGAAATTGGAAGAATACTCGCAACTTTAAAAAGTTGGTAGAGGTTTGGATAGGTGTTTTCTGCTATATGTTGTTTGATAGAATCATGACCAACAGTTTAATTTAACCGAAAAATACAATTCTTTAAAACGGTCATTTCTGCTCTTAGAGTAGAAGTATTAATATTAAAAATTTCCCGGTATTGCTCGACGAATTTATTCCATTTAATGACGTGGGAAAACTTAATATGAAAATGGTTATGAAATTGTCACCAAAATCGGAAAATTTTCATAGGACACTAAACGCTAACCTCAAAAAAACTAAAAAGATAATTATATTTATTTTAGAAACACAGTTTAA
Source organism: Aspidapion aeneum (assembly GCA_963576565.1). Taxonomy (NCBI): domain Eukaryota; kingdom Metazoa; phylum Arthropoda; class Insecta; order Coleoptera; family Brentidae; genus Aspidapion; species Aspidapion aeneum. The sequence goes on along the minus strand of OY755038.1, from coordinate 224,760,937 downwards.
AAAGGTCTTTTATAACCTTACGACATCTACAACCCGACTTCGGAAACAGAGGGGCAAAGGTCGCTGTCTTTATTAAATGCGAAATTTAACTTACACTTCTATAATATTTTACAAGATGTCGCCAATATGTATGAAATAGTGTGTCTTGTTTTGGATATTTGTTATCTGTTAGTATTCCAAATAAATAAATAAATAAATAAATATTCAATATGCATAATTATGTTTAAATTTAAAAAATATTTTCGGGAAATTGCATAAGTGCAGAAAAGTTACCGATAATTTAAAGAGAAAAAGCCTAATTCCGCAAGACAAGGGTTTTTTCCTAAAATGTAAACATTATCTGAATGATTTAAAAATTGAATGCACCTATTTTATTTGAATATTTCCCGAATAATAATAGAAAAGTATGTATTTTCAGCGTCATGTTCTATTACTAGTAGTCGGTAGGGGAGGCCTAAAATATCTTAGGGGGGGCCTGAGGGACATCAGGGGGGGCCAGGCCCCCCTGCCCCCCCTAGCTACGCCAATGCGAAGAAAGCTAAATAAATAAATAAATAGACTTATTTAAAAACGTTGTTAAACGAAAATTTTGATATTCCTGTGGTACCGACAAGAGGCAAGATTTATTAAAATCTTTACTAGAGCATGACTACAAATACTAGTGTTTATATTAGATAAAACTACTGAAATACGTTTAATTTATCTTAAATGTATTTGCGACCATTTTTGGAATCCGAAATTTATGTAATCGACGTGTAGAATACATAAATCTTCACGAATCATTAATTTCGGTTTATTTGGTTTCGGAAAATTGATTAGATAAGTGCATATATGCAGTATAGGCAAAAATGAAAGCAACTTCAAAAATTGTATCATAACAAAAAAATTTCATGTAAAAAAAGCCAAGTACGCAAAAAATGGTATTCCGTAAAAAGAATTTAGATAAAAGTAAAGCCAAGTTCTCCATTATCTAGATGTAGCACAAGCATTTGACAAAGTGTGGCATGAAGGCCTTAATTTTAAACTAAAACGGTTTCTGCCAAAACAATATTCGGATATTTTGGAATCATACATATCTGATAGACATTTTAGAGTAAAACAGGAAGACTCATACTCAAATTTAAGAGAAATTCAAGCAGGCGTGCCCCAGGGTAGCGTACTAGGCCCTTATCTATACTTATTATTCACTTGTGATATCTCAAAGCCAGAAAATTGTCACTTAGCAACATTTGCCGATGATACTGGTTTATTGACGGTAGAAAAATCTATTGAAAAATGCATAGAAAAACTTCAGGATGCAGTCACCCAAGTTCACAGTTGGACCACAAAGTGGCGAATAAAATTAAATGAAACCAAATCAATTCATGTTGATTTTACAAACAAAAATATAAATCACATACAAATAACAATTAACAACAACCATATTCGAATCAGGCAAAATATCTAGGTATGACACTTGATGCCAAATTGCGCTGGAAAGCACATGTTAAGAAAAAAAAAGAAGAACTTGAGATAAGGTATAGACAAGAACATTCAACTAAAGGTTTCTTGAATTTCTTTGGGTATAGAAAAATGAACTGGCTAATTGGAAGGAAGTCCAATTTAACAATTCATAATAAGTTACTGCTTTATAGACAAATACTGAAACCAGTATGGACATATGGTATTCAACTATGGGGTTGTGCTAAAGAGAGTAACATTTTTGTTGTACAGAGATTTCAAAATAAAGTATTAAGAAACATTGTGAATGCACCTTGGTACGTTCGAAATAGTGACCTTCATCGAGATCTAAAAATCGAAACTGTAGCAGAGACTATAAAAAAGTACGCAAAAAGCCATGAAGATAGACTCCATCGGCATGTGAATGTGGAAGCAATTCAGCTTCTAGACAATACTATGCTAGTTCGAAGACTAAAAAGAGTGAAGCCGTTTGAGCTAGTAAACTAAGTGAATTACACATAAAACAAAATAATGCTATAAACACAACACAATTGTGAGTTACAGACTAAACAAAGCGGGGAGAACTGTTGAGTGAACCCTAAGTTTAAATCTGACTTTTCTAGTAAATTAAGTTAAAACAAAATTGCTAATTAGTCTTACTGACTAGATTGTAATAAAAAAAACACAGTGTGTTTGACAAATAAAAAATAAAAAAAAGTTCTCCAATACACATTTTAAAATTAAAGGTTCTTACTAGTTTGGAAATATTTTTTTATACTTTGCTATTACAGCCAAACTTCTTTATGTCATAGAAATTATAACATCTATATATTTTCGATCTTTATGTTCAATTTAGCACTGCGCCTAAAGCCCGGTCTAGACATAACAGTTTACCTTACGTCTTGCCTGTCAGTCAAAAGGGTGAAGTATGACGGTTGAAAGACTAGCGTACACACTTGATAGTTTTAACGTACGTTTTTACATCAGTTTTTGATACACCATGGAGGAAGCACTGCTTTTGTCAATAATGTTTTTTGTTGTAAATGTCTATGACTTAACCGTTTCAGTAGCTAAACCATGGGCGCACCCAGGGGGGGCCCCGGGGCCCGGGCCCCCCCCAAGCCTTAGATTTTTTAATATATTTTCTACATATTTGATGATAAAACATGAAAAATACCTTAAAATTTGACATCAGGAGGCTTCAGGCCCCCCCAAGCCCAAGCAGTGGCGTAGTTGCGAAAAGACATGATGACCTTTTTTTTTTTTGGTCGCAAGTTTTTTGAGGGCGCGCTGTGTAGCTGTCGGGCCCCCCCATACATGATGACCCTTTTTTTTTTGTTTTTATCGCAAGGTTTTTGAGGGCGCGCTTTGTAGCTGTCGGCCCCCCCCCCACACATGACCTTTCTTTTTTTTTTGTTTTTTGGTCGCAAGTTTTTTGAGGGCGCGCTTCGTAGCTGTCGGCCCCCCCCCCCCAAGACACATTCCTGGGTGCGCCACTGGCTAAACATAGTTTTTTAACCAGTTTTTCAAGATGTTGTGCTGATGTTTGGTAATATCCCCTGAAGATGTAAGTTTCTGCTTACGAAACATGTCGGGACTATTTATTCAAAAACAAATTAAAAATTAGTGGAGGAAGACAATAACCTGTTTGATTTAGAAAGTCGGATGTTTCGTATACCAACTTCTAAGTTGCACTCGGAAGGAATTAAAATTGTATGCACTACCACAAGAAATGCCGCTAAAACTGACGTTTTACCGGAAACAAAGCCTCTACCGATCAGTTCAACAGGTCCGACTTCAGTCCTGTTCAGTTCAGGCAAAACGTATGTTTTATTGTCTACACGAAAAGTTTTGCCTGATCCGTTTTACCTGATCAAGTAAAATGTCAGGCAAAACGTTATGTGTAGACCCCGCTTCAGAGTCATTTGCAATCTTAATAGCCAAGTTTAGAAAAACATTTCCAAACTAGTAAGAACCTTTCATTTTGAAATTTGTATTGGAGAACTTGGCTTTGCTTTTATCTCATTTCTTTTTACGGAATACCATTTTCGCGTACTTGGCTTGCTGCGCTAAAACACAATCGCGTACGTTCTACGTAGGTCAAAATTCCTATTTTAAAGCCGATCACACACAAAAAAACATAACGCGTAAGAAGTTCAACCTTATGGACTTTTCTTACGTAAATCCAATATGGCCGCTGCTATTCGATCGCTGATTGGTTGAAAGCCCGCTATGCGCCATGCTACGGATTACGTAAATTGTGTGTGTGAAGGCCTTAACCGTTCTACGAAAGCCGTTAACGACATGTGACGTTCAAATGTCAACAGCGTCGAATTGCGTTAGTCGTCGGCATTGGCGTAGCTAGCCTTGCTTTTCAGGGGGGGCCGTGGCCCCGGTCTATCTTGAACAAAAAGCAAACATAGGTTTTAAAGAGTCGTGCAAAGTGTGCAATGAATAAAAAAAAATACGCGCATTAAATGTTCTAATATTTTAATATAACAAATTTAATAATACATTTACCAACTTATTTATATGTATACACAGGAAGTATGTGATTCAGCAATTCTACACAGAAAGTTTTCTACGTCGCTGACTGAAAGCGTCTACCACACTGTCTAAGTCGACCTCAATATCTTTTTCTATGAATAACAATGACAAACCTGAGTGTCTCTCTTGAGTCATAGTTGTTCTAAGCCAATTAAAAACTCTCCTCATGGCAGAGAAAGACCTCTCGCAAGTTGCACTTGAAATTGGAAGAATACTCGCAACTTTAAAAAGTTGGTAGAGGTTTGGATAGGTGTTTTCTGCTATATGTTGTTTGATAGAATCATGACCAATAGTTTGATTTAACCGAAAAATACAATTCTTTAAAACGGTCATTTCTGCTCTTAGAGTAGAAGTATTAATATTAAAAATTTCCCGGTATTGCTCGACGAATTTATTCCATTTAACGACGTGGGAAAACTTAATATGAAAATGGTTATGAAATTGTCACCGAAATCGGAAAATTTTCATAAGACACTAAACGCTAACCTCAAAAAAACTGAAAAGATAATTATATTTATTTTAGAAAAACAGTTTAAAAAGGTCTTTTATAACCTTACGACATCTACAACCCGATTTCGGAAACAGAGGGGCAAAGGTCGCTGTCTTTATTAAATGCGAAATTTAACTTACACTTATTTTACAAGATGTCGCCAATATGTATGAAATATTCAATATGCATAATTATGTTTAAATTTAAAAAATATTTTCGGGAAATTGCATAAGTGCAGAAAAGTTACCGATAATTTAAAGAGAAAAAGCCTAATTCCTCAAGACAAGGGCTTTTTCCTGAAATGTAAACATTATCTGAATGATTTTAAACTTTAGTGCACCTATTTTATTTGAATATTTCCCGAATAATAATAGAAAAGTATGTATTTTCAGCGTCATGTTCTTTTACTAGTAGTCGGTAGGGGAGGCCTAAAATATCTTAGGGGGGGGGCCTGAGGGACTTCGGGGGGGCCAGGCCCCCCCTGCCCCCCCTAGCTACGCCAATGGTCGTCGGTCGTTTTTGGCACGATCAAAAACTATCTAATAGGTGGGAGTTTCCAAGATTTATTCCTTTAGTAGCTTAATTAGTTGGCGTGCATATCCAGAGGTTCCGGGATCAAGTCCTAGCTGAGCACAAAAAACTTTTTGAAGTGTAAACTTCTATAGGCGGGTTTAGCAGTTTTTGTGGGTACTGAATTGGACTGAGCCGTCAGGCTCGGCTACAGCGGCGTAGCGTGGGGGGGGGGGGGTTTGTCACCCCCCCCGCCCCGAGGGTAGTGGCGCCCCATAGGTGGCCGAAGCCCAACTAACATTTATAGTAGCGGCTACATGTTCTAAAGGCTTTGCTACTTTCTTATAGTAGAAATGTGGTGATCCCAACCAAAATTTGTTACTTTTTAGTTCTAACAACTATTTAGTATCAGGAAATAGTAGATGTTTCGTAAAAACGACCCTCTAAACTACTTCATAGGATTGTTTCTTGATAGTCGATTCTGATAGTCTTATCTACCACAATAGGACGTTGCTAAAGTTTTACTTTCTTTTTAGTCGTTATTTCGTAGTCGCCCTGACTTTTATATCCTACTTAATTACCACTAGAAAGTTAAGCTTCATTGGAGTCCCAAACAAGTGTATCCGACAACTACATTATAACTTTAATTTTTACCACAAAAGTTTGTGTCATCATAGTAACATCTGATGTAACAATGTAGACAAAATAACTTTTTGGATCAACTTTAAAGCCGCAACTACTTTCAAGTAACCTTTTCGACTATCAGGGAATATAGTTTGGGACGCCATGTTTTTATGTAAGAAAGAAAATTTAATATTTTTGTTGTCGTTTTATGAGCTCATATTAAAGAGCCATACTATTTTATAAACAAATTAGTTGAAGCTTACCAAAAATGCTCTTCTTAAGCACCATTTGTTGGAGTTAACTGTCGATTATGAAAACATAACCTCCAAAATCACAACACAAAAATTCCATCAGCTACCAGAAAACGGCTCAATTTTACGGGCGCACCGGTTTTTTGCAATATATATAATGCATGTTATACAAAAAACTTTGCGTCGCACTCGAATTTTGATCCTCTGCTCGTAAATTCTCACACTTTTGGATAACATAGTTCATATTATAACCATAACCAAACAAAAAAACTAAGCGAGTCTGTTTACTGTTGTGTCCACCATATTGTGTTACAATTCTACCAAAAAGAAACGATTATATTATTTGCAACTACATCGCAACTTTGATGCCATTACGGAAAAAAACAGCCTCTTCGACGTAGTAGATACCTGGCTACGACGTAGTAGTGTAGTTGTTACTACAGTGACTTTAAACACTTGGCCTAGTAGTTACAACCAGAAATTGGTTCCCCACTTAGGGAATTATAACGTCGCTGTATGGTATACTGAGACGTAGCGGGAGTACGTTGCGGTTACTTTTAAGAAATTCTTTCTAGTTGGCGTTTCGTCGTTACAACTTTAAATGTTTGTTGGGAGCGCCCTCAGCTTTATTAAGTCGGGCCGGTAATGGCCAATTGAGTGGGTGCCAAAGGAAACTAACGACATGAAGACCTTTTTTTTTTGGTCGCAAGATTCGTGAGAGGCGCCTTTTTGACCTTTTTGTTTTTTTTTGCCACAAGATTTTTCATCAGTTTTCAGAGGCGCCCTTTTTAGCTGTCGCCCCCCCCCCCCCCCCGCCCTTTCGGGCACGCTACGCCGCTGCTCGGCTATGTAACGCTCATTCGGGTGAAGTCGACTCGAGTCGACTAACTGTGGAGAAACATTCAGCGAGCGATATGATGATGCAGATGAAGGCCAGTATTATTAATTTCGCTTTGTCAAAGTTTACACTTCTGCCGTCTAATCTTAAGCACACACAATTTTTTTAAATATTTTTTCATTTTTAAATTTCACCCCCTGTCTAGTTTTGGATTGTTTATAGTTTTGAGTAAAACCTTGAATTTTCACACTTGGGTATTTAAAAACGTCTCAAGGACGGATCCAGAGGTGCTTCTCGGGGGGGGGGGGCACTTTAGGTGACATTCTCTGTTGGTAAAAAACGGTATATATTTTTTTAAGCAGCATTTTATTGAACTAGTCAGTGGTTGTAATTTCGATGATAATAACAATAGACACTTTCATGCGCCGCAGGCAAAAATTTTGAATTTTTATTAGCAAAAACATTACTTTTTACTAATTTTTTGTATATTCAAAAAATTTTCGGGGGGGGGGGCAAGTGCCCCTAGTGCCCCCCCTGGATCCGCCACTGAAACGTCTAGCTTTGTTTTGATTACGCATAAAATCCCAAGAATTGTACAATATAAAAAAGTTGTTATTTTATTTTTTTGTTTCTTTAAAAACGGATTAAATGTATTAAAAAATTGACAATTGATGGTTTTTATAAAATGAAAAAATAAGTGGTAATGAAAAAACTAATTTTAATACATTGAACTTTTGCCTGATATGACGTAATAATTTATTAGCAACGCAACGTAGTTCAGGTATACAGAGTGTTCCAAGTCAAGTGTCCACCATTGCTAACTTTTTTATTAATAAAGATAAAAAATGGTGGGTGTGCTTTCGGGCTGTTCGGCCGTCGTCGTTGGAAATTCGTTCTCGACGTTTCGTCATCTCGAGTGGATGGCATTTTCAGGAGATGTTGACTGTTTGTCGGCTTCTCGAAGACTGGTGGTTAGTCTGTCACGGGCGCAGGTTATATACGCTATGGTGGGCGGGGCGTATATCAGAGCTGGTCGGTGATTGGTCACTTTCCCGAGATTCAGTTTTGTTGTTGTAAGCGAGCCGTTTAGTATTTTTAAGAACCGGTACCCATGTTCTGTTAATTTTAAGAGTTTCTTCAAATCTGTTGAAGTTCTGCTGGTGTTTATGAATTTCGATTGCTTCTCTATAGAGTCTTGGATAGTATGAAGAGGAGGCGCAGAGAACTTGTGTGTCTTCGAATTTTATTCGGTGGTCTTCATTGTTTAGTGTGTGGTCTGCAACTGCGGATTTTTCCGTATGTCCGAGTCGACAGCTTTGTGTTCTTTGATTCTTGTGTTTACGGACCGTTTGGTTGTTACGATGTAGACACTTCCACAGGTACAGGGAATGCGGTATACCCCCGAAGAACTTAGTGGGTTCCTTATATCCTTCGCAGATCTAAGGTGGTTCTCGATCTTCTTAGATGGCTTGAAGATCGTTTTTATGTTGTGTTTTCACAGAATACGTCCGATCCTATCCGTCACTCTAGGGATGTAGGGCCGAAAGGCTCTTGAAGTAACTTCGCAGCTGCTCAGTCCACCGCTACTGTGACGACGGCCGAACAGCCCGAAAGCACACCCACCATTGGACGATGGCCGCGAAAGCATTTCACAATTTGTAAAGATAAAAAAGTTTAAATTCGCAAACTAGTAGAATTTTTGATTCTTTTTAAGATACTTAAATTTAAAAATAAATTTAGAAAAAAAAACTTTTTGAAAACAAGCTGTTATAAAATGGACTAAAAAGCATAAAATAATTTTTTGAGTGTTCTGATATCATAATAATAAAAGCGATGGGCGTATTAAAGGAAATTTACCCGTTTTTGTTTTAGCCTTGTTAACTCGAAGTTTAGTGAAAATCCAAATCCAATCCATCTCCGTAGCGGAAAGCATTTTTTCTGTTCTATCCTTGATTGGTCATACTTCTGAGCCGTATTGTTATATATAAGCTTTTTGTTATGTTTTGATATACTATGGTCCCAAATTATTCAATTTAATAAAGTTATTGCTTTTCTTTGTTGTACGTTTCGATCTTTTATAGCTTTGTCTAGTGTTCCTTCAGCTGTAATTTTTAGATATACTCATCACAGGACTGAATTCGCTGCCCGGTATTTAAGATTAGATCCTGTTTCATTCCACCGATACATATATACTCTGTCTTATTGAGATTAACCTCTAGTCTCCACTTATTATACTCTTCTATTAGTTTTCCTGTCATATATTCGAGGTCGTCATAATCCTGAGCCACTACTATCTGATCATCGGCGAAACATAAAGTATACAAGGTGGTTTCGTCCAACGGAATTCTCATGTTTTGGCATTTTCTCTTCCATACTTTAAGGACTTGTTCCAAGTATATCTTGAAGAGCGTAGGCGAGATACAGCAACCTTGTTTAAGACCTTTATTTACTTGACAGCCTTTGGTTAGTTTTGCTTTTATTTTAACTTTTGCCTTACTATTGCGGTATAACTCTTTGATGGCCTTAATTAGTTGTAAAATTACATTTTTAAAGTTGTAAAATATTGTGTTTGTTTTGATTGTTTCACCCTGTATTATTATTAATAATATCATTACTATTTAGTAAACAACAACTTTTTGCAAACTATAGGATATGTTTTGTCGCATATTTAGTCGATTTGACTTATTATTTACGAGTTGCTAATGTTTTTGCTGAAATTTTACAACAGATTTTTTTTTGTCTTCTTGCTTGTTGATAGTAAAATTGATTGGTATTTTACGCTAAATTTAAGTTAAAAACGTAGAGTCGTCAACTTATTATTTTTATTAATTATATACATTAGTTTTGTCGACTTATGTAGTTTTATTTGTCAAGCAATATCTAAAAATAAATAATATACTGCCCTGGCAATGTTTTTTTATTCGGCCCTCGCTTCTGCCCATAATTCATCATCTAGGCCTCTTATTCTTATTTCACTGTCTATTCCTTCTCTCCAGCTTCTCCTTGGCCGTCCTCGTTTTTTCGGCCAGTTGGTTTCCATTGTAGTATTTGTTTAGGTAGTCTTTCATCATTCATTCTTTGTACATGTCCGTACCACACTAGTTGTTTTGTTCTTATATCATCCACTAAAGTACGTTCACCCACTGTCATAATTTCTTTTATTCTTTGATTTGTAACTCTTTCTCTTTTTGATTTCCCTGCTGCTCTTCTCCAATAGTCCATCTCCGTAGCGGAAAGCTTTTTTTCTGTTCTATCCTTGATTGGCCATACTTCTGAGCCGTATGTAATAATACTTTTTACAATGGTGTTATATATAAGCTTTTTGTTATGTTTTGATATAATTTGGTCTCAAATTATTCCATTTAATAAAGTTATTGCTTTTTTTCCTTGTACGTTTCGATCTTTTATAGCTTTCTCTAGTGTTCCGTCAGCTGTAATTTTTAGACCTAAGTATTTATACTCATCACATGACTGAATTCGCTGCCCGCTATTTAAGATTAGATCCTGTTTCATTCCACCGATACACATATACTCTGTCTTATTGAGATTAACCTCTAGTCCTCACTTATTGTATTGTACTCTTCTATTAGTTTTCGTGTCATATATTCAAGGTCGTCATAATCCTGAGCCACTACTATCTGATCATCGGCGAAACATAAAGTATACAAGGTGGTTTCGTCCAACGGAATTCCCATGTTTTGGCATTTTCTCTTCCATACTTTAAGGACTTGTTCCAAGTATATCTTGAAGAGCGTAGACGAGATACAGCAACCTTGTTTAAGACCTTTATTTACTTGAAAGCCTTTGGTTAGTTTTGCTTTTATTTTAGCTTTTTACTATTACGGTATAACTCTTTGATGGCCTTAATTAGTTGTACGCTTATGTTTGTGTTTTCCAACGCTTTCCAAAGTAGATTTAGTGGTATACTATCATATGCCTTCTGCAATCGACGTTAAACACATTTAATTACCTATAAATTTGTTTTTATCAATTTTATGCTAAACTGAATAAAGTAAATAGAAATCTTGCGAAAATCCATCAAAATAAATAGAATTTCAGCATTCAGATATTTTAGGTAATTTTGTGTGTCTATTAAATATTAGATAATTTTTTTTTGTCTCGTGCAAAAATGTGTTGCATATTTTAACCATGTGATTACTAAATAGTTTTAGGTTTTATTTTGATGTTCTTTATTTAAATTTTAATTTAATGGGTATAAAAAATATGTGGGTAAAAAACAGAAAAGGTGAAAAGACTAGACTGCATTGGCGTAGCTAGCCTTGCTTTTCAGGGGGGGCCGTGGCCCCGGTCTATCTTGAACATAAAGCAAACATAGGTTTTAAAGAGTCGTGCAAAGTGTGCAATGAATAAAGAAAAATACGCGCATTAAATGTTCTAATATTTTAATATAACAAATTTAATAATACATTTACCAACTTATTTATATGTATACACAGGAAGTATGTGATTCAGCAATTCTACAAAGAAAGTTTTCTACGTCGCTGACTGAAAGCATCTGAACCACACTGTCTAAGTCGACTTCAACATCTTTTTCTATGAATAACAATGACAAACCTGAGTGTCTCTCTTGAGTCATAGTTGTTCTAAGCCAATTAAAAACTCTCCTCATGGCAGAGAAAGACCTCTCGCAAGTTGCACTTGAAATTGAAAGAATACTCGCAACTTTAAAAAGTTGGTAGAGGTTTGGATAGGTGTTTTCTGCTATATGTTGTTTGATAGAATCATGACCAACACTGCTCTTAGAGTAGAAGTATTAATATTAAAAATTTCCCGGTATTGCTCGACGAATTTATTCCATTTAACGACGTGGGAAAACTTAAATGAAAAAAAATTATGAAATTGTCACCAAAATCGGAAAATTTTCATAAGACACTAAACGCTAAACTCAAAAAAACTAAAAAGATAATTATATTTATTTTAGAAAAACAGTTTAAAAAGGTCTTTTATAACCTTACGACATCTACAACCCGATTTCGGAAACAGAGGGGCAAAGGTCGCTGTCTTTATTAAATGCGAAATTTAACTTACACTTCTATAATATTTTACAAGATGTCGCCAATATGTATGAAATATTCAATATGCATAATTATGTTTAAATTTAAAAAATATTTTCGGGAAATTGCATAAGTGCAGAAAAGTTACCGATAATTTAAAGAGAAAAAGCCTAATTCTGCAAGACAAGGGCTTTTTCCTGAAATGTAAACATTATCTGAATGATTTTAAATTTTAATGTACCTATTTTATTTGAATATTTCCCGAAGAATAATAGAAAAGTATGTATTTTCAGCGTCATGTTCTTTTACTAGTAGTCGGTAAGGGAGGCCTAAAATATCTTAGGGGGGGCCTGAGGGACTTCAGGGGGGGCCAGGCCCCCCCTGGCCCCCCCCCCTAGCTACGCCAATGCTAGACTGGATATATGACACTTCCTACTAAACGTTATAAATTAATATGTTAAAATTTGTTTAAAAATTGAATTATAATAAAATAAATACCTGATACCGGATACTTTCCTAGCTAGCCTATTAGCACACGTTAAGTGAAGCCATCTCAGAAATTAAAGTTGCTTACGAAGTTTTTGGTTATAACACAAACTATTAAGCAAAACGTCAAATTATTGTCATTAACAATAATGACCAAAATCCAGGGCTCTTAACAGATAACCACCAAAACAATATGAAAAATATGAAATCTTTTAATAAAAATACGAAAAATATGAAATTACGAAAAAAAATTATGAAGGAAATATGAATAAAAAAAATTTTTTGTCCCTTTCCATATGGCGGATTAATTTTTTTGTTGGAAAATATAATTACTAACCAAAAATGTTTTTTTTTCTAGTTATAAAGAAATGTATTAACAGTTTGAAAAAGTTGAATTAGGCCTGAATGGGGTATCGCCAAACAAAAATAAGGCACATATTTTAAAAGTACATTTTCCATGGATTTCACGTCACCTCTTTTTTCATCCAAACTTATTTTAAGAAAAAAATGATGATGCCAAATTTTTGACCGGTATAGTTTTTAAAATAAGTCATTGTTATAAATTTAGGATTATGCAAAAACAATAACACCATTAACATTTAGTTCTTTTGAACATTTTAAAAAGTATTTTTTTGTTTATAAATAAAGGACGCCAAAAACCAAATTTTTTGTAAAAATCTTGACATTGGCATTTTTTTCCGCAAAAAAAGTTGCTATAAAAATGTTTTTACAAAACTACGGTATTTAAAAAAATCTTCAGTATAATAAAAACTATAAGGTACGAAAAAATCTAATAACCGAACCGAACCATTTTTAAGCAGATCGCCATCTTTATTAATAAGGGAGTATAAAAATAGGACATGCTGTACATTGAGGAAGGAAACAGGCTTAAGTAGACGTCAAATGAAAAAGATAATTTTTAATTTATGTTTGCTTCAACAGTAGTCAGTACTGAAACCAACATTAGCCCCCTCAGTTGATCTTCATTGCAGAAAATATGAAAAATATGAAGTTTAATGAAACCTGAAAAAAAAATGAATATTTTCATAAAATATGAAGGTGCTGAGAGCTCCGAAAAAATCAGCTCGTTAGAGTGTCGAACACTATTTTCAAAATACACTAAATCAACGAACTAAGAAATGTAAATTATATGAACAAATCAGTAGTAGTAGTAGAAGTGGGGGGGGGGTTGACCCGCAGGTCTGACAAGTAGGCCAGAGTAGGCCCTTTTTGCCATGCCCCAAGTCTGTCCCTTAACCCACTCTCTGCACTTCCCTTTGATGGTCGGGCAACTCATTGGACCTTCCTGTTCTCTTTACAAAGTCCAGTAAGTCTGCCCATTTGAACATGTGCAGTTCTTCCTCGCTCAGAGTTGGCGCTCCGAGTGCCTGTTGTCTCATCCTTGCGTAGGCCTCGCATTCTGCCACGAGGTGTCTTGATGTCTCTTCTTCCTGTCCACAGGCTGGGCAGGTAGGGTCATTCTCGACTCCTATACGTGTCATGTGCCTCGTCAACCGATTATGTCCGGTTAGAGTACCTATCAGCAGTCCGAGGTCTTTTCGTGTGGTCGCTTTTGGACGGTCTACGAATTCTCTGGTCTGTCTGCAACCCGTTCCTGTTTCCCAGGAGTTTAATAGCGCGTCCTGGGCCCATTTGTTGAGTCCGCTTTGCACTTGTCTTTTTGTCACGCCCAAAAGTGGCTCCGGTCCTATATAGGCGGTACCTGCCCCGAGTCGTGCGAGTTCGTCCGCCTTCTCGTTGCCTGGTACCCCGTATGTCCCGGAACCCAAACCAGCGTCACCCGTTTGCCATCGCTGAGGGTCTCCAGCGCCTCTGCGCATTCTTCCACCAAGCCGTCAGCAATCTTGGGTGCGTTTAGCGCCTTCAGGGTGGCTTGACTGTCAGAGCATATATATATAAGCTCCTCTTCGCTGTTCCGAACCTTCGTCTCTTCTAGGGTTGCCGCCATTATTATGGCGTAAACTTCTGCTTGAAAAACAGTAGCCTGCTCACCGAGCGAGTAGCTCTTCTGAACTTCTAGTTTTTCCACGTATACTCCCGATATGAACAAATCAAGTTACACTTTTTCGTTTGAAGGCAGATTTGATTGAACACTTTACAGATGTGAGAAGCATTTTATTTTTCTATGCTCGAAAAATCAGGACATTTTCTGTCCTGATAAGGGTGTTGTCAGGACGCAGGACCTTTTGCTGAAAATCAGGAGAGTGCTGAAAAATCAGGACGGGTTGGCAACCCTATTCTTGTTCCTAAAGTGCATAAAATATGTTTAATTCACTCAGACATTATTCAGACAATGATTTTTTTATAAAACAGTCTTTTTTGTCGTGACTTGACGTCGCATTTAGATATAACCGTCACTTTCTTTTGATCGTGACCATAATAATATTTTTGTTTGTTCATCAACATTGTTTATAATGCCATTAGTTGCTAATAACAATGTTTAAATGTTTTAAATAACGCCTTGCGTAATAATTAATTCTTTATAATGTTCAGTATACCTCAATTTGATGTTTTTGGAGGGGGGGTTGCAGATATTTTTAGAGAACTGTTTTTTGAGGGCCTTTTATAACGGTTTTTATTTACGACAATTTTATTTTGTTATAAATTGTTTTTTTATAGTTTTTTTAAATAAAGAATTCATGTGCCGTTAAAAAGTTAGCATATTTTCAGTTTTTTAACTGTCAAAAATCTATCATTAGCATTCATTGGCGTAGCTAGGGGGGGGGCAGGGGGGGCCTGGCCCCCCCTGAAGTCCCTCAGGCCCCCCCTAAGATATTTTAGGCCTCTCCTACCGACTACTAGTAAAAGAACATGACGCTGGAAATAAATACTTTTTTATTATTATTCGGGAAATATTCAAATAAAATAGGTGCATTAAAATTTAAAATCATTCAGATAATGTTTACATTTCAGGAAAAAGCCCTTGTCTTGCGGAATTAGGCTTTTTCTCTTTAAATTATCGGTAACTTTTCTGCACTTATGCAATTTCCCGAAAATATTTTTTAAATTTAAACATAATTATGCATATTGAATATTTCATACATATTGGCGACATCTTGTAAAATATTATAGAAGTGTAAGTTGAATTTCGCATTTAATAAAGACAGCGACCTTTGCCCCTCTGTTTCCGAAATCGGGTTGTAGATGTCGTAAGGTTATAAAAGACCTTTTTAAACTGTTTTTCTAAAATAAATATAATAATCTTTTTAGTTTTTTTGAGGTTAGCGTTTAGTGTCTTATGGAAATTTTCCGATTTTGGTGACAATTTCATAACCATTTTCATATTAAGTTTTCCCACGTCGTTAAATGGAATAAATTCGTCGAGCAATACCGGGAAATTTTTAATATTAATACTTCTGCTCTAAGAGCAGAAATGACCGTTTTAAAGAATTGTATTTTTCGGTTAAATCAAACTGTTGGTCATGATTCTATCAAACAACATATAGCAGAAAACACCTATCCAAACCTCTACCAACTTTTTAAAGTTGCGAGTATTCTTCCAATTTCAAGTGCAACTTGCGAGAGGTCTTTCTCTGCCATGAGGAGAGTTTTTAATTGGCTTAGAACAAAGGTTTGTCATTGTTATTCATAGAAAAAGATGTTGAGGTCGACTTAGACAGTGTGGTAGACGCTTTCAGTCAGCGACGTAGAAAACTTTCTTTGTAGAATTGCTGAATTACATACTTCCTGTGTATACATATAAATAAGTTGGTAAATGTATTATTAAATTTGTTATATTAAAATATTAGAACATTTAATGCGCGTATTTTTTTTTATTCATTGCACACTTTGCACGTCTCTTTAAAACCTATGTTTGCTTTTTGTTCAAGATAGACCGGGGCCACGGCCCCCCCTGAAAAGCAAGGCCAGCTACGCCAATGTTAGCATTAATGGATTTTGACCCAAATCTAATCAGCTTGTTACAGTATCAATTACTATTTTTCCTGAAAATTTCATGCAAATCGATTCAGCGGTTTAAGAGCTAGAGACATCACAGACAGATGTCATACTATTGCTATGATGTCCAAACACACCCAAATAACACATTTTCGGCTCAAAATCTCAACAAAAAAAATCGTCAAATCCAATACTTTCTCCAGCGATTGCGGGTTAGGAAGGTAAAAATAGTTAATGTTTTTTTGTGGTTTACAAAATTTTTTAAACTTTTGCTGGATATTTTAAATTTTTTAAATTTCGATACTAATTTGGCTCGGAATAGCGCCGTTTTTTCTCACATAACTAAAATTGTATGTCTTACCGTTCCCGAAATGTGACCAGATAAGAGCAAGTAGATGGGGCTTTATGGCGCTATTTCGAGTCCAATCACTGATAAAATACATCCACACTTTTTATTCGACAAATTATTTGAAGTTAATAATAAAGAAGATAAACTAGACATGGAGTATATGATGAGAAAGTTAACAGAAGAATATCAAAAGTGGGGATTAACAGTGAACGTGGACAAGACACAGTACTTATGTATTGGAAACGAATCAAGTGAGTTGGAACTAGATGACAGACAAACAATATCTCTATGCAATCAGTATGTATACTTGGGTGTCACATTTGATAAGACAGGAACAGACTGTAAACAACTGGAAAGAAGAATAGTAAAAGCAAAAAAGGTTATTGGATGTCTTAACAGTATTTTATGGAGCAGAGAGATAAAAAAGAATGTAAAATTTAACATATATGAAACAATGGTGAGAAGCACGCTGTTGTATGGAATAGAGACTTCTAGAGAGAGGAATAGAGAGAGAAAAATTCAAAACAAAAACGGAAAGTGTCGAAATGGATGCAATAAGAAGATCAATGAGAATATCTAGATCAGATTATATAAAAAATGAGACCATGAAAGAAAGAATGAGAATCAAGGGAAGCCTAACGGATGACATCACTAAAAGATAACTGATATGGTACGGCCATGTACGATGGATGAACGACGAAAAATTTCCAAAGCAGGTCCTAGAATGGCAACCAAAAGGGCGCAGAAAAGGAGGACGTCCTAAACTGGAATGGCAACAGTCAATCCAAAGTCGAATGAGTCACAAAAACCTGACAGAAGATGAATGTTAGGATCGAAGGAGGTGAAGAATAGGCGTTGGATAATTTAGAAAAACGTTCTAAACCGACATAGTAGTACTAGAGGCCCTGTATGTTGACATATTTGGATATACAGGGTGTCCCATAACTTAGGGACCATGGTGCAGCAGGTTATTCCGAGAAAAAAGTTTATATAACATAGGGGTCAAGACACATCTGTTTTTAAGATATAGGATTTTTAAAGTTAGACGAGTGGGGGGAAAAGGGTTTTACAAAAAAAAAGAAAATCGGTCACAGGCAGCTAAATCCTCAGTTAATTGTGATTCAAAAATGTGGTATTTCTTTATTTGATAAAAATACAAGTTGACGAGATACAGGCTGTCAAAATAACCTCAAAAAATGTATAAAAAATAATAGTTTTTTCACAAAAATAATTTTTGCTTACCTTTTTGTTTAAAAAATATCAATAATATTTTATTAATATGTATCGCCAGAGACTTGTTTTTATTAACAAAAATATAAAAAAAAACAATGCGTTTAATATGGCATTCCTTAAAGTTTATGGCAAAAAAGGAATTAAAAAAAAATTGACCGATTAATTTTTTTTCAAAATAATTTTTATTTCAATTTATTGATTGCTCTTGTTCTGATACACGACTTTACCCAATTTCATATTTTTACTCCGTTTTTTAAAAAAGTTATTATCAAAGAAGTTTAAAAAATCGCCAACTTTGATGCTCTGTATCTCGACAAAGAAAGAGTTTTGGCCCATGCATTAAAGGAACTTTTCTATCAGATATGACCTCCTCTATCACCTGTTGGCCTATGGCCCTAAGTTATGGGACACCCTGTATATATATCAAATTATGTCAACATATGTTAGTCCACGGATAGAAAAAAACGCTAAATGCAGTGGACTGTAAATATTTTAATTAATGATAGCGCGAACAAACATAAATATTGATATGAAATTACGAAATAATCTAATCGTCCATAGGAAAAATATTGTGACACACAACGGTAATCAGACAAATGCACTCACCCCTTTTGCAGCCAAATTCTCCACTTCCAAGGGGCCCCTGATGGATCTAATGATGTCACCACGTAGCTGAAGGGTTGAAGTTTCTAGTTCTATGCTTCAGTACACAAAAATCGAGCACTTTCAGGTGTAGATATTTGAAAATAGTTGGAGAACGAAATTAACACGCCTTTTTCTCTAGGCGATTGACAAGGATCTCACTGGTTGTTGGTGCGCATGTCCAAATACGCGGAATGCGCTTTGTCCTTCATACAGTTGTGTGTTTTTAAAAATATATATAAACAACCGCGAAATTTAGCGGGAGCTAACAAACATACAGGGACCCTAAGTAGTACTAGTAGTTTTTATTCATTTTTATTTTTTCTTTAGTTGATTATTTTATATGTAATTTTATCTTCTTTAAATTAAATACAAATGTAATACCACAAAGTGTTGGGCAACACACATTTAAGTCGAATTTTATGATTATTTAAAGTTTTGGCATTTCAAATTTTGATTTGTGTGTAATCCTTCTCTAAGTGAATTTTTTGATGATCTTTTTGAATAATTATCCGAGTTTCAAAATTGATGAGTACAATTACTTCAACATTTAGTTGTTGCTAAAGTTGTAGAGAATGACCCAAAATTTCATAACACACGTAATTTTTTTAAAATAAAATAATTTTTGAAAACACATTGTTTATTATTTTTTATTTTCATAAAAACGACACATTTTAAGTTTAAATCCAACTCCTCCACATGGGCGTACGCAGCGAGGGGGCAGGGAGGGGCATTTGCCCCCCCCCCCTTAATGTTGGAAATATTTTCCTAATATCCAAACAAAACAATCAATCAAGTTAGCACTAGAAACTCTCCCTGTTTGTACTCCGCCCCTGTTTGTAGTAGTTTAATGTGTTTTGGTTTCCTTTTTTATGTATTGAGTTTCCGTTTATGCATTGATTGATAATATATGTGAGTCTCTCTGATCCATATTTGAGCATTTCAGCATATATTCCCCTAGGTTTGCTACCTTTTCCGGATTTAAGTTTTTTATTATTATTCTTTATCATTTCTTTTTCGATAATTACTTCCTCTCCATGTACTTCTATGTCTCTCCTCGGAGAGGCTGCCAGATATTCGGGTCTCGTCTCCTGCAGCAGTCCCTTGTAGTGTTCTATCTATTGTTCTGGTTTGATTATCTGGATGTTTACTTTTTCTTTTGTTGGGTTTTTTACTGTAGAAATGAATTTCCATACTTCAGAACTCTGCCTAGAGAAGGTAGAAAGTTACATCTTAAAAAGTAGGATGTCCGTAGTTTTTTGCCATTTTTCGGGTATAATTTTAATCTAAGCTTTGTCATAATGATGACCGAGAATGACCCTTCTTATATTAAAATTGACGAGTAGCCACTGGATATGTAAAAGAACTAAATTATTAAATATTAGGGACCTATTGCAATAGTGCCAGACACAAATTGTGCCGGGCACTATATTGACAGTTTCGCATTACAAACTGACAGTTGATCTTTCAAAATTGACATACCAAAGTCGAATTTATAAATACCGTCGTTTATTTTCCATTAATAGTGGCGTCACTATTAAATCCGGCTCGTATAATACACAAAGGCATAATTTTGAAAGGACACAGCTGTTCTTATAATGAGAAACTGTCAATATAGTGCCCGGTACAATTTGTGCCTGGCACTATTGCAATAGGTCCCTATTATAACCCATAAATCACTAGTGAGTTATAGTTTATATCGTAAATATCAAATAACACACTAAAGAGTTATTTGTTGGATACTTAATAGTTATTTATAGTACTATAGTGTCTTATGTTGAAAATAAGTCACGCAAAAAATTTGTGGGTATAACAAAAAAAAATGGTGAAAATTTTTGTCAAATTAAAAATGGCGCAGCAGCAAAAAAAAATGTAATATAAAAAAAAATACTGAACAATTTAAAAAAATTGCACTGCAGTCAAAAAATCAAGTATTTTTAGAAAAAAATCGTGCTGCGGAAAGAGTCTTGTAGATATAATGAAAACAATGACTCCGACGCCGTAGGCAAAAGATTTTAAAAAAATTATAAATAATTTTTGGAAAAATTGGCAAGAAAAGAAAAATAAATTAGAAAAATAAATTATTTTAAAAGAAAATGGAACTAATAAATTCGGAAAAAGTGGTTGCGCCTCTGATCTGTATAAACATAACATTATCAAGATTTGGCACAGTTATATAGAAATTATTTAATTGTGAATTTTTAATTTCCTTGTATTACATTATTTAAAGTTGACATTTCGTATCCCCGAAATTAGCCGAATTTTGTGAAAGGCATAACGAAAATTTATTATTGCATAGCTTTAATTACTGGGTAGGTACAAATTTTATTTGATTAGTGTGAATATCAAACATCATTATCTAATAAATAATTATTGTTAAAAACAAGTGAATAATTCCATATGCGCACACAGAGGGGGACACGGGGCCCGGGCTCCCCCAAACCTTTTTTTTTAGATATTTTGCACATACCGGGTGGGCCAAAAAAAATCGGACAATTTTTTTTTTCATTATAACTTTTGAATTGTACCTACCAATTGATTTTGATGGGATAAACTGCACTTGGCAGAGAATTAATCAAAGTTTTGACTAAATATAGGGTTACCAGATGAAAACGTCTCTAACCAGGACCAGCCGTCAAGAAAATCCGGACAAAATCCGGACGTCAAAATTTTTTCTATGCCACACACAAAAAATCCACTTTTTTTTAATTGAAACAATAACTAATAAATAACATAATATACCTACTATTTTATAGGTACTTTTCACTGCTTTGTATTTTATTCAACAGCGTTGAATTTTTAGGCAGAAGTACAAAATAGTAAAATTCTGACCAGCTCATATTTCTTAAATTGTATGAAGTCATGAGTATTCCTTTTACAGAAGATAAAAGCAGCCTATTTCTTTCTTTGGTCCACTGGGTAGAAATACTTGCATTAAAATATTTTGCCAATTTTTCGTGGGTAGGCAGATTGTCGTCATCAGAAGTAGAATTGTCTGATATGTACTTTTTTAGATTACAAACTTCGTCAAAAAAATTTGTGTGTGCTTAAGACCACACGGCAGAAGTGTAAACTTCAACAAGGCGAAATTAATAATACTACTTTAAGCGGGGTCTTCAGATAACGATTTACCTTACGTCTTGCCTGTCAGTCAAAAGGGTCAAGTATGACGGTTGAAAGACTAGTGTAGACACTTGATAGTTTTAACGTACGTTTTTAGATCAGTTTTTGATACAAAACGATGGTTTTATTGGAAAACAATGCGTGATCCGGTCAGTTCTCTAGGCGGTCTTCCGTCTTAAATCAGTTCAAGTAAAACTTCCGTTTTTCCGTCTACACACAAAGTTTTACTTGATGCGTTTTGACTGAACGGCCAAGATGTAAGGTAAAACGTTATGTGAAGACCCCGCTTAAAGGTGAATTCACACTGCTAAATTTATCGACGATTATTGTTTAATTACATTTTTTGAAACTAGTTTATTTTGCATTATTTGATGTTTATAAAGGCGGCTACTTTAAAATCCGGACGTTTATGAAAAATCCGCCCGGACCCACCCGGACGTAGTAAAAATCCGGACATGTCCGGATTAATCCGGACGTCTGGTAACCCTAACTAAATATATTTTTTTGTGCGCCATCTCAAAATCCAGGATGGCGGACGAAATTAAAATGTACCCTTTAAAGATGCTCGTTTATTCTTGTGTTGCTAACATTTTTAAATTATTTTTTAAATTAGTAAAAGAGCTGCATTTTTGCCACGCACAACAAGGTATGAGTTAACAAAATCGGTTCCGTGGTTCTAAAAAAAAATATTTTTGATTCAACCATTGTTTTGCATATTATACGATTGCCTTGCCAATCATGTCTGAATTTATTTCCTTATAAATTCATAGTAGTAGTAGTGGGGGGGGGGTTGACCCGCAGGTCTGACAAGTAGGCCAGAGTAGGCCCTTTTTGCCATGCCCCAAGTCTGTCCCTTAACCCACTCTCTGCACTTCCCTTTGATGGTCGGGTAACTCATTGGGTCTTCCTGTTCTCTTTACACAGTCCAATAAGTCTGCCCATTTGAGCATGTGCAGTTCTTCCTCGCTCAGAGTTGGCGCTCCGAGTGCCTGTTGTCTCATCCTTGCGTAGGCCTCGCATTCTGCCACGAGGTGTCTTGATGTCTCTTCTTCCTGTCCACAGGCTGGGCAGGTAGGGTCATTCTCGACTCCTATACGTGTCATGTGCTTCCTCAACCGGTTATGTCCGGTTAGAGTACCTATCAGCAGTCCGAGGTCTTTTCGTGTCCGTCCCAGCATCCATCTAATTCTGGTCGCTTTTGGACGGTCTACGAATTCTCTGGTCTGTCTGCAACCCGTTCCTGTTTCCCAGGAGTTTAATAGCGCGTCCTGGGCCCATTTGTTGAGTCCGCTTTGCACTTGTCTTTTTGTCACGCCCAAAAGTGGCTCCGGTCCTACATAGGCGGTTCCTGCCCCGAGTCGTGCGAGTTCGTCCGCCTTCTCGTTGCCTGGTACCCCCGTATGTCCCGGAACTCAAACCAGTGTCACCCGTTTGCCATCACTTAGGGTCTCCAGCGCCTCTGCGCATTCTTCCACCAAGCCGTCAGCAATCTTGGGTGCGTTTAGCGCCTTCAGGGTGGCTTGACTGTCAGAGCATATATATATAAGCTCCTCTTCGCTGTTCCGAACCTCTTCTAGGGTTGCCGCCATTATTATGGCGTAAACTTCTGCTTGAAAAACAGTAGCCTGCTCACCGAGCGAGTAGCTCTTCTGAACTTCTAGTTTTTCCACGTATACTCCCGCTCCTGTGGTTTGCCTCTCTGATAGTTTGGATCCATCAGTGTAGCAAACTAAAGCGCTTTTCTAAATTCATAACTACCAAACCGATTTTAATGAAATAAAAAAATCTTGGTTAGAATTGATTGCTTTTAAAAGATCATGATCATAGTTTATCGCCATCTTATTATTTAAGATGGCGGACAGAATCATACTTGATTCTTCAAAATGGAGTGTTTATTCTTATTTTCCGAAAATATTTCGTTTTTTTTTTAATATATAAAAAACCACCCCTTGCCCAGGGTAGGCGGGTGGATCCCCCTCGTTATATTTTTGGGAAAGTATCCTGTGTATCAATACCAAGTATGTTGCTTCTCTCATTGAACGCAGTGTGTGTTAGTGGCGTATATAGAAAAAAGTTTCGGGGTGGGCCCGAGGCAGTTTGGGGGGGGGGGGCTCGGAACCCTATGAGGCCGTATTTTATGCTATTTTATGTTTGTATTCAGGAAATATGTAGAAAATATCTACAAAAATCTTAGCTTCGGGGGGGCCCGGCCCCCCCCCCCCCCTTATATACGCCACTGGTGTGTGTATTAATACTGTTCCAACATGGTTGTCTTAAATAAAGATACGAAATTTGACCATTTTTGGTGCGTCTATGCTAGATTTACCGCTGCCTTGAGGGGGGAGTGATACACATCGTTGGAAAGGAAATTTCTTCAGCTTTAAAAATAAGTTTCAAAACCAGACATGTGGGCATTGGCGTAGCTAGGGGGGGGCAGGGGGGGCCTGGCCCCCCCTGAAGTCCCTCAGGCCCCCCCTAAGATATTTTAGGCCTCCCCTACCGACTACTAGTAAAAGAACATGACGCTGAAAATACATACTTTTCTATTATCATTCGGGAAATATTGAAATAAAATAGGTGCATTAAAATTTAAAATCATTCAGATAATGTTTACATTTCAGGAAAAAGCCCTTGTTTTGCGGAATTAGGCTTTTTCTCTTTAAATTATCGGTAACTTTTCTGCACTTATGCAATTTCCCGAAAATATTTTTTAAATTTAAACATAATTATGCATATTGGATATTTCATACATATTGGCGACATCTTGTAAAATATTATAGAAGTGTAAGTTAAATTTCGCATTTAATAAAGACAGCGACCTTTGCCCCTCTGTTTCCGAAATCGGGTTGTTGATGTCGTAAGGTTATGAAAGACCTTTTTAAACTGTTTTTCTAAAATAAATATAATAATCTTTTTAGTTTTTTTGAGGTTAGCGTTTAGTGTCTTATTGAAATTTTCCGATTTTGGTGACAATTTCATAACCATTTTCATATTAAGTTTTCCCACGTCGTTAAATGGAATAAATTCGTCGAGCAATACCGGGAAATTTTTAATATTAATACTTCTGCTCTAAGAGCAGAAATGACCGTTTTAAAGAATTGTATTTTTCGGTTAAATCACACTGTTGGTCATGATTCTATCAAACAACATATAGCAGAAAACCCTATCCAAACCTCTACCAACTTTTTAAAGTTGCGAGTATTCTTCCAATTTCAAGTGCAACTTGCGAGAGGTCTTTCTCTGCCATGAGGAGAGTTTTTAATTGGCTTAGAACAACTATGACTCAAGAGAGACACTCAGGTTTGTCATTGTTATTCATAGAAAAAGATGTTGAGGTCGACTAAGAGAGTGTGGTAGACGCTTTCAGTCAGCGACGTAGAAAAGTTTCTTTTTAGAATTGCTGAATTACATACTTCCTGTGTATACATATAAATAAGTTGGTAAATGTATTATTAAATTTGTTATATTAAAATATTAGAACATTTAATGCGCGTATTTTTTTTTATTCATTGCACACTTTGCACGACTCTTTAAAACCTATATTTGCTTTTTGTTCAAGATAGACCGGGGCCACGGCCCCCCCTGAAAAGCAAGGCTAGCTACGCCAATGCATGTGGGACAGTAAAATTTAAGAAAATTAAAAAAAAACAGTTTTTTCCACACCTCTCATTTATTTAAATGCCTATAAAAGGTGCGCCACTGATATAAGGGAGGCGTGTTATACATCGTTAGAGAGGACTTTTCATCAGCCTCAATAATTGTTACTTAGTTGTTTTTTTTCAAGTTAAAGTTTGCAAATAATTAAGAAAATATTGTAAGAGACCACTTTTGAGGGGGGTGAGAGGAGGAATGCCCCCCACCCCCAGTTTAAAGAAGGGTAACTAGAAAAAGTCAGTATTAAGTGATTACTAACCAAAAATAATTTTTTACTCGCTCTCATTTTTATTTACTCAGTTACAAAAATGAATGTTCGAAATTTTTGCTTGATTTAAGGATTTTTACAAACACATTTATTTTTATTTCAAGCCGGCTATCAAAAAAAAATATGTCTCGCTTATTAAGTATCTAACAGTATACAATGGGCTTTTAACCAAAAATATTTTTTTGAAAAAAAAATAGTGGTAAGGATAAAAAATACCCTATAAAAAAGATAAAAACTATATTACAAAAATGTTTCCCTTTTTTCGTACGCTAATGGAATGTGCACCATTGCCGTCAAAGGGTACTAAGGTACATCGTTGAAAAGGAAATTGTATTCGCATGAAAAATGATCTCCACAAATTTTTTGGAAAAGTTGACCGTTTATGAGTTATTAGCAAAAAACTATCAAAAAGCACGTTTAAGGGGGGGAATCACCCCCCTGTCAGGGGTGGGGGGGAACCACCCAGTATATGGCTTAAATCTCGAATGTAGGGCCTGAAAAAGTTCGCTATAAATAAAACATTTTTATAACTTTTTATATCGATTTTTTTTGTTTTACATAAGGTACCTATAGATAGTATTTCATTCTTGTTTTGAAACCCACGACTTTTGTGATTGATCTACTGACTTTTACTAAAATTTTTGCTTATCGAAAATTTTAATCTTCGTTGACATTCATTCACTAAATGCTTTCAGTAGAAAATAATATAGTCGTTGTTTATTAAATAGCGATCACTTCCCTAGATAAAAATATTTGTTCGATTTTTTTTACAATACGAACGTAAGTAGGATGGAAGTAAAATTAATATTAATTATTTCCTGATATTTTTTCAATAAAAAAAAAGTATAAAAAATGTTTTTGCCGAAACCAGGGATCGAACCAGGGACCTTTAGATCTTCAGTCTAACGCTCTCCCAACTGAGCTATTTCGGCTGATGAGAAATTTAGTCGCGAGCGCGATGTGATTCGAAAGCATCAATCGACCATGACCCCGAAGTATACAAGCTTTTGAACGAGTAAGTTAGGTTTGAAAAAGTATGTTAACTTATAAAAATATTTTGGTTAAAAAAATTATTATTAACTTGTGCAGTTATGTAGTTTACAGTAGTAAAATTATATTAATTGTCGTTAATATAATATTAATAAACATTTATGAGACGCCCACAGAACACGACTCCTGTATAAATAATAATATAATACATGTAATTTTTTTGTCAAGTTTCGATATGTTGAACTTTAATGAAAAACAATTAAATATTTAATAAATGATTTGTGTTTTTTTTAGAACTTGAACATGTTTTATAATTGTACTTATAACAACAGGCTTACATATAGATCGTAAAATATAAATTAACCGGTCAAAATCTGGGTCAAAACAAGAACGACTTTATTTAGTAATTATGTGGGTTCAATTTATTACAAACTTTACATTATGTATATTATTATTGTTATTATTATTGACAGTTATGCTGACGTGTTGAAATCTATGGGTCCTTAGGTCAAAGCATTAAAAATAAATTCACACCTTTTTTCGATTGAAATGGCTCAGTACTGAAGAGCAAAAAGACCTAAAAATCTACAGGAAAATCAGAATAGAAAATCAGAAGAAGCTTAGAATTTGATACGCACGGAAAAATGAAATGTTTGAGTACAAATGCCACGATATAAATACATACGTAGGAAGTATAGAAATTAATTTCTACGGCAAAAAAAAAAAACATAGTAAACATTGAGATCATCAAACCAGAACAATGGACAGAACACTAAAAGGGACTACTGAAGGAAACGAATATCTGTCAGCCTCTCCGAGGAGAGACATAGAATTACATGTCGAGGAAGTAATCATTGAAAAATAAATGATAAAGAATAGTATTCAAAAGCTTAAATCCTAAGAAGCTTGGATTAATGACGAAAATGACCGTCCCAGGTAGCAAGGGGTCATCAAATGACGTATTTTTTTCGTCGAACAGTGGTCATTTGGATGACCAGCAGGTCATCTACCCAAAATATATTGGTCACTACCCACACTGCACACTTTGTCCAAGGGACATACACTCATACTTACATAGATGGTGCCCCAGTCAGTACTTAACCGGATTTATACGGAATGTGAGGGTATGTATGTAAAATAAATTAAATATTAAATCAAGACAAACTTCAAGGCTTCTTTGGCTTCTAGATGCGGATGTCAAAGTCTAGGTTTGGTCTATTTTGATGTGTACCTGTTCCAGACCTTCCAGGTCTAAGTTTCCTTCGGTGTTCCCAACTGCAGGGAATATTTCATATATTCAGACGAGTTTAAAAATAGTCATAAAATAGGTCACTGATGTTCTGTTTTGGTCCCAAATACGTCAATTGCGACGTCTTTAAAACGTCTAAAAATGACGTCATTTTGGGTGTGTCTTTTGAACGTCATTTAAATGTCATTTATACGTCAGGTTAGAGACGTCAATCCAGGGCTATCAAAACGGACGGGCCACGATCCTCCACTTTCTTGACGTCACATCCGGGGCTGATTTTTTTTTGATGGTCACGGTACGACACAGCTGATTGACTTTAAAAAATTGAAGTTGGAATGACGGTTCATGAATATTTGATTTTTTTTTAAATAAAGTCATTTTTGAGATTGTTTTTACTTTATTCTGGCAGAACAATTTTTTAGCTCACACATATACTATACTATAGTAGTGTGAGCTATGGTGATCCTAATTTTTTCAAGAAAAAAAAAGTTGCTCCGATTTCAAAAATTTTTATATATCTTTGCGTTTCAGATGATTTTGACACTTTTTTGTTGCGCCGTCTGTCTGTCTGTCTGTCTGTATGTCTGTCTGTCTGTCTGTATGTCTGTCTGTAACGACCAACGCGCATAACTCAAAAACCGCTAGGCCGATTTTAATGAAATTTGGTACCTAGGCTGGGTCTTGCGTCGAGATGGTCCCATTTAAAAATGAACAAAATCCACCGAACACAAACCAAATAAAAGGGTGGGGGTAGATTTCAAAAATTAGAGTTTATGTGAAAATATGGCGTGTGTGATATCAAACGAAAGGTAATTGAGTCTGCAGTTAAACAAAATACATTTTAATTTATTTAAAAAAAAGGGTGGGGGTATATTTTAAAAATTAGAGTTTAAGTGAAAATATAGCGTGTGTGATATCAAACAAAAGGTAATTGAGTCCGGAGTTAAACAAAATACATTTTAGTTTTTTGTTTTTCTTAAGGGTGGGGGTAGATTCCAAAAATTTGAGTTTAAGTCAAAACATGGCTTGTGTGGTATCAAAGAAAAGGTAATTTAGTCTGGAGTTGAATAAAATATATTTCAGTTTTTAGTTATATTAGCTCACACGTACACTATAACTATAGTACCTAGTGTGAGCTTAGGGGCCCATATATTGGCAGAGTATTTTAATGTATAGTAATCCTTAATTTTTCATAGCCGCTTCATTAGCTCACACAAAAATTAAATTTAAAGCAGAAGCAAACGTGACAATCACAGATGACAAAGTCAAATACATGTCAAATATAACAGTTGGCATGTGGTACATGGCGGGTAATTTGAATTCAAAATAAGGAATGCTAAATCTTGAAGATTTTAACCTTTTAATCATGTTGCTTCCTTACAAACCTTTGGTGGAATATCGGGATGGTGTCTGAGAATATTTCACTGAAATTTTGCGGAAATCTGTAGTGCCATTTTGAAAATACCATAAAAAACCTCTGACCTCCCATAAGACCCAATGTAAAATTCAGCCCCGGGAGAACAGCTGATTTTTTCAGGGTCGTGGCCTCTATTTTTGTGTTGGCCATGGTCAATCGTCATTAAAAATGACCTTTTTTTGACGTTTAAAAAACGTGACCTTGCTCCTGGGGTCTATTTGCCCGATTGCCTACGAAATTAGTAGTCCTGCGACTTTGCACGTTTGATAGGAGGGTAGGGGACAATTCGCCGCGGCCGATTCGCCGCAGCCGACTTGCCGCGGGGACAATTCGCCGCGAGATTTTTTATTTTATGATGTTACCATTCGCAATTGTTTAAACAGTTTTATTTAACTTGACTTCATATAATATATTTGTTTATTTGTTTGTTCATAACTTTTTTGAAACTTTTCCAACTAGGTATTTGGGGTTAGTATACAATTCAACAGTTTTTTCTATTAGAAAAATAAATAAAATGGCGGATCCAAATGGCGGATTTTCCCATTTATGAACCGATTTGCATCAAACTCGGAACTTTGAGATCTTTTAGGTCGCTAATTATTATTTTTAACTTAATTTTAAAAAATCAAAATGGCGGTTCCACAATGGCGCACTTTATTATTTATAAACCGATTTGCCACAAACTTGAAGCATCGCGTCAACTAAGGTAACTCAATACAATTGTTGATTTAAATTTTAAAACCTGAAAATGGCGGGTTCCTCGGGGCCTAGGCCCCCCAAGCCTAAGATTTTTTTAGATATTTTTCACATATTGCATGAAGAAAAAGATTAAAGAGTATAAAATTCGCCATCATGAGACTTCCCCCCCCCCAGAGAAATCAGCCCCCCCCCCAATTTTGAGGCAAATCGGTTTATAAACAAGAAAGTGCGCCATTGTGGAACTGCCATTTTGATTTTTTTAAATTTTAGTTAAAAATAATAATCAGCGACCTGAAAGATCTCAAAGTTCCAAGTTTGATGCAAATCGGTTCATAAATGGGAAAATATAAAAGTCAAAAATTGTATTAAGTAAACCCTAAGCGCCGTGATGTTTCAAGTTTGAGGCAAATCGTTTCATAAATAGGAAAATTCGCCATTTTATTTATTTTTCTAATAAAAAAAATGTTAAATTGTATTATGCTAACCACCAAATAACTAGTTGGAAAAGTTTGAAAAAGTGA
This sequence comes from Aspidapion aeneum, assembly GCA_963576565.1. NCBI lineage: Eukaryota > Metazoa > Arthropoda > Insecta > Coleoptera > Brentidae > Aspidapion > Aspidapion aeneum. Next base: position 224,730,673 of record OY755038.1, on the reverse strand, counting down.
TGATCAAACCAATAAACAAATATATTATATGAAGTCAAGCTAAATAAAACTGTTTAAACAATTGCCAATGGTAACATCATAAAATAAAAATCTCGCGGCGAATTGTCCCCGCGGCGAATTGTCCCGCGGCGAATCGGCCGCGGCGAATTGTCCCATCCCCTTGATGGGTTATAGTGGATGGCCCATAGAACCTTTCTATGTAAAAATCTCGTTTTTAGGAAAAGTGTCACTTGGCCCCTTTGTTACTTTTGCTCCTCAATTATAAGAGTAGAGTAAGGTCAGTGTGCTATGTAGGTATTGTTTTATAACAATTTTCTTTCACCGCGTGCTGCATAATTTTGTTTTTAACCTTTTAACTTTCACTCTCTATAAAACGAAATACGATATAATAAACAGATAGTAACACAAAATTTTTTTATAAAAAAATTTAAATAATTATGGATTTTTCTATTTTAGTGCAGGCGCTGTAGGTAGTTGAGTATGCAAAACAAAATATCTCGGTATAACACTTGATGCCAAATGGCGCTGGAAAGCACATGTTAAGAAAAAAAAAGAAGAACTTGAGATAACGTATAGAAAAATGAACTGGCTAATTGGAAGGAAGTCCAATTTAACAATTCATAATAAGTTACTGCTTTATAGACAAATACTGAAACCAGTATGGACATATGGTATTCAACTATGGGGTAGTGCTAAAGAGAGTAACATTCTAGTTTTACAGAGATTTCAAAACTAAGTATTAAGAAACATTGTGAATGCACCTTGGTACGTTCGAAATAGTGACCTTCATCGAGATCTAAAAATCAAAACTGTAGCAGAGACTATAAAAAAGTACGCAAAAAGCCATGAAGATAGACTCCATCGGCATGTGAATGTGGAAGCAATTCAGCTTCTAGACAATACTATGCTAGTTCGAAGACTAAAAAGAGTGAAGCCGTTTGAGCTAGTAAACTACGTGAATTACACATAAAACAAAATAATGCTATAAACACATTGTGAGTTACAGAATAAACAAAGCGGGGAGAACTGTTGAGTGAACCCTAAGTTTAAATCTGACTTTTCTAGTAAATTAAGTTAAAACAAAATTGCTAATTAGTCTTACTGACTAGATTGTAATACAATAAACACAGTGTGTTTGACAAACAATAAAAAAAAATGTCGTACATTATAGGTATACCTATCAATTTTGTACTCAACTGCGACTAGTACTTACAATTTAATTTAGCAGTTGGGTGTTTTTTTTTTATAAAAAATTTTTTTTATTGTTAAATTTTTGTTTAGTTATTTGACGTTTTATTTTAAGAACAGTGTTTGTAACAATACCTTTAGTTGATTTCTAAATTCATAATATTTCATGAATATTAATATCTCATTACAATCATTTGAGCTCTATAGCATAACAATAATATTTTATGTTCATAATTACGAAAAAAAAGCATATTAAAAAAGTAATTTATAGTGTGTTAAAACAGGTTAACTTTAATACCGTTTAAAATTTAAAAAGACTATAAAAAACAAATTGGTTTTTAACCGATTGCTTTTTCAAACATTATGCATTTTTTTAAAATCTTGTTTTTTCAGAATCTTACAGGGACTTTACTATTTTCATTCTATCTAGGTAGCCTTCTTCGACCCATCTTTGGATATAGGCCTCCCTCAATATCTTCCTGTCTTCTCTGTCTGTCGCCGTGGTCATCCATCTAGTTTCCGCATGTTTCTTCAAATCGTCCGCCCATCTCATTTCGAGTCTTCCTCTACTTCTTTTATTTTCTCAAGGTCTTCAGTTTACAAGACATTTATTCCATCGATCGTCGTTTTGTCTAATATTCCAACTGGCAAATTTCCATTTTAATTTTGCTACCTCTCCTCTGACATCCCTTACTTTTGTTTTATTTCTTATCCATTCATTCCTTTTTCTATCTATTAGCTTTACGTGTAAAATTTGTCTTTCCATTGATCTTTTACCGTATCCATGTTTGATATTTTGTAAGTGTCCAGGTCTGTGATCCATGTGAGTACAGAAAAGATACATTGATTATACAATCTCGTTTTGTTTTACTGAGGATATTTTTTATTTTTTAATATGTAGCTTAATTTACTGAATGCTGCCCAGGCCAATCTTACTCGTCTCTTGATTTTAGCTGTTTGGTGTTCTTTTTTTTGGTATAATAATTTTTCCCAGATATATACTATATTCCTCTACTTGTTCCATTTTATTCCTCTACTTGTTCCATTTTTTTCTTCTTGTTTTTCTTTCTTTAATTTCACTTGTTGTTTATAGTCTGTTTAATGTTGCCAGTTATTTTTCTTTATTGTTTTATTTTGAATTCTTTGGGAAACCTAACCTTAAAGTTTGTTTTGATATTTTTGGGTTTTCTGCAAAAAACTTCAAAAAAGAAAGTCCTGTTTGGGAAAAATTCCGATCAGGTGATAATTTCTCTCTTTGTTGAAAGTTATTTTTCTTTTTGATCACCTGATCATTTTGGTAAAATCATGCGCGTTTTTTGCTCACGCTGGGAGTTTGAAGCGCCACCCTGTGTGTACATTTTGCGATCAGAAATTTTAACACACGAAAAGGTGATCTCATGCTTTCAGACGTTGATTTTTTACGTCTAATTTGAGTTATCATACCTTTGACAGTGGGAAAGAAGAATTAAAGAGATCAGTTGGATAACTTGGTCGAGTTAATACCCTGAGAATTTCTCGTTCTTGTATTGAGACACCGCAGCCTGCATAGATGGAAGTTTTCCGAAAATTTATGTATGGCTTCGGTAGTTCAGTGGTTAGAATGTTTGCCTAGATAGCAAGAGATCCCGGGTTCGATCCCCGGCCGAAGCAGAAAACTTTTTTCTTGTTTTTCTTTCTTTAATTTCACTTGTTGTTTATAGTTTTAGGTCCTTGCATTATTTGCAATTTGGTAGTTGATAAACTGTACTGAAACCTTTTCTGAAGCCTGCTTGTTCCTTTGATTGATATCCGTCAACCTTTTTTTTTAAATTTTGTTTGTATTTTACTTGCAAAATATTTAAATTTTATTGGTTAAATAATAATTAATTTTTATTTCTATCTCTTTGATTGTAAACGTAAAGTTCCATATCCTGATTTTATTAATTTGTAATAAGCGATTGCAAAAAAATCATATTGAAATGCTGACCTTAAAAAATTAACCGTTTATAATCGATACTTATTTAAAAATTATCTGCTTGATTTAAAATTTAAACAAATAAATAAGAAATGTATTTATTCTTATTTCAGGCTTTTACAGGGCGCCCAAAATTATGGAGGTTTCCTAAAAATAGGATATTTTTAAAAATAGGCGCTAGAAAGTATAAAGTATGGGACAAAACTGATTACACTTTTTTTAAGGCTTTAAAAAAAGAGCAAAAGTAAGGTAAAGTCTTCAAGTTACTAGATAGTTTAAGTTGTGGTACGTATTTTTACGTAAAACTGCACGTTAAGCGCTCTACGTTTTGTTCCCAATTTGAGTTTAAGTTGAATGTTTTTACGTTACCATAACAAGTCTACTAATAGCAGAGAATATGAAATTCGGCACTGTGTTTTTTTGATGTTACAATTTTGTTTTTGGTCTTTTCACCTACAGTAGGAATATATTTGCAAAGAATCGTTTGTACTGGAAGCGGAAATTATCGTCTAGGCCTCATTTTTCGATCGGTCAATCAACCAATTCTATTCTTTGGTAACGTTAAGGTGCCCGCAGACTGCCGTAAGCTAACGTAAATACGTAAGCTCCTAACGTGACCTTGACGACAGTGTGACGAAGTGTTACGTAAAAATACGTAGCACAACTTAAACTATCTACTATCTTGATTAATAAAGGAGTTTCCCATTTAATCCCATTGAAAATGGGACACGCTGTATAAACATGTATGTTTTATTATTTATTATTAAGAAAAAAATACTTCCTATTGGGTTGGTTCTCAGTTCCGTCTTTTTTAATTTGTTGATTAAAAATGTTTATATGCTTATTATAAACAATAACTTCTTGTAATTTGGTGAAAAAACTAATTTACTTTTTGGTAGTAACAATGCTAGGGTGTGATAATGTAATAATTTGGCTAATTTTTTTGACATATCCGCATTTCCGGAACTTCAAACATCAGGCGGAAACAGATTTATACAAGATAAGACAGTTACTACGTTTTCATGTGGAACTAAATACATTTTAAATATTTTTTAATACGATTAAGTCAGTTTCTTAAAGGAGGGCATGAAGAGCAACATACAGAATAACGGCCAAGCACCAGGATGGCAGGGCAAACAAAGTGATATCAACAGTTCTAATTAGGAAACAAGAGTTGGACGCAACTCTAGGAATGATATCCGACGTCATGTCAAACACGGTTTACAGCAGACAGCTATACAACATCATCCTCCCAGAGACGAAGGACTGGTTAAAAATCAGGACCAATTTTTTAAATAACGATAACTTCTGGTATACCGACGGATTCAAAATGCCATCAGGCGTTGGATCTGGAGTTGTTAGTATCCAAGAAAAAGATCAAGATCAAACATAGTCGGCCAATTGGCTACTATATTTCAGGCCGAACTTGTGGCCATTGAACTGTGTGCCCGGTGGATTACTGACCACGAATGGATCAACAGGGCAATAACAATCTTCTCTGAAACTCAAGCAGCCTTAAGAACGCTTGATTCCTAGACGGTCTCATGGAGAACCGGGAGGAGCTGCAGGGATTCGCTGAATGCGCTTGGGTAGCGCTAACAATGTGTCATTAGTATGGATACCAGGGCATTCTGGGCAAGAGTGAAATGAGACCGCAGACCAAGCAGCAAATGAAGCATCTGTCGAATTTTTCGGCCCCGGACTAACCCTGGGGATATCATACAATGCTGCTAAATTAACCATATTAAAATGGTTGGAGAACAGCTTCCAACAATACTGGATAAATCTATCAGAAATGGCTCACTCTTAAGAGTTCTTTAAAGGACCGTGTAGAAAGAGAGTCAGAAACATCATTGGACTTACCAGACAGGAGATCCGTATAGTGACTGGACTTTTTACGGGACACTGTCGACTAAGAGTACCCATGCACAGAATAGATCGAATGTACACTCTGTATGCAGGATGACGAAACAGTTAGACATGGAACATTTGCCCATGATACTGGTTTATTGACGGTAGAAAAATCTATTGAAAAATGCATAGAGAAACTTCAAGATGCAGTCACCGAAGTTCACAGTTGGACCACAAAGTGGCGAATAAAATTAAATTAAACCAAATCAATTCATGTTGATTTTACAAACAAAAATATAAATCACATACAAATAACAATTAACAACATTCCCGTACCATTGATGCCAAATTGCGCTGGAAAGCACATGTTAAGAAAAAAAAAGAAGAACTTGAGATAAGGTATAGAAAAATGAACTGGCTAATTGGAAGGAAGTCCAATTTAACAATTCATAATAAGTTACTGCTTTTAGACAAATACTGAAACCAATATGGACATATGGTATTCAACTATGTGGCTGTGCTAAAGAGAGTAACATTTTAGTTTTACAGAGATTTCAAAATAAAGTATTAAGAAACATTGTGAATGCACCTTGGTACGTTCGAAACAGTGACCTTCATCGAGATCTAAAAATCGAAACTGTAGCAAAGCCTATAAAAAAGTACGCAAAAAGCCATGAAGATAGACTCCATCGGCATGTGAATGTGGAAGCAATTCAGCTTCTAGAGATAGTATTCTCTAGTTCAAAGACTAAAAAGGGTGAAGCCGTTTGAGCTAGTAAACTAAGTGAATCACACAAAACAAAATAATGCTATAAACACAACACAATTGTGAGTTACAGACTAAACAAAGCGGGGAGAACTGTTGAGTGAACCCTAAGTTTAAATCTGACTTTTCTAGTAAATTAAGTTAAAACAAAATTGCTAATTAGTCTTACTGACTAGATTGTAATACAATAAACACAGTGTGTTTGACAAATAAAAAAATAAAAAAATCTCAGATTGATTCAGTCAGAGGATCTAAACAGTGTTTGGCCCAAACTGATGACTTACCTCAAGATGTTCCGTGTACTCCACTCCGTGTTGCGCAGTCGCATTGGGTTCCACCGTGAAAACTTTAAATTTGCCCTTCTTGAATAGTCCCTCTTGTGGTACCAAACTCAAATTGAAATGATCTCCAAAAGCCTTCAGCCTTAATTCCTTGATATCAGACTCCTGGAATTCGTTTGTTGGTTTAAAATCAGTGTTTTTATCGGTTTTTGGCACATTTTGATTGTCTTTTTCAGTATTTTGAGTATTTTCTATAGGAATTTTGGTGGTTGCGTCAGTTTTACTCAAAGTTTTTGAATTTAAATAATTGTTTAATTTGGCAGTGTTGATGTCTTTTTGAGGTATCGAGTTGTCTAACGTGTTCAATTTGTGCGTTGAGATGATCGTGCGTTTTTTCACGTGGTGGATCGGAACTATCACATATTCTGGCACTGAAAAACAAAAAAGCATCAATTAGAACAATATTTTTATCCACGCTAACTGCAAGTATATTAAAAATGGTAATTGAGACATGGTTACCTTACCAGGGTTAGATGGGCTCAAACAAATGTTTTTTGTTATTTTTGTTTTTGATATTATGGAGGTTATTAAATAACATGGTAATTTTAAAGGATTTAATTTGCATTTTGATAAAAAAAAACTATTGTCTATTGTCCTAACTTGTGAGATACAAGGTGTTTAAAGACTTTCAGAAAATCCTTTTTCTAATTAATATTTGTGATACTGCTCTAGATATGTTTGTAAAGTTTTATATTCTGTATGCCTATATTAACACTAAGTACCTATTAACATAATTAATATCTAATTTTTTCACAAATGAAAACTCAAAAAAATTAATAAAAACGTACAAAATTTCAACATACAACAGCACTGCCCCCGTTCGTTAAAAGGCTGCAAGTAATTTTTTTTCGAATTTAGGTTTTTGGTCTCGACGGATTTTCCATTATGTTCTATGTAATAAAATTTAAAAAAAAATTACAAAAAGAAACAAATAGCAGTAACTGTAGTACTGCCTTATGAACAATTAAAACTTTGAAGCCGTTTTTTTCCGAACCACACTTTCGCCACTTGCGCCCTTTTAACTACCGGGGGCCGAGCAGGTATGCAAATTTTTCATATGGTAACGACTTTTTTAATAATGAACTTGGTGCTGCAATTTTATCTATGATCTCTTTATTTTGAATAGGGAAAGTGGGTCTAGTGATACCTTGTTTTGAAGCTTTCTTGAATATCTTAAACCGTGTAAAAATTTCGAAAATCCATCGATTAGTTTTTGAGATATTTGTTTTCAAATTTTCAAATTTAACATGGAATGAAAATAAAAGTTAATTCTGAAAAATATAAAATTCTATTAAAATTTTTATTTTATCAGTCGATGTTAAATTTGAAAGTTTGAAAGCAATTATCTCAAAAAAAATAGATAGATTTTTGAAATTTTTACACTATTGTAAGGACATTTAAAAGGCCTTCAAAACAAGGCATCACGAGACCCACTCTCCCTATTCAAAATATAGGGGTAAGGTGTAGCCCTCGAAGGGGGTTCGTGCTACAAAAATTTCAAAATAGCCAAAAAGTGTCCTCCTTGGAAACAAAATTGACATGTTTCGGCGTTTTTTTAAATTTCTTGATGTTTCGAGAAAATTAGCTTGTCTAACGAACTGTCACGATCAGCTGTTTTTCGATCCAAGATGGTCGCCATAGGACAAACAAAGCGTTTTCCCATAAGCCGCAATGTTAACATAAACGTAATTTTAAAAAAAAGTGAAACGATTTAATTTACAACAAAGATGCTGTTTTAAGTATTGAACCTTTGTACACATGGGAAAAATGCGTTTTTCTTAAAAAAAATCAATTGAAGCCAGTAAATCTCAAATAAAAGGGACCATGTTTTGTTAAAAAGTCAGGTTATGTTTTTATTTACTTCTGTTTTTTATTTACTTTTTTTCCAGTTTTTTACTCAGTTTGAATCATTATTATTAGTTTCTGTGCTGTTATGAATTGTGGCAGCTGGGGAGAGCTTGATAATGTTAGTTTTGATGGAATGCCAAGTATTTTGACCTTAAAAAATCATCTTGATTTAAATGAACTAGGTATCAGCTCACAGAAGGGAAAAGAAAGTGGATAAGTGCTCTATTACCTGACTTAACAGAGGATAAATTGAAATATTCGAAAGTTTTTTGTCAGGTTTGTTTTGGATAAATGTGTAACTGCCATTTTGGCAACATTTTCTATTGGGATCTTTTTTTGTGCTTGAGTGGACCTTTTGCAGAAGTGTAACATAGAATTGTGTTAAACTGTAAGAAATATTTCACTATGATTTTTTTACTATTCTAGGCAAGCAACTTTCAAAACTAGAATACAGCAATGATCATGACTGGGTCTCTCCTGAATGGATTATTGTTTCAAAATGGTTGAAAAATTTTAAAAATGATGGTTGAAAAAAGGGACCAGAGAAGAAAGAAAAGGAAAACAATATGAGGTTAAAGTGTGAATAATGAGCTGAACCAAATTTGTACACCATCCTACAGAACTCTTAAATAAACTTTTGGTAGTGTAGCATCCTGTATAGTGTTGAGTGAAGTCCTGTATCATCAAAGTTTCTTTTTCTTTAATAAATATTTATTTTACAGACCTCAAAACAGTTTAGAATAAACTGGTGAATTTGACAATCTCCCTAACTCAAACCTCTTTTTATCTTAAACTATTTTGGTGCAAATTTTCCTTTATTTCCATGCTTTTTGACACCTAAAACTTGTACACCGTAAAATTTGTATAGTATCTGACTGGACCTACTACAAGTCCTGTTGTGAAATTTCTACAGTACTGTTCTGAGCTTATTACCAAAAAAAAAATTTTATGGCATCATTAATAATAGATGGAAAAAAATATTCTTTGTTGACTTTGATGACCACAAGAAAAAAAAATAAGTTCTCTCAGATATTTTTTTCAATTTCTCTCAAAAAAACTTGGGTTCTAATACTCCTAATGGGTCATATGCTGTTACGCCCAATTGTAGAGTAGAGTATATATTTATTTGCATAAACTTTTAGATACATAATTGAGCAAATATTGTTACAAAAAAACAGTAATAAAAGTAATAGTAACAGTAGTAATACAACAGCGAATATTGTACTGTTGTAAAATTTGAACAGTACTTACTGTTGTAAGCTGATGAACCTTAGGTTTGACCGTACTTAAGCCCTATGCAGCGGCGTAGCGTGCCCGAAAGGGCGGGGGGGGCGACAGCTGCAAAGGGCGCCTCTGAAAACTAATGAAAAATCTTGCGACCAAAAAAAAAAAAAGGTCATCATGTTTGAGGGGGCGGCCGATAGGTCACAAGGGCGCCTCTCACAAATCTTGCGCGACCAAAAAAAAAAAAAAAGGTCTTCATGTCGTTAGTTTCCTTTGGCGCCCACTCAATTGGCCGTTGCCGGTCCGACTTAATAAAGCTGAGGGCGCTTCGGCCACCAATGGGGCGCCACTACCCTCGGGGCGGGGGGGGGGGGCGACGAACCCCCCGCGCCCCCCCCACGCTACGCCGCTGGCCCTATGTATTATAGTTCATGGAAAATCATATGGTGATGTATGGTGTGTGAGGCCAATGACAAGGAAAAACTGTATTTTAATTTTGCAAGTTTTTTTTATATAATGGTTACTTATATTTTTTTAAATAAACATATTTTGTAAAGTACTTATTAGAAGTTTGCTTGACCAACCTCGGTTGGAACTCATATGTGCATATTGATCTGTTGGACTGACCTACCTATAAGTTGTGCCTCTTTTTCATGTCACTACTGGAGGGTTAAAACCGAGTTAAAACAATTAAACTTTGTCTAAACCTAAAAATCATAGTGAAATATTTTTCACAGTTTAACGCTATAGAAGGCCTATTACTTAGCAAAAGGTTTAGTCAAGTACAACAAAAGATCCTAATAGAAAACCTGAATCTGATGAGAAAAGTTTAGTCTATTTTAATTTCGTCTCTGTTAAGTGAGCCTTGAAGTGAGCTCTTGAATAGAACTACTTTCCCTTACCTTGGGCTGATAGTTCATTGATTCATTGGTCAAAAAACTTCAAAAACCTTTGGGGGGCCCCCAGAGGTCTCATGATGTTGTACTTTATGCTATTTTTTCTGTTTATTCATGAAATATATGGAAAATATCTAAAAAAATATGTGGTTTGGGGGGGTCCGGGCCCCTAGCCTCCCGCCCCCTTGGTGCGCCCATGTAATAATTCAAAATAAGTAAAAAAAACTAGAAAAAAAGTTTAAAAAAAAACAAAAACATAACCTACTTTTTTGAAGAAAACATGGTCCTTTTTATTTCAGATTTTCTCGCTTTAGTTTAATATTTTTAAGAAAAACGCATTTTTCCCATATGCACAAAGGATCTGCTCTTAAAACTGATTAATTTTTGAGACTAAAGCTCTTGTCGTTTTTGTAAAATTTACGTTTTTGTTAACATTACGGCTTATGGGAAATCGGTTTGTTTGTCCTATGGAAGACCTATTGGATTTGATCATATGTTTTGTTAGACAGCCCTATTCAGGTGGTTCCTTTTTAAATTGTCACCTTGTATATCAATGGCCCTAGGCCGTAGTTTTTGTTTTTAGTAGGTATTTCCCAACTTCACAAAGAAAAATGGGTTGGGAATGTGCGGAATTCGTTAGAAATAGCAATTATTCTTTTTGTTTTTGTAAAATATTACGCAGGGTAAACGTCTAGTCTACTTTATATTTGAAACGCCCTTGATTGTTATCTTTTTTCTATTTTATTATTTTTTCCGCTTCATTTAAGACACATTAACGATTCTACTATATTTCACTTTTTGGGGCGTATATCTCCGTTATTTTCCCTGTTTAAAGACCAGTGGCGCAGCACAATTACAGGAAAGAAGAGTAGTTGTTTGTTTGTTGAGTGTTTAAATTTTCCGGCATATTTTATTAATTTGGGGGCCGGCGGGCATATTTGTATACATTGGCGTAGCTAGCCTTGCTTTTCAGGGGGGGCCGTGGCCCCGGTCTATTTTGAACAGAAAGCAAACATAGGTTTTAAAGAGTCGTGCAAAGTGTACAGTGAATAAAAAAAAATACGCGCATTAAATGTTCTAATATTTTAATATAACAAATTTAATAATACATTTACCAACTTATTTATATGTATACACAGGAAGTATGTAATTCAGCAATTCTACAAAGAAAGTTTTCTACGTCGCTGACTGAAAGCGTCTACCACACTGTCTAAGTCGACCTCAACATCTTTTTCTATGAATAACAATGACAAACCTGAGTGTCTCTCTTGAGACATAGTTGTTCTAAGCCAATTAAAAACTCTCCTCATGGCAGAGAAAGACCTCTCGCAAGTTGCACTTGAAATTGGAAGAATACTCGCAACTTTAAAAAGTTGGTAGAAGTTTGGATAGGTGTTTTCTGCTATATGTTGTTAGATAGAATCATGACCAACAGTTTGATTTAACCGAAAAATAAAATTCTTTAAAACGGTCATTTCTGCTCTTAGAGCAGAAGTATTAATATTAAAAATTTCCCGGTATTGCTCGACGAATTTATTCCATTTAACTTAATATGAAAATGGTTATGAAATTGTCACCAAAATCGGAAAATTTCCATAAGACACTAAACGCTAACCTCAAAAAAACTAAAAAGATTATTATATTTATTTTAGAAAAACAGTTTAAAAAGGTCTTTTATAACCTTACGACATCTACAACCCGATTTCGGAAATAGAGGGGCAAAGGTCGCTGTCTTTATTAAATGCGAAATTTAACTTACACTTCTATAATATTTTACAAGATGTCGCCAATATGTATGAAATATTCAATATGCATAATTATGTTTAAATTTAAAAAATATTTTCGGGAGATTGCATAAGTGCAGAAAAGTTACTGATAATTTAAAGAGAAAAAGCCTAATTCCGCAAGACAAGGACTTTTTCCTGAAATGTAAACATTATCTGAATGATTTTAAATTTTAATGCACCTATTTTATTTGAATATTTCCCGAATAATAATAGAAAAGTATGTATTTTCAGCGTCATGTTCTTTTACTAGTAGTCGGTAGGGGAGGCCTAAAATATCTTAGGGGGGGCCTGAGGGACTTCAGGGGGGCTAGGCCACCCCTGGCCCCCTCTAGCTACGCCAATGTTTGTATACAACACCCAGGATCGCCAGTCGGCTTTCGCCCGAACATCTCTGGTAAATAGCAGACGATATGGTAAATCGCTTGGGTAACTAACACCCGTGATCGCAAAAATGTTCGGTAAAAATTAGTCTGGAACAATCTGTCTTAAAAAATTCGTAAATTTCCAGCCGAACCGAACCGAACCGAACCGAACCTCTTTCCCGGGATCCTAGAGAATGTGAGACCTAACCGTTGTCAATCGATCGCCAACGTAACCGAACCGTGCCAATATAGAATAGGGCTTCATTGACACGGTTACGGCAGCGTTCGGGCTACAACCGAATCGCAATCATGGACGTCGTTTACAAATAGGCGGCCGGCAGTGCCCCGCCAAGTTCGCGCGGAAACTGCTGTACCATCTTTTCTTGAAACATTTCAGCCAATATTTGACCTATCTAAAACTCTACTTCGGAATGAGCTACGAAACTCAAACTTTGCACAGTCGTGGATCTTTATAGAGTTAACAAACCCTCCAAGTTTCATGGGCTGCCATTAAGTATTAAAGTAGTTACGAAATTTCAAAAAACGTCGAAATTGCCACTCACTGACTCACTCACTCATTCATAGATCATCAAAGTTCTACTGTACTTCCAGACATGCTACAAGGCTGAAATTTGGCAGACTGATAGAAATTATGACCAAACCCCTGGAAAAAATCAAAAAACCCCAAAATTTTAATTTACTCCCCTCCTCTATACATGTAAAGTTATGTAAAAGTAACATTGCCCACTTCCAGAAATGTTACAGAGCTGAGCTTTGGCAGACTGATAGGAACTATGATAAAACTATAGAAAAAAATTAAAACACCCCCAAATTCTAATTTACTTCCCCGCTATGAATGTAAATTTATGTAAAAGTTACACTGCCCACTTCCAGAAACGCTAGAGAGCTGAGCTTTTCAAGACTGAAAGACACTATGATAAAACTATAGGAAAAAATTTAAAAACACCAACTATTTAATTTACTTCTCTTTCCTAGAAATGTAAATTTATACGAGGTATCCCCGACCACCCGTCCACCCCTTTTAAAACCTAAGGGATGGATTTTTTCAATGATCTAAAAAATGATTATAGTAATATCGTGTACGCTCTTTCAATTGGTGGTATTTTAGATTCCTGCGCCGACCGGGAGTGGCTTTACCAACGAATTCGGATTCTACGCAAGAAAATACGTACCTTTTATTTGAAACATTTTTTACTTAAACGTCATTATTTTTTGTAATATATGCCCATCCCTATTTGGAAAACGGACTCCAGGGCTAAAAAGGCCACTTCCGGTCGACTCCCAAAGTTGAAAACGTCTACCAATAATCAAAAGGGCGTACTCAAGTAATTTTTTGGATCATTAAATAAACTTTTCCCCTAGGTTTTAAAAGGGGAGGACGGGTGGACTGGTACACCCTGTATAAAAGTAAAATTGCCCACTTCCAGAATGGCTAGAGAGCTGAGATTTGGAAGGCTGATAGAAACTATGATAAGACTATGGGAAAAATTTAAAAACCTCAAAATTTTTATTTACTTTCTTTCCCTATAAATGTAAAGTTATATAAAAGTAACATTACCCACTTCCAGAAATGCTAGAGAGCTGAGCATTGGAAGACCGATAGGAACTGTGATAAAACCATGGGAAAAAATTTAAAAACCTTAAAATTTTAAGTATGGCAAGAGTTTTAAACAATATTCCGCATATTTTACTACTGTAAAAATTAAATATTATCTAAATATTAAATATTTTAAAATTTGTATTAGAGAACTTGGCTTTACTTTTATCTCAATTCTTTTTACGGAATGCCATTTTCGCGTACTTGGCTTTTTTTACATGAAATGTTTTTGTTATGATCGGTTTTAGTGTACCTATTAATTAGTTAAAAAAAACTACCGACGCTACTGTTTAAAAAAAAACTTAAATAATGTTTAATAAATTGATTGTAAAACAGCGAAAAAAGAACTATTCCATATAAGGGCGGCAAAATGCGTTCAGGTAATAATAATATTATTTATTAATATTGTCAGGTCATAATTTTTCTAACTGATTGGATATCTAAGTTTACATTGCAGTTATATCGATCTTAACTCGATTTTAATTTGAACTGATTCTAATGTTTAAAAACACGAGTAACTCCCGATTTATACCTTGCCGTTCGGTAAAGTTGCGCTACAGTTCGGCTTTGTTTTTTTTTTAATATTACGTTTTGGAAAAACTACTTTTTAAAAAAGTATTATGTATTTTCAAAAAAAAAAATTTTACCAAAAATTTTTTAGTTTTTTTTATAAATTAGTTTTTTGAAAAACTACTATTGAAAAAGCATTTTTTTTTCGAAAACCCATTTTTTTTGTGGAGTTTTTTTTTTTGAAAAATGTTGGCAGTCTAGACCCCGGTTAGGATATGTTTGCGATCAATTGACAACGGTTAGGTTTAACCACGGTTTAACACAGATTTTGATTTTTCAATAAGAGAAGTGGGGGGTTATGATTTAAGAAAAATAAGTTAAAAATTAAAAAAATATTATCGCGGCGAATTGTCCCCTCGTTGAATTGGCCAGAGGCGAAGTGTCAGAGCGGCGAATCGGCAGCGGCGAATTGTCCCCTACCCCTGTTACTTATTACCTACTTAAAAAATGAACCAATGTTGTACTATGGACCAATACGCAGCCCACGAGAAAGACCGGCCCGGGCGCAGAAATATCACGTGACCGTAGGAGGCTCACAAAAAAACGCCTCACGGCCCGCTGTCATTATAAAACATGTGTGTGTTCAGTTTTGGTATGTTTGTTTACGTCGATTTTTTTTTAATTCGGGCACGAATTTTATGTGAATTTTATCAAAGTTATTAAAATAACGCAGCCCACGAAAAAGACTGTAGTGGGCTGCGTTAAAATAATTAATGGCTAATGAGTAAATTATAAAGAAAATACCTATAAGATAAACAATGCCACGAACGTGTAATTAGTGTTGTTCCTTGTCGGTCCAACTATAAAACTGAAACCTAATATATTGCAAACGGGAAAGAAGTGGTAAAAGATAAGATCTTGGATAAGATTGATCAAGTAATAGACATCCTTAGTGACATTTTCGATAGTGAGAGTGAAAAATGTGTTCGGTTGTCATTTCTTATTGAACAATTATAGGTCTCTTGAAAAGGTAACCTGAGAATCGAAGATATGGTGGATACACTTTAATGTTGGCTTCATCTTTGTTTATCCAGTCATCCAGTGCATACACGTCAATTTATAATTCTAAGGTAATATGTCTTCCGCACCCTCGCAATATTAAAAAACTGATTTGTAAAATATTGTTAATAGATCGTAATCTTTCTGGTAGTGTGAAATATTTAAAAAGTAAGATACAGCTTTTAAAAGAACATGAGTTGGTAGTTAACTTACATTTTAATGAAATATATATTAAACTTTGTACTGGGTAATTTTTCAAAAAATTATTGACGACCACTACATTCAGTTCGTTGAATGTGAAAACTATCTCAGTTATTCACAAAATCACTTGTTTCTTTTTAATAAATTATTGTGAAATGTTTTATATTGAAAATTTTTCTTCAGATAACTCTAGTGAGTGTTTTTGTGGAGAAAAACTATTGTTAAAGCACAATGATTTAGTGTCTGCTAATAAATCTTTGAATAAGAACTCAGACAAAGATGATGACACTCAAAGAAAAATTTAAAAACTAAAAGCTTAGGTTTGATATGTCAAATTTTGAAAGACTTGTATAGATTTGAAGTGACTAACGACATTATGTACCTAATATATGTACCTGAAGATATTAGAGTGCAAATTTTGTATAATTTTTTATTTTATAGATTCAGTTCTTTTATCCATAATAAACACATATATCAGCAAAATATTTTTTTCAATTTTTGCCTATAAAAGAACAAAAATTTTTTGTTAATTTATTTAAATTGTGTAAAAACATAATATATTAAGCAATACAATAAGAATCCTGGGACTCCTAAGATCACGTGACCGCCGACTTACTTATATCGCGCCATGGCCGGTCTTTATCGTTGGCTGCGGGACCAATATATCAAAAACGATATAAATGTATCTATACTCTATAAACAGGGTATTTAGTGCATAAATGAGAAATCCATTTCAATGAGTAAAAAACAGAGTACAAAAAATTCCTAAGACCATTAACCAACTCATATTTTATCATTTTTCTTGTCTGTCTTTTACTTATTTTTTCGAATAATTGGTATCTTAACATAAGGGTAATTATTATAAATTTTTTGCATTGATAGATAGATACATGTTTATAAGAGTCAAAATTTAAAGAACTCAACTAAATATAGTTTAAATTATACCCATTTGTAATGACGTCATTTTTGTTTATCTTTGTTAAGTATATTATAAACAGGGGTGACGATAAACTTTTAAACAAAAGTAGTGTCTATGATTTAAATAGGTAGGTAATTGGTTATGTGAAGTATCCGTCACTGTCAATCAAAAAACATTGATTGTTATTAAAATACTGAATATCTACTCCATACGTTTTTTTCTCACTTGATGACGTCATTACAAATCCGTATAATTTAGACTATAGAAACTAAAACGCAGTGCACCTACTTCCCTAACTGGGGCGAGCCAAAGCGTGAGGCAATGAGGCAGTAATCTGAGGACACGGCAGTGCCTGGCCAAAATTTTTAATAAGGCATTGCAAAAGAAACAGCTAGGCAGTAATCGTATTTCTCTCTCGTTTGCAATAATGTAGCACGAGAAAAAAATATAGAGGTGGGTTCCTTGAATCTATTTCAATAGCTGGCCATACACACAGAGGTTGAACCGTCGGTTTGGAACGGCACAGATAAGTCTGACCGTTTTATCCGTAACGGTTTAAAACTGCTGCAGTCCACTAACACAAAAAAAATCTTTCGAATCGATCCTTAATATCAGTCTGTGGCAGATATAACCGCGCGTTAGTGGTCTAAAACTCAAGATTTATCTGCCGGTTAAACCAAAACTGTGGAATTTCGTAAAGTCGAAAGTTTTATGCGGCACGGTATTTTAAGCATAGCGTATGTAAATTGTTTCGTGCTAAATAGAAGCAGACTCTGTGTATGGGAATGATTATTAATGTGAAAATAATGCATAGTGGTGTAAAAGAGAGACGTTCCAAGTGGGTTAAAACTTATTTGCTTAAGAGGAAACTATTTAGCCATGACCTTCTATTAAAAGAGTTAGGAGAAAATGATCCAGACGATTTTAAAAATTATTTAAGAATGGATATCAGAGAATTATTGAAAGACAGCCAGGCTATAATTGTGCCAGGCACTATACTGACACATTCACATTAAAAACTGACAGTTGATCCTTCAAAATTGACATATCAAAGTCAAATTTAAAACTTTCGTCGTTTATTTTCAATTAATAAAAGAAGGCACTATTTATTCCGGTTCATATAGTAAACAAAGGCCGTGTGTTAAAAGATCACAGCTGATATTACAATGTAAAGGTGTCAAAATTGTACCTGGCACCATTATAGCCTGGCTTTATTTCAATAATTCTCTATTAACACGTATGATTTTTTATTAAATTTGGTAAGAGAGGATCTTACGAAACAAGATATCCAAATGAGAGAAGCCGTTGGCCAGAACAGCGATTAAACCGACAGAGAAGTCTGCGCCGGTTAAAATATCTGTGAGCGCGGAACCCACAAGTTTCGCCCGCTGGTCTGAACTCACAGATAAATCTGTGCCGGCTATAACTGGCGCGTGGAATGTACTAATTGAAAGACAAATCCGCCAGTTTAAACCGCGCCGTTCCAAACCGGCGGATCAACCTCTCTGTGTATGGCCACCTAATGTTTACTTGACAATTTTGACAGCTATGACGTCACGTTAGGCCCGTTCGTCTTAACAGGCCTGATCAAATCAATCAAAAATGATTCTCTTTATAAAGCGGGTATTATCGTATAATTTCTTGTATTTCTTCATCCAGTAATTCTAATAAATTGTAAGATCGAAAGATCAACCACATACAAATGCAATTTCTTTATTATTGTTGCCGCTGTTACATAACGAACACCAATAACAACAATAATAATTGTATTATGATTAATAAAGCAACACCACCGTTATAAACTCATATACTCACGAGATAATAATAGCGACTTTCTTAGACTTTTATTCAATCATTAGCTGACCATACACACACAGAGGTCGATCCGCTGGTTTGGAACGGTGCGGTTCAAACTGGCGGATTTGTCTTTCAATTAGTGGACATTCCACGTGCCAGTGATAGCCGCTATAGATTTATCTGTGAGTTCAGACCGGCGCGGCGGGCGAAACTTGTGGGTTCCACGCTCGATATTTTAACCGGCGCAGACTTGTCTGTCGGTTTACATTGTGCCAGGGATAACAGACCGTTCATATAGTCTCTCTTTAATTTATTGAATATTATGGCACATGTTTCCGGAATGATATAATCAAGTGCCTGTGCAGAAATTCCCACTGAAAATTTCAGATCTTCATATTATGATCTTCCCGTGGCAAGGAAACAAAGGGCAGCATTTATTCGCTGTTCTGCACCAATGGCTTCTCTCATTTGGGTATCTTGTTTCGTAAGATCCTCTCTATTTAATAAAAGGTTATACGTGTTAATATTCATTCTTAAATAATTTTTAAAATCGTCTGGATCATTTTCTCTTCTTTAATAGAAGGTCACGGTTAAATAGTTTCCTCTTAAGCAAATAACGTTTAACCCACTTGGAACGTCTTTTTTTTATACCACCATGCATTATTTCCATATTAATAATCATTCCCATACACAGAGCCTGCTCCTTTTTAGCACGAAACATTTTACATACACTATGCTTAAAATACAGTGCAGCATAAAACTTTTGACTTATGAACCGGCAAATTAATCTTGAGTTTTCGCCCACTGACGCGCGGTTATGTCTGCCACAGACTGATATGAATGGTCGATTCAAAAGTTTTTTTTTGTGTTAGTGGACTGCAGCAGTTTTAAACCGTTGCGGACAAAACGGTCAGACTTATCTGTGCCGTTCCAAACCGACGGATCAACCTCTGTGTGTATGGCCAGCTATTGTTGTCAAAACAGACAGGCCAAGATCTTCCACTTTATTGACGTCACGGGTGGGCTTAATTCTGGATATGTCTAAAATATTGACCGGTCCACATACCGGTATTTTATGATAAAATCTTGCTAAAATTCCAATGATCAAATATCAGCACATTAAAACAATTTTTGTTGGTTTATAGATAAAAGTCTGGAGACTAAAAAAACGTGTCCGTTTTTTGCATTTATGATACACGATGCCACCGAATTTCGATGATTTTCCAGCAGACCTATTGCTATACTTAGCGTTGTTTACTTTACTAAAAACAAAAAATTTGTAAAATTTTTAATTTAGGTGATAATTTTTAGTTTTCTTATGGATTTGTTGGAAGTAAGTATGTGTAATATATTCATTTTATAAAAAGTACCCTCAGACCCTTAACAACATAGTAACCTTGGCTAGATCTGCTTTCTGTCAATCATTGCTGAGAGATAATATTTTATCTCATAGGTATATGATGGTAATTCCGTGGTAATAGTTCCAATAACACGATCGTTTTATAATTTATGGACATTTTAATAATTTTATTGGTAACAATATAAGAAAAGCATAGAGGCAGCATAGGCGCACCCAGGGTAGGGGGGGCGGCGTTCAGTTGCCCCCAAGGCTAAGATTTTTTATTTATTTTCCACAATTTATTTAAAATCAAATAGCATAATATACAGCAACTTTGGGTCTGCTCCCCCCAAGTAATATTCCTTGGTGCGCTACTGGAAGCAGTCATATGCCTCGCGTGACTTTACAGCATTAATTAATTTATATGATCGACGATTGTAATCGACAGTTCCGTTAGTTTTTTAATTTTGAAGTGCAAGAATGTCACAAAGATAATAAAGTAATGTATAGAACACGGAAATAGAAAAAAAAAGATCACTTCTGCTTCTTCTTTTTCTTCTTCAGGATGTATTACAACCCCAGGGTAGCTATTCTGGGTCTTGAACAATGTGACCATCCACATCAAAGGCTTTGACCAATGCAAACTCTAAACGGTCGCGTGTTGTGCGAAATGAATTGTCTTGACAAATGGCATAGTCGCCCGTTCTTCAGACTTAGTTAAACAAGAACAATTGCCTTAGATATATCTAAAGCATTCGATAAAGTCTGGAATGAAAATCTGCTCAACAAGCTCAAAGCAATGGGATTGTCGCCGAAACTTTGCACTTGGTTTGAAAGTTACCTTAAGGATAGATCCATTTATGTTGCACTGGATCGCCGGAACTCCAACTCTTACCAAATAAATGCTGGTGTGCCACAAGGAGCAATCCTTTCGCCAACACTTTTTCTGATTTACATAAATGACCTCTTAGATAAAACAGTAAATCCACTTTATTGCTTTGCAGATGATGGCAATGTAGTCTCCTCAGTCATACCACCCACATGTCTCTCCGCACGTGAATTCCATTACCTTAGACTAACTCAAATATCGCAGAAAAATAACGACCTGGAGATAATAGAGGACTGGGGCAACAAAAACCTTATACAGTTCAACGCGCAGAAAAGCCAAGCAGCCCTGTTTTCATAAAAGACCAGCACCGGTGAGCCAAACATCATGCTATCTGGAAGTGCTGTCACATTGCAGAGCCAGTTGAACATCTTAGGAGTCACTGCAGACACCAACATGTCTTGGCACAGTCACGTGGCAGATATAGCTAAAAGGGCGTCCCAAACGCTTGGGGTGCTATTTCGTACAAGACATCTGTATACGCCAAGCCAACTGCTGACACTCTACAAAGCTCAGATTTGACCAACTATGGAGTACTGCTCACATATATGGAGTGCGGTACCCAAACATTCCTTAATGTTTTTAAACACCGTGCAAAAACGAGCTATCAAGCTGATCAATGACCCCGCACTTACCCATAGCTTGGATAGTCTCGAACATCGAAGAACTGTGGGCGATCTATCATTGTCATTGTTTTCAATTGTTTAAACAATTTGACATTACGCTTTGATAAGAAATTATTTTGCACAAAAGCATTTTAATTTTATTTTGAAATATGTATCATTTTTGTTACTTTTTATAACAAGGCTTTGAGGGCCGTCAGCTAAATTAAAATTTTTCCAAACCAGGCTTACTATATTTTTGACTGTGTAAAATAATAAAAATACTGGAGTGCCTTGACCTGCCTCAGCAGGAAATCATAGCGCACTAGAAATAAGTGAAAAAGCTGAATATCTCCTAAACAGCTCAATGAAACTATGACATATAATACATCATTTTGAAAAGAATTCAATGAAAAATTCGAAAATTAATTCAAATATAGGCCATTCCATAAGAAAAAATGCAACTTTATGTCATATCTCAAAAACTAAAAGTGACAGTTAAAATATAATTTAGCGCGTGAATTCTTCGTGACAAAGTCTATAAAACTGCAATTTACTCTAAATCAAAATTCCTACTAATAACGAAGTTATAGACCCCCTTCAAAAATGCAGACTTTTCAAAAAGCCCCCGTAGCTCAAAGACGAGACGATATTTCAAAATGCGGTTTTCACTATAAGTCTTCCCTTGGAATTTGAGCCTCGCAATGCGTGGTCAGTTTTTCTCTGTCTCCCCTAGAAGTACCTTGAACCCCCTAAAAGTGCGCAATTTGGGACACCCTGTACATACAACAATCGAAAAACATTACCCTTCATTACGCCGTGCTGCAGTTGGGTAAAAAATAAACTATACGCACATAGGTTGCAAGTATTTATTTGAATAGGTATTGTAAAGTGCCACCCACATCGGTCCATTGGTAATGTCGAACCATATTGCACAAAAATCATAAACAATGACCCAGTTATCTTGGTCTGAATCTCCCCAACAAAGGCTACGAATAAGCAATGAATGTCACTATATTTGTTATTGCAAATATCTTTGGAACTTGCGACAATCAGTTGTTGTTATTATTGGAGTTTTTTTTTCCGGTTCGGTCGTTGCTTGGCTAAAGTTCAATTCAATTTGACCGGTGTAAACTTTGTCAATTTCATTTGCAATAAATTCTTTCTTCATTATTTCTTTGTAATAGTTCATTGCCATTGTAAGTACTGGGTGATTTACTATCAATTTAAAGCTAGGTCTATCTAGAGACCCTGTATGTATGACGTATTTTACAAAAGAGACACGCGACAAACCCATCAAAGTCACTGAAATTAACATTTTTTGGTTATGTTATTTTCTTGCCAATTTCATTGGCGTTTCACTAACCTAACTCAAATTGTCAGCGGTGAGTGACATTAATCATTATGCAGGGCTATCCAGGGCTATCAAAATGGACGGGCCACGATCCTCCACTTTGTTGACGTCACATCCGGGGCTGATTTTTTTTTTGATGGTCACGTTACGACACAGCTGATTGTCTTTAAAATTTTGAAGTTGGAATGACGGTTCATGGATATTTGATTTTTTGTTAATAAAAATAAATAATAAATAAAGCCGTTTTTGAGATTGTTTTTACTTTATTCTGGCAGAACAATTTTTTTTAAATGTATTGTAAGCCCTAATTTTTCACAGCCGCTTCATTAGCTCACACAAAAATTTAATTTAAAGCAGACGCGAATGTGACAAACATTGATGACAAAGTCAAATACATGTCAAATATAACAGTTGGCATGAGGTATATGGCGGGTAATTTGAATTCAAAATAAGGAATACTAAACCTTGAAGATTTTAACCTTTTAATCATGTTGCTTCCTTACAAAATTTTGGTGGAATGTCGGGATGGTGCCTTGAGAATATTTCACTGAAATTTTGTGTTTGACTCAATTTTTTCATATTTTTTTATTTTTGCTTCATAACGCTCTCAGGCGCTTTAAATAGCGGTAACAAATTCGAACGGCCTTTTATAAGGGCACTACAAGTGTTTCTACCTTAATACTATCAAGAATAACAAAAATGTTAACAAAAAACAGTTTTTTTCAAAAAAAAAAAGAAAATTATAAGTCTTTTGGGATTCTTTAATATTGGTTGCACATCCCCATCCCGAGCAACAAAGTATGGCCTTTACATCATCCTCGTATCGCCTTTCAGTCCAGAGTTATGAGGTGGCCCCTCAGCTTTACCGTAAAGTCACAGGGGTCGCGATTTCTCGTTAACGGCTGCAGCAACAAATTTAATTCTTCGGTAACAAATTAGCACCAAATCCTGGCATATGAAATTTGGTGGCCCCTTATAGTGGTCCCCCCAACTTTACTTACGTGGCAGGCGGTCAGAGCCAGTGTCGGAGCTGAACTTTAGTCATGGTATGCGTCGGGGCAAAAGGGAAAATTATAAAATAAGTAACAAATTAAATAAAACATATTTTTTAATTAAAATTTTTTGTGGTATTTTTGAGGAGAGGCCTTAATGAGCAGTCGCCCCTGGCAGTAAGCGTGTAGCCTAGCCTGCTGCACTGGACGCCACTGCAAGGTACCCTATTTTAAATGCTATGATTAAATAACTCTGTGTTGATTTACGTGCTTTTTAATTATTGATAGGTAAGCAATCTAAATCTAAAATTGAAATGTCATGAGAACCGCCATTTCCAAATAAAACATCGATTAAAATGCGCTAATGGGTCCGCAATTTGAAAGATGAAATGTTTTTGTGTCTGCCTTATGAGGAGCATCTTTATACTTTCTCTTTTTTTTTAATAAAAAAAATTAAATAAAATTATGTAATGCAAAATTAACTTTGACGGTATTAGTTTTCTCGTTTATCCCCTGCTTAATATAGTGGCTTGCCCAGAAATTAACACTGGGCGAAGGGAGCTTGAGCGCAGATCAATTTATTTTAATTTTGAAAAATTTAAATCAATTAATTCTGGTAGACCAAAAATTGTCTCCCCAACACTACTACAATTCATATCATTATTTTTGAGACAACTTTTTACAACTTTTTTTTGTTGGCCTATGCTATTTGTTATGGTAAACAGCTGATTGTCGAAAAGTTATCTCAAAAATTATGATATAGAGATTACTACCATCTGCACTGTTCTACTGGGCAATGCATATTTTTTGATGACTGCTAACTTGACCATCAAAATTTCTATTGCAATTTTCAGGAAACCATTACAAAATGATTGTCACGTACTGTAAAGGTCGACAATTTGTCAAATAAAAGCCGCCAAGGCCATTGGGTAACACGCAAAGTATTGAAAAAATCGTGTGACCTACTGGCCACAAAATCTAAAATCATATATATATATTTATCGGTTTCACAACGTTCTACGTCTTCCGATACCCAATCTCCACTCGTTTCTGTTTGCCCATAATTCATCATCTAGGCCTCTTATTCTTTTTTCACTGTTTATTCCTTCTCTCCAGCTTCTCCTTGGCCGTCCTCGTTTTCTTCGGCCAGTTGGTTTCCATTGTAGTATTTGTTTAGGTAGTCTTTCATCATTCATTCTTTGTACATGTCCGTACCACACCAGTTGCTTTGTTCTTATATCATCCACTAAAGTACGTTCCCCCACTGTCTTAATTTCTCTTATTCTTTGATTTGTAACTCTTTCTCTTTTGGATTTCCCTGCTGCTCTTCTCCAATAGTCCATCTCCGTAGCGGAAAGCATTTTTTCTGTTCTATTCTTGATTGGCCATACTTCTGAGCCGTATGTAATAATACTTTTTACAATGGTGTTATATATAAGCTTTTTGTTATGCTTTGATATCCTTTGGTCCCAAGTTATTCCATTTAATAAAGTTATTGCTTTTCTTCCTTGTACGTTTCGATCTTTATAGTCTAGTGTTCCGTCAGCTGTAATTTTTAGTATTTATACTCATCACAGGACTGAATTCGCTGCCCGGTATTTAAGATTAGATCCTGTTTCATTCCACCGATACACATATACTCTGTCTTATTGAGATTAACCTCTAGTCCCCACTTATTGTACTCTTCTATTAGTTTTCGTGTCATATATTCGAGGTCGTCATAATCCTGAGCCACTACTATCTGATCATCGGCGAAACATAAAGTATAGAAGGTGGTTTCGTCCAACGGAATTCCCATGTTTTGGCATTTTCTCTTCTATACTTTAAGGATTTGTTCCAAGTATATCTTGAAGAGCGTAGGCGAGATACAGCAACCTTGTTTAAGACCTTTATTTACTTGAAAGCCTTTGGTTAGTTTTGCTTTTATTTTAACTTTTGCCTTACTATTGCGGTGTAACTCTTTGATGGCCTTAATCAGTTGTACGCTTATGTTTGTGTTCTCCAACGCTTTCCAAAGTAGATTTAGTGGTATACTCATATGCCTTCTGCAAATCGACGTAAAGCAGATGCAGCTCTTGTCCGTATGTCATTTTCTTTTCAATACCTTGGGTTATACAAAAGAGATGATCTGAAGTCGATCTACCCGCCCTGAAACCAGCTTGTTCTTCTGCCTCCATGTCTTTATATTCGCTCTCCACTTTATTTCTTATTATTTTACCGTATATTCTGCTTAGCGTACTAGTCACAGATATACCTCTATAATTGTCACATATATCTTTCCTTCCCTTTGTGTGTATTGTGGATATATATGACGTTTTCCACTCAGTTGGTACTACAGTTCCATTTAAATATTTTTGGAAAAGTTTCCGTAATCTCCAAAACAGTTCTTCGGTGCCATATTTAATAAGTTCGGCTGGGATATTTCCGGGTCCGGCAGATTTACCGCTTTTTAAGGTTGTGCGTCAATATGGTGTAATTTATACCTTCTGAACAAACGCATATGTGAAGGGAAGATTTTGTTGGAGACGGTGCGCGTGGGAGGACAGCTTCTTGATGCGGTGCACTATACACTAGCTGCGTTCGATATTTACGTCGGATTAATCTTTTTGAACAAAATCGTTCGTTAATTTTATCTAGATCTAGGGGAGGTAGATCTGAATCGTTCGGTAGTTCTGCTCAGACTAGTCGGACGTAAATCTGGTTGCTTCGTACATTTTGATCGACGAAACAGATTAATCTGAGATTGTGACGTATGTTGTGTATTTGTTTTGTTTACAAAAATAATTTTTTTATGTAAAAAGATTGAAATCGAATTATTTGATGTTGAAGAAAACAAATTATATAAATTTCCGACATCACAGGAAAATTTTGTCAACATTATACATGGGCGTGAGTTGCACTATGTACATAATATTTTTGGTTATATTTAAGGTTATAACCATTTATAAAAATTTGATCGATTTGATCTGGATCGTTCGTTAATTCCAATTTGCTTAGACTAATCTGTAATCACGTGACCAAAAATCCGTCGCGTCTGAGATGCAAATAACGAACGCAGCTTATAGTAGTTTGAGCTAAGGTCACTCATCGTCAAGCAAGCTTGCCTTTACGATGAGTGTCCTTAGTGTGAGCTATGGAGATCCTAATTTTTGATTTTGTCATCTGTGTTTGTCATGGCATTTCTTTATTTGTTTGTATAGCAAAACTTTTTGATTTTTTAATGATTTTTTACAATAAAGTTCATTTAGAACCCAAAAATACCAGTGTTAATCTTTTTAAAACCAAGTTACACTACATTGATGTTGTCATTTTTGTAAATACAAATTACTATATTTAGTTTTAAAGGGCCATCAAAGAGGTTTACCGCAATAGTAAGGCAAAAGTTAAATAAAAGCAAAACTAACCAAAGGCTTTCAAGTACATAAAGGTTTTAAACAAGGTTGCTGTATCTCGCCTACGCTCTTCAAGATATATTTGGAACAAGTCCTTAAAGTCTAGAAGAGAAAATGCCAAAACATGGGAATCCCGTTGGATGAAACCACCTTGTATACTTTATGTTTCACCGATGATCAGATAGTGGTGGCTCAGGATTATTACGACCTCGAATATATGACACGAAAACTGATAGAAGAGTACAATAAGTGGGGACTAGAGGTTAATATCAATAAGACAGAGTATATGTGTATTGGTGGAACGAAACAGGATCTAATCTTAAATACTGGGCAGCGAATTCAGTCCTGTGATGAGTATAAATACTTAGGTCTAAAAATTACAGCTGACGGAACACTAGACAAAGCTATAAAAGATAGAAACGTACAAGGAAGAAAAGCAATAACTTTATTAAATGGAATAATTTGAGACCAAAGTATATCAAAACATAACAAAAAGCTTATATATAACACCATTGTAAAAAGTATTATTACATACGGCTCAGAAGTATGGCCAATCAAAGATAGAACAGAAAAAATGCTTTCCGCTACGGAGATGGACTATTGGAGAAGAGCAGCAGGGAAATTAAAAAGAGAAAGAGTTACAAATCAAAGAATAAGAGAAATTATGACAGTGGATGAACGTATTTTAGTGGATGATATAAGAACAAAACAACTGGTGTGGTACGGACAGGTACAAAGAATGGATGATGGAATACTACCTAAACAAATATTACAATGGAAACCAACTGGTCGAAGAAAACGAGGAACGCCGAGGAGAAGCTGGAGAGAAGGAATAGACAGTGAAATAAGAATAAGAGGCCTAGATGATGAATTATGGGCAAACAGAAACGAGTGGAGATTGGGTATCGGAAGACGTAGAACGTTGTGAAACCGATAAATTTATAAGTTTTAAAGGTCTGCCGAATATAAGCAAATAGATGTAGATGAGCCGATTACTTTCCACGCAGAAACGAAAAAAAATCAAATATTCATGAACCGTCATTCCAATTTCAATATTTTAAAGACAATCAGCTGTGTCGTGACGTATAAAATCAGCCTTCGTTGTGACGTCAACAACGTTGTAGATCCTGGCCCGTCCGTTTTGATAGCCTGGCCCTGGTTATTGTTATGATAACCAGCGGATAACTGACAAAAATTTATCTGAAAAATTATGAATTTCATGTAATTTTTTTTGTACTGTATATAAATGATTTCAAATAATTAAACAAGTCTACATAGCAACAAATAAATTACAAGGCGCTGTGACAGATTAGCACTAATTAATTCTTGGCCAATTCGGCCCGCGGAGCGAAAAATCTCGGATTAAGTATTTGTTTAAACAATCTCTGCAATACGAACGAATAATAATAATTAAACTGTGCTCAGAGGCGATTAATTGTCTTAGTTAATAAGCGGCGCGCGAATGAAGGCGGCAATTAAGATTCGAAACAGGGATTAGATAAGTTGGAACAACTTATTTTAAGTAAATTGGATTTATAAGCTTGTAATCGTGGTTAGGTTTTATTCAAGCGGTCATCCGGAAATACAATTCATTTTATCACAGTTTAATTCATAATTCTTGACATAACTTTTTGACAGATCAGCTGGTTATCATAAACATGACATAGGCCAACGCAGGGCTATCAAAACGGACGGGCCATGGCCTACTACTTTGTTAACGTCACAGCAAAGGCTGATTTTCTTTTTGTTGGTCACGTGACGACACAGCTGATTGTCTTTAAAAGATTGAAGTTGGAATGACAGATCATGAATTTGCAATTTTTAAAAAAATAAAGCCGGTTTTGGGATTGTTTTTACTATATTCTTGTAGAACAATTTTTTTTTAATGTATAGTAATCCTTAATTTTTTAGAGCCGCTTCTAATGAAGCGTGGTTAAGTTTTATTCGAGCGGTCATTTGGAAATACAATTCGTTTTATGACAGTTTAATTCATAATTTTTGACATAACTTTTTGACAGATCAGCTGGTTATCATAAAAATGACATAGTTCAACGCAGGGCTATCAAAACGGACGGGCCACAATCTACAACTTTGTTGACGTCACAGCAAAGGCTGATTTTCTTTTTGTTGGTCACGTGACGACACAGCTGATTGTCTTTAAAAGATTGAAGTTGGAATGACGGATCATGAATTTGCAATTTAAAAAAAAATAAAGCCGGTTTTGGGATTGTTTTTACTATATTCTTGTAGAACAATTTTTTTTTAATGTATAGTAATCCTTAGTTTTTTAGAGCCGCTTCTAATGAAGCGTGGTTTAGTTTTATTCGAGCAGTCATCCGGAAATACAATTCATTTTATCACAGTTTAATTCATAATTTTTGACATAACTTTTTGACATATCAGCTGGTTATCATAAAAATGACGTAGGCCAACGCAGGGCTATCAAAACGGACGGGCCATGATCTACTACTTTGTTAACGTCACAGCAAAGGCTGATTTTCTTTTTGTTGGTCACGTGACGACACAGCTGATTATCTTTAAAAGATTGAAGTTGGAATGACGGATCATGAATTTGCAATTTTTAAAAAAATAAAGCCGGTTTTGGGATTGTTTTTACTATATTCTTGTAGAACAATTTGTTTTTAATGTATAGTAATCCTTAATTTTTTAGAGCCGCTTCTAATGAAGCGTGGTTAAGTTTTATTCGAGCGGTCATCTGGAAATACAATTCATTTTATCACAGTTTAATTCATAATTTTTGACATAACTTTTTGACAGATCAGCTTGTTATCATAAAAATGACATAGGCCAACGCAGGGCTATCAAAACGGACGGGCCACGATCTACAACTTTGTTGACGTCACAGCAAAGGCTGATTTTCTTTTTATTGGTCACGTGACGACACAGCTGATTGTCTTTAAAAGATTGAAGTTGGAATGACGGATCATGAATTTGCAATTTTTAAAAAAATAAAGCCGGTTTTGGGATTGTTTTTACTATATTCTTGTAGAACAATTTTTTTAAATGTATAGTAATCCTTAATTTTTCAGACCCACTTCATTAGCTCACACAAAAATTAAATTTAAAGCAGAAGCGAATGTGTTTGTTTCGGGGTGGAAAGTAATCGACTTATCTATCTATTTGTTGAAATTCGGCTTTTAAAACTTAATATAGTTAAAGTCCATATCATTATCTTTGGGATAACTTTTGACGATTTTTTTTCGCTGGCTTCTGCTTTGTTATGGTAACAGCTGATTACCATCAAAAAGTTATCTCAAAAATTATGAAATGAACTATATTTACATGTGTTTACAAAAATTACAATATCAAAAATTATTTTTTTTGTAGTTTAATTTTGTTAAAAAAAATAACACTGGTATTTTTGGAATCTAAATGAACTTTATAGTAAAAAATCATTAAAATATCAAAAAAGTTTTACAATACAAACAAATAAACAAATTCCATGACCAAACACAGAAAACAAAGTCAAATAAATGTCAAATCTAACAGTTGGCGTGCGGGGCAGCGGCGTAGCGTGGGGGGGGGGCGGGGGGGTTCGTCGCCCCCCCCCCGCCTCGAGGGTAGTGGCGCTCCATTGGTGGCCGAAGCGCCCCCAGCTTTATTAAGTCGGGCCAACAACGGCCAATTGAGTGGGCGCCAAAGGAAATAACGACATGAAGACCTTTTTTTTTTTGTTGGTCGCAATATTTGTGAGAGGCGTCCTTGTGACCTGTCGGCCGTCCCCTCACACATGATGACCTTTTGTTTTTTTTTTTTTGGTCGATTTTTTTTCAGTTTTCAGAGGCGCCCTTTTTAGCTGTCGCCCCCCCGCCCTTTCGGGCACGCTACGCCGCTGTGGCGGGGAATTTGTTTGGAATGCTAAATCTTGAAGATTTTAACCTTTTAATTATCTTGCATCCTTACAAAAGTTTGGTGGAACATCGGGATGGTGTCTGAGAATATTTCACTGAAATTTCGCAGAAATCTGTAGTGCCATTTTGAAAATATCATAAAAAAACATCTGACCTCGCATAAGTCCCAATGTAAAAGTCAGCCCTAGAGAACAGCTGATTTTTTCAAGGTCGTGGCCTGTATTTTTCTGTTGGCATTGGTTATACCACAAAAAATATAGGTTAATACTTTGTGGTTACACTACACAAGACGCTAGCGCTACCAAGTCCACTTTCAATCCCTGGCTTCGCAAGCGCAGATCTACTAATATTATTTACCTCATGTCTTAGAATAGATGCATACAGGGTGATTTTCACTTGAATGATTCTAACCACATGAAAATAGAAAGTTTCAAAAACCTAACCTAACAAAACCTAATCAAATCTAACCGAACCGAAGGAAACTGAACCAATAATTTTTTTCAAAAAAAAACTTTCCTGACTTTCTGCCCGGGATCCTAGAGGATGTGAATCCGAACCGAACCAAACCGAACCTAACTAAACTGAACCAAACCTAACCTAACCAAACTAAACTACAACACGTACTGCTAATTAGGTTTAGTTGGGTAGGGTTAGGTTTGGATAGGTTCGGTTCGGTACGGTCCGGTTCGGATTCACATCCTCTAGCATCCCAGGTAGAAAGTCAGGAAAGTTTTTTTTTTGAAAAAAATATTGGTTTAGTTTGCTTTGGTTCGGTTCGGTTAGATCTGATTAGGTTTCGTTAGGTTAGGTTTTTGAAACTTTCTATTTTCATGTGGTTAGAATCATTCAAGTGAAAATCACCCTGTACATCGATTCTAATACATGAGGTAAATAATATTGGTAGATCACGCATGCGAAGCCAGGGATTGGAAGTCGACTTGGTAGCGCTAGCGTCTTGTGTTATACTACTACTATGTCGCCTAATCTCCATCCCCTTCGATCTTGGCAATTATCTTCTGTCGGGTTATTATGACTCCTTGATCTTTGGATTGACTGTTGCCATTCTAGTTTACGACGCGCTCTTTTTCTGAGCCCCATTGGTTGCCATTCTAGGACATTTTTTGGTAATCTTTCGGCATTCATTCGTTGTACATGGCCATACTATATCAGTTGTCTTTTAGTGATGTTATCCGTTATGCTTCCCTCGATTCTTATTTTTTCTTTTATAGACTAATTTCTTATATGATCTGTTCTAGATATTCTCACTTCTTATTGCATCCATTTCGACACTTTCCATTTCTTTGGCACGTACCAATGAATACACAACTCTATGTTTGTTATGTATAGTTGTGTATTCATTGAACGTACCGTGCACGTACCCCATAGAGGTGGCTCAACTCATTAATTGCTTTGGTGTGGAGTTTCGACCACTTTTGTGAAAGACCTCGTATACGGTTTTAATGAATTCAAAATCTATTAATTTTTTTCCCTGCTGGCTGTAAAAATACACGCATCATCGTTAACACATGTCAGATTATGCAATTTTTCCTTGTTGAATCTTTATTAATATTTTAAAGAGCATTCGGCATTCTCAACGGTTACATAACTTAAGAACATCGACATACATACCTACATGTGATTTTTTTTTACATTGAGTTAGCAGTGGCGCACAGAGAGGCAAAATCAAGAAAACATGCGATTTAGTGCAGAACTCATTTATCTAATATGGGAGATATTTTTACTGAAAACTATTTATTAATAATCGCTTTACCATAGCAAGTTAGCTTCGGATAGTCAAACGTCAAACAAATGAATAAAACAAACACCTTGTCAAAGTTAGCGTGTTTTGAAAACTGACGTTGCGTAGTTGTTTTAAGAACACAAATGAATCAACTTTGCCACAATTTTTAATGTTGATCAAGTTTGGTTAAAATAATTTTAATAATGTCAGATAATCACTATGGTGAGTACATTATTCTCGTATAAAAAAAATGCAAAATTTTTTGTTGTTTTTCTTCAAACTGCCATTTTTGTAAAATCTTTCAAAAATTTATTATTTTCTTTAATTTTAAAAATATACGTGGACACAAAGTAACTTGTCGCCCGCTGTCGCGGGTCAGTTTTAACATGTAATTTTTTATTGAACCTTCCTTTTTAAAATAATGCCACATTTAGCTGCTAGTTTTTGCTAATAAGGCCGGAATTCATTAAATATTAACATTTTTCTCCAAACTTAGCGAAATATGTGCTTTAATTGTAGTATAGATATTTAAAATACAAAGTGCTAAATACATATACATCTACACATATTATTATTATATATTAAGGAATAAAAGTAACACCTTATCCCGAGGCAAAAAGTTTGTAGCCTGAGCGTAGCGAGGTATATAATTAGCCAATAGCTAACAAGACACTAATTACGAATTTTAGGAGATATTTTTTAAACTTTTGGATTTTTCTGCCCTAAAATTAAATTATAATTATAAATATGTGGTTTTCAGCTACTTTACTAAAACAGTGTCTGATAGAGCCTTTTATTTTGAATTTTAAGTATAAAAAGTGACAGTTTTATCGCTAAAATCAGGATTAAGGGCCCTATTCTTATAATATATACCAAAGATAAAAGTGACACTTTTTATTTGAAGGTAAAAAGTTTTTAGCATGAGCGTAGCGAAAGCTACAATTGGTTAAAGGATAAAAATATTCTTTTATAACGAGGATCTTTTTTTTAACTTATTATTTGATTTATTAATATAGTTAAATTATTTTTTGTTTTGGTTAGTGTAATATATAAACATGTTTATTTATAAACAAAAAAAGCTTCCAGTGGCGTATATAGAAAAATGTCTCGGGATGGGCCCGACACAGTTTTGGGGGGAACCGAACCCCATGAGTCCGTATTTTATGCTGTTTTATATTGGCATTCATGAAATATGTGAAAAATATTTAGAAAAATCTTAGCTTCGGGGGGGGGGGCAGGCTCCCTCTTATATACACCATTGAAAGCTTCTGTCAAGTCGTTTTAAAAATGGCGAATGTCAGTCAGAAGAAAAGTGTGCAAAATCTTATGTTGGATCTGTAAAGTTTTTTTTGGGGGGGGGGTTAGGGGTTAGGTGTTTTCAATTTTGGGGAGGGGGCAAATTCGGCCTTTCCGTTTCTGAAGGCTCGACAACATAATATAATATTTTGTAAACATTGCCGTCGTACATAGTATTTTAGGAAATATTTTGAAGCTTATTCGACCACTTATACCTCGACTAACAGCTCGAGGTCACTTTTTTTTTTTTTTGGATCACTAAGTAATTCATTTTAAACATTCCTGACTACAAAGGAATACATCCATTGCACTGTGGGACTTTATCGCATCTTTTTCTGCCCCACTGTGCGCCGCCCGGCTTACAAGGGTTTTTTGTCGCCCTCTAGTCTAGAGAAATATTGTATAGACGCTGATTAGCGTTTTTACCTGCCATCAGACACGCGCGCGTCAATCAGTGAATTTTTTAAGCCAAATAATACTAACAAACCTGAAAAGTTTCGCGGCTAATCGGGTAAAAAGAAGTTTTTGTTTCTCTCATATTTTTCCGTGAGTAGCTTGAAAGCCTAACCTCACGGGAAAATATGAGAAAAACAAAAACTTTTTTTTACCCGAATAGCCACGGAACTTTTCAGGTTTGTTAGTATTATTTGGCTTAAAAAATTCACTGATTGGCGCGCGCGTGTCTGATGGCAGGTAAAAACGCTAATCAGCGTTGCTCTGGCCTGAAAGACAGAAGAGCTGTCGTAGGTCACGGATGGTTTGTTTCTTTTTCTTTGGAATCGATCTTTTCATTGATCTTTTCATTGATCGATATGTATAGCAGTTTATTTTCGCCTGCTCTTGTTCTAGTTTCTCTCGTATGTTGGTAGATGGCGCTTCTTGCAAGAGTTTTCTCACTATTTACACATGATTAGAGACAAAACCGTCTAATTAACTAGCCTATAAAAGAAAATTACTAAGGGCTCAATTTAAAAATAATAATGGCACAAGGGCGGGTCCAGAGGTGCTTCTTGGGGGGGGGCACTTTGGGTGACACAGTAGCGTAGCGTAGGGGGGCGCGGTGGGTTTGCCCCCCCCGCCCCGAGGGTACTGGCGCCCCATGGGTGCCCTAAGCTTTATGAAGTAGCAGGGCCGGCAACGGCAAATTGAGAGGGCGGCCAAGGAAACTAAAGACATGATCTTTGTTTTTTTTTTTTGGTCGCAAGATTTTTGATGGGCGCCCGTTTTAGCTGTCGGCCCCCCCCCCCCCCCCCGAACCGAACCGAACCGAACCGAACCGAACCGAACCGAACCGAAACCGAACCGAACCGAACCCCCCCCCCCGCCCCTTCAGGCACGCTACGCCGCTGAGGTGACATTCTAAAAACGGTATATATTTTTTTAAGCAGCATGTTATTGAATTAGTCAGTGGTTGTAATTTCGATGATAGTTAATAACAATAGACACTTTCATGCGCCACAAACAAAAATTTTTAATTTTTATTAGTAGAAACATTACTTTTTACTCATTTTTTGTATATTCAAAAAATTCTCGGGGGAGGGCAAGTGCCCCTAGTGCCCCCCTGGATCCGCCACTGTAATGGCACTACACAGTTAATACATGGATTGATGATTAAAGATCTTTTTAGAAAACGTATTTTTTATGCATTTTTAAATTATTTAAGATTAGAGAATTTAGAATTTATTTGCGGGAACACCTCGGCGCCCATTTTGACTTAGTGTCTTTGCCGCCCCTATCACCCCAATAGCTACATCACTGATATAAAAAAAAAGTTTTGCGGGGGCCCGAGACCCCTGAGGCCGTATTTTATGCTATTTTATGTTTATATTCATGAAATATGTGGAAAATATCTAAAAAATCTTAGCATCGAGGGGGGCCCGGGCCTCCCCCCCTTTTATACGCCGCTGCCTACATGGAATAATGTTGCACGTTTATTTATTTATTTATACAATATATTTTTAGCCAGTGGTGACCATCTTTACTATGAGCCTTGGCATTGACATTCTACCTTTAACATTTCTTTGTTGCGTAAGATAAAAAACATCATTTGTTACACGATAAACATACACAGAAAATAATATATTTCAAATTTCTTTTTATAAAATACATCTGAAACAAGTTTCGTGGCTAATCGGGCAAAAAGGAGTTTTTTTGTTTCCCTTATATTTTTCCGTGGGTAGCCTGAAAGCTAAACCTCACGGGGGTCCAAGATCTAATGGACACCTAATAAGTGTTGACAGTTAACCGTTTCGTCCTTATGGGACTCCTCAGAACACTGCTGGTTGATGTGACAAATCTTGCGAAGTTAATCAGACGGTTTTGTCTCTAACTAAATGTAATTAGTGAGCGAACTATAGCAAGAGGCGCCATCTACCGAGATACGAGAGAAACAAAAAAACCAAAAGCAGGCGAAAGAAAACACTGCTATACAATATCGATCAATGAAAAGATTGAATGCAAATAAAAGAAAACAACTATAGTCCGTGACCTACGACAGCTCTTTATCTTTCAGACCGGATCAACACAGATTGCATTTTTACCCGTCTTCAAGACAGTGAGCGTCAATCAACGGAATTTTTAAGCCAAATAATACTAACAAACGTGGAATTTCGTACCCGTGAATTTAAAAATCAAACAAGTTTCGTGGCTAATCGGGCAAAAAGGAGTTTTTTTGTTTCCCTTATATTTTTCCGTGGGTAGCCTGAAAGCTAAACCTCACGGGGGTCCAAGATCTAATGGACACCTAATAAGTGTTGACAGTTAACCGTTTCGTCCTTATGGGACTCCTCAGAACACTGCTGGTCGATGTGACAAATCTTGCGAAGTTAATCAGACGGTTTTGTCTCTAACTAAATGTAATTAGTGAGCGAACTATAGCAAGAGGCGCCATCTACCGAGATACGAGAGAAACAAAAAAACCAAAAGCAGGCGAAAGAAAACACTGCTAGACAATATCGATCAATGAAAAGATTGAATGCAAATAAAAGAAAACAACTATAGTCCGTGACCTACGACAGCTCTTTGTCTTTCAGGCCGGATCAACACAGATTGCATTTTTACTCGTCTTCAAGACAGTGAGCGTCAATCAACGGAATTTTTAAGCCAAATAATACTAACAAACGTGGAATTTCGTACCCGTGAATTTAAAAATCAAACAAGTTTCGTGGCTAATCGGGCAAAAAGGAGTTTTTTTGTTTCCCTTATATTTTTCCGTGGGTAGCCTGAAAGCTAAACCTCACGGGGGTCCAAGATCTAATGGACACCTAATAAGTGTTGACAGTTAACCGTTTCGTCCTTATGGGACTCCTCAGAACACTGCTGGTCGATGTGACAAATCTTGCGAAGTTAATCAGACGGTTTTGTCTCTAATTAAATGTAATTAGTGAGCGAACTATAGCAAGAGGCGCCATCTACCGAGATACGAGAGAAACAAAAAAACCAAAAGCAGGCGAAAAATAACACTGCTATACAATATCGATCAATGAAAAGATCGAATGCAAATAAAAGAAAACAACTATAGTCCGTGACCTACGACAGCTCTTTGTCTTTCAGGCCGGATCAACACAGATTGCATTTTTACCCGTCTTCAAGACAGTGAGCGTCAATCAACGGAATTTTTAAGCCAAATAATACTAACAAACGTGGAATTTCGTACCCGTGAATTTAAAAATCAAACAAGTTTCGTGGCTAATCGGGCAAAAAGGAGTTTTTTGTTTCCCTTATATTTTTCCGTGGGTAGCCTGAAAGCTAAACCTCACGGGGGTCCAAGATCTAATGGACACCTAATAAGTGTTGACAGTTAACCGTTTCGTCCTTATGGGACTCCTCAGAACACTGCTGGTCGATGTGACAAATCTTGCGAAGTTAATCAGACGGTTTTGTCTCTAATTAAATGTAATTAGTGAGCGAACTATAGCAAGAGGCGCCATCTACCGAGAGGTTTAGCTTTCAGGCTACCCACGGAAAAATATAAGGGAAACAAAAAAAACTCCTTTTTGCCCGATTAGCCACGAAACTTGTTTGATTTTTAAATTCACGGGTACGAAATTCCACGTTTGAAAATACATCTGTTTCGTTTCTAGAACATATTATTGGCCAGTGTCTACGCGTGATTTTTTCTAAAGTATTACCAAAACCAGATGTAAAAAAACTTATTTAAAAAAAAGTTTATCATAACAAAAACATATCATGCAAAAAAAAGCCAAGTAAAAGGTTTATACTACAAATTGTGAAAGGTTTTCGCGGCCATCGTCCAATGGTGGGGTGCTTTCAGGCTGTTCGGCCGTCGCCGTTGGAAATCCGTTCTCGACGTTTCGCCATCTCGAGTGGATGGCATCTTCACGAGATGTTGACTGTTTGTCGGCTTCTCGAAGACTTTCCAATTTTCTATAGAAGAATTTCCAATGACGACGGCCGAACAGCCCGAAAGCACACCCACCAAAGGTTCATACTAGTTTGGAAATGTTTTTTTTTTAAACTTTGCCATTACATGTGAGCCTCTGGAAAGGCTCTGGCCTGACGCATTTCTACCAGGATCCTCCCCTGGCGAGTTCGTCCGCTTTCCCGTTTCCCGGAACTCCCATATAGTACAATGAATAGAGGAGTTTTACCCTACAAAAGGTCCGGTAGTTCTGAATTTTGGATATGTTATTAAGGTCGAAAGGGTAGTTAAAAATCTGAGTTTTCGTCACCCCCACCCCTGTGCTTCCTCCGCCATCTTGAAAAAACCATCAAAAATTGGCACTTTTTGTAGTTTTTTGCCTGTAACTTCGTTCCAGTACACTAAATCGCAAAAAGAGTTATATGAAATTTTTTAGAGGATATAATTATCTACAATTGGGTGGTAATATGGTTGTTCTGCGAGCAGTAGTAACGGAGCTAGGTAATTTCCAAAAATGACTAAAATCTCATGCTTGTGCAAATTTTCAATCACCAAAAAAATTAATTCTCTTACATATTTTATTCGATTTTATTAAAAACCAAGCCATTTATCAAAAAATGTGTTTTATACTTTATTGTAGATAATAAAATTTACTTTTAAATGGTGTATAACAAAGTCGGATTGGTTTAATGTTAATAATTTCACAGGCGCCCGTAAATTAAACCAATTTTAAAAAATGTGTGAATTAAAAAAAATTGTTTTAAATTAAGCACACCACTGGAGCGGTAAATATGAAATATTTTTTACCATGTTACACAACGTTTAAAAGGAAATTTTATTTTCTACAATGAAGTAAAAAACAATTTTTTTGATAAAGGGCATGGTTTTCAGAAAATCAAATAAAACCTGTGCAAAACATAATTTTTAAAAAAATTAATTAAATGGCCCCCATTTACGGACGTCGCTGGCGGGTGCGTTGTAAGTCTAACCCCATCGAGTTATACACCGTTAAAAAGAGAATTTTACTGTCAATAAAGTGCATCATAGCATTTTTTTAAATTAGGCTTAGTTTTTGAAAAAATTATATAAAACAAAAATATTTTAATTTGTGATTTTTTAAAATTGGTTAAATTTAAGGGCGTCTCTGAATTTATAACCATGAAACCAATGCGACTTTGTTGTACAGCATTTTAAAGGAAATTTTATTTGCTACAATAATGTATAACACATTTTGTTCTATAAACCTTGGTTTAAAAAAAAATCGAATAAATCATGAAAAAAACATGGATATTTTTTTACTTTTTTAAATTACTTCAATTAACGGACGCCGCTGAAGAGTTTATAAAAAGTTGACCGCCATCGAGTTGTACCTTTTTCAAAAGGAAATTTCATTGTCTACAATAAAGTATATTACACATTTTTCTCTTAGAAGCGTATTTTTTGAGAAAATTTGAGAAAACCTAAATATGTTAGTTTTTGAGGGGTCTGGGGGGGTTTTTGAAGAGGTGGTTAGTTTAAGAAAGTGTTTGACCCCTAAACTTTCTTACCTTTTTATACGTCACTAAATTTATACAAAAAAATAAAAATAAATAAAAAACGTGCCGTTTAAAGCACTAAATTTAAAAAAATTATTATTTTCTAACTTACTTACTTTAAGTTAAAAGTTACTCCCACTACATTACAATATTTAAAAATACATTTAAAAAATGGATTTTGTAGCTGATAAAATTCTCTACAAGATGTGTTCTTAGAACTTTGACACTAGAACAAAGTATTTCGGAGCTTATGCCGTCTAAAGTAGAAAAAAATCTGAAAATTTGCCCAAGCACGTGATTTTAGTCATTTTTGGAAGTTACCTAGCTCCGTTACTACTGCTTGCAGAACAACCACGGTACCACCCAATTGTAGATAATTATATCCTCTAAAAAATTTCATATAACTCTTTTTGCGATTTAGTGTACTGGAACGAAATTAAAGGCAAAAAACGAAAAAAAAAAGCCAATTTTTGATGGTTTTTTCAAGATGGCGGAGGAAGCACAGGGGTGGGGGTAACGAAAACTCAGATTTTTAACTACCCTTCTGAGCTTAACAACATATTCAAAATTCAGAACTACCGGAACTTTTGTAGGGTAACCCCCTTATTTTGGCCTTTATTCATTGAACTAATACGAGATCCACCTCTCTTACTTCGGCCAACTCCTGAAGTGAATCCGCACACTCCTGCACCAAACCCGCGGACATGGTTTGTTTGCACAGTGCTTTTAGCGCAGTTTGACTGTCTGAACAGATCCAGAGGCGTTCCTGTTTCGTTCCTAATTTCATCCTCGCATGTTACAGCCAGTATAGCGTAAACCTCCGTCTGGAAGACTGCTGCATTGGATCCCAGCGAGTAGCTTTTTCCAATACCCTTACTATCCATGTACACTCCTGCAACGGTCGAATTCTGGTCTCGCAGCATTGATCCGTCTGTATGACAGTAGTAAAAAATAAATATATATTTATTTTTAGATATCTCTTTAGGTCTTGGGAATGCTAAAAACAAACTTTTTTGTTGAATTTTTTCTCAGATTCATAGTTCTTTTAATTAAATAAATTCATTGAATTAAAACAATTAGCCACGTGATTCAAAACAGGCGGTCTACCAATCAGCTGCGAGTGACGTCACAAAACAGTAAACGCCTCGAACGAACCTATTTTCTGTGTTATTTTCTTATGGATGGTAATGTTTGCTTTGGTTTAAAGTGCGAATTATCGTCCTAAATTAGATTTTATTTTGTGTTTTGCTTATAAAAAACATTTTCAATGAAAAACGGATTCTCCAAAGCCGATAGCTCCAACTTGCCAATGCTGAATTTCTTTATGGTGGCAGGCTTTGCCAACAACAGTGATTTTTGCTCTGCGGAATTTAGAAACGTTAAAATGTTGATGTAAGTATTCGATTAGTTGTTTTGTATATAACTGAAAGTTTTTTTATGATATTCTTCGCCTACTTTTACTCATTTAGATTTTGAGGTTAGGTGATATGTTTTGCTTTTTTATTTAATATGCCACTTACAGTAGATTCAATGAAATACCCAATCATTATTATTTTAAGCACTAAGAAACAATCAAAAATTTCTTTTTTAAAACAAAATTTTCTAAATACATTTTACATACATACTAGTCCTGCCTATGCACTGCCTAGTCTTGCATATGCACTGCTCAGTCCTACATTTAGCCTGCATGTGCACTGCCCTAGTCCTGCCTAATAACTGCCTAGCACTGCCTAAAAATGTGTACACCTTTCTGCCTATTATAGTTGTTCACCCCTTGTAATAAACATAACCTCAAAAATTTCATCGTCATTTACGAAATAGTTATATATATTATAGACAACGTGAGAAAAATTAATAGAAACAATTTAGTTATACTCACATCAAAGTGATCTTGACAAATGTAAAGTGAAGATGTATTAGGGTCTCTTCGAGCAAGTTCTAGCTACTTTTTCCGTTCTTTTACTGCTGTAGGCACGTGAATAAATAGTTTTTCAGGTGTTGTTATGCTAGTATTCGAACACTGAGGCACTACACACCACTTATAGGACATTTTTTTACATAAAAAACAGTAAAAACACAGACCAAAAACAAATAAACACTTGAATCTCTGTCCGCGAGTTTACTGCGCTGTGACGTCATTGCAACGCCATGCTAGAAATGAGCGTTTTAGCGGCAAATTCAAATCGGAAATTAAAAAACTTGTTTTTAAATGTAGTCATGATAAAATATACTATTTTAATAATTTTACATAGCAAATTAGGGATTTATGTATCATTCGAAACTCTTTTCAAAAATTTGTCAAATACTCTATTCTGGTCTCTCAGCCTTGATCCGTCTGTATAGCAGGCCGTGGTTGCGCTCAGGAATTGAACCCCGTCCTCGGTCCATGCATCCCTTGGCAAAAAAAAGACCGTACGTATATCGTGATCATAAAATCAGATTTTCCAACTCGCTATCGATTATTATTGATCTTTTTATTACGTAAACCTGTGGTGCGATTAAAAATGACACATATTTTACACACTCACATGAGTATAACTGTAATAACAATGGGGTTTATTGTTTAACACATGATTTTTCCTTTTTTGTACCAAGTATTTTTGCACCTATAATTATGTATGCCACACCCCCTTTTAATGCGTAAATATATGTAGTTTCTATTAAGCCATTGCCAGTGGTGTACATATTTAGAATTTTGTTTAAGGGGGTATTGAATTTTTAAAAAAGCATTGCAATTCAGATGAGTTATGGTGTTAGTTATCTACAACCCTGTATATTATATATTATTACTACTTAAAAGACATTTAAAACCCTAAAACTTGGGGGCACGGCAGTACCCCGCCAAGTTAGGAAATCCTATAAGACCATAATGGCCAAACTTTAAAAATTCATATTTCAGAAACTATACAGTTTATCAAAAAAAGCACCCTGAGTAAAGATTCGACAAAACGTCAATTAGCGAATTTTAGGGTAGGGAATCCTATAAGACCAAAATGACCAAACGTTGAAAATTCATATTTCAAAAGCTATACAGTTTATTAACAAAAGCACCGAGTTGCAGTATTGTGGGACCATAAAGGTGCGAAAAAACCACACTCTAAGTTAAGATTCGGAAAAACGTCATTTAGCGAATTTTAGGGTAGGGAATCCCATAAGACCAAAATTGCCAAATTTTGAAAATTCACATTTTAAAAACTATACAGTTTATCAACAAAAGGACCGAGTTACAGTATGGTGGGGCCAAGGAGATGCGAAAAAACCACACCCTAACTTAAGATTCGGAAAAACGTCATTTAGCGAATTTTAGGGTAGGGAATCCCATAAGACCAAAATGGCCAAACTTTGAAAATACAGATTTCAAAAACCTTACGGTTTATCAACAAAAGCACCGAGTTACAGTATGGTGGGACCAAAGAGATGAGAAAAAACCACACCCTATGTTAAGATTCGGAAAAACGTCATTTAGCGAATTTTAGGGTAGAAAATCCCATAAGACCAAAATGGCCAAACTTTGAAAATTTACATTTCAAAAACTATACAGTTTATCAACAAAAGCACCGAATTACAGTATGGTGGGGTCATAGAGATGCGAAAAAACCACACCCTAAGTTGAGATTCGGAAAAACGTCATTTAGCGAATTTTATGGTAGGGAATCCCATAAGACCAAAATGACCAAATTTTGAAAATTCACATTTCAAAAACTATACAGTTTATCAACAAAAGCACCGAGTTACAGTATGGTGGGGCCAAAGAGATGCGAAAAAACCACACCCTAAGTTAAGATTCGGAAAAACGTCATTAAGCGAATTTTAGGGTAGGGAATCCCATAAGACCAAAATGACCAAACTTTGAAAATTCATATTTCAAAAACTATACAGTTTATCAACAAAAGTACCGAGTTGCAGTATGGTGGGGTCATAGAGATGCGAAAAAACCACACCCTAAGTTAAGATTCGGAAAAACGTCATTAAGCGAATTTTAGGGTAGGGAATCCCATAAGACCAAAATGGCCAAACTTTGAAAATTCATATTTCAAAAACTATACAGTTTATCAACAAAAGTACCGAGTTGCAGTATGGTGGGGTCATAGAGATGCGAAAAAACCACACCCTAAGTTAAGATTCGGAAAAACGTCATTAAGCGAATTTTAGGGTGGGGAATCCCATAAGACCAAAATGGCCAAACTTTGAAAATTCACATTTCAAAAACTATACAGTTTATCAACAAAAGCACCGAGTTACAGTATGGTGGGCCCAAGCGCGGATTTGAGGTGGTAAGGTGGTTATTACGCACCCTCCCTAGAAAAAAATATATTCACTTTTTGTTAATAAATAAAGGACAACAGATAATTACCCCCCTCCCCTTAGAAAAATAATAAATGCACAAATATTTATTTCGTCGACAATAACTACCCCCCTAAATTTATGTCCAGATCAGCGCTTGCGCCCTGGAGGCTCTTACATCCCCGATAAGGAGTTTGATTTGCCTCATTCCAGCGTTGCCACCTCTACCGATTTTTCGGTAGATCTACCGAGTTAACCTTTTACTTTACGATATACCGAATTACCATAGTTTTCCACTGATTTTTTTTTTCGATAAAAACTTGTTTTTTTATACGCCTCGTGATCGCGGTTAAAAATAAACACCATAAATAAAATATTATTTTTATGTAAGATCCTTTGTAGAATAAAATTTTTATTTCAAACCATTTTCTTTAAAAGTGTATTTATGGCGCCATCTCTTGGATTTTGCGATATACTCAGCCGGCAGCCGCAAGCGGCATTAAAGATCATGCTATTATAAAAAGATAATGCGAGAAGCGATTCGATTGGCTGAATGAACCTTGTGAATGAATATGTACCTAATTTTTTTTATTTAATTCTTAATTTTGGTATTTTGTCAGTAAAAACAAATCGTAGAAATACAATTTACCTACTAAATCAATCCGAACTATCCATAGTTCTCCAGCACTGCTTGCTAAGATGATTAAAA
This sequence comes from Aspidapion aeneum, assembly GCA_963576565.1. NCBI lineage: Eukaryota > Metazoa > Arthropoda > Insecta > Coleoptera > Brentidae > Aspidapion > Aspidapion aeneum. The sequence continues at coordinate 224,685,969 of OY755038.1, read as the reverse complement.
AATCTACCGAAATCTACCGATTTTTCTCGAAGCCTTCTACCGAAGACTTCAGGGTCGAGGGTGGCAACGCTGCCTCATTCCTCCGTGTCTTCCCAGAGCGTTTGTTTAAGGCACGTGTTACTTAATTTTTTTTTAATTTAAAATATTTCTATTTAAACCTACAGTTTGTTAAAAAAAAGATATTTCTATTTAAACCTACAGTTTGTTAAAAAAAAAGCTATTAAAAAATATTCTCCAGTGTAGTCCGGATACCTCGATGATTCGGCGGTAGCTGTACTGGATTATCAAAGTTGTTCTGTATAAACTTTTTTTGTGGAAACCCCATTATTATGTAACAAAAAACAAATTTGTAAGCCTAAAACTATTAGGAAGACAAATACCCAGCTTTACTTTGTTAAATGAACTTGTTAAGAAAAAAACTGATTGCATTATTTTACCGAGGTTAGTAGTTTAACCGCTAATTATATTCAAATTACGCCTAATTACTTACTAACTTTATAGATTACAGTAAGTGTTACAACTGAGTTAAAGGGTTCTTACAAAAAAATTATAACATTTAGTACTCGTGAATTAAAAAATCATTGTAGATGGCGCTTCTTGCGAAATTTTTCTCACTATTTACATAGGATTAGAGACATATATATATATATATATATATATATATATATATATATATATATATATATATATATATATATATTTATCGGTTTCACAACGTTCTACGTCTTTCGATACCCAATCTCCACTCGTTTCTGTTTGCCCATAATTCATCATCTAGGCCTCTTATTCTTATTTCACTGTCTATTCCTTCTTTTCAGCTTCTCCTTGGCCGTCCTCGTTTTCTTCGGCCAGTTGGTTTCCATTGTAGTATTTGTTTAGGTAGTCTTTCATCATTCATTCTTTGTACATGTCCGTATCACACTAGTTGTTTTGTTCTTATATCATCCACTAAAGTACGTTCACCCACTGTCATAATTTATCTTATTCTTTGATTTGTAACTCTATCTCTTTTTGATTTCCCTGCTGCTCTTCTCCAATAGTCCATCTCCGTAGCGGAAAGCATTTTTTCTGTTCTATCCTTGATTGGCCATACTTCTGAGCCGTATGTAATAATACTTTTTACAATGGTGTTATATATAAGCTTTTTGTTATGTTTTGATATACTTTGGTCCCAAATTATTCCATTTAATAAAGTTATTGCTTTTCTTCCTTGTATATTTCGATCTTTTATAGCTTTGTCTAGTGTTCCGTCAGCTGTAATTTTTAGACCTAAGTATTTATACTCATCACAGGACTGAATTCGCTGCCCGGTATTTAAGATTAGATCCTGTTTTATTCCACCGATACACATATACTCTGTCTTATTGAGATTAACCTCTAGTCCCCACTTATTGTACTCTTCTATTAGTTTTCGTGTCTTATATTCGAGGTCGTCATAATCCTGAGCCACTACTATCTGATCATCGGCGAAACATAAAGTATACAAGGTGGGTTCGTCCAACGGAATTCCCATGTTTTGGCATTTTCTCTTCCATACTTTAAGGACTTGTTCCAAGTATATCTTGAAGAGCGTAGGCGAGATACAGCAACCTTGTTTAAGACCTTTATTTACTTGAAAGCCTTTTGTTAGTTTTGCTTTTATTTTAACTTTTGCCTTACTATTGCGGTATAACTCTTTGATGGCCTTAATTAGTTGTACGCTTATGTTTGTGTTTTCCAACGCTTTCCAAAGTAGATTTAGTGGTATACTATCATACGCCTTCTGCAAATCGACGTAAGAGACAAAACCGTCTAATTAACGCAAGAGGGTCACAATGACCAAGCAGTGTTCTGAGGAATCCCATAAGGTCAAAACACTGTCAACACTTATTAGGTGTCCATGAGATCTTGGACCCCCGTGAGGTTAAGCTTTTAAGCTACCCACGGAAAAATATGAGAGAAACAAAACTCCTTTTTACCCGATTAGCCACAAAACTTGTTTGATTGATTAAAAAAATCATATTTATCATTTTGGGTTGACGTCACCAATAGACCAGCTGATGCGTTGACATATCGTGGATGACAAACAAAGCATTGTTTACATTTAATGGCAAATATTAGGGACTTTTTGCACGTACTCTATTAGCTAACTTTATCCTTTATTATTGGGACGTTAAAAGACAGCTGTCACGTGATTATATTACCATTTACTTTTTGCAGACACAATTTTTATTTGCGTTAATTTTTTATGCTTTATTTATCTGTGTAAATAAAGAATTAGGTCAGTCAATTGTGTATTTCCTCTTCTTCTTTTTTACGCACTTCACAAAATGTTGATCAAATTTTATTATTTTGACGTTTATAAGGCACAGAAGACTAACTTGCTCCAAAAACTCTGGAACGGCCTCTGGTAATGCTAGTGGTTATTAACGACTACCAAAACGGATGTCAAAGTGGTAAAAATTTTCAGCCTTCCAAAAACTGCCTATTAACCTGTCTATTTGTTCCTCTTTTGGATCGTTCATACTCGTCTTTTGTCTAGTCTTTTGTCTTGGTTTAGTCATATGTCTTGTCATAAGAAAGTTAAAACCACTGTTTCTTATGGGAGTGTTCATACAATGCTTTTGCTTTTGTTTTTGATTAGTCTTTGTCTTAAGAGTTGCCAACTTTCAATCCTTAGCACAATGACTAAGACGAGTGACAGACATCAGCTGATATTTGTTGTTTTTTTTTTACAGGGCGCCCGAAGAGCGCAAGCGCGCGGCCGAAATTTTGAATTTACCGCCATTAATCAGGTTTTTAACAGAAAATCTCAACATAACCTCAAAATTTTATTTGTTTTTTGTTTCTTTTTCGCTTTTGTTCTTTCGTGTCTGTGTTTCGTGCACAGATTAGGTTAAATAAGATTGTTTTGTGTAGAAAATGACTTTTGAAGAGGGCCTTTTTATTGAAATTGAATTTTTTTTTCAGTGGGTTATGACTAAGACTAATCAAAAACAAAAGACGAGTATGAACAGCCGGTTTTGTTTAAGACAGCTAAGCTAATCAAAGGACAAAGACTAATCAAAAACAAAAGACTAAGACGAGTATGAACAATACTTTAGTGTCTTTGGTGTCTTTGTCGGCCTTGTAACTCAACATATATTTACCCCTTTCTTTTGTTACGTAACATGTGCCATGGGCACACGAAGTTATAGAGACTTTATGCGAGGACATATAATAGAAGTTAACAAGCTAACTATTACACCTTATTATAACTCGTGAAGTACACTAGAGGCAGTTTGCTGTACGATCAGTAACAAAATAAATTACTAAACAATTTTCATTCTATTTGTATCTAATGCCGTATTCCATTGGGGAAATGAGTGCAGCACTAGTGCACAACTGGCTCGGTGTTTGCATTCCATTGACATGCACTTTTTCAGTTTTCGTATTCCATTGAGGAACTTATGAATTCAGTTTTGCACTGAGTGCGGCTTTTTTGACAGGGCTCGTGTCGCACCGAAAACTTTTTCCCGCCATTAATTTTAAACGCTTATTATTGTCGTGGGGCGTAAAAATAAGTGAAAATAAAGTTGTTAGCGATTTTTTATTATTTTCTTCGCTGCTAAGTAGTAGCAGCGATGAAGATGAAGAAGAACAGTTCTGTGCAATAAAAACAATGAGAACGGAAACCCCAAAAATAAAAAACTTTATTGAAAATGTGGTTTACCGATTTAACAACAAACAGGTAAGTAGATTTGTATGGATTTGGTTGACTGGGGCCCTGGGGCTAATTTTCCGACAGTTGGGGTTTTCTGGCAGCTATGATTATAAGTAAAAATAAATGTATTTTTTAGTTCAAGAAACACTTTCGGCTCGAGATGAGCACTGCAGAATTTCTCATAAATAAATTCAAGTAGCCTCAATTTTGTCCAAAAAAAGAACAAGGGGGACGAAACCCCATTAGCGCTGAGGCACATGTCTTGCCATTTTTATGGTATGTTAAAACACCCTTACGTTTAGCTGTTAGGTTAGGTTATGTTCTTGTTGAATGGAAATTTGTTCAAAAATATTTTATTTAAAAACTTTTTTGAACAATTTTCCTTATGAAAAAAAATGACTTTCAAAGAAAACGTTTTTGAACAAAAAAAATTTAATAAAATGTTTTCAAACAATTTTTTGTTTGAAGGAAATGTTTTTAAATAATTTTCCTTTTCAAGAAAATGTTATTGAAGTATTAATATTACTTTCGAACAAATGGATTTTGAACAACATGTTTTTGACCAAATTCCGCAAGGCAGGAAAGTTAGGTTTAGTTGAAAGAAACTTGTGAAATATTATATATGTATACAAGGTGTTTCGAATACTTATATTCAAATTTTGGGAGCATAAAGTACACTTCTGGTTAGGGCTTTTTGAAAAACAAGCGCGAAATATAGAAAACTACTCTATCTGTTGGTATACGAGCACAAGCCTGCATTCAACAAGGAGGTGGGCATTTTTAAAATATTCTTATTAACTTCATTATTTATTTATTTGACGAATTTTATTTATCTGAGGATAATATTTATCGGCGTGTAACTTTGAAACAAATAAAAATGGATATCGTGTTGGCCTGATAAAACTACAGCTTGTGTGACATTTTTTTCAAAAATGAGATTTTTGCATAATCAATTTGCCCTATTCATAATGGATATACTATAAAAAATTATTTGCAAGAAAATGTTATATTAACGTTGCTTAAAGCAAGAATAAAAAAGAAGTTCTACAGCTCATAATGGCATACCACACTAAGATCACTATATCACGATGTTAGGAACTTCGTGATATAGTGACCTTATACCACATGAGTGCAATTTTTCATTTTCCGCGTGTTCCATTGAAACTGCACTCGGTGCAAATTTTTGACAGCACCGTTTCAGTGTCAGTGCACCACCAGTGCTGCACTCATTTTCCCAATGGAATACGGCATAAATATTTAGCCTTCTTCGATCAATCTTTGGACATAGGATTCCCCAATATCTTCCAGTATTTTGTATCTGTCGCCGTGTTCAACCATTTAGTTCCCGTATGTTTCTTCAAATCGTTCGTCCATCTCATTTGGAATATTCCCGTAGTTCTTGTCTCTCTTAAAGGTTTCTAGGTTACAATACATTTGTTCCATCGGTCGTTTTTCTGTCTGATATTATGGCCGGTAAATTTCGATTTTTGTTTTATTCCTTATCCATTTATTCCTTTTTCTATCTGTTAACTTTATCTGTAACATTTGTCTTTCCATTGATCTTTGGACTTTTGTTACTTTATCTTTGATTGATTTTGTAAGTTCCCAGGTCTAGAATCCATAGGTAAGTGGAGGAAGAATACGTTGGTTATACACTGTCGTTTTCTACAGCTTTACCACCTTATTTGAGCATTTCTGCCGTTACTCCGTCTTTTCCAAGTGATTTGTTATTATCCATTTTATTTAATGCTAAAGTTACCGGATGAAAACGTCTCTAACCAGGACCAGCCGTCAAGAAAATCCGGACAAAATCCGAACGTCAAAATTTTTTCGATGCCACACACAAAAAATCAACTTTTTTTTTATTGAAACAATAACTAATAAATAACATAATATACCTACTATTTTATAGGTACTTTTCACTGCTTTGTATTTTATTCAACAGCGTTGAATTTTTAGGCAGAAGTACAAAATCGTAAAATTCTGACCAGCTCATATTTACAGAAGATAAAAGCAGCCTATTTCTTTCTTTGGTCCACTGGGTAGAAATACTTCTATTAAAATATTTTGCCCATTTTTCGTGGGTAGGCAGATTGTGGTCATCAGAAGTAGAATTGTCTGATATGTACTTTTTTATATTACAAACTTCATCAAAAAAATTGTGTGTGCTTAAGACCACACGCCAGAAGTGTAAACTTCAACAAGGCGAAATTAATAATACTACTTTAAGCGGGGTCTTCACATAACGTTTTACCTTACGTCTTGCCTGTCAGTCAAAAGGGTCAAGTATGACGGTTGAAAGACTAGCGTAGACACTTGATAGTTTTAACGTACGTTTTTAGATCAGTTTTTGATACAAAACGATGGTTTTATTGGAAAACAATGCGTGATCCGGTCAGTTCTTTAGGCGGTCTTCCGTCTTAAATCAGTTCAATTAAAACGTCCGTTTTTCCGTCTACACACAAAGTTTTGCTTGATGCGTTTTGACTGAACAGGCAAGATGTAAGGTAAAACGTTATGTGAAGACCCAGATTAAAGGTGAATTCACACTGCTAAATTTATTGACGATTATTGTTTAATTACATTTTTTGAAACTAGTATATTTTGCATTATTTGATGTTTATAAAGGCGGCTACTTTAAAATCCGGACGTTTATGAAAAATCCGCCCGGACCCACCCGGACGTAGTAAAAATCCGGACATGTCCGGATTAATCCGGACGTCTGGTAACCCTATTTAATGCTCTCTTTATTTCCGCTTTGCTTATTTCTGGTTGTAGCTCTGAGTTTATGTTCTTTATTTGGAGTTTCTTCGTGGTTTTTTGTGATGGTTCCCTTTTTGTTTGTTATAATTCTGTATAGAATAGTTGTGTAATATTTATAATATCGTCTTGAACGTTAGTCTCTATGCCGTTCATATTCTTTGTTTTAATTATTTCATATCTACCTTAGACATTTCATATTTCTGTTATTATCTATATCTCAACTTTTATTTTTTGGCTCTTTTTTTTTATTTTCTTTACAGTTTTATTTACTTCCGTGTATTCTATCGATGTTCTTGTTCCTTCTTTCTCCAGATTCCGCCTTTTTCCTTCAGTTTCTTTATTTCTTCTGATGACAATTTTCTTTCTTTTTATCTTTTTATGCGATATCTTTTCCTACTTTGGTCATAGCTTTTGTCAGCGTATGTCAGTTTTAGATTAGCTGTTCCTCTAGCATTTGTTTGTATTTAGCTTTATTTTGTGTAAGTTTATTCATGTCAAGTTCAGTGGCGGCGCGTGGTAAAAAGCTTTCGGAGTGCACACCAAAAAAAAATAAAAAATTGCGGCGCAGGCGGAATTTTTATTGCAAATAATTAAAAAATGATATATTTAGTTAGATATTAGTTACTTACCTATTATTATTGAAATTATAAATAAATATAAATGTATCACACCTAGTTTACATATTTTCTCTTCTAATGGCAAAGATGAAAATTTAATTGTTTTTAAATATTGCACGCTAGTGCTATCAGAATTAAAAACTTCCGCCATTGTCGTAAATACCAAATCGTTGAAATCAAAACAAACCGCCAGCGCCCGACCGATAATGCCAAATTAGTGGTGTGCAAATACTATCTACTCGATACTTTAATATCTGATACATGGGCGGATTCGAAGTAATCGAATATCCTTCGACGCCAAATACTCGTTACTCGAGTCCCGAATGGGACCGAAGCCGAAGTGTTAGTTTCGTATCAATTGTATCGTCATCGGCAGTATGAGTAACGAGTTTGGAGTACTTGTAATCATTTGGACCGATATTTATATATTGGATTTACGATAATATAATATAAATAATAATAAAATCTAATACTCGAATAGGAAGTATCAGTATCTACTCAATACTTGGAAAAATGGTTGCACATCAATATGCCAAATTGTCTAAGTGCACTAATTAAAAGTGCCCTTGAGCTCCTCTAACATTCAACGCGAACCATGGGTGCGGGGGGCGGCACGGGGGTGCGGGCGGCATCGAGGCTAGTTTTTGCACAGATTTTGTCCTAGGCACTGCCGCAGGAAGGTTCAGATTCTATGTACTGTAAAATTCTATTGAGACATGTCGTCCTCTCTTTCTATATTTCGTAATTAGAATGCGACACAACATCTACGGAGCAAATAAAAGTGAATAATTAGATTCGAACTAACTATATAGCGCATCCGCCAGCATGCACCCCAGGTGGTTTGAATACGAATACAAACACATACATACCGGGTAATAATTTGTAGGTAATATTCCAGTCTTTAGTGAATTACGTTTGGGGTAATTATTAATTAAATTTTAGTATTTTTTTAAGTAAAATTTGGGAGTGCACGTGCACATGTGCCACTGGTCAAGTTGTTCAATGTTATTATCATTTTTTTTTTCATTTGGAAATAGCTGTCAATGCAGGTTTTTTTTCTGACCATCTTATGATCACTGCCTGTTGTAAAGCTGTTTAGGACTGTTACATCTCTAAATATGTTTTTCTTAGTAGTCAGCATTCAGCTGAGCCATGTCCACTTTCGTGGCGGTTTCTTTCTATAGACCGATTTCATTGCATAAAGGTGTTTTTCCTCTAAATAATTCATTAAGGTTGTGCCCCGGTAATTCCTTTCTATATATCCAAAATCCCCTATTTTCGTCTCTTCCTTGTTCATCCTCTTACCTAATTTGGCATTGAGCTCTTCCATTACTAGTGTAGCATGGGTTTCGTGTTCTTCCATGGCTTTTAAGATGTCTTCATAGAATACATGTTCGAGCAAATTAACTGTTTGCTTGATTTTAAAAAGAATCATAAAAAAGTAATTAAAAACAGTTTAAATTTGGGTTTTTTCACCTTCATGATAAGCAAAGAAAATACCCATTTAGACCATGATATTTTGAGAATGATACTTGCGTTACAATCGAATATATTATTAATAAAACGACAATACTTAATTTTAATTATTTTATAATAACCAATGTTTTTAATTAAAAACTTACACGGCTTTTAAACAATTGCGTTAATATTAAAATAAACGAAATATTTTTAGATTTCTAAGTTTTAGAAGAGCAAAATTATTGTTGATTCGCGTTACATTTTAAGGACATAAGATTTAACTTTCCTTTAAATTGTTAATTTTACTGCAAATTCAATAATTGAGCTACTCCTAAATAACAGAAATATATAAGTTGGTCAAAGATAAAAAAAAATATAAATATATCAGTTATTTTTCAAAAATTTGTTTAAAATAAAGAATAAAAAATTTGGTTAATCGGGTTACAATAAATTCTTCCCTCTTCAGTTGACTGTTACAAAATTTATTCTGTAAGATCTAATAAATGTATTACGGACTTATTGCAATAAAGTTAGGCATTAATAATGGCAGGCAGTATTTAGACAGTTTTACGTTATAAGAACAGTCGTCTTCTTTCAAAACTAGGCTTTTGTGTATTATAAGAAGCGGAATTAATACTGCCGTTTTGATATACAGAAAATAAACAACTTAATTTTTAAATTCGTCTTTGGTATGTGAATTTTGAAAGACCAACTGTTATTTTCCAATGAAAAACTGTCAGAATACTGGCTGGCATTATTACTGCCAGGCTCTTTTGCAATAAGTTCCTAGTAACGCGGTGTTCTTTAGCAAGAAGATGCATAAAAATGCCTTCTTGAGTTTTTCTGAGAAATAATTAATTTTTGGTTTGTCTTGAGGAAATAACGATAACATTGGTATTTATTTTGTTGTCGACTATACGAAAAGTAGCTTTTACTTTTTACTCAGTTATTTAATTATCCGTTCTGATTGCGTGATTCTGTCCGTATGTCTGTCTGTCACGGTCTGTTTATCCTTTGGTAGTACTGTAGCACTTGCAGGAACGTGGCGTATTCTAGATAAAAGCCCAGAAATCTCCTGATAGCAATGACGTCAAAACTCGCGTCAATATATGAATTTAAACTACGTTTTTTTAACAGATAACCAACCTAAATAAAATTTTGGCCCCCTATTACCCGGGGTCGTAGGGCATTAAAACAGGCATGTTGTATCTCTCCAACTCTTTTTAAAATATATATCGCAGTAGCACTAAAAAACTAGAAATTGTATAGATATGATAAAGAAGACATGTAGTATATGATGAGAAAGTTCACGGAAGAATACAAAAAGTGGGGGTTAACAGTGGACGTGGATAAGACATAGATAGTAGATAGTACTTATGTATTGGAAACGAATGAAGTCAGAAGACAGACAGTAGAGAACTAGGCAATGGACAAACAATATCTCGATTCAATGGTTATGTATAAGGCAGGAACAGACTGTAAAGAACTGGAAAAAAGAATATTAAAAGAAAATATGGTTATGGGATGTCTTAACAATATTTTATGGAGCAGAGAGATAAAAAAGAATGTAACATTTAGCATATATGAAACAATGATAAAAAGCACGCTGTTGTGGAATGGATGGAATAGGGACTTGTTGCGCAACAGAAAAATATAAAACAAAAATGAAAAGTATCGAAATGGATGCAATAAGAAGATCAATGAGAATATATAGAACAGTTCATAAGAAATGATACCATATATAGAATGGAATAGAATATTTATTAATCTTTTCGGCTACAAAATTGTAGATAAGACAAGTCAAAAAATTTTACAAAAAATATTGCTTATGGTTTCAAGAACCACCATTTTTTGTTATAAATAATAAAAAATTATCTAAAATTACATATAAAGTAAAAAGAAATATACAAACGTTCATACTGTGATTGTAAAAACACTAACACAAAATATACTTCACATTTACGACTAACGCTGAGACACAAAACAAAGTTTTTTTTTGTTAATTAAATATTTTTTTAAAAATAAAACAAAATTCTACCTTTTGCCTAGCAGAAAGTTTTCAAACTCCATTACGGTGTAAAAAGTTTTATGCACAAGTATGCCTTTTATTTCTTTTTTAAAAAGATTTTGAGTTTGGAGTTCTTTTATATTTTTTGGTAATGCATTAAATAATCGGCAACCAAGATAATGACAAGTTTTTTTCATATATTCGTGATTGTGTTTGCCTATGCTAATTTTTTCTTTATTTCTTGTAGGATAGGAATGATAAAAAGTATTTAAATTAAAGTTATCTTGGTGCTGATAGATATATACTAAGAGTTTATAAATATATATGCTTATAGCAGTCAAAATTTTATTCTGTTTAAAAACTTCTCTACATTGTGTGAAACCACCAGAAACAACTACTCCGAGGGAAAATACCCCTACCGGCATTGAATTATACTGATGGTTTGAGGCTTTCGTTGGGAACTTGTTAAAACTGTTTGGTTTTCACTTTCTCCAACGTCGATCACGAGGATACGAGTGATCCCCGTCTGGAACACGTCCTGATAGTCAGGAACAAATGTTCCAACCGGTCCGGTCGTGGATTGGCATGGAACATTTGTTCCTGACTATCAGGACGTGTTCCAGACGGGGATCACTCGTATCCTCGTGATCGACGTTGGAGAAAGTGAAAACCAAACAGTTTTAACTTCTCTACATGTTGAGTTAAATGGCAGGTTGAAAATTAATCTTATGATTCTCTTTTGTGTTACTAGTACTCTATCAAAGTCCCGAGCCCTACCCCAAACAGTCACTCCGTATGATAGTGCGGAATATGCATTAGCGTAATAAACTGTAATCAGATTTGATAGAGATCAAAGAAAGAATGGGAATCGAGGGAAGCATACCGGATGACATCACTACAAGGCAACTGATATGGTACGGCCAGGTGCAGAAAATGAGGGCGACGTAAACTGGAATGACAAGACAGTGTAGAAAAACGTTCTAAACCAACATAGTAGTAGTATAAATATAATTGAGGACTTAAAATTCAAATAGAGGTGAAGAATAAAATATAAATATATTTGAGGACTTAAAATTCACGTAGGTCATATAATTGTAAGTATATCCGTAGCAAAGTCTCGTGGGTGCATAAGCCGAGGAATTTTAATACCATTTTTGGATTTTATACTTTATTTTTTAAACGCTGTTTCGCTATACTGCTTCCGACAAATTTGCATATGTTATAAATTTGGATTTTTTTTGGTCTGTTTGGTAATTATATAATAGTTTCTTTGACTGCAATCAAAAACAGCACTTTTTGTAAATTACATAAAAATGAATTTACAACTCTAAAAGCCGGCGAATAGTAAATAATGGCAATGCAACCTTTTATCAAAGTCAAAGATAACGGTGAGTATCAGCAGCGTCCATAAGAGCTGCAGAGCTGCAGAACCCCCAAAATTTTCACATTATTTGACTATTTTTCAGCCGCTGCTATTTTTCTAGTATAATTATATTATTTCTAAAATTATTGGAATAGCAGTATATTTTCGGTTCGGTGTTGGTATAGTAGGCCTTCAAATCGCGTACGTGTGTTGAGTATGACGCCGCGCGCCGTCAAATGAAGTTATTGGCATTGTTGCGCTGCTAAATTGCAACACAACGTAGCTGGGTGGCTAACGAGATCTGTGCTCGGCTAGCAACCCCTTCCTTCGCCCCGCACCGCACTTGCTCCTGGGTTTAGATAGCGAAATGTAGGCAAAAATAGAGCTGCAAAACTTGCAGTTCCAGTGCAATTCCGGGCGGGCGGGCTCAGCGTTGCGTGTTTGCAGGCGTATTTATTTATTTAAAAGACGCCAAACGCATGAGCGGGAGGTTATGGTCGTGTTTGTTGTTTGTTTTTTTATAATTGTGTCACAATGAATGTGGTGGATAATTTAATTAATGTAGAAAAATTCTCTCTCTTTACTTATGAAGAAAAACTAAAACTGAAAGAAGAAGGACGGTCATTGCCCGATATTTTAATTGAAAAGTGTGGTTCATGCCGGGGAAAATCGTATAAAAGGATTGTTACAAGAGAAATTTTTTACTTTTTATAATAGACACGTGATCTGGAGACTGTAAAAAAATTGAATTTTTTATACCCTATCGGCAGAACTCACAAACTTTAGATGTCACGAGCAGCCACTGAGTATCAGGGTTAAGATATAAGAATATTCTTATAAAGTTATTTGGCCACACTGTATTTCCTTAACCTTAAATTTTTTGAAAAAAAGCAATTTGTCATTTTTAAAATTCACAGATTTTCCCCACAAAAGTTATTTGAAATCTTTTTCTACTTTTGACCTTCTTTATCAACCCTTAAAGTTTGGTGCATCATTTAAATTACACCCTGTATAAAGCTCGTTTGTATAAAAAAAATTAAGGTTTTACTTAACTAAGTGACACTTACCTAAGTCGTGTCCGTCCACATGAAACGTGCTTCTTACTTCATCTAAGGTCATTTGTTTGTGAATCTGTAAATAAAAAGATAATAATTAATCAAAAAAATATAGTCAACAAAAAATAAAATGAATAACAAAATTAATATACAGGGTGATTCAAAAGTAAGTGGCATTCTTTTAAGGACGTAATCCTTGCATAAAAATAAGGCAAGAAGATTTTATTCATATTCGTCCGAAAATGCTTCCTTCCTTCCCCTTTAAATAGGACACATTAAAGACTATTTTTACCTTCCTAGCCCGCACAGCAATGGCTACAGAAGGTGTTGTTTTGGATGAAAATTTTGTTTTTTGAGATAACGCCGAAAATGTGTTATTTGGGCGACAAAACCTGAATGACAGTAATGCAGTACTATTATACTCAAAGAAAAAACTGTGCAATTTTTGTTTTACACAAAAAAAAAACAAATTCAAAACTTTACTAGCAAAAAATTGTCAGGAATCCCTGTAATTTACTTTGTTTGAATGGTAACCTTATTTGTTTATTTGTATAATCATTGGCGTAGCTAGCCTTGCTTTTCAGGGGGGGCCGTGGCCCCGGTCTATCTTGAACAAAAAGCAAACATAGGTTTTACAGAGTCGTGCAAAGTGTGCAATGAATAAAAAAAATACGCTCATTAAATGTTCTAATATTTTAATATAACAAATTTAATAATACATTTACCAACTTATTTATATGTATACACAGGAAGTATGTAATTCAGCAATTCTACAAAGAAAGTTTTCTACGTCGCTGACTGAAAGCGTCTACCACACTGTCTAAGTCGACCTCAACATCTTTTTCTATGAATAACAATGACAAACCTGAGTCATAGTTGTTCTAAGCCAATTAAAAACTCTCCTCATGGCAGAGAAAGACCTCTCGCAAGTTGCACTTAAAATTGGAAGAATACTCGCAACTTTAAAAAGTTGTTTTCTGCTATATGTTGTTTGATAGAATCATGACCAACAGTTTGATTTAACCGAAAAATACAATTCTTTAAAACTGTCATTTCTGCTCTTAGAGCAGAAGAATTAATATTAAAAATTTCCCGGTATTGCTCGACGAATTTATTCCATTTAACGACGTGGGAAAACTTAATATGAAAATGGTTATGAAATTGTCACCAAAATCGGAAAATTTCCATAAGACACTAAACGCTAACCTCAAGAAAACTAAAAAGATTATTATATTTATTTTAGAAAAACAGTTTAAAAAGGTCTTTTATAACTTTACGACATCTACAACCCGATTTCGGAAACAGAGGGGCAAAGGTCGCTGTCTTTATTAAATGCGAAATTTAACTTACACTTCTATAATATTTTACAAGATGTCGCCAATATGTATGAAATATTCAATATGCATAATTATGTTTAAATTTAAAAAATATTTTCGGGAAATTGCATAAGTGCAGAAAAGTTACCGATAATTTAAAGAGAAAAAGCCTAATTCCGCAAGACAAGGGCTTTTTCCTGAAATGTAAACATTATCTGAATGATTTTAAATTTTAATGCACCTATTTTATTTGAATATTTCCCGAATAATAATAGAAAAGTATGTATTTTCAGCGTCATGTTCTTTTACTAGTAGTCGGTAGGGGAGGCCTAAAATATCTTAGGGGGGGCCTGAGGGACTTCAGGGGGGACCAGCCCCCCCCCCTAGTTACGCCAATGGAATAAGGTTTGTAGCGGTATTTATAATGTGCGTCTTCAGCTCGCCACCGGCATGAGCCGCGCCTGCGTCCAAAACATTTTATCCGACTAATCAATTTCTCTAGTGTCTAGGGGAAATTTTCTTTAAGTTGACATAAAAGAATTGCATGTAGGTGTGTAATACACAAGAATGTGCCTCTTATTTTTGAAGTTCTCTGGAAAAAAAATGACGATTGCCCCCGCCTGAGACAACCTAATTTATTTCTATATTAGTTAGAATTTGTAATTATTATTTTTTTAAAACGACTGGAAAACAAGTACTTTGCGTATATTTTTTTCTTTTTGGAAAATGTTCCGTTTTCAAAAGGCACGGAAAAAAAGAGGGACCGGAAAATCTATTTTTACGGTCCCTTTTTTAAAAATGATCTAAAATATAGTGACATTTAAAATTAAGCATGAATTAATTGTAGAGTAGTAGTTTGTAGTGTTTAATCTCTTTTAAAAAAAATTATTATTTACATGTTGGTTGTGTTTGTGCTGTTTTATACAGGTTTAAAAAAATACGTACGGTACACGATCGGAAACTATCTTTACCTACTCGCGTGCGGTAAAGTAATTACTTTACACACACAATAAAAACATATAACGGAGATTCAAAACGTTTTATAAAAATTTCTAGTGTAACAAAATTTGTTTTATTGTCAATCTCCTGTTTTTCCTTTTTCTCATAATTTTTAAATTTAAAATGGCTGGAAAGAATCTTTAAACAATATAATATTACTTGGATTTTTATAAATATTTATGTGTTTTTTAGTTATTATTTTTTCTAGTTAATTCCGTAACCGATTTTTCTCGGTAAAAAATATATAATAATATAAGGGGTCGATTTTCTATGACCACAGTTATATGATTATATAGGTGTAATGTCCTTCTTAATTTGATTTTTTTCTTCGTGTAATAAAAATGCACCACAAACCACAGTTACGCAAAATTTCTCTCAGTGTAATATAACTGCATTAGTGTCATTTGGTCCAAACGTTACGTCACATATTTGTTTCCCCAAGGCCAACACAAAAATAGAGGCCACGACCCTGAAAAAATCAGCTGTTCTCCCGGGGCTGAATTTTACATTGGGTCTTATGGGAGGTCAGACGTTTTTTTATGATATTTTCAAAATGGCACTACAGATTTCCGCAAAATTTCAGTGAAATTTTCTGAGACACCATCCCGATATTCCACCAAAGGTTTGTAAGGAAGCAACATGATTAAAAGGTTAAAATCTTCAAGATTTAGCATTCCTTATTTTGAATTCAAATTATCCGCCATGTACCACATGCCAACTGTTATATTTGACATGTATTTGACTTTGTCATATGTGATTGTCACATTCACTTCTGCTTTAAACTTAATTTTTGTGTGAGCTAATGAAGCGGCTATGAAAAATTAGGGCTTACTATACATTAAAAAAAAATTGTTCTGCCAGAATAAAGTAAAAACAATCTCAAAAAAGGCTTTATTTAAAAAAAAATCAAATATTCATGAACCGTCATTCCAACTTCAATATTTTAAAGACAATCAGCTGTGTCGTAACGTGACCATCAAAAAAAAATCAGCCCCGGATGTGACGTCAACAAAGTGGAGGATCGTGGCCCGTCCATTTTGATAGCCCTGGTTTCCCATATGAACAATGCATTGAGTGACAGTATTTCGCTTCTTGTTGATATATCTTCTTTGATTTGGGTGTATTTTGACCTATCCTATTAGCAATATCGTCGTGAAGTCTGTCTGTGTGTGTGTGTGTGTAGATTATTTCTGTCCGTAACACGATAGCTCCTAAACCGCCCATCCGATTTTCATGAAATTTTTAGGTAAATTAGTATTTGATACTGTAACCAGCTGATTAGATATTGGTCGAAATTCATCAATGCGAGTGGCAGTTTTTTGACAGTTAGAAAGTATAAAAAATGATAACTTTTTAACGGAGCGTCGCATTAATATGCGGTTTTCGGAGTATTGTAGTGCACATTTTTTTCAAAAATGTTTGTTATAACCACAAACTTGGTAGGAGCTTTGGTTTCGGAGATATTTACTAAAAACTATTTTTAAGTTTCATATAGCATGGAGTTTACTTGGAGTGTGCTAATGGGTTAGGAAAGTATCGGATCCGTTATTTTCTCTATAACTTTAAAATCCTTTGCAATTAATTTTTAAAAATTGGTGTACAGCGTGTCCCATTTTCGATGGGATTAAATGGGAAACTCGGTTATTATTTAAGATATTGATTTTCTGATTGCACCTTACCCTGCTCTTTTTTTGAGCCCTTAAAAATGGCGTAATCAGATTTTTGCTATACCCCGTAGTTTCGCTAATACAGGGAGTTTTTGAAAAAATTGTATTTTTAATAATCCGTTGTATCCCGCTTATTTTGCGAGATACTTTTTTTCTGTAAAAACATTTTTATGGCAACTTTTTTAGAAGAAAATAATGACGTTGTCAATTTTTTAAAATATTGTTTAGTTTTTGAGATATGGTATTTATCATAAAAAAATTAAATACGGACCTGGATTTTTTTTATTACTTTTATGATTGGTTTCATGCTAGTATGATCATAAAATAATAAAAATTTAAAAAAATTTTGTTTTAAGGTGAAAAAAAAAATTTAATATTTAAAAAAAAAATTAGTCCGAACCTGGATATTTCCAACATAAATATAAACTAAAAATTGCTAGTTAAACAATTTTTAGTTTAACTGTTTTGATACTTAGCATATTAAAATGGTTTTACGTTAATTTACAGATTTATTTGAAACAAAGTCTACGAAAAATACAAAAAAAAAAACAAATTATAAAAAATAACTAATCTTTCTGATTACCATTATGTGTAAGATTTTTACGTAAAAAAGGTTCGGTTCGGTTCGGTTCGGTTCGGTTTGGTTCGGTTCGGTTCGGTTCGGTTCAGTTCGGTTCAGTTCGGTTCGGTTCGGTTCGGTTCGGTTCGGTTACGTGAATTCGATAGAGCGCATCGTTTACAAGAAAATCGACTTTTTTTTATCATAGACAAAAAAACACACATTTACTACCATTTTATTAAACGATTTAGAGAAAATGTTTAAAATTATTACCATTAGCGTCACGACAAGCTGCTAATCTTTTTATTAAGTAAGTAAGTAATTGTGCCTGGCACTATTCTGACAGTTTTTCATTGAAGACAGTTGATCTTCCAAAATTGATATACCAAAGTCAAATTTATAAATCAAGTCGTCTATTTACGAGTCGTTAAATACCGAGATGAATTCCATCAAAGGAGCATGCGCCAAAATTAACGTCAAAATGTCTAATTTAAATTATTGGCGCGAATACCGGGATTGGCGCGAGATCGAAGAGCTTAATGTATAATAAAAAATTCAAGGTATAAAATAATGGTCAATTCTAATTTTTAGGTACGATTTTATGTAGGTACTGGGTGGTTTTTTATAACCGGAGCACTCAGCAACTTTATCATTGAAAATAAACAAGGTGTCCCAAATTCGATGTTTTTGGGGAGTTTCGGGTATTTCTAGAGGGGCTAAAAAAACCTGATCAACCTTTGCGACACTCAAATTTCAAAAGAAGCTTAAAGGTGAAAATCGCATTTTGATATAGCAAGCCGTTTTTAAACTACGGGGTGTTTTTAAAAAGTCTGCATTTTGGGAAGGGGTCTATAACTTGTTTATTTATTAATATTTTTATTTCTGTGAAAACATTCTTTAGACACTTTTTTAAGAGGAATTCAACTGTTAAGTTAAATTTCATTTGTCACGTTTAGTTTTTGAGATATCACATAAAATTTATTTTTCTTTATGGGATTAGTGGGATTTCTTTATATTTTTGTTTTTTTTTATTTTTACCACATATTTTAGTTTGCTTAATATTAAAAAATAATAAAGAGGTGATTAAAAAATGAAAATTAAGAAAACAATAAAAAAAAATTAAAAATTAATATATTGAGGGTGATACATCATTTTAAAGGAAATTTTGGAGAGTTGTAGAGTTATTCTGTAAGAAAAATAACAACTTTATGCAATATTTTAAAAACCAAAAGAAATAAATAAAAACCGTTGACATCTGTCAATTCTTCAAGAAAAGATCTATAAGAAAGCTATTTACACAAAAGCAAAATGCAGACAAAAACACTCCGTAGCTTAAAAACGGCTTGCTATATCTAAATGTAGTTTTCACCTTTAGGCTTCTCTTAAAATTTGAGCGTCGCAAAGGGGGCTCAGTTTTTTTCTTTCTCCCCTAGAAATACCCGACACCACAAAAAAACAACGAATTTGGGACACCCTGTACAGGGTGTGACAATAAAGTCGATTTTTTGAGAGGGAACACCCTGTATATTTTTGCATTTTAAGATTCGTCTTTTCTTTTTGATTTCAAACATATACAATATCTATGTGCTGCGATTAATATTTTTGAGGTATATGCAGTATTTCTTCTATATGCATTTCACGTTTATTTTGTTTTGCCATGGGAGTATTGACAAATTTAAATCCGCTAAATCTTAAAAAAAAATGTTTATCGTAGCATAGACATACAGTAGAACCCCGATGACAGTGTTTATTCAAATTAAATTGGGCACTAAATAATTTGTCACACAACTTGCACGTCACCGGCATTTTCACAGAACAAAAACGACGAATTTTCATCAAAAAGAACTGGGAATTATTAAAGTTTTGCTGTATAAAACCATACTGAAATATCTCTGAGTTGATTGGTTGGCAGAAGTGACAGATTAACGCTTGCGCACGTCTTGGAATTCATCTCGGTATTTAACGACTCCTGTTTATTTTCCATTAATAATGACGGCACTGTTAATTCCGGCTCTTATAATACACAAAGGCCTAATTTTGAGAGAAGACAGCTGTTCTTATAATGCCAAACTGTCAGAATAATGCCCGACACAATTACTTCCTGGCTTTATTGCAATAAGTCCCAATTAAATACAAACTTCTTGCTTTATTTTTATGCAAGGGTCACGCTTCCGAAAGGATTCCGCTTAGTCTTGAATCACCCTGTATTTATTTCAACTGGGAAAATAAATATTTTGATTTTCTCAATTATACTTATTATTTATATTTTTTTAAACAATCGGTGAATTATGTTTGCATAATTATTGTAAATGACTGCAATTGTTAAGGATATGTCATTGTTATTATTACTATATTATTACTATTCGGAAAAATATACAAGGAAATGCGTGATGTCAAGAATACTATTTACAGAGTTTCTCAAATTGTAGGGTTGGGTTAAATGAAGTCATCAAAAGCCTGTGGTGCCTGGAAATTTTAAACAACACCCTTGTAGGTAACAGTGGCGGATTGTAACGTTACGAATTGGGGGGGGGGGGCAGAAATTTATATTGCATGGAAAAGGAGATAAAAAAACTACTTAGACAGTTTTATTTTAGCATTTTACAAACAAGCAGTTACTTGGTGTAGTTTTTAGTTTATTTGTTTATACATAAAGTCTATTCGCCCTTCTTTTACATGCGCATACCCAACAAACAATTAAAGTTGTAACGACGAAACCCCAACTAGAAAGAATTTCTTAAAAGTAACCGCAACGTACTCCCGCTACGTCTCAGTATACCATACAGCGACGTTATAATTCCCTGTGTGTGTGGAACCAATTTCTGGTTATAACTACTTGGCCAAGTGTTTAAAGTCACTGTAGTAACAACTACACTACTACGTCGTAGCCAGGTATCTACTACGTCGTAGAGGCTGTTTTTTCTCCGTAATGGCATAAAAGTTGCGATGTAGTTGCAAATAATATAATCGTTTCTTTTTGGTAGAATTGTTACACAATATGGTGGACACAACAGTAAACAGACTCGCTTAGTTTTTTTGTTTGGTTATGGTTATAATATGAACTATGTTATCCAAAAGTGTGAGAATTTACGAGCAGAGGATCAAAATTCAAGTGCGACGCAAAGTTTTTTGTATAACATGCATAATATATATTGCAAAAAACCGGTGCGCCCGTAAAATTGAGCCGTTTTCTGGTAGCGGATGGAATTTTTGTGTTGTGATTTTGGAGGTTATGTTTTCATAATCGACAGTTAACTCCAACAAATGGTGCTTAAGAAGAGCATTTTTGGTAAGCTTCAACTAATTTGTTTATAAAATAGTATGGCTCTTTAATATGAGCTCATAAAACGACAACAAAAATATTAAATTTTCTTTCTTACATAAAAACATGGCGTCCCAAACTATATTCCCTGATAGTCGAAAAGGTTACTTGAAAGTAGTTGCGGCTTTAAAGTTGATCCAAAAAGTTATTTTGTCTACATTGTTACATCAGATGTTACTATGATGACACAAACTTTTGTGGTAAAAATTAAAGTTATAATGTAGTTGTCGGATACACTTGTTTGGGACTCCAATGAAGCTTAACTTTCTAGTGGTAATTAAGTAGGATATAAAAGTCAGGGCGACTACGAAATAACGACTAAAAAGAAAGTAAAACTTTAGCAACGTCCTATTGTGGTAGAGAAGACTATCAGAATCGACTATCAAGAAACAATCCTATGAAGTAGTTTAGAGGGTCGTTTTTACGAAACATCTACTATTTCCTGATACTAAATAGTTGTTAGAACTAAAAAGTAACAAATTTTGGTTGGGATCACCACATTTCTACTATAAGAAAGTAGCAAAGCCTTTAGAACATGTAGCCGCTACTATAAATGTTAGTTGGGTAGTGCCCATATTAGCACCAGTTTCAGACTCATGGCCCCGTAGAGCAACCTCAAAAATACCTACTAAGTATATGTCTATTTTTTGCCACATTTTCATTATGTTCGGTTATGTTTTATCTATAGGCACTATTCAATTGGCACCTATAGATATAGCCATTTATGTTGCACTGGATGGCCGGAACTCCAACTCTTACCAAATAAATGCTGGTGTGCGACAGGGATCAATTCTTTCGCCAACACTTTTTCTGATTTACATAAATGACCTCATAGAAAAAACAATAAATCCACTGTATTGCCTTGCAGATGATGGCAATGCAGTCTCCTCAGTCATACCACGCACATGTCTCTCCGCACGTTAATTCCATTACCTTAGACTAACTCGAATATCGCAGATAAATAACGACCTGGAGATAATAGAGGACTGGGGCAACAAAAACCTTGTACAGTTCAACGCGCAGAAAACCCAAGCAGCCTTGTTTTCAAAAAAGACCAGCACCGGTGAGCCAAACTGGCCATATAGGCCATTCCATAAGAAAAAATGCAACTTTATGTCATATCTCAAAAACTAAAAGTGACAGTTAAAATTTAATTTAGCGGGTGAATTCCTCGTGACAAAGTCTATAAAATTGCAATTTGCTCTAAATCAATATTTCCAATAATAACGAAGTTATAGACCCCCCTCCAAAATGCAGACTTTTCAAAAAGCCCCCGTAGCTCAAAGACGAGACGATATTTCAAAACGCGGTTTTTACTATAAGTCTTCTCTTGAAATTTGAGCCTCGCAATGCGTGGTCAGTTTTTCTCTGTCCCCCCTAGAAGTACCTTAAACCCTGTAAAAGTGCCCAATTTTGGACACCCTGTACATATTGCTCCAGGTTTTAGATTTTTAGAACTCTTAAATTATTCTTCTAAAACCCTGTATAAATGCAAGTTAAAAGCGAATACTTGCAAGAGTTGGAAAAAATTTAAAGTGTTAAAAACGACAAGTAAACACTTTATGGCTGCACATAAAACAAAACTTATATGCAAAGTCATGACATCCCGAGATGCCGAAGACGTCTTTGCGCAGCCGACGAGAAAGACCGGCCATGGCGCGTTATAAGCAAGTCGGCGGTCACGTGATCTTAGGAGTCCCAGGATTCTTATTGTATTGCTTAATATATTGTATTTTTTTACACAATTTAAATAAATTAACAAAAAATTTTTGTTCTTTTATAGGCAAAAATTGAAAAAAAATATTTTGCTGATATATGTGTTTATTATGGATAAAAGAACTGAATCTATAAAATAAAAAATTATACAAAATTTGCACTCTAATATCTTCAGGTACATATATTAGGTACATAATATCGTTAGTAATTTCAAATCTATACAAGTCTTTCAAAATTGGACATATCAAACCTAAGCTTTTAGTTTTTTAATTTTTCTTTGACTGTCATCATATTTGAGTTCTTATTCAAAGATTTATTAGCAGACACTAAATCATTGTGCTTTTTAATAAAATTATTTAAAAAAACTTTACATGCCCTTAAACTAATTTTTTCAAGCTTTGACAATAGTTTTTCTCCCCAAAAACACTCGCTAGAGTTATCTGAAGAAAAATTTTCAATATAAAACATTTCACCATAATTTATTAAAAAGAAACAAGTGATTTTGTGAATAAGTGAGATGGTTTTCCCATTCAATGAACTGAATGTAGTGGTCGTCAATAATTTTTTGAAAAATTACCCAGCACAAAGTTTAATATCTATTTCAATAAAGTGTAAGTTAACTACCAACTCATGTTCATTTAAAAGCTGTATCTTACCTTTTAAATATTTCACACTACCTGAGAGATTACTATCTGTTAACAATAATTTACAAATCAGTTTTTTAATATTGCGAGGGTGCGGAAGACATATTACCTTAGAATTGTAAATTGATGTGTATGCACTGGATAACTGGATAAACAAAGATGAAGCCAACATTAAAGTGTATCCACCATATCTTCGATTCTCAGGTTACCTTTTCAAGAGACCTAATTGTTCAATAAGAAATGACAACTGAACACATTTTTCACTCTCACTATCGAAAATGTCACTAAGGATGTCTATTACTTGATCAATCTTATTCAAGATCTTATCTTTTACAACTCCTTTCCCGTTTGCAACATATTAGGTTTCAGTTTTATAGTTGGACCGACAAGGAACAACACTAATTACACGTTCGCGGCATTGTTTATCTTATAGGTATTTTCTTTATAATTTGCTCATTAGCCATTAATTATTTTAACGCAGCCCACTACAGTCTTTTTCGTGGGCTGCGTTATTTTAATAACTTTGATAAAATTCACATTAAATTCGTGCCCGAATTAAAAAAAAATCGACGTAAACAAACATACCAAAACTGAACACACACATGTTTTATAATGACAGGCGTTTTTTTGTGGGACTCCTACGGTCACGTGATATTTCCGCGCCCGGGCCGGTCTTTCTCGTGGGCTGCGACGTCTTTGTTGAAAAGGAAGTTGTTGAGTTGAGGTAAAAGACAAATGAACTTTACTTAAACTTGAAAACAAAAAGCAAGCAATGCTAATGAGCTCGTTATCTTAAAGGATTGGTTATATTTAACCAATATTTGACGTTTAACATTGTATTCATATCCCTAATATTACCATAACAAAAACATTTCGTGTAAAAAAACCAAGTATGCGAAAATGGTATTCCGTAAAAAGAATTGAGATAAAAGTAAAGCCAAGTTCTCCAATACAAATTTCAAAATATTCTTACTAGTTTGCAAATGTTTTTCTAAACTTTTGTGCTCTTTTTTAAACATAGTTTTGTCAAGCAAACCATTTTAGATAATATCTATTTTTGTCTGTAAGAAAAACTTTATTTTAAATTTTAATCCTTTTTGTTTGAAACTCGTAGACAATGATTGTGTAGAAATAAAATTTCGGACTTCCATTGTCTTTATTTATTTTAAAACACGACGTTTCGGTTAGTAAGTATCTCTAACCGTTATCAAGTGTAAACTAAACAATCTAGTCTTTAGGCTACTACTTATACTACTTGGTGTGCAGTCAGGTGTGACGGCCCGCCCCCCTTTTTTAATCCTAAGACGCCTGTTTTCCTTAAGGAGTGGTTTCCATATGTTTGGTATGTCCGTGCTTGGTTGACTGAAAACTTCTTTATTCTGCATTATAAACGCAGCTTCAATAAACTTCCGTTTTCGCCAATGCGACTCCTTATGTAAAACTTTAGCTTCTGACCACTGAATCCTGTGATCATTATCTGTGATCAAGTACCCAATTAGGGGATATTGAAAAATCCGGTTTAGCAGATTATGCATGGTCAAATGATCACAGGATTCAGTGGTCAGAAGCTAAAGTTTTACATAAGGAGTCGCATTGGCGAAAACGAAAGTTTATTGAAGCTGCGTTTATTATGCAGAATAAAGAAGTTTTCAGTCAACCAAGCACGGTCATACCAAACATATGGAAACCACTCCTTAAGGAAAACAGGCGTCTTAGGATTAAAAGGGGGGCGGGCCGTCACACCTGACTGCACACCAAGTAGTATAAGTAGTAGCCTAAAGACTAGATTGTTTAGGTTACACTTGATAACGGTTAGAGATACTTACTAACCGAAACGTCGTGTTTTAAAATAAATAAAGACAATGGAAGTCCGAAATTTTATTTCCTTTAAATTTGAATAATAAGTTTGGTGTCAAATGTAAGATTTTTTATGTATTTTTTTAGATTTTGCCTGTCATAAACAAGTATGTAGTTCAGAATGGAAATGTTTCTTATTACTCCTTTGTTTTGACATGTTGTTTAACAAAAGAAACATTTAAAAACAATTTAACATATCATTATTTTTAAGACAACTTTTTACAACTTTTTTTCGTTGGTCTATGCTATTTATTATGGTAAAAAGCTGATAATTGTCAAAAAATTATCTCAAAAATTATGATATGGAGTATATCTATTATTTAAACTTATCAGCAAAACAAAGTTTTTTAATTTTCCTAGTAAAATTGGCCAAGATTTTTTTTTAGTTTGGTATAAAAAAAATAAATTCGGAAGTTATAAGAGGTATTGTACAGGGTGTCCCAAATTGCGCACTTTTAGGGGGTTTAAGGTACTACCCAACTAACATTTATAGTAGCGGCTACATGTTCTAAAGGCTTTGCTACTTTCTTATAGTAGAAATGTGGTGATCCCAACCAAAATTTGTTACTTTTTAGTTCTAACTACTATTTAGTATCAGGAAATAGTAGATGTTTCGTAAAAACGACCCTCTAAACTACTTCATAGGATTGTTTCTTGATAGTCGATTCTGATAGTCTTCTCTACCACAATAGGACGTTGATAAAGTTTTACTTTCTTTTTAGTCGTTATTTCGTAGTCGCCCTGACTTTTATATCCTACTTAATTACCACTAGAAAGTTAAGCTTCATTGGAGTCCCAAACAAGTGTATCCGACAACTACATTATAACTTTAATTTTTACCACAAAAGTTTGTGTCATCATAGTAACATCTGATGTAACAATGTAGACAAAATAACTTTTTGGATCAACTTTAAAGCCGCAACTACTTTCAAGTAACCTTTTCGACTATCAGGGAATATAGTTTGGGACGCCATGTTTTTATGTAAGAAAGAAAATTTAATATTTTTGTTGTCGTTTTATGAGCTCATATTAAAGAGCCATACTATTTTATAAACAAATTAGTTGAAGCTTACCAAAAATGCTCTTCTTAAGCACCATTTGTTGGAGTTAACTGTCGATTATGAAAACATAACCTCCAAAATCACAACACAAAAATTCCATCAGCTACCAGAAAACGGCTCAATTTTACGGGCGCACCGGTTTTTTACAATATATATAATGCATGTTATACAAAAAACTTTGCGTCGCACTCGAATTTTGATCCTCTGCTCGTAAATTCTCACACTTTTGGATAACATAGTTCATATTATAACCATAACCAAACAAAAAAACTAAGCGAGTCTGTTTACTGTTGTGTCCACCATATTGTGTAACAATTCTACCAAAAAGAAACGATTATATTATTTGCAACTACATCGCAACTTTTATGCCATTACGGAAAAAAAACAGCCTCTACGACGTAGTAGATACCTGGCTACGACGTAGTAGTGTAGTTGTTACTACAGTGACTTTAAACACTTGGCCAAGTAGTTATAACCAGAAATTGGTTCCCCACTTAGGGAATTATAACGTCGCTGTATGGTATACTGAGACGTAGCGGGAGTACGTTGCGGTTACTTTTAAGAAATTCTTTCTAGTTGGGGTTTCGTCGCTACAACTTTAATTGTTTGTTGGGTAGGGGAGACAGAGAAAAACGGACCACGCATTGCGAGGCTCAAATTTCAAGAGAAGACTTATAGTGAAAACTGCATTTTGAAATATCGTCTCGTCTTTGAGCTACGGGGGCTTTTTAAAAAGTCTGCATTTTTGAAGGGGTCTATAACTTCGATATTAGTGGAAATTTTGATTTAGAGTAAATTGCAGTTTTATAGACTTTGTCACGAGGAATTCACCCGCTTAATTATATTTTAACTGTCACTTTTAGTTTTTGAGATATGACATAAAGTTGCATTTTTTCTTATGGAATGGCCTATATTTTAATTAATTTTCGAATTCGTCATTAAATTCTTTTCAAAATGATGTAGCATATATCATAGTTTGATTGAGCGGTTTAGGAGATATTCAGCTTTTTCACTTATTTCTAGTGCGCTATGATTTTCTGCTGAGGCAGGTAAAGGCAGTCCAGTATTTTTATTATTTTACACAGTCACAAATATAGTAAGGCTGGTTTGGAAAAATTATAATTCAGCTGACGGCCCTCAAAGCCTAGTTATAAAAAGTTTTAAAAAATGATACATATTTCAAAATAAAATTAAAACGCTTTTGTGCAAAATAATTTCATATCATAGCGTAATGTCAAATTGTTTAAACAATTGAAAACAATGACAAAACGCCAAGACGCAAGGCCAACTTGATTTGCATAGTATAAGACAACAAAACTATAGGAGCATTAAAGTAGGATTTGACCGCAAGGCTTTCACGTCAATGGCGAATGACGTCATTCAACGCACACTAGACAAAAATAAAAAACTTTAATTATCTCCGAAACCGCTCAATCAAACTATGACATATGATACATCATTTTGAAAAGAATTCAATCACGAATTCGAAAATTAATTAAAATATAGGCCATTCCATAAGAAAAAATGCAACTTTATGTCATATCTCAAAAACTAAAAGTGACAGTTAAAATTTAATTTAGCGGTTGAATTCCTCGTGACAAAGTCTATAAAATTGCAATTTACTCTAAATCAATATTTCCAATAATAACGAAGTTATAGACCCCCCTCCAAAATGCAGACTTTTCAAAAAGCCCTCGTAGCTCAAAGACGAGACGATATTTCAAAATGCGGTTTTCACTATAAGTCTTCTTTTGAAATTTGATCCTCGTAATGCGTGGTCAGTTTTTCTCTGTCTTCTCTAGAAGTACCTTAAACCCTCCAAAAGTGCCCAATTTGGAACACCCTGTACACTTAGAAACGCATGTTCCTGAAACGCTTGACTAAATCTACGTAAAGGTACCTATTTGTTGTTAAATAGTGAAGTAATAATGGTTTATTTAATAATAATGTTAATAAACATACAGAGTATTTACAGGGTGATATTTTATATATTAGTTTTTTACGAATAAAAATATAATAGGCCTTATAAGTTTTAATAAGTACTGGGTGATTTTTTATAATTGCAAAATCCCTGGAAATCGGTTAATATTAGGAGTAGTATAAACTGTAAAAATATATGGAATGTTTAATTAAAAAAAACCGAACTTATTGACGCAATCAGTATATAGTGGGATAGGAAAAAAACTGTAGCCATAATTTACCAAATCGACCAGTTTTTGATTTAACTCTCTTCTTCTACAGTGATTTGGCAATTATAAAAATTCACCCTGTACATAACCTTTTCCAAAAAAGTATTTCCCTCAGCCCTTTAACCTTCATTAAACCAGGGCTATCAAAACGGACGGGCCACGATCCTCCACTTTGTTGAAGTCACATCCGGGGCTGATTTTTTTTTTGATGGTCACGTTACGACACAGCTGATTGTCTTTAAAATATTGAAATTGGAATGACGGTTCATGAATAATTGATTTTTTTTTTAATAAAGCCGTTTTTAAGATTGTTTTTACTTTATTTTGGCAGAACAATTTTTTTTTAAATGTGTAGTAATCCTTAATTTTTCAGAGCCGCTTCATTAGCTCACACAAAATTTAAGTTTAAAGCAGAAGCGAATGTGACAATCACAGATGACAAAGTCAAATACATGTCAAACATAACAGTTGGCATGTGGTACATGGCGGGTAATTTGAATTCAAAATAAGGAATGCTAAATCTTGAAGATTTTAACCTTTTAATCATGTTGCTTCCTTACAAAACTTTGGTGGAATATCGGGATGGTGCCTGAGAATATTTCACTGAAATTTTGCGGAAATCTGTAGTGCCATTTTGGAAATATCATAAAAAAACGTCTGACCTCTCATACGACCCAATGTAAAATTCAGCCCCGGGAGAACAGCTGATTTTTTCAGGGTCGTGGCCTCTATTTTTGTGTTGGCCTTGATTAAACATGTATAGACAAAATATAGTTCTAAACTTGAGAGAAGGTGAAATACGAGTAAATGAACAAAAAATTAAAAAATAATCAAATCAGTTGAATGTTGGTTGGGTAAATGTCCTGGGAACTAGAGTTTCTATTCTACGGCTTTAACAACAATTGAGTAGAAAGAAGATTTCGGACTTCCATTGTCTTTATTTATTTAAACACGACGTTTGGGTTAGTAAGTATCTCTAACATTTCTTTCTTTCTCAGAATAATAATCCGTTGGGTGTTATCCATATATTCAAGGGATTTCAGAAAACAGAAGACGAATAGCCAAAGACTATAATATATAAACAGTATTTTTATCGGGAAATACGATAAGGAGTTTTGTAACAAAAACAAAACCAGATAATCCCTCAAATAGTAATAAGGAATGTATTTACCAAATCCCGTGTGAGTGTGGTAAATCACATGTAGGAGAAAAGAAACGCCCTCTTCAGGTTAGAGTAAATGAACATCTAAAAGGTACCCAATTAGGGGGGGATATTGAAAAATCCGGTTTAGCGGATCATGCATGGTCAAATGATCACAGCATTCAGTGGTCAGAAGCTAAAGTTCTGTATAAGGAGTCGCATTGGCGAAAACGAAAGTTTATTGAAGCTGCGTTAATAATGCAAAATAAAGAAGTTTTCAGTCAACCAAGCACGGACATACCAAACATGCGTCATAGGATTAAAAAGGGGGGGCCGTCACACCTAACTGCACACCAAGTAAAAATAAAAACAATGGAAGTCCGAAATTTTGTTTCTAATAAGTAAAAGTTTACAAAAATTTTTAGCTATTTGTTTAGTAGTTCAATTGGTAGAGCGTTCCGGGATCGAGTCTCGGCTGAGCATAAAAAACTTTTTTATATGATTTTTTCGTTCTTTAAATTTATCCCCTCCCTAGTTTGGAATTGTTCTTTATAGTTTTGAGTAAAACCATGCATTATTGCACTCATTGGCGTAGCTAGCCTTGCTTTTCAGGGGGGGCCGTGGCCCCGGTCTATCTTGAACAAAAAGCAAACATAGGTTTTAAAGAGTCGTGCAAAGTGTGCAATGAATAAAAAAAAAATACGCGCATTAAATGTTCTAATATTTTAATATAACAAATTTAATAATACATTTACCAACTTATTTATATGTATACACAGGAAGTATGTAATTCAGCAATTCTACAAAGAAAGTTTTCTACGTCGCTGACTGAAAGCGTCTACCACACTGTCTAAGTCGACCTCAACATCTTTTTCTATGAATAACAATGACAAACCTGAGTGTCTCTCTTGAGTCATAGTTGTTCTAAGCCAATTAAAAACTCTCCTCATGGCAGAGAAAGACCTCTCGCAAGTTGCACTTGAAACTGGAAGAATACTCGCAACTTTAAAAAGTTGGTAGAGGTTTGGATAGGTGTTTTCTGCTATATGTTGTTTGATAGAATCATGACCAACAGTTTGATTTAACCGAAAAATACAATTCTTTAAAACGGTCATTTCTGCTCTTAGAGCAGAAGTATTAATATTAAAAATTTCCCGGTATTGCTCGACGAATTTATTCCATTTAACGACGTGGGAAAACTTAATATGAATATGGTTATGAAATTGTCACCAAAATCGGAAAATTTCCATAAGACACTAAACGCTAACCTCAAAAAACTAAAAAGATTATTATATTTATTTTAGAAAAACAGTTTAAAAAGGTCTTTTGTAACCTTACGACATCTACAACCCGATTTCGGAAACAGAGGGGCAAAGGTCGCTGTCTTTATTAAATGCGAAATTTAACTTACACTTCTATAATATTTTACAAGATGTCGCCAATATGTATGAAATATTCAATATGCATAATTATGTTTAAATTTAAAAAATATTTTCGGGAAATTGCATAAGTGCAGAAAAGTTACCGATAATTTAAAGAGAAAAAGCCTAATTCCGCAAGACAAGGGCTTTTTCCTGAAATGTAAACATTATCTGAATGATTTTAAATTTTAATGCACCTATTTTATTTGAATGTTTCCCGAATAATAATAGAAAAGTATGTATTTTCAGCGTCATGTTCTTTTACTAGTTGTCGGTAGGGGAGGCCCAAAATATCTTAGGAAGGCCTAAGGGACTTTAAGGGGGGGAGCCCCCCCTGCCCCCCCCCTAGCTACGCCAATGATTGCACTTACAAAATATATTTAGTAAAAAAATACCAAGAAATGTTTTTAAGTAAAAATTACCTAGTATAAAAAATATTTTCAAAAAATTATTTATGGAAAAATTTGATTGCTAAATTGTTAAAAATGTGAATAATTGGACTCCAGGTAAGAATGTTTTAATGTCACCCTGTATTAAACATAACATAAATAAATAAATGCTGGCGGATTCGTTTAATTATCGCTAATACTGTTGCACAAAACGTGATTTCTCTTTTACATGCACCTTATTATAATAACATATTTAGCTACCTAACAAAATAGGAACAATTTAAAAAGACTCTGCCAATATATGGGCCCCTAAGCTCACACTAGGTACTATAGTTATAGTGTACGTGCGAGCTAATAAAACTAAAACCTGAAATATATCTTATTCAACTACAGACTAAATTACCTTTTGTTTGATACCACACAAGCCATGTTTTGACTTAAACTCAAATTTTTTAAATCTACCCCCACCCTTAAAAAAAACAAAAAACTAAAATGTATTTTGTTAAACTCCGGACTCAATTACCTTTCGTTTGATATCACACATGCCATATTTTCACTTAAACTCTAATTTTTAAAATATACCCCCACCCTTTTTTTTTAAATAAATTAAAATGTATTTTGTTTAACTGCAGACTCAATTACCTTTCGTTTGATATCACACACGCCATATTTTCACATAAACTCTAATTTTTGAAATCTACCCCCACCATTTTATTTGGTTTGTGCTCGGTGGATTTTGTTCATTTTTAAATGGGACCATCTCGACCCAAGACCCAGCCTAGGTACCAAATTTCATTAAAATCGGGCAAGCGGTTTTTGAGTTATGCGACAGACAGACAGACAGACAGACAGACAGACAGACAGACAGACAGACAGACAGACAGACAGACAGACAGACAGACAGACAGACAGACAGACAGACAGACAGACAGACAGACAGACAGACAGACAGACAGACAGACAGACAGACAGACAGACAGACAGACAGACAGACAGACAGACAGACAGACAGACAGACAGACAGACAGACAGACAGACAGACAGACAGACAGACAGACAGACAGACAGACAGACAGACAGACAGACAGACAGACAGACAGACAGACAGACAGACAGACAGACAGACAGACAGACAGACAGACAGACAGACAGACAGACAGACAGACAGACAGACAGACAGACAGACAGACAGACAGACAGACAGACAGACAGACAGACAGACAGACAGACAGACAGACAGACAGACAGACAGACAGACAGACAGACAGACAGACAGACAGACAGACAGACAGACAGACAGACAGACAGACAGACAGACAGACAGACAGACAGACAGACAGACAGACAGACAGACAGACAGACAGACAGACAGACAGACAGACAGACAGACAGACAGACAGACAGACAGACAGACAGACAGACAGACAGACAGACAGACAGACAGACAGACAGACAGACAGACAGACAGACAGACAGACAGACAGACAGACAGACAGACAGACAGACAGACAGACAGACAGACAGACAGACAGACAGACAGACAGACAGACAGACAGACAGACAGACAGACAGACAGACAGACAGACAGACAGACAGACAGACAGACAGACAGACAGACAGACAGACAGACAGACAGACAGACAGACAGACAGACAGACAGACAGACAGACAGACAGACAGACAGACAGACAGACAGACAGACAGACAGACAGACAGACAGACAGACAGACAGACAGACAGACAGACAGACAGACAGACAGACAGACAGACAGACAGACAGACAGACAGACAGACAGACAGACAGACAGACAGACAGACAGACAGACAGACAGACAGACAGACAGACAGACAGACAGACAGACAGACAGACAGACAGACAGACAGACAGACAGACAGACAGACAGACAGACAGACAGACAGACAGACAGACAGACAGACAGACAGACAGACAGACAGACAGACAGACAGACAGACAGACAGACAGACAGACAGACAGACAGACAGACAGACAGACAGACAGACAGACAGACAGACAGACAGACAGACAGACAGACAGACAGACAGACAGACAGACAGACAGACAGACAGACAGACAGACAGACAGACAGACAGACAGACAGACAGACAGACAGACAGACAGACAGACAGACAGACAGACAGACAGACAGACAGACAGACAGACAGACAGACAGACAGACAGACAGACAGACAGACAGACAGACAGACAGACAGACAGACAGACAGACAGACAGACAGACAGACAGACAGACAGACAGACAGACAGACAGACAGACAGACAGACAGACAGACAGACAGACAGACAGACAGACAGACAGACAGACAGACAGACAGACAGACAGACAGACAGACAGACAGACAGACAGACAGACAGACAGACAGACAGACAGACAGACAGACAGACAGACAGACAGACAGACAGACAGACAGACAGACAGACAGACAGACAGACAGACAGACAGACAGACAGACAGACAGACAGACAGACGGCGCAACAAAAAAGTTTCAAAATCATCTGAAACGCAAAGATATATAAAAATTTTTGAAATCGGAGCAACTTTTTTTTTCTCTAAAAAATTAGGATCACTATAGCTCACACTACTATAGTATAGTAGTGTGAGCTAAAATATATTTCTCTCTCTCTCTCTCTCTCTATTCATTTATAACTGAAAAAATAATGAATTACTAAAATGTTCTTTCACTGAATTTTTCTTAAAAGGACTGAACTACTGAAAATAGGGAAAGCATTCTGTTTTGCAGTTTCAGTGGATAAAATTTTTAGGAAAATAATGCACCTACCGATTAAAAACTTTACCACCAAAACATATAAAACAATGTGCCCGACAAAAAAAGCTATTTATTCCCCTCCATTCTGTAGTCTGATGACTCGAAAGGTAAACCCCATATCATAATATTAAGATAACTTTTTGACACTTATCAGCTGTTTACCATAACAAATAGCATAAAACTGCTGCGCACTGTTAAGAATCACTTTCAAGAATTTCCGCATACTAAAAAGTTGAAAGTCTTTGCAACATGATATCTATTGTCGAGACAAGTGTTCTTTTACATGCAAAACGATCAGGGGGCAGAAATTTATCGGAGTTCATATGTCAACGTATTTAAATTTGCACAGTTAATTTTGTAATCGACGGTATTTATTTCCATTTTATAAACAAACGATAACAAAAACAAACAATGACACGCGATCAAAACAAACTTATACGTCTTCAAGAAGGATAGAACTGGCTTCGTAGCAAGGGCAACGGACGTTTTCGCACGATGATGATGGCCGATTTTAACTAAAACGAACGTTCCTCCCGCCCCCGCTCGAGAACATCCACCATTACTTAGAAATTAAAACCTTGCCCTGCGCGGTGCTTCCGGCTTGTAATTATTTACGGTAAAAAACGTCAATTAATCGCTTGCTGTTAACCACAGATAATATAAAGAACTAGACTGAAATACTGTTTGTTGTCCAGTTTTGAAAGGTGTAACAAAACGGGATTTGAGCACAAATTGTATTTTTGCCATTTGTAAGTTTTTAAAGATTTTTAATTAAATATTGTTTTGACATCAACAAGCATTAATTATATGCAAGACTAGGTTAAGATTAAGTAAAATTTATGGCAACTCGGCGACTTGTTTTTAGGCATATTTTCAGGTTCGCCGTATTTTAATAAAAGTTGTATTCGGCTAATATGTCCTTTGAGCCACTAACATCAAAATAATTCTTATTTTGTAACTGGAAACAAATTTTAAACTATTTTCAATTAAAAAAAACACACTGTGTAATTTTACTTTCTAACGGGTTTTTAAGTCTGGCTTGCATTGCTATGTTGTCTCTTAGTGGAGCGCTTAAAGCGCAGTCTATCTCTTTCTCGCCAAGGCGAAAGGGAGTAGAATTCTAGCCAATCAACGCCAAGATATTTGTCCCTTCAAGCGCAGGGTCGCTTTAACTGAGACGGGAAACTTTCGAAAGTCGTCAGGGAGTTTACTCTTTAGTTTGCCTTTGCCTGGTACGTTACGCTTTCATTCACACTTCTTAAGGGGGGTTTTATTTCAACTGGGGAAATTTATCAATTATTTTAACATTGTATAAAACTGTTAACTTTAATATTCATAAATTGTTTTGGTCTTTTCTTTTAGAGTTCATTCCAGTGTTTTGAAATAATGTTTCTATCTGTTTTATGGTTTATTTTAACAACAAAATACAAACCCTATTCGTTGCCCTAAAATCGGCATTTTTAATCAATAACATATCCCAAACCTAAATAGTAATATTAAGTAAATTAAACAGTTGATTGAATAGTTTCACTCATTCAATCAACGTTTAAGATGTTGATAAATATATATATTTACAACACATATATATAAAGGTTTATAAAACCTAAAAGTTTAGGAAGTGTAAATATTTGAATACAAAAGTTTAATAGTAGTAAAAAGTCGATATTCAACTAATAAATATAAGAAGTGAAAGTGTGAAGCTGCAAGAAGAAAATTGAAAAGGTATGTATGATTATCCTACATTAGTTATACATTTGAGAAAAACGTTTATAGCATACTTTTCCTCCAAGAACCGTCAAATTCCCTTTCGAGATCGTGTAACTTTAATAAAATATAGTAACATTTAATCTTTTTATAATTTATATAAGTTGTAGCCTAAGTTGGTAGCTTACAACATTTAAGCCTTGGCCACTTGAGGTGACAGTACCACTGTCACACACAGGCCCCTGTTACAAAGGGCACTGTCCCGTTCTCCTCCCTGTAGCCACTGCCAGGTAGTTTGATTACCATTTTTTACAGTATTTTTTTTAATGTATAAATATTTAATTACCTACATGTGTGAGATATTTGATGCACACGCGGAAACCAATTGAAACCGCATACTTGGATAATTTGTTGTACTGCGTGACCACAAAAATTGTCAGTTACCTTCTCACTCTAACACATCAAACGCGAGTTTGTTTTGCATGCAAAAAAGAGAGATGGGTAATGTCTGAGTTTTTTGGATTGGAAGAATTAATGAATTATTAACATTATGAACAATTTACTGGGGTCTGTAATTACAAACTAATAAAATTAATTGCGAATTTGATAGTTTAATAAATTGTGTTTGTTTTGCATTGTATAATTATTAGATACTTCCTATTTTCACGTATTTATTTACGTATTTTTTTGCCTATCTTCGGCGTCATTAAGATACAGGGTGAAATGTAAATATTTAATAGACAGAGTTTAATAACGCTAAATAAAAATAAATTTAGAAAAAAAACTTTTTGAACACAAGCTTTTATAAAATGTACTAAAAAGCATAAAATAATTTTTTGAGTGTTCTGATATCATAATAATAAAAGAAAGAAGAAAGATAAAAGAACTATACAAAGGGTCAAAATCTAAAATTAAAATTGGAAATCGACTTTCAAAAGAATTCCTGGTAACAAAAGGCTTAAGACAGGGATGTTGTATCTCTCCATCTCTTTTTAAAATATATATCGCAGTGGCTCTAAGAAACTGGAAACGTAAAGTGCACGGCATGGGAATACAACTTAACGGCCGATTTACTATATACACACTACAGTTTGCTGACGACCAAGTAATTGTAGCTAATGATAAAGAAGACATAAAGTACATGATGAGAAAGTTAACGGAAGAATACCAAAAGTGGGGACTAACAGTGAACGTGGACAAGACACAGTACTTATGTATTGGAAACGAATCCAGTGAGTTAGAACTAGACAATGGACAAACAATATCTCCATGCAATGAGTATGTATACCTGGGTGTCACATTTGATAAGACTGGAACAGACTGTAAAGAATTGGAAAAAAAGAATAGTAAAAGCAAAAAAGGTTATTGGATGTCTTAACAGTATTTTATGGAGCAGAGAGATAAGAAAGAATGTAAAATTTTACATATATGAAAGAATGGTAAAAAGCACGCTGTTGTATGGAATAGAGACTTGTCGCGTAACAGAAAAATACAAAACAAAAATGGAAAGTGTCGAAATGGATGCAATAAGAAGATCAATGAGAATATCTAGATTGGATCACATAAGAAATGAGATCATAAAAGAAAGAATGGGAATCGAGGAAAGCATAACGGATGACATCACTAAAAGGCAACTGATATGGTACGGCCATGTACAACGGATGAACGACGAAAGATTACCAAAACAGGTCCTAGAGTGGCAACCAGTAGGGCGCAGAAAAAGAGGACGTCCTAAACTAGAATGGCAACAGTCAATCCAAAGATCAATGAGTTAAAAGAATCTGACGGAGATGATTGTCAGGATCGAAGGAGGTGGAGAATAGGCGTCGGACAACGTAGAAAAACGTTCTAAACCGACATAGATAGGGATTCTCTTCAGTGAATATTTAAAAACACGTAATAAGAGGAAGTAGGTAATTTTCTTACAACTTCCAGGCATTATCATTTAAAACAACATCGTATCTGACTTGTCGATTCAATCAAAACTAATCAGAAATGTTTCCAAAGATGGAGGATAACATTGTAACCGATTAAGAAATTACAAAAATTAAAATAAAAAAAACAAATGAACACAAACGATCTGTCAAGGTAAACGATCTTGGAAAACAAATTGATGTTAATATAAACAATGCAACTGGTTAAGGAAATGATTCTACAGAGTGAAATCAAGTTAATAGGGATTTATTGGAATCAAGCCAGGCTGTCATAGTGTCAGGCAGTATTCTGAAAGTTTCAATTTCAAAACTAACAGTTGATCTTTCAAAATAGATATTCCAAAGTAGAATTTAAATTCGTTTATTTCCATTACTAAAGGAAATTAGTACTTATTCCGGTTCATGTAGTAAACAAAGGCCTCATATTGAAAGAGCACAGCTGATTTTAGAATGTGAAGTGTCAAAATAATGCCCGAAACTATTAAAAGTGCTCCTTGAAAATCAATAGAAATACTGCAGGATTAAGTCATCCTTGTCCAAAATAGCATTGTTAGTTGTTGTTATTTTTGTTGTGTTGTGTTTGAAAAAAATACCATTTCGGACTCTCCCTACTCTAATCGAAAAACTAGATGTTTAGTTAGATTTTAGCCCAAATCTTTTTTTTATTGTCAACACACTGTGTTTATTGTTTTACAATCTAGTCAGTAAGACTAATTAGCAATTTTGTTTTAACCTAATTTACTAGAAAAGTTAGATTTAAACTTAGGGTTCACTCATTGAGTTGTATAACGCCCTAAAAGGGCGTTAGAGACGGAAAGACAAGGCATTTTTTATTGACCCTATCCAATTTGGTTCCTATGGTCGGGTATTTCTTTTACAATAAAAACAGAGATAGACATTATTGAACATGTGAAACGGACAAAGATAGGGTGATTTTGCATGCTAATAATACCCTAGATAATATAAGGGTACTTTTATCTCTTTCACACTGACGGTATAAGTGCGACAGAAAAGCAGCTGGCTACCTTTAATCCACCTGCCGTATTTTGAGTGATTCTACCTGTTAGTCCGTGTATACAGGGAAAACTGATAGACAATGTTGTCTAAGTACGGAAATGATTTTTTTTGAATTTTGTGCGGGAATATTACAAAAAGAAATCTTAAAACGTTTAAAAACAAGTTTAGAAGTAACTATTTGAGTTTAAACATGGTCCAAAATTGTTTTTTGTGCAAAAGAAGAAAAAAAATCCATAAAAAAACAACATTTCATGGGTAAGTCGTCTTGACAGATAGTTTTTCCTAAAACACGAGAAAGTTCAGTAGCGTCACGATAGATAGTTTTTTCTGCGACCGTGCGATTTTACCCTCACACATTTTGATTCAGAAAGTGTCACTTCCCCGCACTTTTTTTTGCATTGCATGAAAATTAACAAAAAGTATTTGATTTTCTTAAAAATGATTTCTTTTTAAATTCTTACATACCGATTTTTATCCAGTTGTTTTTGTTTTTTCGAACCAAACTTTTGACATGTCACGGTCGAGTTTCATACATCTTGATGAATTGTTACACACACTGATCTATGTTTTTATAAATTTCGATAAATTTAATGTTTTTTGCGGACTTTACAGTAATTTTAAGTTAAATTTTGGTCTTTCATCGCGAAAGTATATATTTATTATTATATGACCACCGCGACCGGTCTACAGGCCGGTATCATATGTTTATGTCCTTCTAATGTCATTTGACTATCATGCTGTCTTACTTAATAAGGTCACTTAGTTTAATTAATAATTTTGTCCTACATAATATAAAAGAAGAATAGAAACCAACAAAAAATTTGTGACACTTCGATTACCCATTTTCTTTGATTGCGATGGATTAGGGTGACCAGATTACGGTTTATTAGGGTGCCCAGAGTGCGCAAAAAAAGATTTTGAAAAATTTCCCTAAAAAAATTGAAGACCAAACACTCACTCGCCACTCAATGTTTATGGTCGCATACACTAATCCTAACTCGATTTCCGACGATTATGGACAATGGTTACCCCCTGGACATAAACCTAACAACTTTTACTATATTTATTAACAATAGGTAGGTTAGGTTTGGTTAGGTTGGGTTAGGTTGGGTTAGGTTGGGTTAGGTTGGGTTAGGTTGGGTTAGGTTGGGTTAGGTTGGGTTAGGTTGGGTTAGGTTGGGTTAGGTTGGGTTAGGTTTGGTTAGGTTGGGCTGGGTTGGGTTAGGTTGGGTTAGGTTGGGTTAGGTTGGGTTAGGTTGGGTTAGGTTGGGTTAGGTTGGGTTAGGTTGGGTTAGGTTGGGTTAGGTTGGGTTAGGTTGGGTTAGGTTGGGTTAGGTTGGGTTAGGTTGGGTTAGGTTGGGTTAGGTTGGGTTAGGTTGGGTTAGGTTGGGTTAGGTTGGGTTAGGTTGGGTTAGGTTGGGTTAGGTTGGGTTAGGTTGGGTTAGGTTGGGTTAGGTTGGGTTAGGTTGGGTTAGGTTGGGTTAGGTTGGGTTAGGTTGGGTTAAGTTGGGTTAGGTTGGGTTAGGTTGGGTTAGGTTGGGTTAGGTTGGGTTAGGTTGGGTTAGGTTGGGTTAGGTTGGGTTAGGTTGGGTTAGGTTGGGTTAGGTTGGGTTAGGTTGGGTTAGGTTGGGTTAGGTTGGGTTAGGTTGGGTTAGGTTGGTTCAGTTTGAGTATGTTCGGTTAGATTCCGCTAGGATTGTTTAGGTTAGGTTTAGCTATATTCGGTTAGGTTCGGTTCAGTTTAAGCAAATCGAACCGAACCAAACCGAACCATTAGATTCGGTTTGATTTGGTTCATTTCGATACGGATGGGTTCAGTTTGCTTTTGTTCAGTTAGACCTACGATAAATTTTAAAAAAGTAAATAATTATTAATTTTTAGTGTTTTAAGGAATAAAAATTGATATAATGTTCAATTAAACTACTTTTTATTTGTAAAAATGTAGGAATCATAATTTTCTTGATTTTGTTTTGAATTTCATGCTTTTTTAAAAATTGTGCATTTTCATAAAAGGACCAAAAAAACTGACCCGAGTTGGATCAGTGACCTTAGTTATTTCAAGATTTTGTTGACAGCTGATAGACGTCAGGGACCGTTTTGTTTCAGTTTGAAATGAGAAAATGCTTCTTTTGTAGCAATTTGTATGGGTTTTAATGGGGTTTTAAGAATGTTTCAATTTCAATTTTTTTAACAAAATCAACGATAGTCCGCAATTTTTTTTTTAGAAATCACTAAAATTATCATTTTTCAAAAAACTTCGTAGTTTTAAGAAAGGTGGTAAAACGTACCAGACCCCTGAAATGTGTTGCAGTCTAGGACAACTGGGCGCCGCCAACTCGGCGCCACCAACAGGGCGGCAGGCCAACTGGGCGCCGGGCCAACTTGACGCCGAGCCAACTGGGCGCCGGACTAAAATATTTTTTCTTGATAAAATGTGCAGATGAAAAACAACCTTAAAAAAATTAAAGTGGCGGATCCAAAATGGCGGACTTTCTTATTTATGCATCGATATGTAACGAATATGGAACTTGGCGGTGTTTCAAGTCGCAGAACACTACACCTACCAAATTTCAACACTCGACATAATAGATGTTGAAAGTTTTGTATAAATAACATATTTATTTTGTTTTTATCTGCACATTTTATCGAAAAAAAATAGTCCGGCGCTGAGTTCGCCCGGCGCCCATTAGGCCCGGCGTGGCGCCCTATTGGCGGCGCCGAGTTGGCCCGGCGCCCGGTTGTCCCATTTCGAATTGAAATTTTTAGTTTCGAAATTTCATCTGACTCGAGCATAACTTGTAGTCCACCCAAGAAAAGAAGAGTTGAAGAAGACCCTTTTTCAAAGAAAGAAAATATTTTACCTGGAAGGTACAACATTTGTAAAGTTCTTAGATGAAAACAATAATTTTAATACATCCACTGCACTTAGCATGCTTAGAAATTCTTTTTACTCTTTTTTTTTACTGAAGAGAATTTTGTAAACACACACAAGTAAGTATTCATGAATTATTTATTATTAAAACAGAAAATTGTTGATAAAAAAATTCTAGTGGAATTCAAAATTTTTATTTTGCGCCGCCACTGCCCTTTTTTATCCAAGACAAGCAAATAGAATATTTTTGCGATGTTGCATGTTTCCGGACTCACCAAACCGAAATTCTATTGTCATCCCTATTTTGCTCATTAAATTCTTACTTGTATTTGGTCAATTGCGATAAAAGCTTGATATAATGGCAATTTTGGCCCATGCCGGGTCTACCCGTAGGGTATAGAAGTCAATGGGTTCACTCAACAGTTCTCCCCGCTTTGGTTCGTCTGTAACTCACAATTGTGTTGTGTTTATAGTATTATTTTGTTTTACGTAATTCACTTAGTTTACTAGCTCAAACGGCTTCACTCTTTTTAGTCTTTGAACTAGCATAGTATTGTCTAGAAGCTGAATTGCTTCCGCATTCACATGTCGATGGAGTCTATCTTCATGGCTTTTTGAGTACTTTTTTATAGTTTCTGCTACAGTTTCGATTTTTAGATTCCGATGAAGGTCACTATTTCAAACGTACCAAGGTGCATTTACAATGTTTCTTAATACTTTATTTTTAAATCTCTGTAAAACTAGAATGTTACTCTCTCTAGCACAACCCCATAGTTGAATACCATATGTCCATACTGGTTTCAGTATTTGTCTATAAAGCAGTAACTTATTATGTATTGTTAAATTGGACTTCCTTCCAATTAGCCAGTTCATTTTTCTATACCTTATATCAAGTTCTTCTTTTTTTTTCTTAATATGTGCTTTCCAACGCAATTTGGCATCAAGTGTCATACCGAGATATTTTGCCTGATTTGAATATGATACGGGAATGTTGTTAATTGTTATTTGTATGTGATTTATATTTTTGTTTGTAAAATCAACATGAATTGATTTGGTTTCATTTAATTTTATTCGCCACTTTGTGGTCCAACTGTGAACTTCGGTGACTGCCTCCTGAAGTTTTTCCATGCATTCTTCAATAGTTTTTCTACCGTCAATAAACCAGTATCATCGGCAAATGTTGTTAAGTGACAATTTTCTGGATTTGGGATATCGTATTGAGCTTGGGGAAGCGGGGACCTAATAGGGTCACGTAACGTACCCAGATTTTTTTGAAGATATGAGAAAATTATCTAAAAATTCTTACATTTGGAATTGGAAATGTTACAATATATTTGGGTTCAAATACGTGTTGGTTTTAAGAGTTTTGATCTTGAAATGAGCACGGATCTGTAAGAAAACATCGCTCATTAAACTATTACAAAAGCGTATTCAACTGTCAGGTTAAAACGCTAACATAACGAAAGCTAATCAATCAAATCTAACCGAACCGAACCAAAGCAAACTAAACCAATAATTTTTTCCAAAAAAAACTTTCCTGACGTCCTACCCGGGATCCTAGAGGATGTGAATCCGAACCGAAACGAACCGAATTGAACCGAACCGAATTGAACCAAACCGAACCAAAGCAAACTGAACCAACAATTAAAAAAAAACTTTCGTGACTTCTTTCCCGGGATCCTAGAGGGTGTGAAAAGTGTTGTAGTTTAGTTTGGTTAGGTTAAGTTTGGTTTGGTTGAGTTAGGATCGGTTCGGTTCGGATTCACATCCTCTAGGATCCCGGGTAGGTACTCAGGAAAGTTTTTTTTTTGAAAAAAATTATTGGTTCAATTTGCTTTGGTTCGGTTTGGTTCGGTTAGATTTGATTGATTAGCTTTCGTTAGGTTAGGTTTTTGAAACTTTCTATTTTCACGTGGATTTCTAAATCAAGTAAAAATCATTTAAATCATTAAAATTTATTAATAACAGAACAACATCTGTCGTCGTAGCTGCCGGTGTAAGACAATGAACACTGAACTTTACAGGTATAGTTAATGAAAGAGTGTTCTTCAAACTTCAAAGAATTTCAAAATTTTGAGTAATATTAGTACAAATACTTTTAAACTGCTCCATAATTTTCATATTAACAAACATATAACCTCAAAATTAAACTAATAAACAACGTGAATCCAATTTAAGTTTCAAATGTGCACTAATAAGTAAACCCCTGCGCTGCGTAATTCAATACAAATCCGTGTCTTGTTCGAGCCTCGGCGCCTTAAAATCAACACGCATTTGTAACCAAATATGTTGCAACATTTCCGTGTCTATTTCAAAACAGCGCTGCCGTGCAATCAGCACGGAAACGTAAATACTCGCCCCGGCCCCCCTCTGGATCCGCTTGTCCATGAAGGACCAAGTCGTCGTTGAT
The DNA here is from genome assembly GCA_963576565.1 of Aspidapion aeneum. NCBI lineage: Eukaryota > Metazoa > Arthropoda > Insecta > Coleoptera > Brentidae > Aspidapion > Aspidapion aeneum. The sequence continues at coordinate 224,642,000 of OY755038.1, read as the reverse complement.
CTTACAAACTGACGTATCTCAAAAAAATGCAGTTTTGAGTTAAGACCATAATACGACCTTTTTTGTGTCGTTCTTTCATCTCACAAAGTGTCGTAACTTAAATGCTATAGGTTTTAAAGCAGTACGATGTTATCCCTTTGTCACATCTCAAAACATTCATATTTTCGGTCTCACAAATATACGTTATTCGAGATACTCTTGTAAAATTAATAAATGAGTTACGTCAGTTTGTAAGATCAACGACGAAGTGTGCATCTCTTTATAAACAACAAATCAACTTTTACATAAAAGCACCCTGTAACTTGTCGTCGTGTAGAATTGTTAAAATCAGATTCTTGTTCGAGATTTTTTTTATCGAAACAATCTTACTACTTCCTGTCCCAAATCCTTGACTCAGGAGCAAGGATCTTGCAGTGATTTTTTCGCAATTTTATTATGGTAATTTTTTCTCTATGATTAATTTGCGTAATAGAGATCTGCGCAATGTTATTAAAACAGACGGGCCACGATTCTAAACTTTGTTGACGTCATATCGGGGGCTGATTTTTTTTTGATGGTCACGTCAAGACACAGCTTTATAATATTGAAGTTGGAATGATTTTTTGTTAAATAAAGCCGGTTTTGAGATTGTTTTTACTATATTCTTGCAGAACAATTTTTTTTAAATGTATGGTAATCCGTAACTTTTCAGAACCGCTTCATTAGCTCACACTAAAATTAAATTTAAAACAACACCAAATGTGACAATTACAGATGACAAAGTCAAATACATGTCAAATATAACAGTTGGAATGCGGTACATGGCGGGTAATTTGAATTCAAAATAAGGAATGCTAAATCTTGAAGATTTTACCCTTTTAATTATCTTGCATCCTTGCAAAAGTTTGGTGGAATATGCGGATACTGTCTGCCCAAGTAACATTTCTTTATTTATAGCAGAAGCTAAAAGGTTGCCAGCGCTTTTCCTTAAAACCATTAGTTTCAATGTTTGGTCGCTAGCACGTTCCCATTACCCTTATATACCCCTTAGACCTCCTAAATGGGACTCCCCAATTGGTGGTGGCAACCTTTGTATTAAACTCACTATAAAACCATAAGAAATAAACTCCAGCTTCGCCCTCTAGCGGTTCCACCAGTATAGAACCTTTTAGAACCTAAAGCTATTATGCCAGGTTCTAAAAGCAACTCAGAAACGTCCTCTATCCTATTATAAAACTAGATTTGGTAATTTGGTATCCTGGCGATTCTGTTGAATACCATAATACCTTTAGAGTAAAGAAGTTTTCTTATGGCGATATTTTAGATTCACAATGGCTATATAAAATAATTTAGGTCACAAAATTGCCAAAAATGTCAGAGTCCCATAATTATTTAATCACATAAAAATATCCCGAGTTTGTCGTTTTGTTGATGATCAAATTGCCTGCCAGATTTATTTTTCTGATAAAATGGTACCTGAAAAGCTCTCAAAACGAGCGCGCCGGCTCAAGAATGCTTTTTAATAGTTTTTTGATAACAAAATAACAAATATTTAAAATTAAAAAAAAATCATTTACACTATTCACCAATTAAAAAGTCTGTTTGGTTTACATAAATCAAAACTAAAGTAAAATTATTGTTAAAAAACACTGCTAAAACGACTAGATAAATATTTTCTCTTTACAATATTTTTTAAATAAATTTATATACGCCATTATGGTTTTATAGTGGTCACTTGGTTTTATTTGTTACTGTATCGCAAAAAGGATTTTTGAGTGCCCTTATGAAACCAACAAAAAAAAACGATGTAAACATAGTCAACATAACCTCACTTAAATTTTTTGTATTTGTTTTTAAAGTGTTTAAAAGCGTATAATTCAACACTTTTAAATGTTTTTTATCGTGCAATTTCGACACAATCAAGAGGGCCAGTGCAATGATATTCGTTGTGCCTGCAGGGTGGAGGGCAACCTCTTATATAGGTCGTCTAAACAGGCCTTATCTAGGCCTGGGTGTCCTACCCAGGAGGACGGAAACTCAACAATTATTAATTATTGTCAACAATTATTAATTATTGGGCTTTAAATCATCAATCTTGCAATAGGTAGGTATGTACCAATCTGTATCTAGGTATATCTATTATTTTTACAAGAAATACCTAAAAAAATAAAACAGGAAAGTATTTACTTACTTCTGTTAGAACCCTTAAGGAAACAAGGTTTTATATGGCCGCCTATTTAAATAATATTTAATATACAGCTATGGAAAACTATAAATACAAAAGAATTAAGTTTACCTTTAAGCTTTCCTATAAAACCTTTTTAAAATGCCTAAAAGTAATGGCAAAAACCAAAAGTCTAAAGTTTATATTTACCACTCTTAAAAACCTTAAGGAAACTAGGTTCTATATGGCCGCCTATCTAATCATATTTACTTTTAAACTACTGGTAACTATAAAAACAAAAGGATATAAGATAACCTTTTAGCTTTATTATATAACACTTTTGTGATGACCTAAAGTAATGAAAAAAACTAAATGACCAAAGTTTATATTTATTTCTTTTTAAAAACTTTAGGTAAAATGGTTTTATAAGACCATCTTTATAAATCAGTAATCAATAAAACCAAAAGTACCTAAAAGGAACAGAAGGAATATCAGTTTTATTATACTCCCTTTATAAATCACTTTTTGGTTGTATAACACCCCTTTAGGTAATTGGTAATATAAATTCCCTTTATGTAGCCAAATTGATCCTAAAACCCATAACAGCACCCTCTAAATAACCTAGGAACCAAATTAATAAAACCTTGAGTGGTAATAATGTTACTTGGGTGAGAATATTTCACTGAAGTTTCGCGGAAATCTGTGGTGCCATTTTGAAAATATCATAAAAAAACATCTGACCTCCCATAAGGCCTATTGTAAAAGTCAGCCCCCAGAGAACAGCCAGTGTTGCCAACTATTGGAAAGCGAAAATCCGTAGCGTGAACGCGAAAAATCTGTAGAAATCCGTAGGTTCAAAGAAGACTAAAAACAACAAAAGGTACTTTTTTTACAATTAAAAAGTTTATATTGGTTTGATTTTTTTCTTTTTTTGACATTGACAGGAGTCCACAACTTTTTTGGTTCGGAATTGCACGAGAACGGTACGGTACCTACTGCTCCCTTCCAACGGATCCAAATAAACTTTTTTGCAGTGCCGTCAATTTTTTAAACGGATAAACCGTTATAATTAGAAGAAATAAAAAGTACGTACTTTTTTAACCTTTTTTATTTAGTTAAGGTACGTACAAACACTAATATTTTCTAGTGCAACATACAAAACGTAAAACATAGTTTAATTTCGTGGCGCGAAGCGTTGTTTGACTCCCCATCAAACAACGCGCGAAGTAATACAATTCGTTCTAAATAATGTTGCAACGACCGTCCGCTAGATGTCTAGAAAAATAAGGTTACTGATCCAAGCAAAACCTTTTTACAAAATGATTAAAATGTAGGAAAAAAAGTAAAGATAGAGGACTGATAAGGAGGAATGAGGCGCGGCCGCCGTTGTGATTCGATGTTTATCGTTTTTTAGTAAAATTGCCAAAAATCTGTAGATTTGGATCCAAAATCGGATGTCGGAGATCGAAATCCAAAATCCGTAGATCTACAGATAAATCCGTAGGGTTGGCAACACTGAACAGCTGATTTTTTCCGGGTTGTGGCCTGTATTTTTTGTTGGCCTTGATCTGAGTAATATCTTGAATAAGGTAGTTAGTTGGTTGGTTCTTTGTTCGATATCTTCATCTATACACTCTCATGCTTTTTAAAAACTTTAAATTGATTTTTCTCGGTTTTAATAAATAATATGCAGTTACTTTGTTTTAATTTCGAGCAGCCGTAATGCTTTTAATGCAAATGCATTTTGTGCGTCACATGACAGTGTCGCACCCAGGAATGTGTCTTGGGGGGGCCCGAGGGCTCTTGGGGGGGCTCCGAAGCCTCATGATGTCAAATTTTAAGCTATTTTTTGTGTTTTATCATGAAATATGTAGAAAATATGTAAAAAAATTAAGGCTTGGGGGGCCCGGGCCCCCCCCCCCCTGGGTGCGCCCATGTGCGTCACATGAAGCAACAAAAATAACTGCTAAACAAATGCATTAGAAATGTAAATAGAAATGTGGGATTTATTTGACAACTATTTAAATTGTTATTCTATTACCGCGGAAGTTATTTGTAATTTCTTTGGTCCAAAGAAATAGGAGAGACATTGGACATGAAAATTAAATGGACAAAATTTCCAGGTAAATCACGCCAGGACTGCTGCCATTAAATGAATGTAAGAGTTAAATTTTGGCGAAAAATCAATAGGGTATTCAAATTTTAGAGAAGAGTTTAGAATGATACCTAATTTGCTACGCAAAATTATTAAAATAGTATATTTTATCATGACTACATTTAAAATCAAGTTTTCTAATTTCCGATTTGAATTTGCCGCTAAAACGCTCATTTCTAGCATGGCGTTGCAATGACATCACAGCGCAGTAAACTGGCATTCAAGTGTTTATTTGTTTTTGCTCTGTGTTTTTACTGTTTTTTATGTAAAAAAATGTCCTATAAGTGGTGTGTAGTACCTCAGTGTTAGAATATTAGCATAAAAACACCTGAAAAACAATTTATTCATGTGCCTACAGCAGTAAAATAACGGAAAAAGTGGCTAGAACTTGCTTGAAGAGACCGAAGGGCCTTGTCTAATACATCCTCACTTTACATTTGTGAAGATCACTTTGATGTGAGTATAACAAAATTGTTTCTATTAATTTTTCTCACGTTGTCTATAATATATATAACTATTTCGTAAATGAGGATGAAATTTTTGAGGTTATGTTTATTACATGGGATGAACAACTATAATAGGCAGAAAGGTGTACAAATTTTTAGGCGGTGCTAGGCAGTTATTAGGCAGGACTAGGGTGTACCTCTAAATGCAGGATTAGGCAGTGCACATGCAGGCTAAATGTAGGACTGAGCAGTGCATATGCAAGACTAGGCAGTGCATATTTGTTATGAAGGGTCATAAGAATTCTTTGAAACAAAATGTATTTAGAAAATTTTGTTTTATAAAAGCAATTTTTGAGTGTTTCTTAATGCTTAAAATAATAATGATTGGGTATTTAATTGAATCTATTGTAAGTGGTATATTAAACAAAAAAGCAAAACATATCCCCTAACCTCAAAATCTAAATGAGTAAAAGTAGGCGAAGAATATCGTAAAAAAACTTTCAGTTATATACAAAACAACTCATCGAATACTTACATCAACATTTTACCGTTTCTAATTTCCGCAGTACAAAAATCACTGTTGTTGGCAGAGAAGCCTGCCACCATAAAGGAATTCAGCATTGGCAAGTTGAAGCAATCGGCTTTGGAGAATCCGTTTTCCATTGAAAATGTTTTTTATAAGCAAAACACAAAATAAAATCTAATTTAGGACGATAATTCGCACTTTAAACCAAAGCAAACATTACCATCCATAAGAAAATAACACAGAAAATAAGTTCGTTCGAGGCGTTTATTGTTTTGTGACGTCACTCGCAGCTGATTGGTAGACCGCCTGTTTTGAATCACGTGGCTAATAATTGAAATCAATGAATTTATTTAATTATAAGAACTATGAATTTGAGAAAAAATTAAACAAGAAAGGTTGTTTTAAGCATTCCCAAGACAGATATCCAAAAATAAATATATATTTATTTTTGACTACTGTCACACAACGTATTCCCAAATAGAAAATGATGATATTACAGTGCAATACACTTGTGGTTTTTAGAGCAAATTATCGATTTTTATTAGTATTTTGATGTAAGATTTAAGATAAGTTCTGATGTTTTTTATTAGTCTTTATTAAATGTTTTTATTACGATAGACACGCTACATCATTTGGGCTATACAGGGGTTGTTTATATAATTTTTTTACTGTACTTCCAGACATACTACAAGGCTGAAATTTGGCACCCTTCGAGAAAATCAAAAAACCTCAAAATTCTAATTAACTCCCCTTCCCTATACATGTAAAATTATGTAAAAGTAACATTGCCCACTTCCAGAAACGCTAGATTGCTGAGCTTTGGCAGACTGACACAAAATATGATAAACTAGAAAAAAAATTTAAAACCCCAAAATTTTAATTTACTTTCCTCCCCTATAAATGTTAAGTTATGTAAAAGTAATATTGCCCACTTTCAGAAACGCTAGAGAGCTGAGCTTTGGAAGAGCTATGTTAATACTATGAGAAAACATTTTTAAACGCCAAAATTTTAATTTACTTCCGTCCCCTATAAATGTAAACTTATGTAAAAGTTACATTGCTCACTTCCAGGAACGATAGAGAGCTAAGGTATAGAAGGCTAATAGGAACCATGATAAAACCATAGGAAACAATTAAAAAACCTCAAAATTTTTAATAAGGCATTGCAAAAGTTTTAAACAATATTCCGCATATTTTACTACTTAAATATTATCCAAATCCTTTAAAAAAGGATCATACCAGAAACATTTTATGTAAAAAAAAGTCAAGTACGCTAAAATGGTAGGTATTTGGTAAAAAGAATTGAGATAAAAGTAAAGCCAAGTTCTCCAATACAAATTTCAAAATTAAATGTTTTTCAAAATTTGGCTATGTTAGTTTTTGTTTTTATAAAGATTATAGAGTAATGTGATCAGACATTCTAACTCTAATCCCGATCAAAACGATAAAATAATTTGTTTTAAAATAACCATTAATAAAATAATAATAATAAATATAAATGAACAGAAATATTAAAATGTAGCCATTTTGTGACAAAGTTTATCCTTATGTTTATAAGTGAGATATCAATTTAAAACCTGAAAAGTCGATTAAAATTTTCATATTTTGCCAATTTCACGTGCACTATCAGACTACAAAAAAAAATGAGAATTAAAATAATAAGTATGCAAATCCCATGGTGTGAAAAGTGACTTTATTTTGAGCATAATTTCAGTAGATAATGTAATAAGGAAGATTTCAAATTCTTTAAATGATACTATTATTATCCATTAATTGAATTTTTAGTTGAACATTTGTTTGTATTACCTATACAATTAAAAAAAATTGATTTGATGATTACCATGCAAATTCAGCCATTTCCTGCAGTGTGAAAAGTGGTTTTATTTTGATCATAGTTTTAGTACTGTATAATAAGGAAGATTTGGAATAAATTTAAATTTTATTATTATTAGCAATTAATTGATCATTTACAGGGAGTTTCGTCAATCAGTAATTTGTCAAAATTTAATGGAAGGTATACTGTAATCAACACTATTAATTTTTTAATTTTGGAAAAAAATAACTGGATATCTTTCGAAGACCCAACAAACAATTAAAGTTGTAACGACGAAACCTCAACTAGAAAGAATTTCTTAAAAGTAACCGCAACGTACTCCCGCTACGTCTCAGTATACCATACAGCGACGTTATAATTCCCTAAGTGGGGAACCAATTTCTGGTTATAACTACTTGGCCAAGTGTTTAAAGTCACTGTAGTAACAACTACACTACTACGTCGTAGCCAGGTATCTACTACGTCGTAGAGGCTGTTTTTTTTCTGTAATGGCATAAAAGTTGCGATGTAGTTGCAAATAATATAATCGTTTCTTTTTGGTAGAATTGTTACACAATATGGTGGACACAACAGTAAACAGACTCGCTTAGTTTTTTTGTTTGGTTATGGTTATAATATGAACTATGTTATCCAAAAGTGTGAGAATTTACGAGCAGAGGATCAAAATTCGAGAGCGACGCAAAGTTTTTTGTATAACATGCATTATATATATTGCAAAAAACCGGTGCGCCCGTAAAATTGAGCCGTTTTCTGGTAGCTGATGGAATTTTTGTGTTGTGATTTTGGAGGTTATGTTTTCATAATCGACAGTTAACTCCAACAAATGGTGCTTAAGAAGAGCATTTTTGGTAAGCTTCAACTAATTTGTTTATAAAATAGTATGGCTCTTTAATATGAGCTCATAAAACGACAACAAAAATATTAAATTTTCTTTCTTACATAAAAACATGGCGTCCCAAACTATATTCCCTGATAGTCGAAAAGGTTACTTGAAAGTAGTTGCGGCTTTAAAGTTGATCCAAAAAGTTATTTTGTCTACATTGTTACATCAGATGTTACTATGATGACACAAACTTTTGTGGTAAAAATTAAAGTTATAATGTAGTTGTCGGATACACTTGTTTGGGACTCCAATGAAGCTTAACTTTCTAGTGGTAATTAAGTAGGATATAAAAGTCAGGGCGACTACGAAATAACGACTAAAAAGAAAGTAAAACTTTAGCAACGTCCTATTGTGGTAGAGAAGACTATCAGAATCGACTATCAAGAAACAATCCTATGAAGTAGTTTAGAGGGTCGTTTTTACGAAACATCTACTATTTCCTGATACTAAATAGTAGTTAGAACTAAAAAGTAACAAATTTTGGTTGGGATCACCACATTTCTACTATAAGAAAGTAGCAAAGCCTTTAGAACATGTAGCCGCTACTATAAATGTTAGTTGGGCGAAAGGGTAAAAACTATATGATTTCTGAAAATTTCATAATTATTGAATAAAGAATAACACGATTTCAACCAGTTATTGATTATTTTTGCTAAATTAAAAATTATCTGATACTTTTAAATATTACATTTTTAGGAAAAAAAATACACCGGCAGTTTAAAATGTCTCTGACTGTACTACTAGTTATTCATAGTTGGAGCACGATCGGATTTTCATTAAATTTTAGGGCATTTTTATTTTGTCTTGTGATCCGTGCTCTTAATATTTTGGCCACCACTTTTTGTACAGGGTCATTGATTATATTTGCGTGGCCTTTATCAGGGGTTTAGGTAGGTGATAGAAAAAAAGTTTAAATACAAAAGTTTCATAATTTTTTCCGTATTAACTTTTGGACTATGTCAGAAGTGTCAGATGTCATTCCTTATGTCAACTTTTAATAGTAACTTTCTTAAGTTAAAGGGAACACCCTGTATATTATTTGTCAGAAATAAAGATATCGTTACCCTGATTTCAAAAATATATAGGGTGTTGACATTTGGATAGGTCGTTTTTAAGTTATATTAGCTTAACATTTTTAATAAAATGCACTATAACAAAGTTGCTTAGGTCTTACTTCAACGTCAATTTGACAATGACAAATAATACTTGGTTTAAAAAATGGGGTATTCGGAGGAAGAAAAGCTTCAAGTGGTTCGTCTCTTTTATTCGAACAACAATAATTTAGCAGCAGTTCGGCAGCAATATCATCAAAATAATCCTGGACGGCGGGTACCATCAACTGATACCATTAAACGCGTTATCCGGAAGTTTAATGAGACGAAAAATCTTAGTCGAAAAAAAAGAACCGAATATTTTACTCTCATTTGAAGGTAGCTATACTTTTTGGGTTATCATAAAGAACAAAATTAATTAAAAAATATTTTTAGAAAATCCCGAAAAATTAATTTCAGTTGTTGTCCGACAATCTGAAAAAACCACCTACAAGATTCAGAGCACTTTAAAACATTATAAATATCACCCATACAAAATTTATACCAGTTCAAAACTTAAACGAAGGACATAAAATTCAACGATTACAATACTGCCAAGAAATACAGCAGTGTATAGCAGAAGATCCTGAATTTTTATCAAAAATTGTGTTTACCGATGAAGCAAGTTTTACGACGGCAGGGATGTTTAACCGAAAAAATAAACATTATTGGGCAACTGAAAATCTACACAAAATTGAACCAGTCAAAATACAGGGACGTAGATCAGTTCATGTGTGGTGTGGCATGCTAGTCAACCAAGTGATCGGACCATTTATTATTGATGGGTATCTAACGGGCAATAAATATTTAGATCTTCTTCAAAATAATGTTGAAAACTACTAAGAAGGCCTTCCAGTTCGCCAATACAATAATCTTATCTGGCATCAAGATGGGGCACCACCCCATAATACCGTTCAAGTCACTGATTACTTAAATGACAGGTATGATTGTTGAACAGGCAGGCGTGGCACAGTTCACTGGCCGGCTAATAGCCCAGATCTTAACCTTTTAGATATTTTAGCTCACACATATACTATACTATAGTAGTGTGAGCTATGGTGATCCTAATTTTTTCGAGAAAAAAAAAGTTGCTCCGATTTCAAAAATTTTTATATATCTTTGCGTTTCAGATGATTTTGAAACTTTTTTGTTGCGTCTGTCTGTCTGTCTGTCTGTCTGTCTGTCTGTCTGTCTGTCTGTCTGTCTGTCTGTCTGTCTGTCTGTCTGTATGTCTGTCTGTCTGTATGTCTGTATGTCTGTCTGTCAAGGCGCATAACTCAAAAACCGCTTGCCCGATTTCAATGAAATTTGGTACCTAGGCTGAGTCTTGGGTCGAGATGGTTCCATTTAAAAATGAACAAAATCCACCGAACACAAGCCAAATAAAAGGGTGGGGGTAGATTTTAAAAATTAGAGTTTATGTGAAAATATGGGGTGTGTGATATCAAACGAAAGGTAATTGAGTTTGGAGTTAAACAAAATATATTTTAGTTTTTTTAAGGGTGGGGGTAGATTTCAAAAATTACAGTTTACGTAAAAATATGGCGTGTGTGATATCAAACGAAAGGTAATTGAGTCCGGAGTTAAACAAAATATATTTTAGTTTTTGTTTTTTTAAGGGTGGGGGTAGATTTCAAAAATTTGAGTTTAAGTCAAAACATGGCTTGTGTGGTATCAAACGAAAGGTAATTTAGACTGGGGTTGAATAAAATTTATTTTAGTTTTTAGCTATATCAGCTCACACGTACGCTATAACTATAGTAGATACCTAGTGTGAGCTCCCAACAAACATTTAAAGTTGTAACGACGAAACGCCAACTAGAAAGAATTTCTTAAAAGTAACCGCAACGTACTCCCGCTACGTCTCAGTATACCATACAGCGACGTTATAATTCCCTAAGTGGGGAACCAATTTCTGGTTGTAACTACTAGGCCAAGTGTTTAAACTCACTGTAGTAACAACTACACTACTACGTCGTAGCCAGGTATCTACTACGTCGAAGAGGCTGTTTTTTTCCGTAATGGCATCAAAGTTGCGATGTAGTTGCAAATAATATAATCGTTTCTTTTTGGTAGAATTGTAACACAATATGGTGGACACAACAGTAAACAGACTCGCTTAGTTTTTTTGTTTGGTTATGGTTATAATATGAACTATGTTATCCAAAAGTGTGAGAATTTACGAGCAGAGGATCAAAATTCGAGTGCGACGCAAAGTTTTTTGTATAACATGCATTATATATATTGCAAAAAACCGGTGCGCCCGTAAAATTGAGCCGTTTTCTGGTAGCTGATGGAATTTTTATGTTGTGATTTTGGAGGTTATGTTTTCATAATCGACAGTTAACTCCAACAAATGGTGCTTAAGAAGAGCATTTTTGGTAAGCTTCAACTAATTTGTTTATAAAATAGTATGGCTCTTTAATATGAGCTCATAAAACGACAACAAAAATATTAAATTTTCTTTCTTACATAAAAACATGGCGTCCCAAACTATATTCCCTGATAGTCGAAAAGGTTACTTGAAAGTAGTTGCGGCTTTAAAGTTGATCCAAAAAGTTATTTTGTCTACATTGTTACATCAGATGTTACTATGATGACACAAACTTTTGTGGTAAAAATTAAAGTTATAATGTAGTTGTCGGATACACTTGTTTGGGACTCCAATGAAGCTTAACTTTCTAGTGGTAATTAAGTAGGATATAAAAGTCAGGGCGACTACGAAATAACGACTAAAAAGAAAGTAAAACTTTAGCAACGTCCTATTGTGGTAGAGAAGACTATCAGAATCGACTATCAAGAAACAATCCTATGAAGTAGTTTAGAGGGTCGTTTTTACGAAACATCTACTATTTCCTGATACTAAATAGTTGTTAGAACTAAAAAGTAACAAATTTTGGTTGGGATCACCACATTTCTACTATAAGAAAGTAGCAAAGCCTTTAGAACATGTAGCCGCTACTATAAATGTTAGTTGGGCTTAGGGGCCCGTATATTGGCAGAGTATTTTCTTGATTATCATTATGGTCGATACATCTTTGATATTAAAAAAACCTTCTGCTGGTTATGGTCTGTAACTTCAAAATTAAAATAATCACTATTATCTTGGGACATCAAACAAGTATCTTTTATTGCTTTCAATTGGCATAAATCAAAAATTTTTGCAAGAATATTGAGAAACAACAGCGCTTGTCCTCAAACCAAAAATATTATTTAGAAATAATGCGAAAAAATAATTGGGTAGAGGTTAAAGCTTTATTAAGTGAACAAAAATTAAAACAAGAAATGATAATTTTCAAAAAGAGACGAAAGAATAACAAAAAACCAAATTCTAATAAGGTGTCTCGAAGTCAATGTCTATTGTTACCGTTATTGTTATTACTGAGTCTGCGCATTAGCATCTTCTCGATTCATTTTTGTTATTAGAGAATTATTAAAGTACAACCAGCCTATAATTGTGCCAGGCACTATTTTGACACATTCACATTGAAAACTGACAGTTAATCCTTCAAAATTGACATACTAAAGTCGAATTTAAAACATTCGTCGTTTATTTTCAATTAATAAAAGAAGGCACTATTTATTCCAGTTTATATAGTAAACAAAGGCCGTGTGTTGAAAGATCACAGCTGATATTACAATGTGAAGGTGTCAAAATTGTGCCTGGCACTATTATAGCCTGGCTTTATTTCAATAATTCTCAAATGTCTCTGTTTCGGTTATTGATAATTTTAGGTCACGTGATTATTTTCACGCGTGGATGACAAAAAATCGTTTACTGCAGTTTTAGTGATAATTATTGATTTTTTGGTAATCTATTCATTTTTAAAAATAGTTTTATAGTGCAATTAGAAAATGGAGTGATTAATATAAGAAAATAAAGCACTAAATACATTTTTCTATAAGCGTGCGGAAAAGTCCACTTTTCCGCACGCATTTTAGTGTGGAAAGTGCCACTTTAAGTAAATTTGTTACGATTTTGAGGTGTTACCTGTAACTTTTCCCCTTGGTCTTGTAAAACAAGAGGAATTTTAAAAAAAACGAACTTTGTCCTTATCTTCTTTATTTAAGCAACCACTACTACTATGTCGGTTTATAACGTTTTTCTACGATGTCCGACGCTTATTCTCCACCTCCTTCGATCCTGAAAATCATCATCTGTCAGGTTTTTTTGACTCATTGATCTTTGGATTGACTGTTGTCATTTTAGTTTAGGACGCCCTCTTTTTCTGCGCCCTATTGGTTGCCATTCTAGTACCTGCTTAGGTAATCTTTCGTCGTTCATCCGTTGTACATGGCCGTACCATATCCGTTGTCTTTTAGTGATGCCATCCGTTATGCTTTCCTCGATTCCTATTATTTCTTTTATGATCTCATTTCTTATATGATCTATTCTAGATATTCGCATTGATCTTTTTATTGCATCCATTTCGACAATTTCCAATTTTGTTTTGTATTTTTCTGTTACGCGACAAGTCTCTATTCCATACAGCAGCGTGCTTTTCACCATTGTTTCATATATCTTAAATTTTACATTATTTTTTATCTCTCTGCTCCATAAAATACTGTTGAGCCATCGAATGACCTTTTTTGCTTTTACTATTCTTTTTTCCAGTTCTTTACAGTCTGTTCCTGTCTTATCAAATGTGACACCCAAGTATACATACTCATTGCATGGAGATATTGTTTGTCCATTGTCTAGTTCTAACTCACTTGTTTTGTCCACGTTCACTGTTAATCCCCACTTTTGGTATTCTTCCATTAACTTTCTCATTATATACCTACTCTATGTCTTATTTATCATTAGCGACAATTACTTGGTCGTCAGCAAACTGTAGTGTGTATATGGTAAATCGGTCGTTAAGTTGTATTCCCATGCCGTGCACTTTACGTTTTTACAAAATGGCACAAAAAGGCGGCATTTTTACAAAAAAGTTTAAAATAAAACTGTTTTAACTAAATGTGTTTTAATGTAAACAAACAATTGTTTGTTTCTTATCCATTATATGTCCACGCATGCGCATTAGCTGAGCTATTTGTGACATCATCCCAAAATGACTAAAATTATTAACATTGGAGACGGAAATGGTTTTTGTCGTAGGAAAAAACTGACCTTTACTTGAGAGCCTCGAGTTTCAAAAGTAAAGACAGTATCTTGATAAAATTAACTATGTGCATTATTTTATATTATATTTCACTTTTTTTAGTCTTGATTCTTAGAAATTTTTTTTAGTTCCTATAGTGTTTTATAATAGCATTGTAGATATCTTTTAAAAACGCAAATATTTAAAAAATATATTAACAGCACCAAAACTAACGGGAAAAATAAATCATAACAAAAACATTTCATGTAAAAAAAAGCCATGTACGCGAAAATGGTATTGCATAAAAAAAATTGAGATAAAAGTAAAGCCAAGTTCTCCAATACAAATTTCAAAATGAAAGGTTCTTACTAGTTTGGAAATTACTTTTAGGCACAGTGCTAAATTGAACTTTTCATTTTAAAATTTGTATTGGAGAGTTTGGCTTTACTCTTATCTCAACATTTTTACGGAATACCATTTTCGCATATATTTTGTTCCATTTCCACGAATTTTCTCATGTTTTTATTAATTTTTTATTTTCCGAAAATTATTTAGATTGGTCTTTAAAGATCAGGAACAAAAATTAGAAATTTTCCGACAAAATATTTTTACCACAATTAGATTAGCTTTGTTACAAAATTAGGTTTTTAACACAGTTTAATTATTATTTAAGTAATCAGTAGACAATAACATAATCAATAATTATTGCTGGATTACTCAGATTTAACTGTTTTTACTTAATTAGAATTCTATGACCTTGATGACATAAATTTTTATTATAAGTAATCGTTTTACCTAATTGATCAGCAATAGGTAGAGTCAAAGACTTTTAAAATTGCCGATGTATTTTTTTTGTCAAAAATTACACTTTAGGATCAAAAGAGGTCCCTTTAGTCCCTAGTTTTAGGGACTAAAATGACCCTTTTGATCTCTAACGAGTAAAAACCCACTTTTAGTTCCTAATTTAATTATTTTTAATCACTAGGGACTAAAAACGTACGTTTAATCCCTAGGGATTAAAAACAAAATAATTTTGCTAGGCTGAAATTTTGTGATATTTAGCATCTAGAGTATTGTTAAATGCAATTAGTACAGAGTGTTTTTAAATACCTTTCCATTATTTCCCTTTTTATTTATTTTTTTCTATGCTAAACCACTTGACTAAAGGGCATTTTAATTAATCGGCAATTTGTACCTCTACTTTCACTCAGGCTACAAACTTTTCGCCTCTAAATTAAAAGTATCACTTTAGTCCCTAGGTTTATAATGTACAGGGTGTCTCATTCTATTTTTTCACACCCTTTTAGACCATTAATAATTGATATAGAAATATAAAAGAAATTGTGTTCGAATTCGCGAAATTTTTACTTTTGAATTGCATCTTGACTTTATTCCTGATGCTTACCATATTTGACAGGCGCTTAAATTTATAGTTTTCGTAAATTGGATGCTCCTTATATTATTTAATTAATAGATTAGGCTTGGAACATATTTTCCAAAAATACCCGATATGTCGTAGTTTAGAGCCATAGTTTCTGAGATATTAGAAAAACAGATTTTTAGGTCTAACAATCGATCGATGTTTAAAGTTCGATAAGCATATTGCAAACCTTCAAAGTAAAATTGCTTCAAACTGTTATGCTGTGAGAGTGATTAGTGATAACCTTGGCTTGGATGTTGCCAAAAATGTTTATCACTCGTTGGTAGAATCGCATCTTCGATATGGCATTTGCTTTTGGGGATTCAGTTTTTGTCCTCCAAAAAAGGGCATTAAGGAATTTGTGTGGAGTCAAAAAGCGCGTTTCTTGCAGGCCTCTTTTTTTGAGGCATAGAATTTTAACTTTGTGTTATATTTTTATTTTAGAAACTGTATGTTTAATGTTTAAAAAGTATCGTCATGAATTATTATTACCTAGACAGTATAACACTCGTAATACTTTTACTCTTAATCTTCCTATACCTCGCTCAACTTTGGTGAAAAACTCATTTATTTACAATGGAAAAAAGCTTTTTAATCATTTGCCAGTTGAGTTTCGAGAAATAAAAAATCTAGGGAAATTTAGAAGAAAAACAAAAGATTTTTTAGCGAGCAAAGCTTACTATACTTTGGAAGAATATTTTGCTGACTGAAACTATTTATTTTTATATTTAGGTTTATCTGACAAAATCTGACACAGATCGTGGGGTTTTGATTTTATTGAATGTAAATTTTGACGTCGTTTTGTTTTAATCAAGTTTTAGCTTTTTATTGTGTTTAGCAATTTTTATCTATAGTTTTAAGTTTGACTTACTTTTTTTATTTAAATAATTTTAAATCAATAATTTTCATTGAATTTAAATTTTGGCGTCGTTATGTTTTAATCAAATTTTAGATTTTTCTTATTTTAACCGATTTTTATATAGTTTTAAGTTTGACTGTTTGACCTTTTTTTATTTAAATAATTTTAAATCAATAATAATTATTTAGTGTTCAATAGACTATAATTGGATAAATGAGGCTTTTGTCAATGTCTACTTTGGTAAACTGACTAATAAAACCAATTTTTGTATTTGAACTTAAATAAAATTATGGCGTTAGCAATTAAAAGTAGGTACATACATCAAATGTTATTTAAATTTATTTTTAAACTTTATTTAGTTTTTCTATTATTGTTATTTTGATAGGGATTAATGTATCTCCATAGTTTTAAAGCTTTTAGTTGGATATTTGTACTTTAGATAAGCAAGGCTTTGTCAATGTATACTATTGTATTCTGACTAATAAAGCTAATTTTGATTTGATTTGATTTGAATTAGGTCTTTTTTGGTTAAAGACCCCAAGGCCCTCATTTTTGCATCATGAATGGGCAATTACCGTGGGTATTGGAATATTATGTATATGCGCTAATGCAGCGTTTTTTGTGTGTGGTATCGGAAATAATTCCGGGTATATTAGGTGTGCTCCTGTTATAGGTATTCATATCCTGAACCGGAACAACAAGTAGCAGTTAAACTTAACAAAAAAAAATACTAAAAAAATTAAACTCATTCTTTGTTTAGTGGTTTTTTTTATTTTTTTCAGTAAACAATCGAACGCAAGATTTGGCTGTTGTCAAAAAAAATCGTAAGTAACGCTGTTTTAAAGTTAAAATGTGAAGGTCTCCGGGTATTTTTTCTCAGTTTCAGTCAGACCAATTTGTGTTTTAAATTATTGCAGCTTATTATTTGCCTAAGAGATCGGGGTCTTTTGAAAAAAGTATGGATTGTTTCTGAAATCATTTTGGTTTTATGCAAATCCTTCTCCTACAAAGCAAATTCTAAAAAAAAAAGAAACATTGGGGCCGTGCACAACTTAGGTAAAGGCACAGCCCCCGCTTGTGGTAAAGGTGATTTTCCTAATTTGTTTACCTCCTCCCTAATCCATGTAACGTTTTATAACGGTTGGGCGAGCCAGGTTTAGGAACTTGTTTTTCGGGATAACAGAACCAAATTTTTAGGACATCTGTTTTAAATTCGTCATATTTTTATTATAAAAACAAAATACTTTATAACGTGTGGCTGGTGACGTTATAAATTGGGGGGGGGGGCAGAAATTTAAATTGCATGAAAAATGAGATAAAAAAACTTACAGAAACAATTTTATTTTAGTATTTTTCAAACAAGCAGTTACTTGGTGTAGTTTTTAGTTTATTTGTTTATACATAAAGTCCATTCGCCTTTCTTTTTCATGGCCCCGTAGAGAAACTTCAAAAATCACACAGAATTTTAAACAGTCTATTAACCTTCTAAATATATGTCTAATTTTTGTCACATTTTCATTATGTTCGGTAATGTTTTGCCTATAGGCACTATTCAATTGGCACATACCCAACAAACAATTAAAGTTGTAACGACGAAACCCCAACTAGAAAGAATTTCTTAAAAGTAACCGCAACGTACTCCCGCTACGTCTCAGTATACCATACAGCGACGTTATAATTCCCTAAGTGGGGAACCAATTTCTGGTTATAACTATTTGGCCAAGTGTTTAAAGTCACTGTAGTAACAACTACACTACTACGTCGTAGCCAGGTATCTACTACGTCGTAGAGGCTGTTTTTTTTCCGTAATGGAATAAAAGTTGCGATGTAGTTGCAAATAATATAATCGTTTCTTTTTGGTAGAATTGTTACACAATATGGTGGACACAACAGTAAACAGACTCGCTTAGTTTTTTTGTTTCGTTATGGTTATAATATGAACTATGTTATCCAAAAGTGTGAGAATTTACGAGCAGAGGATCAAAATTCGAGTGCGACGCAAAGTTTTTTGTATAACATGCATTATATATATTGCAAAAAACCGGTGCGCCCGTAAAATTGAGCCGTTTTCTGGTAGCTGATGGAATTTTTGTGTTGTGATTTTGGAGGTTATGTTTTCATAATCGACAGTTAACTCCAACAAATGGTGCTTAAGAAGAGCATTTTTGGTAAGCTTCAACTAATTTGTTTATAAAATAGTATGGCTCTTTAATATGAGCTCATAAAACGACAACAAAAATATTAAATTTTCTTTCTTACATAAAAACATGGCGTCCCAAACTATATTCCCTGATAGTCGAAAAGGTTACTTGAAAGTAGTTGCGGCTTTAAAGTTGATCCAAAAAGTGATTTTGTCTACATTGTTACATCAGATGTTACTATGATGACACAAACTTTTGTGGTAAAAATTAAAGTTATAATGTAGTTGTCGGATACACTTGTTTGGGACTCCAATGAAGCTTAACTTTCTAGTGGTAATTAAGTAGGATATAAAAGTCAGGGCGACTACGAAATAACGACTAAAAAGAAAGTAAAACTTTAGCAACGTCCTATTGTGGGAGAGAAGACTATCAGAATCGACTATCAAGAAACAATCCTATGAAGTAGTTTAGAGAGTCGTTTTTACGAAACATCTACTATTTCCTGATACTAAATAGTAGTTAGAACTAAAAAGTAACAAATTTTGGTTGGGATCACCACATTTCTACTATAAGAAAGTAGCAAAGCCTTTAGAACATGTAGCCGCTACTATAAATGTTAGTTGGGTAATATCAGTCTTGCCTACCATAGAAAATTCTATGTGGTTATTTAAATGAACACCACTTACTTTGTGTCTTTTAAATTTTTCACTAAAGTGCTTGATATTTATACACATTCCCTTTGCCACCCACGCAGGATCACTTTGTTAATTGTTTATAACAAGACAAATAAAGCAAAAAAAGCATTTCTTTTTTCACAACTGCACAACCAGTTTTCAGCATCGTATAAATTTGTATTAAATTTGCTACAATAAAATATTTTTTAAAACACCCCTCGGCATTACTTACACTAAAATTTTGGTTGATTTTTAGGTCAGGTCTATGTGGCCCTAAAGATCTTATTTGTAATCATAGTTCATATGTCAACGTATTTAAATTTGCACAGTTAATTATGTAATCGTCGGTATTTATTTCCATTTTATAAACAAACGGTAACAAAAACAAACAATATCTCGCGACCGGCAAGGCTTTTTACTACTGACATGCCCCAAATCAAAACAAACTCATACGTTTTCACTGAGGATAGAACCGGCAACACGTAGAAAGGGCAACGAAGGTTTTCGCACGATGAATATGGCCGACGTCAACTAAAACAAGCATTCCTCCCGCCCCCGCGCAAGAACAACCACGTATACACCGCTGAAAAACGAAACCTAGCCCCGCGCGGCGCTGCCGGCTTGTATGTCCCATATTTATGCTCAAACGTATTTGGTTTTTCCAAAAAATCCATTATTCTACCCTTGTGAGAGACACTCTATATTCTAAATCTAACAAATAAACTGGTACTTTTAATCCCGTGTCGAAAATTTTGTAATCCGAATGAAGCAAATTGCATTTGCGTAAGAACCCCCGCTTATTAAAAAAAAACAAAAGAATCCTGATTGAGAGAGTATCAAGTTATGAAACAACAATAAGTTTTTGAAAAACAATATAAAAATTTGTTTAAAAAATAAATTGGATTTTTTTTTGTTAAAATAATCATGAAAAAGTTGAATATTTAATTTACCTGTCATGAATTACATTTTTTGCGTGTAGGTAAGTTTACAATTTTACAAAGACACGCTTTAATAAATGGATCCCTGACGCAGTGGCGCACCCAGAAAATGTCTTGGGGGGGCCCGAGGCTCCTGAAACAGGGCCTTATGATGTCGTATTTGAAGCAGTTTTTTGTGTTGTTTTATATGTGGCAAATATCTAAAAAAATCTGAGACTTGGGGTGAGGGGGCGGGCCCCGAGACCCCCCCTGGGTGTTCTAATGCATGACGGATCTAATACTTTCCTGGCTACCCAGATTACCACACTTCAAGCGAACTCCATGATATATCAGCCTTGAAAAGAGATTTTTCTAAATATCTCAGAAACGAAAGCTTGTAAAAAATTTTTGGTTATAAACCGAATTATTAAGAAAAATGTGGTCTACTATATTGCGAAAACCGCATATTGATGAGATGCTCCATTAAAAAGTAACTATTTTTTTAAAAAAAATATTGTAAAAAAACTGTTATCAGCATTAATGGATTTTGACATAAATCAGCTCGTTAGAGTGTCGAACACTATTTTACCTAAAACTATAAACAACAAGTGAAATTAAAGAAAGAAAAATAAGAAAGAAGTTGTCTGCTTTGGCCGGGGATCGAACCCGGGACCTCTTGCTATCTAGGCAAACATTCTAACCATTGAACTACCGAAGCCATAAATAAATTTTCGGAAAACTTCCATCTATGCAGGCTGCAGTGTCTCAATACAAGACAAGAACGAGAAATTCTCGACGAAGTCATCCAACTGATCTCTTTTTTGTTTTTTGATTTGTTAACTATTTTACCTTTTATGAAATTTTATGAAAATCGGTTAAGCGGTTTAGAAGCTATCACACACAGACAGACATCACGACGATATTGCTAAGATATCATCATATGTCCAAATAACACATTTCCGGCGTTATCTCAAAATATTATTTAGTTTTTTAAAACAGCACGAAAGATTAAATTTTATCAAACAACGAGGAGATTTTAGTGACATAAGGGCAAGGAAAAATACTCTGCCAATCTATGGGCACCTAAGCTCACACTAAGTACTGTAGTTATAGTGTACGTGTGAGCTAATATTACTAAAAACTGAAATATATTTTATTCAACTCCAGACTCAATTACCTTTCGTTTGATACCACACAAGCCATGTTTTGCCTTAAACTCTAATTTTTAAAATCTACCCCCACCCTTTTTTTTTAAATAACTTAAAATTAATTTTGTTTAAATCCAGACTTAATTACCTTTCGTTTGATATCACACACGCCATATTTTCACATAAACTCTCATTTTTGAAATCTACCCCCACCCTTTTATGTGACTTGCGTTCGGTGGATTTCGTTCATTTTTTAATAGGACCACCACGGTCCAAGACTCAGCCTAGGTACCAAATTTCATTTAAATCGGACAAGCGGTTTTTGAGTTATGCGGGTTGGTCGTTAGAGACAGACATACAGACAGACAGACAGACAGACAGACATACAGACAGACAGACAGACAGACAGCAAGACAAAAAAGTTTCAAAATCATCTGAAACGCAAAGATGTATAAAATTTTTTGAAATCGTAGCAACTTTTTTTTTCTCGAAAAAATTAGGATCACCATAGCTCACACTACTATAGTATAGTAGTAGTGTGAGCTAATAAGAAAAATAAAATAATAAAAAGATTTACCTCAGCTGGACTGGAACCAGCGACCTTTCGCTATCTAGACAAAAGCTCTTCTACTGAGCCACCGAGGCACTGATTCAAAATACGAATATTCGGAAACCGTTTCGTCATTTCTAATTTTTCCTTGTTAATATAGGTGTGTGTTCTCAAGCTTACGATAGCTATGAGGACACGGGAGGTATTATATGGGGATACACATTCACGATTGTTAGTTGTATGAAACCCTATTTATCCATCTACCAGTGGTGCACGACATATAGCGCGTCAAAAAGAGGGCAGACGGGAAATTTCCAACAAACAATATGGCCGGAAAAATGATAACGAACTACAGAATTTTTTACACCATCTGAACGGTATTCGACCAACAATCAAATGCACCATGGAAACTGAAAAAGATTCGGCCTTACCTTTTTTGGATGTTCTTGTCAAACGATTAGACAGAAACACTCAAACTACTGTATATAGGAAACCTACGCACACGGGACAGTACCTAAATTTTAAGTCTAATCATTCTGTTAATACAAAACAAGGAGTTATAAGAAGTTTGTATTTAAGAGCCGTAAATATTTGTAGTAATAATGAAGAATTAACCACAGAAATTAACAAGATTAAAAAGGACTTACAACAGAATTGTTATTCCGAGAAATTAATAAACTCAACGATATGTAAAATTAAAAACAAACTAAATGTACCAAATTCTCAAAATAATAATCCGTTAGGTGAAATTAACATTCCATATGTTCAAGGGATTTCAGAAAACATAAGACGAATAGCTAAACACTATAATATAAAAACAGTATTTTCTTCGGGAAATACGATAAGAAGTTTTGTAACTAAAACAAAACCAGACAATCCCTCAAATAATAAGGAATGTATTTACCAAATCCCGTGTGAGTGTGGTAAATCATATGTAGGTGAAACGAAACGCCCTCTTCAGGTTAGAGTAAATGAACATCTAAAAAGTACCCAATTAGGGGATATTGAAAAATCCGGTTTAGCAGATCATGCATGGTCAAATGATCACAGGACTCAGTGGTCAGAAGCTAAAGTTTTACATAAGGAGTCGCATTGGCGAAAACGAAAGTTTATTGAAGCTGCGTATATAATGCAGAATAAAGAAGTTTCCAGTCAACCAAGCACGGACATACCAAACATATGGAAACCACTCCTCAAGGAAAACAGGCGTCTTAGGATTAAAAAGGGGACGGGCTGTCACACCTGACTGCACACCAAGTAGTATAAGTAGTAGCCTAAAAACTAGATTGTTTAGTTTACACTTGAAAACGGTTAGAGATACTTACTAACCGAAACGTCGTGTTTAACATAAATAAAGACAATGGAAGTCCGAAATTTTGTTTCTAGTTCTTTTATAATACAATTGTTTGACTTTTCTTCTTTTTCTTCTTCACTGGTTTCGCTTTCACTAAACCAAGTGTCACGTGAAAAATTAAAACCAGTCAGTCTATCATTTTAAAAAAATGCTCATGGCCCAGACTAATTATATCACTGTTACAGATATCCATTATGTAGATTTTAGACTAATGTAGAATGCAAATGCAGTGAAGTTGAACTTTAAAAATTGGAACTATTAATAATAACGTTGTTTAAACAACGATAATAAGTACCTACTTATAAAACGGGTGATGCTGGTTTGGGTTCCGGGACATACGAGGGTAACAACCAACGAGAAGACGGATGAACCAGTGGCGTACGCGGAAGTGAATCCTGGGGGGGGGGGGGGGGAGGATTTGAGCACGGATCGATACGCATAGATGGATCCTGGATGATATATGATGATGATGTATGATTCCAAAATATCCGACTATTGTTTTGCCACAAAACGTTTTCAAATCAAACATCACAAAATCATTTCATGTAAAAAAAAGCCAATAAAAATTTCAAAATTTTGAGAGGTTAGTTTTTTCTCTTTAGCGTTTGTCGAAGTGGACAACGTTACTTTTACATAACTTTAAACGTATTAAGGGACGGAAATAAATAACAATTTTGGTGTTTTTAAATTTTTTCCTATAGTTTTATCATAATTTCTATCAATCTTCCAATGCTCAGTTCTCTAGCGTTTCTGGAAGTGGGCAGTTACTTTTACATAACTTTACATTTATAGAGTAGGAGAGTAAATTACAATTTTGGGGTTTTTAAATCTTTTCCATGGTTTTATCATAGTTCCTATCAGTCGTCCAAAGCTCAGCTCTCTAGCGTTTCTGGAAGTGGGCAATGTTACTTTTTTATAAATTTACAGTTATAGGAAAGGGAAGTAAATTAAAATGTTGGTGTTTTAAAATGTTTTCCTTTAGCTTTATTATAGTGTCATTCAAAAAGATCAGCTCTCTAGCGTTTCTGGAAGTGGGCAGTGTTACTTTTACATAACTTTACATTTATAGGGGAGGGAAGTAAATTAGAATTTTGAGGTTTTTTGATTATTTCCAGGGGTTTGCTCACAATGTCTATCAGTCTGCCAAATGTCAGCTTTGTAGCATGTCTGGAAGTACAGTAGAGTTTTGATGATCTATACATGACTGAGTGAGTGGAAATTTCGACGTTTTTTAAAATTTCGTAACTCCTTTACTACTTTGAGGGTCTATGAAATGAAACTTGGAGGCAAGCGCGGATTTGAGGGGGGGGGGTAACGGGGTAATTACCCCCCGTAGAAAAAAAATGCACTTTTTACTAATAAAATAATGGAAAGCAGGGAAATTACTATTACCCCCCCCCCCCCTAGATTTTGACCCAGATCCGGGCTTGCTTGGAGGGATTGTTAACTTTATGAAGATCTACGACTGTGTAAAGTTTGAGATTTGTAGCTCATTCCGAAGTAGAGCTTTAGATTGGTCAAATATGGGCTGAAATGTTTCAAGAAAAGAAGGTACAGCAGCGCGAACTTGGCGAGGCACTGGCCGTGCCCACAGATATAGAATTAGTGTGATTTATCATATTGGATATGCTTGTGTAACAATATAAAATTGCCTAGCGCAACATTTATCTTTAGGATTGTGATGTTTCTAGGAGCATAATTTTATTATGATAAGTTGTATTAAAACTAAAAAAAAATTATATATCTTGGAAATAAATTGAAATTGATAGTATGGTCTTTTGGCCAGCCATCATTGGCGTAGCTAGCCTTGCTTTTCAGGGGGGGCCGTAGCCCCGGTCTATCTTGAACAAAAAGCAAACATAAGTTTTAAAGAGTCGTGCAAAGTGTGCAATGAATAAAAAAAAAATACGCGCATTAAATGTTCTAATATTTTAATATAACAAATTTAATAATACATTTACCAACTTATTTATATGTATACACAGGAAGTATGTAATTCAGCAATTCTACAAAGAAAGTTTTCTACGTCGCTGACTGAAAGCGTCTACCACACTGTCTAAGTCGACCTCAACATCTTTTTCTATGAATAACAATGACAAACCTGAGTGTCTCTCTTGAGTCATAGTTGTTCTAAGCCAATTAAAAACTCTCCTCATGGCAGAGAAAGACCTCTCACAAGTTGCACTTGAAATTGGAAGAATACTCGCAACTTTAAAAAGTTGGTAGAGGTTTGGATAGGTGTTTTCTGCTATATGTTGTTTGATAGAATCATGACCAACTGTTTGATTTAACCGAAAAATACAATTCTTGAAAACGGTAATTTCTGCTCTTAGAGTAGAAGTATTAATATTAAAAATTTCCCGGTATTGCTCGACGAATTTATTCCATTTAACGACGTGGGAAAACTTAATATGAAAATGGTTATGAAATTGTCACCAAAATCGGAAAATTTTCATAAGACACTAAACGCTAACCTCAAAAAAACTAAAAAGATTATTATATTTATTTTAGAAAAACAGTTTAAAAAGGTCTTTTATAACTTTACGACATCTACAACCCGATTTCGGAAACAGAGGGGCAAAGGTCGCTGTCTTTATTAAATCCGAAATTTAACTTACACTTCTATAATATTTTACAAGATGTCGCCAATATGTATGAAATATTCAATATGCATAATTATGTTAAAATTTAAAAAATATTTTCGGGAAATTGCATAAGTGCAGAAAAGTTATCGATAATTTAAAGAGAAAAAGCCTAATTCCGCAAGACAAGGGCTTTTTCCTGAAATGTAAATATTATCTGAATGATTTTAAATTTTAATGCACCTATTTTATTTGAATATTTCCCGAATAATAAAAGAAAAGTATGTATTTTCAGCGTCATGTTCTTTTACTAGTAGTCGGTAGGGGAGGCCTAAAATATCTTAGGGGGGGCCTGAGGGACTTCAGGGGGGGGGGCAGGCCCCCCCTGCCTCCCCCTAGCTACGCCAATGCCTGAGTGCGACGTTTAAGCAATAACTTATCGAAAGGAAAATCAATATACTGTTACATGATAACAAAAAAATATCGGAAAAATAAGTGGCAATTTCATTTCCTATAGTTTCCCCATGCGTGAAAAAAGCAATAAGAAAAAAATTTGGTTTAATTACCGGAGCAGCACTAATTAAATTTAATAGCACAAGTTTACCTGAGTTACGCAATGTAATTGGTTTTGTTTAGAGAAATTGACGACAAGTGCACAAATATAGAAAACAAAAAAGAAATTAAACAACAAAAGCAAAATTTTTATGGTGCGGAAAAATATTGGATATAGGCATTGGCGTAGCTAGGGGGGGCCAGGGGGGGCTGGCCCCCTCTGAAGTCCCTCAGGCCCCCCCTAAGATATTTTAGGCCTCCCCTACCGACTACTAGTAAAAGAACATGACGCTGAAAATACATACTTTTCTATTATTATTCGGGAAACATTCAAATAAAATAGGTGCATTAAAATTTAAAATCATTCAGATAATGTTTACATTTCAGGAAAAAGCCCTTGTCTTGCGGAATTAGGCTTTTTCTCTTTAAATTATCGGTAACTTTTCTGCACTTATGCAATTTCCCGAAAATATTTTTTAAATTTAAACATAATAATGCATACTGAATATTTCATACATATTGGCGACATCTTGTAAAATATTATAGAAGTGTAAGTTAAATTTCGCATTTAATAAAGACAACGATCTTTGCCCCTCTGTTTCCGAAATCGGATTGTAGATGTCGTAAGGTTATAAAAGACCTTTTTAAACTGTTTTTCTAAAATAAATATAATTATCTTTTTAGTTTTTTTGACGTTAGCGTTTAGTGTCTTATGAAAATTTTCCGATTTTGGTGACAATTTCATAACCATTTTCATATTAAGTTTTCCCACGTCGTTAAATGGAATAAATTCGTCGAGCAATACCGGGAAATTTTTAATATTAATACTTCTACTCTAAGAGCAGAAATGACCGTTTTAAAGAATTGTATTTTTCGATTAAATCAAACTGTTGGTCATGATTCTATCAAACAACATATAGCAGAAAACACCTATCCAAACCTCTACCAACTTTCTAAAGTTGCGAGTATTCTTCCAATTTCAAGTGCAACTTGCGAGAGGTCTTTCTCTGCCATGAGGAGAGTTTTTAATTGGCTTAGAACAACTATGACTCAAGAGAGACACTCAGGTTTGTCATTGTTATTCATAGAAAAAGATGTTGAGGTCGACTTAGACAGTGTGGTAGACGCTTTCAGTCAGCGACGTAGAAAACTTTCTTTGTAGAATTGCTAAATCACATACTTCCTGTGTATACATATAAATAAGTTGGTAAATGTATTATTAAATTTGTTATATTAAAATATTAGAACATTTAATGCGCGTATTTTTTTTTATTCATTGCACACTTTGCACGACTCTTTAAAACCATGTTTGCTTTTTGTTCAAGATAGACCGGGGCCAAGCCCCCCCCCCCCCCTGAAAAGCAAGGCTAGCTACGCCAAATGGATATAGGGTGTCCCCACTAAGCACATAATCGTAAAAAACGTTAAATAAATGTTGAAAAAATGTTTTTTTTTCTAACACAAGTTATACTATAGAGGGCGCGTTGGCAGCGCCCTCTATAGTATAGCAGTCCCACTACCTGAAAATCGCCATTAGTTGCGTTTCGCTGCGAGTTGATACGAGTCGGTAGCAAAGACGCTTTTTGTAATTTTGGTTAAAATATTTGCATTTTGCAGAAACAAACATGGCAAATTTAAAGCACAATTATTAATATTGATAGTGAATACATATTTGGATCGGAATATTACTCCAGTTGTGTGGGAAAGATGGTATAGTTAAATAACAACAAATGTGTGTGCAGTGATCTAAATGAAGCACAACAAAATCAGGTAAGAAAAAGTAAACAAAAGAAAAAAAATGGTTTTGTATGAGATATCGCATACCTATAGGTAATCAGACAGGGAATGCTACAATTCACCGCGGACGATTAGCCGCCGGACCTTAAGCCGCGTATTTATTTGAGGCAGAATTATATAATAATAATAAATCGTCTTTATTGATAAATAAATGTTACATAGGTAAGGTTTAGCCAACTACTACTTCGCAAGCCTCACAGCGGGACCAAGCGAATGCTTCGTTTGCATTCATGCTAAAGTGAATACGCGCCTTGAAATTGTTTGCCTTGTATTCACTTGAGCATGAATTGTTTGGCCTCGCAGCGAGGCACTTACTACAAAATTATTGTTTACATAGAATGTTAAATTTTATTTTCAGAAGCAACGAGCCGAATTGCCTTTACTGAGTGTCGAGTTCACGAAAACCTCAACGGACCGTTGCTGCCCTGCGTTTCCAAAATAGAAGAATTAGCTCACACTACTACTATACTATAGTAGTGTGAGCTATGGTGATCCTAATTTTTTCGAGAAAAAAAAAAGTTGTTCCATTTTAAAAAATGTGTGTGCCTTATTAGCCGGTGCCTTAGCGGCCGGTACCTTATCGGCCGGTGTTTTATCGGCCGGTGCCTTATTGACCGGTGCCTTATTGGCCGGTACCTTATCGGCCGGTGTCTTATCAGCCGGTGCCTTATCGGCCGGTACCTTATCGGCCGGTGTCTTATTGGCCGGTACTTTATCGGCCGGAGTCTTATCGGCCGGTGCCTTATCGGCCGGTGCCTTATTGACCGGTGCCTTATCGGCCGGTATTTTACCGGCCGGTATCTTACATGCCGGTGTCTTATCGGCCGGGGCCTTATCGGCCGGTGCCTTATCGGCCGGTACCTTATTGGCCGGTACCTTATCGGCCGGTGTCTTATCGGCCGGTGCCTTATGGGCCGGTACCTTATCGGCCAGTGCCTTATTAGCCGGTGCCTTATCGGCCGGTATCTTATCGGCCGGTGCCTTATTGGCCGGTGCTTTATTGGCCGGTACGTTATCGGCCGGTCTCTTATCGGCCGGGCCTTATCGGCCGGTGTCTTATTGACCGGTGCCTTATCGGCCGGTACCTTATCGGACGGTGTCTTATCGGCCGGTGTCTTATCGGCCGGTGTCTTATCGGCCGGTACGTTATCGGCCGGTGTCTTATCGGCCGGTGCCTTATTGGCCAGTGCCTTATTGGCCGGTGCCTTATTGGCCGGTACCTTATCGGCCGGTGTCTTATCGACCGGTGCTTTATCGGCCGGTACCTTATCGGCTGGTCTCTTATCGGCCGGTGCCTTATCGGCCGGTACCTTATCGGCCGGTTTCTTATCGGCCGGTGCCCTATCGGGCGTTTGCCTTGTCGGCCGGTACCTTATCGGCCGGTCTCATACCGGCCGGTGCCGTATCGGCCGGTACTTTAGCGGCCGGTGTCTTATCGGCCGGTGTCTTATCGGCCGGTGTCTTATCTTCCGGTACCTTATCGGCCAGTGCCTTATTAGCCGATGCCTTATCGGCCGGTACCTTATCGGACGGTGTCTTATCGGCCGGTGCCTTATCGGCCGGTGCCTTATCGGCCGGTGCCTTACCGGCCGGTACTTTATCGGCCTGTACCTTATCGGCCGGTGTTTTATCGGCCGGTGCCTTGTCGGCCGGTGCCTTATCGGCCGGTAACTTATAGGCCAGTGCCTTATTAGCCGGTGCCTTATCGGACGGTGTAATAAATAGTAATATATCCTTGCGTTTTAGATTATTTTGAAACTTTTTTGTTGCGCCGTCTGTCTGTCTGTCTATCTGTCTGTATGTCTGTCTGTCTGTATGTCTGTCTGTAACGACCAACGCGCATAACTCAAAAACTGTTTGCCCGATTTTAATGAAATTTGGTACCTGGGCTGGGTTTTGGGTCGAGATGGTCTTATTTAAAAATGAACAAAATCCGTTGTACAAGCCGAATAAAAGGGTGGAGGTAAATTTCAAAAATTAGAGTTTAAGTCAAAGTATGGCTTGTGTGGTATCAAACGAAAGGTAATTGAGTCTGGAATTGAATAAAATATATTTCAGTTTTTAGTAATATTAGCTCACACGTACACTATAACTATAGTACCTAGTGTGAGCTTAAGTGCCCATAAATTGGCAGAGTGTTTTATTTACATTATTTATGTTACCTTATCTTTAGAGATATTTAAAAAATATATATTTTTTCATTGTTAAAAAAACATTTATTTTTCAATGTTAGAAAACATTTCTTTTTCACTGTTAAAAATCAATATTTTTTTAACGTTCGAAAAACACTTTAAAAAAACGTTATAAAAACATAAGATGATTTTTCTAACGTCAGAAAACGGGTTATTAAGCTTCTTTTTCACTATGAATATGAAGTTAGAACTAACATCCAACCTAACGTTCTATTTTTAACTTAAACATTATTTTGACGTTATTAAAATGTTTTTTGTGTTTAGTGGGCAGTAATCTGGCTAAGTGAGAAAGCGGTCAAAAGTCATTTTAATATTTTCAATATCCATGAAATTTCAAAACAATAAATAAAAAATTAATTCAGCCTTTTTTAAAGGTAATATTTTTAATGAGTGTTGGCATATTTAAAAAATGCTAATAAGATTTTTTATATTTTTTAATTTAATATGGTTTCTATAGCTATGCAACTAAAGGTGTAAGTTAAAACGATTGGAAGTGAAAATATAATTTTTATTTATGTTTTTTACTTTATTATTATTGCCACCAACTGTATCTAGCGGGATTTGCTGAGCACTAATATGACGTGACGTACAAAATTTGTGTCTGGTAAATCCTTGGTGGCAATAATAACGCACCGGACAACATTCGTTACAGAGTTTATCTCTGTTGTCGTCATGGGCGGGCCAGGGCGGGTAAATGAATAATATAGATTTACTCAGTAAGCCTTGGGACATCATACTTATATACCACCAAGCCGGACCAAAGTGGACTTTAAAAGATCTAGTCTACGAAAGTAGCAGGAACTATTTTTAAAATAACATTTTATTTAAAAAAATTTACGTAAAAACCAAAACGCTCTATCATTTTTTTTCGACACTGCTTAAAAGCTCAATCCTTACCCTACACGTAAATGTCTTTAGTTTCTTCCACGAACAATTTTTGCCTTACTTATAATATGTTTTATTTTTTTACTTTAGGCTTATGGTGATTATGCACCCAAATTATACTAAATAAATCCTCTATAACTTAAAAAAGAATAGATTTAGAAATTAAATCGCTGGGGTTATTTAAGGCTTCAATTAGCATCGGTTAAGCGGGGTCTACACATAACGTTTTGCCTGACGTTTTACCAAGGCCAACACAAAAATAGAGGCCACGACCCTGAAAAAATCAGCTGTTCTCCCGGGGCTGAATTTTACATTGGGTCTTATGGGAGGTCAGACGTTTTTTTATGATATTTTCAAAATGGCACTACAGATTTCCGCAAAATTTCAGTGAAATATTCTCAGACACCATCCCGATATTCCACCAAAGGTTTGTAAGGAAGCAACATGATTAAAAGGTTAAAATCTTCAAGATTTAGCATTCCTTATTTTGAATTCAAATTACCCGCCATGTACCACATGCCAACTGTTATATTTGACATGTATTTGACTTTGTCATATGTGATTGTCACATTCGCTTCTGCTTTAAACTTAATTTTTGTGTGAGCTAATGAAGCGGCTCTGAAAAATTAGGGCTTACTATACATTTAAAAAAAATTGTTCTGCCAGAATAAAGTAAAAACAATCTCAAAAACGGCTTTATTTAACAAAAAGTCAAATATCCATGAACCGTCATTCCAACTTCAAAATTTTAAAGACAATCTCGTGGTCATTTGCAAAGGTGAAGCAAAACAATGACATAAAGGTACTCGCCGCAGGCAAAAAAAATTAGGCATAATGATCAAAAACATTAATTTTGAGCCTTAAAAAGTAGTTATTGTAAAAAAATAATATGATATTTAAGCTCCTGATAAATTTTTATCTGTATAAACCAAGCACACAATACGTTTCTGTTCTGAAACGACGGAATAAACCAATTGTATCTCCTTTTTTAAGTTTCACCTCCCAGCCAAGGTTGGAAATAAATCATGGCAACGCGAGTCTTATTTGCTGCTGCACCAAGCAAAAAAAGAATTCGACGTCATGCCGCACAAGTCTCTTAGATTCTTTAGCCAAGACGTGTTTCTTCTTCTTTGGCGTCTCTTGCTTTTAATTTTAATTAACTTTGTAGTAGCTTGTAATTTGGGGCGCTCATTCCGCGTCATATTAAAATGTCGAAAAAAAATGTCAAACCGTAATTTGGTCAAAAATAAAACAATCGAAAATAGAAAAGACGAAAATAATTTAAATGAAACGTAGTTTTTTCGATCCGTAAAATTGTCGAAATAATTTAAACAAAGCGTCATTTCATCAAAGTGTAAAAACGTCGAATCACAGAAAAGCCAAACATAAAAAACTAGACTAATTATTTTTAATAAATGTGTTTTGAAAAAGATTTTTTTTTATTTAAAAAATACATACCAATATACGTATCTACCTAGTAAATTTTTATATTATGTTTATACGTATAGAGCTTTATTTTAAGGAACGTGCACTAGATTTTTTTTTAAATTGTGAGATCATATAAAAATGTCCTCCTTTGGCTCCAGTGGGAGTTGGCAACCCTATCCAGGAGCCAATACGCAGCCAGCCGAGGAACCAGGGATAATAACCCAGGAGCCTGCTATAAGTGCTATATAGTCGGAACCAGGATGGCGCCAGCATAAATCACCTACAGTCAACTCACGACGACCACCACTGTTGCGCTGAAAAGGAAAGGAAAGAAGTCTATCGTCTATAACCAAGTTCTGCTGGGACAATAGCCATGTTAGATAGATGCAAGTCTAACATGTAGCAGGACCGCCTTACGGAAGGGGTGTAAAAGCGTGAGTCCACTGTTTATAATTACTACGCAGTATAAAGATCCCTGCCCTCGAAAAAGAGGTGTCAGGAAAAATTAAGTCCTCTTTAAGAAAGAAAACTTGCATCCTAAGGGGCACGTTCATCAGTTTGATATATCATAGATAAAGGATTTGCGGCGCGGTTCAGTGAGTTTTTATTAGATAGGCAACTCCGGCTGTTTGACAGGTCGTTAGCTCTGTGGCGCCCACTGCAGAGCTTAGTGACGAACTAAAAGTTGAGGCGGGAAATTTGAATCGCCTTTTATAGTAAATTTTCTTTAATTTAAAATTTTTTTTAAAATTTTTATTCAGTCAATATTTTATAAAGACATACACTGTCTTTATGAGATATAAACAGATTGAAAATGATATATAAAGTGCAATAAATAAAACATTTCTTAAATGAGTTTTTATTATAAAAAAGCTACAAATTAACAACTAACTATTGATGAAATAAAACATAGTCTAATTGATTGGTAAAATAAAATATAATGAAAAACCAAACAATATCTAGCATATTTAAATTTGCTTTTAACATTTCGGGTGAGTGATGAGTGAATAAATAATGAAACAGTTGTTCGTGAAGAGAATCATTCTTAAATGTCTACTTTTTAACAGCTTGACGAAAATCTGACATGATTTAAAAGTACCTCCTCGCCTTGGTTGTAAGTTGTGTAGGGTATGTTTCAAAGTAATATATACATAGCTTATCAGTGGTCGCACATATCATCCAAAAGCTGAAAACAAAAAAAAATCAACTTATAACCACATTAATCATAGGTACTAGATCATGGAAAGATAAAGATTTAAAATTAAGGAATAAATTTATTCAAAGTACATTACGCTGCTGGGTAATCCCTCGTTTACCCATCAATTAAGCACAAATTTAGTGTTAATTTTGTATGTGTCTCCCTTTTACTTAATATCAAAAGAAAGGGATAGACATAAAATTAACACTAAATTTGTGCTTAATTGATGGGCAAATAAGGCACCTACCAGGCATTGGAAACCTGTATTCAGAGTTCCGTAAAGTAAGCGATAAGAAGTTAAAAAGACACTACCAATACAAATTTTATCAAATGCCAATCTAACCCCAAATGAGAACATAAGAAAACTTACCTTAAAATGTCTCGGAAAACTATGCATTTTATACTCATCTGAACTTTAGACACTTCACCCAGAAAAGCAACTAGAAATTCTTATTCTTTTATATTTAAAATTGCAAAAGTTAAAATTTAACAAAATTTAATTTTAATGCATCACAGCAGCAAAGATTACCTACATAATCCAAAAAGATAGATTTAAAATGAACCCGAAATAAAATGCGGTGGAAGAGGTTTTTCTACCTGAAAAAAAGGGGGACGAAAAATCCAAACCACAGATAATTCTCAAAAAAAATAGAATAAGGAACAAACGCGCGACCGCAGTGCCTCTTGTGAGCTTAGTGAGAACTTTAACCTAACGACCTGTCAAATTGCATTGAGTTTCCTAGGCATGGATATATGATGTACGGACAAATCGGGGTTTGTGAAAAGGGCGCGCCTTGTGCCTAGTCGCTAGACCAAAAAACGGTCTCCCTACTACTACTCTGCCGTGCTAAGGAAGACCCCCGTATTTGATATTTACCTACAACGGAGAAAAACGCGATTGAAGTTTAAATTATTGTACTGCTATACTGGAACAAAAATTTAGAAATCTAACTTTGGAATTAGTTTTAAAATGTGATTGTTAACAATTATTCAATAAAAATTTTTTTAATTTACCTTTAAATTTGGTCGGATACGGGGAATTTATTTAACAAAAAAGATATAATATGCTAAGAAAAAACACCGTATGTGACGAAAATGGTTAATAGTTTTAAGGAAAATGATTTTTAAAGGCGTCAAGTGTGTACTAGAACAAAAGAGCTTTTATTAGGTAATTTAATTTTAAGTACCTAGGAACTTATACCTAAAGAAAAGAAAACAAAACATTATACCAAGACTAAATAAACAAGAACAAAATAAATTTTAATAAAACTTACTTAAGTTCTTAAGTAGGAACTTACACCGTAAGAGAAAAAAACAAAACATTGCACTATTTAAAAACTAAAGAAACAATAATTATTTAAGGTACTCAGTTTTTTCCAGGTAACTGCTGCCAAAATATTTTTCTATTTTCTGGCATTATATTGCCCAAATTTTTTGAAAGATTTTCAATTTTTTCAGTTTCAAATCCATTCATTTGGCTTTTGGCAAGAGGCGCAGGTACATGGGATTCAAATTGTTTTTGGAGAAAATCTAACTTCTGCCCATCTTCATCCTCTGCATATTTGAAAATCCACTCATCTTGTACTCTTCTACTATTTACGTCCTGATCACTGACTTTCTTTAACAAAATTCTACCAACTAATGAAAAAACCTGCCCAAACTCGCGCGTTTACTAGATATAATCACCGTATTTGAAGTTTACTTAGGAAGAACCCCGTATTTGAAATAAAGTACGGGGTTTTTCTTAAGGAAATTTTAAATACGGGGTTCTTTCTTAGCAAAAGCTTTTAAAATAGTCACATACGGGGAATTGGTGATCAGATTTTAATGCTTTCGGAGGTTGTATGGCTTTTTTCATTGGCCTCAAAGATAGAGCACATTATTAGGAGTTGGAAAAGCCAAAAATCACATTTTTGTCATTTTTGTCAAATACGGGGGTCTTCCTTAGCACGGTAGTACTACTACTACTACTACTTTCACGTTGTATTACTTAATAATAATAGAACGGTTTGCATGATTTTGCATGTAAAGATACATTTATATTAATGCTTGTTTGGTGTTTTTGTTTGTTTAAATAATTAATTATTTTATAATTTTTTTAACATATTTTTTTTTGTTGATTTCATTTGTATTAATAATGCAAAAAAAAAGCTCGAAAAGCTCACTTCCATTCCATTCTATGATACCGTAACAAATGAAACGTCGTTCTTTAAGTAATGTTAATGTTTGTTTAAACAAATCGAAGGTCTCCACAGATAAAATCTGTAAAATCGGTTTTTCGTTTCTATCGATATCTGCTTAGCTGCCCAAGGGTGTGTCCCGGCATGTTTATTGGCACTTTGTTCTTTTTTATAATTTTTTTTATCGTGCTTATCGGCGTTGCTGCGGAAAATCATTTCATTTTTACTTTTTTCACAACCCACGCTTCGCAACATAATTAAATTTTATTACCTATTATTTATATTACCGTCCCTAGAGACCCTGTATGTATGACATATTGTAAAGAAATATGTAAAGACCCTGTATGTATGACATATTGTAAAGCACGGCCAACACAAAAATAGAGGCCACGACCCTGAAAAAATCAGCTGTTCTCCCAAGCCTGAATTTTACATTGGGTCTTATGGGAGGCCAGACGTTTTTTTATGATATTTTCAAAATGGCACTACAGATTTCCGCAAAATTTCAGTGAAATATTCTCAGACACCATCCCGATATTCCACCAAAGGTTTGTAAGGAAGCAACATGATTAAAAGGTTAAAATCTTCAAGATTTAGCATTCCTTATTTTGAATTCAAATTACCCGCCATGTACCACATGCCAACTGTTATATTTGACATGTATTTGACTTTGTCATCTGTGATTGTCACATTCGCTTCTGTTTTAAACTTAATTTTTGTGTGAGCTAATGGAGCGGCTATGAAAAATTAAGGATTACTCTACATTAAAAAAAAATTGTTCTGCCAGAATAAAGTAAAAACAATCTCAAAAATGGCTTTATTTTAAAAAAATCAAATATTGATGAACCGTCATTCCAACTTCAATATTTTAAAGACAATCAGCTGTGTCGTTAAGTGACCACCAAAAAAAAATCAGCCCCGGATGTGACGTCAACAAAGTGGAGGATCGTGGAATAGAGACGCGACCAGGGCTATCAAAACGGACGGGCCACGATCCTCCACTTTGTTGTCGTCACAACCGGGGCTGATTTTTTTTTGATGGTCACGTCACGACACAGCTGATTGTCTTTAAAATATTGAAGTTGGAATGACGGTTCAAGAATATATGATTTATTTTTAAATAAAGTCGGTTTTGAGATTGTTTTTACTATATTCTTGCAGAACAATTTTTTTTGAATGTATAATAATCCTTAATTTTTTAGGGCCGCTTCATTTGCTCACACAAAAATTAAATTTAAAGCAGAAGCGAATGTGATAAGCACAGATGACAAAGTCAAATACATGTCAAATATAACAGTTGCCATGCGGTACATAGTGGGTAATTTGAATTCAAAATAAGAAATGCTAAATCTTGAAGATTTTAACCTTTTAATCATCTTGCATCCTTGCAAAAGTTTGGAACAATATCGGGATGGTGTCTGAGAATATTTTTTTTGGACTTTTTTGAAACATTTCTATTTAGTCTTCTTCGATTCGTCTTTGGACAAAGGCCACTCTCCTCTGCCTTTGGTCATGTTTCTTCAAATCGTCCACCCGTCTCATTGAGGGTCTTCCCCTACTTCTTTTATTTTTCCAAGGTCTCCAGTTTACAATACATTTGTTCCATCGATCGTCTTTCTGTCTGATATTATGACCAGCAAATTTCCATTTTAATTTTGCTACTTCTCCTCTGACATCCCTTACTTTTGTTTTATTTCTTATCCATTCATTCCTTTTTCTATCTGTTAGCTTTACATGTAACATTTGTCTTTCCATTGATCTTTTACCGTATCCATGTTTGATTTAATAAGTGTCCAGGTCTGGGATCCATAGATAAGTACAGGAAAATGCTATCAAAAGCTTTTTCAAAGTCTGTAAACGCAATATGTAGTGAAATTATATTCGTTGGCTGGTCCTATTAGGATTTTTATGGTTAATTGGTGGTCAACGGTACTGAAACCTTTTCTGAAGCCTGCTTGTTCGTTTGATTGATATCCGTCAAATTTTGTTTCGTGAAAAGCCTTCGAACATTGATGTTCTAAGTGAAAAGCTTATAAATTACACTGGGAAGTGTTATAGGTCGATAGTTTTTAAAGGTAGGAAGTAGGTACAAAAAAGAGTAATGTCCTACACTAAAGTGCATACAGAAAAGTAATATTTCCTGCAAGATAGAGGAAAAAATTATTTTAACATCGAAATAAAACTTTTTTTATAAATTTTTATTATTAAAAAAAAAATTATCAATGAAAAATTAAATATCTAAACGATTTTACGGAATAGTAATAATAATAATTATGAATATCCACCATATAATTAAAGGATGAGTAAATTAGCTAAAAAAATTATTTATAGGTGTTATTAATCATGCATGCAATAAGGAATCTATAAATAACGGAAATCAATTTTAAATTTATACTTAACTTTATAAAATAAATTGACCCATGACGGATCTGATACCTTCCCAGTTGGCTCTGGAGCGAAATAGCGATGTACATAATAGCGACGTACGAAATAGCGACTATCAAAATAGCGAAAATCAAAATAGCAATGTGTCATAATAGCGATGTATCAAAATAGCGATGTATCAAAATGCCGAATCAAACCAAACCGAATCGAATGAAACCAATCCAAACCGAAACGAACCGAAATGCGCTATTATGTCCTGCGGTATTTTGACTATACTAGCTTATTTTTTCAAAAAAAAAAAACTTGCCTGATTCTTTTCCGGGATCCTAGAGGGTGTGAATCCGAACCGATCTGAACCGAATTCGGTTCGGTTCGGATTCATACTCTCTAGGATTCCGGAAAAGAAGTCTACAAAGTTTTTTTTTGAAAAAATATGCTGGTTAGGTTCGGTTCGGTTCGGATTCACACACCCTCTAGAATCCCAGGATAGAAATCAGGAAAGTTTTTTTTTTTTGAAAATATTCCTTAGAAAGAAACCCTTTAGTCGAGCTATATGCCAAAACGGAACCGAAATATCGCTATTTTGATAGTCGCTATTTTGTTACATCGCTATTTGGATAGTCGCTATTTTGTTAAATCGCTATTTTGTTACATTGCTATTTTGTTACATCACTATTTTGATAGTCGCCCTTTCATTACATTGCTATTTTAAATGTCGCTATTTCTATACCGCTTTTTTAATACTCGCTATTTTGTACATCGCTATTTCGTTCCAGAGCCGTTTTCCGGGGGCTGAATTTTACATTGGGTCTTATGAGAGGTCAGACATTTTTTTATGATATTTTTAAAATGGCACTACAGATTTCCGCAAAATTTCAGTAAAATATACTCAGACACCATCCCGATATACCACCAAAGTTTTGTAAGGAAGCGACATGATTAAAATGTTAAAATCTTCAAGATTTAGCATTCCTTATTTTGAAATAAATTTACCCGCCATGTACCTCATGCCAACTGTTATATTTGACATGTATTTGACTTTGTGATCTGTGATTGTCACATTCGCTTCTGCTTTAAACTTAATTTTTGTGTGAGCTAATGAAGCGGCTCGGATTACTATAGATTTAAAAAAAATTGTTCTGAAAGAATATACTAAAAACAATCTCAAACCCGGCTTTATTTTTTTTAGAAATCAAATATTCATGAACCGTCATTCCAACTTCAATATTTTAAAGACAATCAGCTGTGTCGTAATGTAACCGTCAAAAAAAAATCAGCCCCGGATGTGACGTCAACAAGGTCGGGATCGTGGCCCGTTCGTTTTGATAGTCCTGCATGTACTTGATGTGACAGACAAACGTCTTTAAGCCTTTTTCCTCGAGGTTACCAGTCACTCATTTAAGTTACTCGAAATGACGTCACGGTTACTCGGAGTAACCGCTGTATGACGTCAGACAGTCAGCTGTGGATGACATTTCCAATTGTTTGTTTTTTTTTTACCAGGAGCTTCCGAAATGCAGAAAATAATTCATTGTTTCCACCAATGCATGCCCACCCCGATTCAAAAAACGTATCACGGGACATGGATTTACACCAGTTTTAAATGCAGCGTTACCTGATGCGTTTTTTGAATCGGGGTGGAAACAGGGTGCTCCTTTGGTATTCTGTGGTAAGGCCGCAGTACCACAGAACACCAAATGCAGTACATTTTAAGACTAGTTGCAGTTGAATTGATATAGGACCAACTTCAACGGATGTGCTTCATTTTCTACCGTTACCAAACATAATTCGTTGGTAATATATATATTAAAATCATTGAGTTGTATAACGCCCTGTAGGGTATAGAAGTCAATGATTAAAATCAAACATTTTGAAAAAAAAAAACAAAACAAAACGATGTTAACCTCAAAATATTTCAGCAACCACGTCTGCTAGGCTGGTTACACTGTGTGGTTACTCGTGACGTCATAGTTAATGTTACTCAGCGAAGAAAAACAGAAAACGAGTAACCAGGTTACCTGGTAACTTGTGGTTACTGCGAGGAAAAAGGCTTTTTGTTTATATGTTGCATGATGATTGATGTCACTCACCGCTGACAACTTAAATTATTTTAGTAAAACGCCAATGAACTTGACAATAAAATAACACAATCAAAAGATGTGAGTTTTAATCAAGGTCTTTATACTTTTACACAGGTTGCCAACAGAATTTGACGACTCTAGCTGCGTCATCAGGTTTCTATAAAACAAATGGTTTTATGCAACCCGGTGATGTAGATTTATTAATTAGATTGCCATTGGTCAGTCAGGTTCAATGATCTTTCAAATTCTGTAGGTAACCTGTGTCAAAGTATAAAGTTTCAATGACTTTGATGGGTTTGTCGGGTCTCCATTTATTTAAAATATGTCATACTTACTCTAAACTGTTTTAGATAAAATTTGTAGGACTTACCTGGTAGGCATGTGCGCATATTGACCCAAGCAACCACGTGACTGTTAGAAAAACAATCCTATTGGTGGCC
This sequence comes from Aspidapion aeneum, assembly GCA_963576565.1. Classification (NCBI taxonomy): domain Eukaryota; kingdom Metazoa; phylum Arthropoda; class Insecta; order Coleoptera; family Brentidae; genus Aspidapion; species Aspidapion aeneum. The sequence goes on along the minus strand of OY755038.1, from coordinate 224,601,055 downwards.
ATGGCAATCCTAAAAAAATAAAATAAATACATAAACATTAATTTTCCTCATAAACAAAAAGTGTTTGAATCAGCATTTTTTTTAATTACTGGTCGATCTATCAAAGGCTTTCGAAAAAATAAAACACTATTTGTTTTAAAAAAATTGATTCGTAGAGGAGTAGCATGTGGTTTAGATGGTCTCTTTCAGACCAAGAACAGATATAGGTAGTTAAGAGAAACGGTTTTAGAACTGTGTCGGAAATGCGGAGGCCTACAACGGGTGTCCCATAGGGTAGTATTCTAGGTCCCATCTTTTTTATTATCTATTTAAATGATATCACCGAAATAATTGAAGATCCATCAGTATCTTTAGCTACGCTGACGACACAGAATACATGATTCCTCTACGCGAGGGTGAAGACTTTAGTTTAAAAATTAATAACAGACTGTTTAAAACTGAAGGATGGACATCAAAAAACTTTTTCTCAATGCTAAAGAAACGCAGCTATTTACGAATTTTTTTTTCGAATATTGATGTTAAATTAAAGTTGTTAATTCTGCTAATGTACTAAGGGTTACTATTGATAGTAATTTGAAATATGCAGCTCACATTGAGAATCTTTTTAAAAAATTAGGACGATCCTGCTATGCGATTCGAGTGCCCGTCAAATCCTTTCAAAACCTATATAACAAATGTTTAGCATTAAAAATTGTAAAATTTTTTAAAAACGATAAGTCTTTTTACAAAAACTTAAAATTAAGACTATATGTATATAATATTTTACTCATGTTTTAAGGTTTTTAAAAGTATTAAGTGTATGACTCCATGTATCTGTACATTTGTTTGAATATTATAGTAAAAAAGATCTATCTATTTATCTCACTATAAAATTTTACATGTATGAATAGGGCTTAAAATCTGCTTTATAAAAAACCAAATACTTTATCAGTGTGAATAGTAGTTTGAAAGATATAACCATTCCTTTTTTTAAAGGCAAATACATAAACAGGATGTCAAAAATTGGGTAAAATTTTCCGGATGCAGATAGTACTCCTAAAATTAGTTAAAAAAGTAATGAAAAATATGGATAGAAAAATACATAATAAAGAGTTGTAAGAGGCATATAAAGGAAAACATTTAAAAACTTTTTTTAATTATGGTCTTAAAAATAAAGATAGGCTTTTGAAAAAAAAGACAGGTTGCCATAAATTTAGACTCTATCAATTGGTGATATAAAGAAAGTTTTGTTTTGAACAGGAAAGGGTGGTTTTTACAAGGTTAGGTTAGGATGTTTTTAAATTATTTTTTTTAATTGACCTTTTTTTAATCCCGAAGCTAAGATTTTTTTTAGATCATTTCCACATATTTCATGAATACAAAAATAAAATAGCAAAAAATACGGCCTCATGGGGTTTCACTACCCCCCCCCCCCCCCCCCCATACTGTCTTGGGCCCACCCCAAAACTTTTTTTTATACGCCACTGGAGAACCCATTTTTCTCGATAATAATTAGTGTTATAACTAAAAACTTGGTACGAACCTTCGATTCTGTATATTTCCGAAAAACTGTTTTTAGGGCTGATATAGCGTGGAGAAGAGAAGAAGATATTAGATCTGTTATGGATCAATTTACTTAAAATATTCTCAAGATTTCAAATGTCCAAACTTACGATTTTTTAAATTTTCAGGACCAGTTTTGATTATGTAACCCCAAAATTTGTTTAAAAAATGTGTTAAATAATTATGCAAAAATAAAGCAAATACTATAAATCCGAATATATACATTGCATGGGCGCACCCAGGGGGGGGGGCGGTGCCCGGCCCCCCCCCCCAAGCCTAAGATTTTTGTATATTTTTTCCACATATTTCGTGAATAAACATAAAAAATAGCATGAAATACGACATCATAAGGCCTCGGCCCCCCCCCCCCCAAGACATATTCCTGGGTGCGCTACTGTATACATAGACATTAGACAAAGGCCAATCCGACTTTGGTCCAACCGTTTTTAGATTTTTATTTCCAATTAGGATAACGCTCCTGACAACATGACACATCGTTTTTTGCCAAATTTAATATTGTATGTCTTTATTTATATTCGATTTTTGTTAGCAAAGATATAAAATTTTTATTATCACCTGAACATAATTCTGCTATCTTATACATTAACTTAATTTTCTGTAAAATGTACTCACGAAAAAAAGAAAGAAGTGTTGTTTATATAATGGGGTGCTTTTGGTCTGTCTGTTAACCATATCTTTATAATGCGCAGGCGCAGTAGTGCTCTGTCACGCCGTTATGTTTATTATATGTAACGGCATTGGCGTAGCTAGCCTTGCTTTTCAGGGAGGGCCGTGGCCCCGGTCTTTCTTGAACAAAAAGCAAACAGCTTTTAAAGAGTCGTGCAAAGTGTGCAATGAATAAAAAAAAATACGCGCATTAAATGTTCTAATATTTTAATATAACAAATTTAATAATACATTTATCAACTTATTTATAAGTATACACAGGAAGTATGTAATTCAGCAATTCTACAAAGAAAGTTTTCTACGTCGCTGACTGAAAGCGTCTACCACACTGTCTAAGTCGACCTCAACATCTTTTTCTATGAATAACAATGACAAACCTGAGTGTCTCTCTTGAGTCATAGTTGTTCTAAGCCAATTAAAAACTCTCCTCATGGCAGAGAAAGACCTCTCGCAAGTTGCACTTAAATTGGAAGAATACTCGCAACTTTAAAAAGTTGGTAGAGGTTTGGATAGGTGTTTTCTGCTATATGTTGTTTGATAGAATCATGACCAACAGTTTGATTTAACCGAAAAATACAATTCTTTAAAACGGTCATTTCTGCTCTTAGAGCAGAAGTATTAATATTAAAAATTTCCCGGTATTGCTCGACGAATTTATTCCATTTAACGACGTGGGAAAACTTAATATGAAAATGGTTATGAAATTGTCACCAAAATCGGAAAATTTCCATAAGACACTAAACGCTAACCTCAAAAAAACTGAAAAGATTATTATATTTATTTAGAAAAACAGTTTAAAAGGTCTTTTATAACCTTACGACATCTACAACCCGATTTCGGAAACAGAGGGGCAAAGGTCGCTGTCTTTATTAAATGCGAAATTCAACTTACACTTCTATAATATTTTACAAGATGTCGCCAATATGTATGAAATATTCAATATGCATAATTATGTTTAAATTTAAAAAATATTTTCGGGAAATTGCATAAGTGCAGAAAAGTTACCGATAATTTAAAGAGAAAAAGCCTAATTCCGCAAGACAAGGGCTTTTTCCTGAAATGTAAACATTATCTGAATGATTTTAAACTTTAATGCACCTATTTTATTTGAATATTTCCCGAATAATAATAGAAAAGTATGTATTTTCAGCGTCATGTTCTTTTACTAGTAGTCGGTAGGGGAGGCCTAAAATATCTTAGGGGGCCTGAGGGACTTCAGATTACAGCTACCTTTAACGTTAAAATCCAAACCAACCAATCTTGATAATGATTTGGTGATGGTAGATTTACAGGTTAGGAAGTTTAATTTATTTTGAGATAAGCAACCTTTTTGTTCTATTTCCTCTTCGTTCTCAAATCCAAAAAAACAACAAATGTCAATAAAAAAGTATGGTTATGCCATAAGACTAAGTATAAGGTTATGTTTACTGCAAAACGATATTTTTGGTAAGTCCTAAAGCTCGTTTTTTACGACTTGAAGTTATTGTACTATACTATACTTTATTTACGCTAAAGGTAACCACAAGAGTAACAAAATTCGGAAATAAAGTGTTTGAACAAAAAACCCTAATAAAGAAAAGCTAGGTACATAAAATAAACACATGTGGTCTTACAAATAAAAACAACAACAAAAATTTTGCAATCTAAAATTAAAATTGAAAATCGACTTTCAAAAGAATTCCTGATAACGAAAGTGTTGGATCTCTCCAACTCTTTTTAAAATATATATCGCAGTAGCTTGAAAAAACTGGAAACGTCAAGTACACTGCATGGGAATACAACTTAACGACCGATTTACCATATACACACTACAGTTTGCTGACGACCAAGTAATTGTAGCTAATGATAAAGAAGACATGGAGTATATGATGAGAAAGTTAACGGAAAGTGGGGGTTAACAGTGAACATGGACAAGACACAGTACTTATGTATTGGAAACGAATTAACTGAGTTAGAACTAGAAAATGGACAAACAATATCTCCATGTAATGAGTATGTATACTTGGGTGTCACATTTGATAAGACGGGAACAGACTGTAAAGAACTGGAAAAAAGAATAGTAAAAGCCATAAATCTTATTGGATGTCTTAACAGTATTTTATGGAGCAGAGAGATAAAAAAGAATGTAAAACAAAAATGGAATGTATCGAAATGGTTGCATCCATAAGAATTTCAAAGAGAATATCTAGAACAGATCATATAATAAATGAAATCATAAAAGAAAGAATGGGGATCGAAGGAAGCATAACGTATGACATCATGCATCATGTACAACGGATGAAGGACGAAAGATTTCCAAAGCAGGTCCTAGAATCGGAACCAATAGGGCTTAGAAAAAGAGGACGTCCTAAACCAGAATGGCAACAGTCAATCCAAAGATCAATGAGTCAAAAAAACCTGACAGAAGAATTGTCAGGATCGAAGGAGGTGTAGAAAAGGCGTCGGACAACGTAGAAAACCGTTCTAAACCGAAATAGTAGTCAAAATTTAGTCAATTTAATGTTAATTTAAATTATTTTTAGGAAAAATTTTTGTTTAAAAGTTCGAATCCTAAATTTTATTTGACATTTATTATTACAGAAATGATAACCTACCTCTTGATATTATATTATCCTTGACTAAGTATTATTAAAAATAATAAATTCTTGAATTTATACGGTTTTAGCCACCTGATAATAGATGCTTACTGAAAGGAAGGAAATTGTTAATGTTACGTTTATACAGATTAATTAAAATAAAAATTTTGTCATTTATATTCTGTCAAGAAAATATGGTAAATAATATACAGGGTGTTCGGCACATGAACCGTCAAAATTTTTTGGGATATTGGTGGGGTCATTTGCTAACTCAACCTTGGAACTTGGGTCCTAAGAGTCACGGCTAAAGAGATATTAATTTTTTAATTTTTTTTCTTAAATTACCCAAAATCCCACCCTAAACCCTCGTAAGCTTTTTACTAATGTCTGGAAAAGCAACGTTTTTAAAAAAAATAATTCTGTAATCTTATGCTTCTTAAACTAATTAATAGATTTGTTAAAATTGATGTACCAAAGGGACATACGAGGTTTTTTATTGATTAATATTAGTGATTTTGTGAAAAAATAGTTTCCTAACAAGTGTGGAAAGTGATACTTTCCCGCACGCGACTGCAGTTGACCCGAACGACGCGGAGCGGAGTTCGGGCAAGCAGTCGAGGGTGGGAAAGACACTTTCCGCATGAGTTAGGAACATTTTTTTTTTCGACCGATGTTACAATACCACAAATTTACTTTTGAAAAAATATTTTATTTGAACATAAATAAAATACTAATTATTATTATTGGTAATAGTGATATTGAAAACACAATTTGTTGCAGTTTGAAGATTATTCAGAATTGCCGGTGTAGTGGAGTTCGATGGTGGTAATTCTCGCATCTGGTGGCCGCTTGTAGAATCGAAAGTGCGCAAAGATGGCGTCTGGGTCTGCAGGACTCTTCCAGTGGACGTTGACGGCAGCAGTTGCAGGTCACTTACAGTTGACGATGACGGTGCTGGCAACGATTGCAGGTCATAGGTAGATGAAAGAATCTTACTCGAGATGTTCTCTTTCTGTTTCTCGGAATCTTCCAAATACCCCTCAGCGACAGCAGTGGACTTCCACCCACCAAGGCGTTTTATGTTTGTTATGCCTTCACCTGAATCTGCTAGGAATGTTGCTGAAGAACGTCTGAAGCTATGGCCGGTATAACGTTCTGGGTTAGGTAGGCGCAAATATGCAGCGATCTCTGATGGCATCTTTCCAAAAGTGTTCACTCCTACACACTGATTGGAACATTTTCCTTTTTTATAATAAATGAAAAACCGGCGGTGCGGAGTAGTAGGAGGTCTCAAATTTGCGTACTTTCTATACAGCATCAAAAAAGATCCATTATTTATTTCTTCGGATAAAACGAAGGATCTTGAGGAATGATTTTTAGTGTCGGAGATCTTAACAACGATCAGACTTCCTTTATCCTGTATGTCATCCAGAGTGATATTTAAACGCTCCGCCCTGCGGAGAGCACCAGCCAAAGCAAAAATGGTACTCACTTTAATCATCAAATAAATCTCATCAGGAGCTAACATAAACCGCGATATATCATCTTTGGTGAAAACTTGCGCCTTCTGTGCTCGAAAACCAACATTTTCTTGTTTAAGAAACGATGTTAGCTTGTGGAATCTGCTTATGTCCAGATTTTGCTTAATTTTAACCAAGCTTTTCACCATGGAATAGCGTGACCATAAGGTATTCGATTTCAAGACCTTGCTCAGGTCTAGGAAGTATGCCAAGAAGACTTCTTCTTTGTAGATTCTCACCCCTTTCTCCTTACACCATGTCACGAAATGATTGTACTGTTTTTCGTACCTTTGTCTCGATTTGGCAGGTAGCAGCTCAGCATTCACATCTTCAGCAGCCTGCAAAATGCACTCCGGAAGTTCATCTTCGGAACAGTCCATTGAAAAATCAATTTTATTCAAAATAAAAGGCAGTTATGTCACTTCAGAGACGCTCTTTGACTAGCTTTGACGTTTGAGTAACAATAACATAACTTGGTTGCCATAGCAAACTGGACCAAGCACCTGTCACAGCTTGGCTTGATAGTTGTTGTATGACATGACTATACGGGGGGTATGCAGAAATATTTAAAAATATCCATTATTCTGTTTTTTTTTTAATTGAATAAAAAACTTGAAATGAGCTATAATTCATCAGATTGCCTATCTGCTAAATTCCCTACACTGTACCAAGTCGATAGTTACGACTTTTGAGGTATAAACCTATAGACTAACTCCAAAATTGGCATAGTTTTACTTTCCCGCACTAGTGCGGGAAAGTGATTTTCCCGCACTAGGGCGGGAAAGTGATGCTTTCAAAACTAAAATGCGTGCGGGAAAGTGGGTATATATGCACGGTCGTAAAAAAAATCAATTTCAAAATTAAAAATTAAAAAAAGTATCGACACTTCAGAACTTCATTTTTTTAAAACTTCTCTATTTGATTACCTTTCTAACGGTATGCTACACATTGATTTAAAAAAAACAATTCTGCTTTAAAATACGGATATTCCGTGAGACGGGCAATAATCGTTCGGACTTCGGAAACATCAAATTGTTTTTCTTACCAATTCAGAACGAGTCTCGCCCTTCTGACGGAATATCCGTATTTTAAAGCAGAAATGTTTTTTTCTAATCAATGTGTAGCATACCGTTAGAAAGGTAATCAACTAAAGAAGTTTTTAAAAGAAAATGAAGTTCTCAATTGTCGATACTTTTTTTGATTTTTAATTTTGAAGTTGATTTTCTTTCACAAAATCACTAATGTTCAATCAATAAAAAACGTCGTATGTCTCTTTAGTACATAAATTTTAACAAATCTATTAATTAGTCAAAGAATATAAAAAAAATGGTGCTTTTCCAAACATTAATAAAAAGCTTACAAAGGTTTAAAGATGAGGATAATTTGAGAAATTTTTTTAGCCGTGACTCTTAGGACTCAAGTTCCAAGGTTGAAAGGTAGCAAATGACCCCAACAATATCTCAACAAATTTTGACGGTTAATGTGCCGAACACCCTGTATATTATATTAATATATTCTTAGATGATGAAAGGTGGTTTTAAAAACTTATATTGGAAAAAAATTGGCATCAAAGTAAGCGGACTGAGAAGGTTATGGTTATAATATGAACTATGTTATCCAAAAGTGTGAGAATTTACGAGCAGAGGATCAAAATTCGAGTGCGACGCAAAGTTTTTTGTATAACATGCATTATATATATTGCAAAAAACCGGTGCGCCCGTAAAATTGAGCCGTTTTCTGGTAGCTGATGGAATTTTTGTGTTGTGATTTTGGAGGTTATCTTTTCATAATCGACAGTTAACTCCAACAAATGGTGCTTAAGAAGAGTATTTTTGGTAAGCTTCAACTAATTTGTTTATAAAATAGTATGGCTCTTTAATATGAGCTCATAAAACGACAACAAAAATATTAAATTTTCTTTCTTACATAAAAACATGGCGTCCCAAACTATATTCCCTGATAGTCGAAAAGGTTACTTGAAAGTAGTTGCGGCTTTAAAGTTGATCCAAAAAGTTATTTTGTCTACATTGTTACATCAGATGTTACTATGATGACACAAACTTTTGTGGTAAAAATTAAAGTTATAATGTAGTCGGATACACTTGTTTGGGACTCCAATGAAGCTTAACTTTCTAGTGGTAATTAAGTAGGATATAAAAGTCAGGGCGACTACGAAATAACGACTAAAAAGAAAGTAAAACTTTGGCAACGTCCTATTGTGGTAGAGAAGACTATCAGAATCGACTATCAAGAAACAATCCTATGAAGTAGTTTAGAGGGTCGTTTTTACGAAACATCTACTATTTCCTGATACTAAATAGTAGTTAGAACTAAAAAGTAACAAATTTTGGTTGGGATCACCACATTTCTACTATAAGAAAGTAGCAAAGCCTTTAGAACATGTAGCCGCTACTATAAATGTTAGTTGGGATATGACATAGTGTAAGAACGCAATGTAATTTTATTTTACTATAGTACTCTTGTACCTATTTAAATACAATTACTGGCTTGTTACATTCTATTGCTAATAGGCCTAAGTACCGAATAAATATTTTGATTTTGATTTCGATTTGATTTTATTCTAACTTTAGATTGAAATCGTTTTGAATACCACATGTAAACAAATAAAATATTTTAATAATCATAATAATCAGAAAAAGGAAGGATGATGATTGTTATTTCGTAATTTTTTCCATATTTTTACTTGTTTAACTAACTATCTATTATTAACTATACTACCGACGAATACCTTGACCCTTTAAAGCGATTTTCCCTTGAAACGTTTTCATTCTTGTCTCATTTTTTTGAAAATTTATTATTATTTACGTAAATTGTAAGGTTTTTCTTTTCAATAAATAAAATAAATCGTTTTAAAAATTATTTCCTTTAAAAAAATAAAATGGTAGTAATAGAATTTACAAGGTTTTAGGTCACTATGTAAACTGTCCACAGTGATATATTCTCAAAATGGGTCACAAAAAAACTAATCATAAAAAAGCTATTTATGTAAAAAAAAGCCAAGTACTCGAAAATGGTATTCCATCAAAAGAATTGAGATAAAAGTAAAGGCAAGTTCTCCAATACAAATTTCAAAATGAAAGGTACTTACTAGTTTGGAAATGTGTTTTTTTTAAACTTTACAATTACAGCTAGTTATTTTCAGTCGTAATAGCCAAGTTTAGAAAAACATTTTCAAACTAGTAGGAACTTTTTATTTTGAAATTTGTATTGGAGAACTTGGCTTTACTTTTATCCCAATTCTTTTTACGGAATACCATTTTCGCGTACTTGACTTCTTTTATACCAAATGTTTTTGTTATGATTTCACTCCTTTTTTAAAGTATTTGGATAATATTTAAGTTTTAAAGTAGTAAAATATGCGGAATATTGTTCAAAACTTTTGCAATGCCTTATTTAAAATTTTGAGGTTTTCTAATTTTTTTCCCATGGTTTTATTATAGTTCCTATCAGCCTTCCCAAGCTCAGCTCTCTAGCGTTTCTGGAAGTAGAGTGAGTAACGTTACTTTAACATTAGTTTACATCTATAGGGAAAGAAAGCCAATTAAAATTTTGATGTTTTGAAATTTTTTCCTATAGTTTTATCATAGTTCCTAGCAGCCTTCCAAAGCTCAGTTCTTTAGCGTTTCTGTAGGTGGCAATGTTACTTTTACATAACTTTACATTTATAGGGGAGGCAAGCAAATTAAAATTTTTTGGTTTTATCATAGTTCCTATCGGCCTTCCAAAGCTCAGCTCTCTAGCGTTTCTGGAAATGGGCAATGTTACTTTCACATAACTTTACATTTATAGGTAGGGTTACCAGATGAAAACGTCTCTAACCAGGACCAGCCGTCAAAAAAATCCGGACAAAATCCGCACGTCAAAATTTTTTCGATGCCACACACGAAAAATCAACTTTTTTTTTATTGAAACAATAACTAATAAATAACGTAATATACCTACTATTTTATAGGTACCTTTCACTGCTTTGTATTTTATTCAACTGCGTTGAATTTTTAGACAGAAGTACAAAATCGTAAAATTCTGACCAGCTCATATTTCTTAAATTGTATGAAGTCATGAATATTCCTTTTACACAAGATAAAAGCAGCATATTTCTTTCTTTGGTCCACTGGGTAGAAATACTTGCATTAAAATATTTTGCCCATTTTTCGTGGGTAGGCAGATTGTGGTCATCAGAAGTAGAATTGTCTGATATGAACTTTTTTAGATTACAAACTTCATCAAAAAAATTGTGGGTGCTTAAGACCACACGGCAGAAGTGTAAACTTCAACAAGGCGAAATTAATAATACTACTTTAAGCGGGGTCTTCACATAACGTTTTACCTTACGTCTTGCCTGTCAGTCAAAAGGGTCAAGTATGACGGTTAAAAGTAGGGTTGCCAACCGTCCTCCAGCCAGGAGGACAGTCCTCCTTTGAGGCAAAATGTCCTCCGTCCTCCACAGACCCTGTGGAGGACGCCATTTGTCCTCCTTCAACAAAATTATGTGCTTAAATCAAAAATAACGTGATGTATGTATGTATGTATTCGAAAATGGTGGCAGGCCCTACTGGACCTCCATGCACTGCGACCACAAATGGATCTATTGTGCCCACGTACCTACATACTGAGTGTGACTAAAGTGGCATATTTTTTTTCCACCCAGTACATGAAAAAACTCTGCAGATTACAACAATAAATGATTTGGGCTTAACACTTTGGCTCAAAGATATACACCACTAAGGCCTAAAAAAATAAAAATAACGTGATAAAAAGACATGAGAAATGACCCCAACTCATTATTGTTCCCCATTTTTTTTCTCTGTCATCCATATAAAATAACACATTTAAGAAATAAATAAACCAAGCCTGAGGAACGTCTGTAAAAACAGCCCTAAGCAACGGCGGCATCATTCGTAAGTTTTCGTCACGTCTCCCGCGGCAAAGCAAAGGTCTGTTAACTCGCGGATAGAAAAACGTTAAAAGCAATGAATGGACTGTAAATATTTTAAATTAATGATATCGCGAGCAAACATAAAGATATTGATATGATATTACGAAACAATCAAAATGTCCATAGGTAAAATATTGATATCACACAACGGTAATCAAAGACAAGCACTCACCTCCTATGCACTCAAGTTCTCCTCGGTCCCAGGGGCCCCCGATTGGATCTAATGATGTCACCACGTAGCTGAAGGGTTGGAGTTTCTAGTTCTATGCTTCAGTACACAAAAATCGAGCACTTTCAGGTGTAGATATTTAAAATAGTTGGAGAACGAAATTAACACGCCTTTTTCTCTTGGCGATTGACAATGATCTCACCGGTTGTTGGTGCGCATGTCCAAATACGCTGAATGCGCTTTGCCTTTCATACAGTTGTGTGTTTTTAAAAATATATATAAACAACCGCGAAATTTAGCGGGAGCTAACATAACTGCCCTCCAAAACACACAAATTTAGAATCTCAACCGGACAGATATAGATATAAGAAAAAGAATCGACCGATAAATATAAATGAATGAAAATAGATAAGTATCGTAAGTTTATTTAGAGATAACGAAATCCCGAAAAAAGGCAAAACAAACAAACAAAAAATTCAAAAAAAAAAATTAAAAATAAAAAACCTATTGTAATACCCGGTAAAAGGTAGAAAATTAAAATTACTTTTAATTTGGCAAGAGGCACAGTTTTACAACTGGCCGCTTATAAACACCGGTAACCGTTTTTACCGTCGCAACACGCACCTGACCGTCCCCGCCGGGATGCAGTTCGATGACCCGACCGACCGGCCATTTCAAAGGCGTTTGAATGTGATCACTTGTTATGATAACCAAATCATTTAATTTGATATTTGGGGACAAATCAGCCCACTTGTGTCGCTGTTGTAGCGTATGCAAATACTCTATAGAATACCGTTTCCAAAAATCATTATGTAGTTTTTGGATTAGTTGCCATCTCGAGAGCCGATTTAGGGGAACCTCGGACAAATCTGACTCCGGAATTTCAGAGTTAAGGGGTTCAAGTGTCAAAAAATGCCCAGGGGTAAGAGGTTGAAGATCGTGTGGGTCTGAAGAGGCAGGAGATAAAGGGCGACTATTAAGTACGGCTTCTATGCGACAGGTAAGGGTGGACATCTCCATGATAGACAACTTCTGGTCGCCGACAACTCGAACAAAGTGAGTTTTAAAACTTTTGACGCCAGCTTCTGCCAGGCCATTGAAATGTGGACTGAGAGGAGGTCCCAGATGCCAACGAATAGAAAGTCTGGTGGCAGCACTTCTTGCGTAATCCAGTAATTGGTTACGAAACCCTATAAAATTACTGCCTTGATCTGACCAGCATTGCGTCACGCTTCCGCGTCTAGAAATGAATCGATGGAATGCACCTACGAACCCTTCGGTGGACAGATCCATGGTTAATTCCAAATGCACGCAATGTGTGGCCGTACAGACAAACACACAGACATACGATTTGAAAGCTCTACAACCACGGTAACGATGAGGAATCACAAAGAAAGGTCCACAAAAGTCGATAGCTACACTCAAAAAAGGTTTAAGCTGATTGATTCGATGAGCGGGAAGTGAACTCATTATGGGCGGTCTATAGGGTTTAGGGTTGATTCTAAAACATTGCAAGCACTTGGATATGGTTCTTTGAATTGCCCGTCTGGCAGATAATATCCAAAATTGCTGTAAAAGCAGATTATGTAATGTTTTAAACCCAGGATGAAGATATTGTCGATGAGCGGATTCGATAAGAAGTGTAGTTAAACGATGGTCACTCGAAAGTAAGACGGGGTGTTTTGCAGAATAAGACAAAAGGTCAGATTTTTGTAATCTGCCACCGACTCTAATGATATTATTCTCATCAAGAAAAGGTGAAAGTTTTCGCAAAGGTTTCGGTATTGGTTTATCCTTAGATAACGCAGAAAAAAGCTCAGAAAAACAAGAACCTTGAACGCGTTTGATAAGAAGGTGTAACGCACTTTGCATCTCACCGGTGGTAGGAAAAACAATATTCTCAAAAATAACTTTTTGGTCCGGCGGCTTAGTGGGTTTTTGATAGGAATGGTTTTGAAAAAGGTTAACTATTCGAAGGACATAACAAATGATACGTTGAATTTTGGATATAGATGAATATTTGATAAGAAGCTGATCTAAGAAGTTGACATCAATTATCGCATTGCAACAGACTTTTGGCTTTTCCTCCAGATTAATATCTCCGAAATCAATCGGCATTTTTGGTTTATGAAAATCGGGCCATTCGTTTTCGGGAGACCACAAAAACGACGGTGCGTTCCACCACATGTCATGTGACATGAGCTGTGAAGGGGTGGCCCCTCGTGACGCAATATCGGCTGCATTCAAAGCAGAAGGAATGTAGCGCCACGAGTTTGAGGGGATGATTTCTTGGATTCTACTGACGCGATTTCCAACAAAGGTTTGCCAGCGATTAGGAGGGGATGAAAGCCAGTGCAATACGACTTGCGAATCGCAGAAAGTAACGATATTTGTAAAAGTTATTTTTCCTTCATAGCTAGATAAAACGAAGTCAATTAATTCGCTTAAAAGAAATGCGCCTAGGAGTTCTAGCCTAGCCAAAGTTTGTGACTTTATAGGCGCGACCCTAGATTTTGCAGATATGAGAGAAACAGATATATTGTTTTCCTCTTCTACACGAAAATATACGACGCCTGCGTAGCCTCGAATTGAAGCGTCACAGAAGCCGATGATTTGACAGGTATTGGTTTTTGACAGTTTGATTTGTCGGGGTAATTGAAAATTGGAAAGAAGCGGGAATTCAGAACGAAGTTTGTTCCAAGAGTCGATGATAGAAGAATCTGGTTCTTCGTCCCAGCCTACTTTCGATATCCACAACTGTTGCAAAATAAATTTTGCTTGTAGCAACAAGGGACAAAGAAAACCTAAGGGGTCGAAGATTGTTCCTATGATAGATAAAATAGAACGTTTGGTTGGGGGTTTGTCCTTCATTCGGCATTGATAAGAAAAAATGTCGTTTTTTGGATGCCATTGAAGTCCTAAAACTTTGATAAAGTGGGGTTCCTCCTTGTCGAAAGAGAGAGGCATTTGACGATCGGACTCTGGCAATGTTGCCAATAACTCAGGACAATTGCTTGCCCATTTTTTAAGTTCAAATCCTCCCGACTTCAACAAATCATTGAGTTCTGTTTGAAGGGAGAGAGCTTCAGAAAGCGAAGGGCTAGTTCCCAAGATATCGTCGATATAGATTGACGTTTTTAGAACAGTACTAGCCATAGGAAAACGTTCCTTTTCTCTCTCTGCCAGCTCATTTAAGGTACGCATGGCTAGAAAAGGTGAGCATGTCATGCCAAAAGTGACAGTAGAAAGTTCCCACACTGAAAGTGGGTCCTGTGGAGAAAACCTCCACAATATCCTTTGATAAGGACGGTGATAAGGACTGATAAGGACTTGACGGAACATCTGTTTGATATCAGCAATGTAGGCAATAGGATTAAGACGAAATGTAAGGAGTAAAGAAGCAATATCTTTTTGAAGTTTCGGTCCAGATAACAATGTGTCATTGAGACTAATATTTTTTGGGGTGACTGCTGAACAATCCCAGACTACCCTTAATTTTGTACTCAAGCTTTCCGGCTTCAACACGCAATGATGTGCCAAAAAACACGATACGTCGACCTTTGGTTGACTAGATAAAACCAAACTCATATGATTAGAATCGATATAGTCTTGCATGAAATTTGAATAGGCAGTGTACAGATCAGGATTTTTGATTAATCTATTTTCTAGAAGTAAAAATCTACGATAAGCTTGCGGATAAGTATTTCCTAGGTCAGGGTTTATTTTATCTTTAAACGGAAGATCTACCATGAATCTACCGCTCGGTTGCCGTAATACACTAGCAGTAAAAATTGATTCTGCTTGTTTTTCTTCCTTTGATAAGATTTGTTTTTTAGGCAAATGTTCGATTTCCCAAAACCTAGGGAGAATGACCTCTAAAGGAGGTGAATGACTCGTTAAAAAACAACTGGTTCGTTCCTTAAGACTACCTACTTCGTCAACCTTTCCCATGACGACCCAGCCAAAGATAGTTTCAAGGGCTGAAGGCTGCCCTACCTGTCCAAGAACCCTGCCCTCCTTGAAAATCTGTGCGAATAGCTCGCAACCAATAACCAGGTCCACAGGTCTAGATTTGAAATAAGATGGGTCGGCAAGTTTAAGGTTTCCCAAGTGTTTCCACTGATTATCGTTCAAGGAGAATGTAGGCATATTGGAACATAGTTGTGGAACAACAATTGCTTCGAAATTAAGTAAAGGAGTGACTTGTCCTTGTGGCTTAATGTGACATTGAACGAGCCCTTTGGAAGTAAAAGAAGACATCTGATTTAATCCGAATATTTCAGTGGTGTAACTTCGCCTAGGAAGATTAAGACGCTGAATACACTTTTCACTGATGAATCCAGTCTGTGATCCAGAATCAAGCAGTGCCCTTACAGGTTGAAAATTTCCGCAACCGTCCATAACATCTATTATGGCGGTGCATAAAAGAAAGGTACCTGAAGGTCCTGAGGCATTTAATGACACATGAAGATTATTGACAGGTGGTGTGTGAATGACAGGACTAGTATCTTGGCTTCCAGACGCTTGATTAGTTTCTAAGATATGAGTTAAAGTGTGGTGCCTTTTACTATTGCAAGTCCTGCATGAATATTTTGATTTGCACGTATCTACATCATGCAAGGGATGAAAACACGCTAAACATAATTTTTTCTGTTTGACGAAAGATAGGCGATCGATAGGTGAGAGATCAAGAAATGTTTGACATTTCGAAAGCACGTGACCTTGATTACATCGGAAACATTTTATTCCCGTACTCGAATTAGTTGAGGTGCCAGCCAGTCCTATAAAAGGCGAGTTGGATGATTTATAGGTAGGCTTTTGCCCAAACTGATTTCGAATAGAATTTGAATTTTGATAGGTAGGCTTTTGCCCAGACTGATTTTGCATAGAATTTGATTTTTGATAGATAGGCACCTTTTTGGGTGCTGTTGATTGAGGAAGTGATTCCAAAACTTTACATCTTTTTTCTAGAAATTGAAAAAGTGACTGAAAAGTGGGAATTTCGGTATTAGTATTGGCGTGACTCATTTCGAAATTTGAACGCGTTGGAATATCCAATTTTTCTAATAAAATGAAAAAAATAATAAAGTCCCAACTGTCAACGTCAAAGCTAAGTGATTTTAAAATTTCTAGGGATTCAGAAAAGGTGTCAATTAAATTACGCAATTCTTTAGCTGACTCGTTTTTTAAGGTGGAGTTCATAATTGAGCTCAAAGCATCATTTGCGAGGTCTCGCTTGTTTTGATATCTATTGACTAATTTGTCGTAAGCAATTTTATAATTTTGATCAGATAAGCTAATCCCTGATATCAATTTTAAAGGCTCATCCTCGAGATATGAAAATAAATATTGAAGTTTTCGAACGTTACTTAGACTTTGATTTTGATCTATAATGTTATTAAAAAGATCGAAAAAGCTTGGCCATAATTTTTTATCACCTCGAAATATGGGAATACCTAACTCTTTGAGTTTTGGAGTTTCGTATTCGTTTTGTCGAACATATGATCCCGAAAAAGATGGGGCCTCAACCGGAAATATTTTAGAGTAAACCCCCTTACACGCATAAAAATATTTACGAGCTTCTGAAAGGATCGCATCCTGCGTTGTAAATTCCTCGTCGTCCGTGTCGTCTAGCAACATAATGACGTCATTATGTGCCAGCATGCATTTATCGAAGGTTTCATCCAAATCGGCATACCTCACTTGAAACTCGTTTCTCGCTCTTTCATCTTTTTCCGCAGTCTGCGACAACACATAACATTCGGTGATCGCAGATAAAAAAACCCTTGCGTTTTTGTACGGCTTTTTTGACAGACATGATTTTACCTTTGAAATGACGAAATTGTCGGTAAATATACAATTAACGCTAAATTAATGCTTCTGAAATAGAAAAATGACGAATTGTCGAAAATATGCACTAATTTATCGCCAATTGATAAAAATTGTTTTAAATATCGAAATGATATGATACACCACTGAACTTTTGCTTTGTTTTGTTTTGATCCTACTCGTTTTGTTTACACCACGCGGAGTAGACCCGTTACCATGGCAGCGGACCAAAAACACGTACTGCGCCGGCCGACTTTCTCTCTCGACGTTTCAACGACGGTGCTGCGAAAAAATTCAAGGCCGCCGTCTTATTGGAAATAATTATTAATACCGTCGTATGGATTTATTATTTAAAAATAATTCGGCTCGAACGGAACACTTATGTTAACTCGCGGATAGAAAAACGTTAAAAGCAATGAATGGACTGTAAATATTTTAAATTAATGATATCGCGAGCAAACATAAAGATATTGATATGATATTACGAAACAATCAAAATGTCCATAGGTAAAATATTGATATCACACAACGGTAATCAAAGACAAGCACTCACCTCCTATGCACTCAAGTTCTCCTCGGTCCCAGGGGCCCCCGATTGGATCTAATGATGTCACCACGTAGCTGAAGGGTTGGAGTTTCTAGTTCTATGCTTCAGTACACAAAAATCGAGCACTTTCAGGTGTAGATATTTAAAATAGTTGGAGAACGAAATTAACACGCCTTTTTCTCTTGGCGATTGACAATGATCTCACCGGTTGTTGGTGCGCATGTCCAAATACGCTGAATGCGCTTTGCCTTTCATACAGTTGTGTGTTTTTAAAAATATATATAAACAACCGCGAAATTTAGCGGGAGCTAACAAAGGTCAGTCAAGTGTAACTCTTCTGAGGTCAAGTGTTCTGTCACAGAAGAGCCACTCTTCTGAGGTTCTGTGGTCAGTCCGGCACAGACGATCACGCATAGAAGATCGCAGGATTTGCACCCTATGTTTGCCTCCAAGTTTTGGTTTGTTTTACTAAGTATTTAATATTTTTTCTCTTTACTCTTGGGGTATAGTAGTAAGGTAAGTAAACAGTCACTTAAGATGATTGCCCCAAATGCCTTAATTTACTGTTTTTTTTATATTATTGAAATCTAGCACTTCTGCTTATGCTGCAATATTTTATGCTGAGTTTATACACTATACATACAGATAAAAATAATAGTTGATTCCATAAAATAAAAAGTTGGACAACTTTTAACTTTTTTTTTTATCTGAAAACAGATGTGCAACATCACATCATATGATCTTTGTTGTTGTTTTGGTATAGACTTTGATTATTTTTTTCAGTTTTTTTTTTAACAATTTTAAGATTTTTAAGGAATTCAACTTTAAAAAGCCATTTATCTTTTAATTCAAAAAACTTACAGATTGTGTTTTTTTACAAAAATATTCATGTTTGTTTTTCATTTTGGCTGTTTAAATAGCAAAGTGGGTATTTTAATTTTTATATACATAACCCCAGCATAAAAATAAAACAAAAGTACATATTAAAATAGAATTCATATTATTTTCTACAAAAACAGTGTTCAAAATTTATTAAAAAACTACCTCCGATAATTTTTGTTTTTTCACTGAAAACGGCGTTTTTCACAGAGCAAGTGCAAAAGTTTTGCACACGCTGTATATTGCATGAAAATTTTTTTTCACAACTCGCTCGAATTATGGACCTCGCTAAGGCTCGGCCCACCAAACTGTCTCGCCCATATAAATAAATTCATTTTTAAAACTTGTTTTTTAAATAACTATTAATTTTGATTGGGCGGTTTCAACAGCAAAATATTTTTATTTTAATTTTTACTTTAAAATGAGTCTCAGTGGCGGCTCGTGGTCATTTGCAAAGGTGAAGCAAAACAATGGTATAAAGGTACTCGCCGCAGGCAAAAAAAATTAGGCATCATGATCAAAAACATTAATTTTGAGCCTTAAAAAGTAGTTATTTTACCCATTATTGTAAAAAATAATATGATATTTAAGCTCCTGATTAATTTTTATCTGTATAAACCAAGCACACAATACGTTTCTGTTTTGAAACGACCGAATAAACCATTTGTATCTCCTTTTTTAAGTTTCACCTCCCAAGAAAATTTGTTTGGCGTTTGTGTTGATATTTCGTAACCTGTTATTTAATAAATGTTTTTTGAACAAGATTTTTTTTTTTAATTTAAAAAATACATACCAATATATATACGTACCTACCTAGTAAATTTCTATATTATGTTTATACGTATAGAGCTTTATTTTAAGGAACGTGCACTAGAATTTTTTTTTTAATTGTGAGATCATATAAAAATGTCCTCCTTTGGCTCCAGTGGGAGTTGGCAACCCTAGTTGAAAGACTAGCGTAGACACTTGATAATTTTAACGTACGTTTTTAGATCAGTTTTTGATACAAAACGATGGTTTTATTGGACGTGATCCTGTCAGTTCTCTAGGCGGTCTTCCGTCTTAAATCAGTTCAAGTAAAACGTCCGTTTTTCCGTCTACACACAAAGTTTTACTTGATGCGTTTTGACTGAACAGGCAAGATGTAAGGTAAAACGTTATGTGAAGACCCTGCTTACAGGTGAATTCACACTGCTAAATTTATCGACGATTATTGTTTAATTACATTTTTTGAAACTAGTTTATTTTACATCATTTGATGTTTATAAAGGCGGCTACTTTAAAATCCGGACGTTTATGAAAAATTCGCCGGACGTAGTAAAAATCCGGACATGTCCGGATTAATCCGGACGTCTGGTAACCCTATTTATAGGGGAGGGAAGCAAATTAAAATTTTTGGGTTTTTAAATTGTTTCCTATAGTTTTGCCAAAGCTCAGCTCTCTAGCGCGACGTTTTTTTGATATTTCGTTCGATAAATTTCCCCAGTTGAATAAAAACCCCCCTTAAGAAGTGATGTGAACGAAACCCAACTAAACAGTGTTTTCTTGTCTCAGCCACCCTGCTTTCTAGGCATTTTTCGCTTGCCGCTGATTGGTTTGACGCTTAAGCTCTCTCGCTTTGGCGAGAAAGACAAAGAGACAAAATACCAGCGTAATCCAAAGATGCGTGGACTTAGAAAATCGATAGAAATTAAAATTATACAGTGTGTTTTAAGAAATTGAAAATAATTTAGCAAATTTGTTTCCAGTTACAAAATATGAATTATTTTGATGTTGGCGACTCAAAGGACATATTAGCCGAATACAACTTTTATTAAAATACTGCGAACCTCTCACTATCGAAAATGTTACTAAGGATGTCTATTACTTGATCAACCTTATCGTTTACAACTTTTTTCCCGTTTGCAACTTTCATTTCAATAAATTGCATTAGCTCTTCAAGATGAGCATGAAGTTAGCGAAGCACCAATCGCAGATCGAATCGGGACTAGGTGGAAAATTTGCCGTTAATTAGTCGTGAATTAGTTGTGGAAAAATTAATTTTGTCGCTCTTATTTTTGACCGTTTTTGAGGGTGCTTCGCTAACTTCATATGAAGTTAGCGAAGCACCCTCGTAAAAATGGCTTTTATCAAAATCGAATATGATGTATAATTTGCCGCTAATTAGTCGTGAATTAGTGTGAAAAATTAATTTTGTCGCTCTTATTTTTGACCCTTTTTTTGGGTGCTTCGCTAACTTCATATGAAGTAAGCGAAGCACCCTCGTAAAAATGGCTTTTATCAAAATCGAATATGGTGGATAATTTGCCGCTAATTAGTCGTGAATTAGTTTTGGAAAAATTAATTTTGTCGCTCTTTTTTTTGACCGTTTTTTGAGTGCTTCGCTTAATTCATATAAAGTTAGAGAGGCACCCAAAAAACACTCAAAACTAAACGCGACAAATTTAATTTTTCCAAAACTAATTACCGACTAATTAGCGGCAAATTATCCACCATATTCGATTTCGATACGTCATGTCTAAAGCCATTTTTACGAAGGTGCTTCGCTAACTTTATATGAAGTTAGCGAAGCACCCTCAAAAACGGTCAAAAATAAGAGCGACAAAATTAATTTTTCCACAACTAATTCACGACTAATTAGCGGCAAATTATCCACCATATTCGATTTTGATATAAGCCATTTTTACGAGGGTGCTTCGCTAACTTCATATGAAGTTAGCGAAGCACCCTCAAAAACGGTAAAAAATAAGAGCGACAAAATTAATTTTTCCCCAACTAATTCACGACTAATTAACGGCAAATTATCCACCTAGTAGCGGTTCGATTTGCGATGGGTGCCAAAATATGAAGTTAGCGAAGCACCCAAAAAAAGGGTCAAAAATGAGAGCGACGAAATTAATTTTTTCACAACTAATTCACGACTAATTAGCGGCAAATTATCCACCATATTCGATTTTGATAAAAGCCATTTTTACGAGGGTGCTTCGCTAACTTCATATGAAGTTAGCGAAGCACCCTCAAAAACGGTCAAAAATAAGAGCGACAAAATTAATTTTTCCACAACTAATTCACGACTAATTAACGGCAAATTTTCCACCTAGTCCCGATTCGATCTGCGATGGGTGCTTCGCTAACTTCATGCTCATCTCATCAAGTGTATCGGTGCTGTCCAAAAATAAAACTCCTCCAACTTTTTTTGGCAGTTTGTTTTTTGGTATGGTTCGGTTCGGTTCACATTTACATAAAATGACGGATTTCCCTCAACAACTAGAGATGCTAACAGTGATGGATTGTTGTTCAAAAATGTCATCAGGCACAGGCAGACTGTGTCACGTTCTTGGGTAAAAATCCAATTTTTGTTTATTTTAGTATTAGAACAATAAAATTTTGAAATGTCCTCAATATTTGATAAAACTTTTGATTTCTTATGAGCTTAAAGTGTTTCAAGACTTTCTTGTATTGCAGTTTCCAGTTGTTGCCTCTCGACATCAGCTAATCGAACAGTAGATACAGGTTGTCTACTTCACCTACTTGGAAAATGTTTGATGCAAACTTGTGGACGTTTTAAGACACTTAAATCATTAGGAATTTTTCGCACCAAATTTTATGCATTTGTTTATCCACTTGCAAATTAAAAGTTGACACATATTCGATTTCAGTTTTATAGTTGGACCGACAACCAACAACACTACACATTCGCGGCATTGTTGTCTTTTTCGTGGGTTGCGTTATTTTAATAACTTTGATAAAATTCACATAAAATTCATGCCCGAATTAAAAAAAAATCGACGTAAACAAACATACCAAAACTGAAAACACACATGTTTTATAATGACAGCTGGCCGGGAGGCGTTCTTTTGTGGGACTCCTACGGTCACGTGATATTTCCGCGCCCGGGCCGGTCTTTCTCGTGGGCTGCGGAGCCGCTACTGCATTGTATGCACGCCACTGGACGTCCCGATAGTGCGGGAGTGAGACGAATGACCGCAGGCGCTGCCGTGCTAAGGAAGACCCCCGTATTTGACAAAAATGTGATTTTTGGCTTTTCCAACTCCTAATAATGTGCTCTATCTTTGAGGCCAATGAAAAAAGCCATACAACCTCCGAAAGCATTAGAATCTGATCACCAATTCCCCGTATGTGACTATTTTAAAAGCTTTTGCTAAGAAAGAACCCCGTATTTAAAATTTCTTTAAGAAAAACCCCGTACTTTATTTCAAATACGGGGTTTTTCCTAAATAAACTTCAAATACGGTGATTTTATCTAGTAAACGCGCGAGTTTGGGCAGGTTTTTTCATTAGTTGGTAGAATTTTGTTAAAGAAAGTCAGTGATCAGGACGTAAATATTAGAAGAGTACAAGATGAGTGGATTTTCAAATATGCAGAGGATGGAAGATTGGCGGAAGTTAGATTTTCTCCAAAAACAATTTGAATCCCATGTACCTGCGCCTCTTGCCAAAAGCCAAATGAATGGATTTGAGACTGAAAAAATTGAAAATCTTTAAAAAAATTTGGGCAATATAATGCCAGAAAATAGAAAAATATTTTGGCAGCAGTTACCTGGAAAAAACTGAGTACCTTAAATAATTATTGTTTCTTTAGTTTTTAAATAGTACAATGTTTTGTTTTTTTCTCTTACGGTGTAAGTTCCTACTTAAGAACTTAAGTAAGTTTTATTAAAATTTATTTTGTTCTTGTTTATTTAGTCTTGGTATAATGTTTTGTTTTCTTTTCTTTAGGTATAAGTTCCTAGGTACTTAAAATTAAATTACCTAATAAAAGCTCTTTTGTTCCAGTACACACTTGACGCCTTTAAAAATCATTTTCCTTAAAACTATTAACCATTTTCGTCACATACGGTGTTTTTTCTTAGCATATTATATCTTTTTTGTTAAATAAATTCCCCGTATCCGACCAAATTTAAAGGTAAATTAAAAAAAACAAAATATTTTATTGAATAATTGTTAACAATCACATTTTAAAACTAATTTCAAAGTTAGATTTCTAAATTTTTGTTCCAGTATAGCAGTGCAATAATTTAAACTTCAATCGCGTTTTTCTCCGTTGTAGGTAAATATCAAATACGGGGGTCTTCCTTAGCACGGCAGAGGGACATACCGTATTTTATTAGGCATACCGTGGTATTTAGTGGGCATACCAATGTATGTGGTTACATAATTACGCAATGTGGAACAAAATCGTTATTTAAGCGTACCATAAACCCAAATTAAATCAAACTGCTTTAACCTTCTCTGGTCAGTCGACGTTAATTTGATTAGACCCAGTAGCGCGTTCATTAAATAGTTTTCTGTGCAACCAATCAACGCAACGGATATCAGGGCCAGATTTACTGCGGGGCAACCACGCAGCCAACGATAAAGACCGGCCATGGCGCGTTATAAGCAAGTCAGCGGTCACGTGATCAATGAGGACTCCTGGATTCTTATTGTATTGCTTAATATATTATATGTTTTTACACAATTTAAATAAATTAACAAAAAATTTTTGTTCTTTTATAGGCAAAAATTGAAAAAAATATTTTGCTGAATAAAAGAACTGAATCTATAAAATAAAAAATTATACAAAATTTGCACTCTAATATCTTCAGGTACATATATTAGGTACATAATATCGTTAGTAACTTCAAATCTATACAAGTCTTTCAAAATTGGACATATCAAACCTAAGCTTTTAGCTTTTAATTTTTCTTTGATTGTCATCATCTTTGAAATCTTATTGAAAGATTTATTAGCAGACACATTGTGCTATTTTTTTAAATTATTTTAAAAAACTTTACATGCTCTTAAACTAATTTTTTCAAGCTTTGACAATAGTTTTTCTACATAAAAACACTCGCTAGAGTTATCTGAAGAAAAATTTTCAATATAAAACATTTTACAATAATTTATTAAAAAGAAACAAGTGATTTTGTGAATAAGTGAGATGGTTTTTCCATTCAATGAACTGAATGTAGTGGTCGTCAATAATTTTTTGAAAAATTACCCAGCACCAAGTTTAATATCTATTTCAATAAAGTGTAAGTTAACTACTAACTCATGTTCTTTTAAAAGCTGTATCTTACTTTTTAAATATTTCACACTACCAGTTAACAATATTTTACAAATCAGTTTTTTAATATTGCGAGGGTGCGGAAGACATATTACCTTAGAATTGTAAATTGACGTGTATGCACTGGATAACTGGATAAACAAAGATGAAGCCAACATTACAGTGTATCCACCATATCTTCGATTCTCCGGTTACCTTTTCAAGAGACCTAATTGTTCAATAAGAAATGACAACTGAACACATTTTTCACTCTCACTATCGAAAATGTCACTAAGGATGTCTATTACTTGATCAATCTTATCCAAGATCTTATCTTTTACCACTTCTTTCCCGTTTGCAACATATTAGGTTTCAGTTTTATAGTTGGAGCGACAAGGAACAACACTAATTACACGTTCGCGGCATTGTTAATCTTATAGGTATTTTCTTTATAATGGGCTGCGTTATTTTAATAACTTTGATAAAATTCACATAAAATTCGTGCCCGAATTAAAAATAAAAAATCGACGTAAACAAACATACCAAAACTGAACACACACATGTTTTATAATGACAGACGGTTTTTTGTGGGACTCCTACGGTCACGTGATATTTCCGCGCCCGGGCCGGTCTTTCTCGTGGGCGGGGGGGGGGCAACCAGGACGACAGCCCCGGCCTCCATTTAAGGGGCTCTACAAACTATAAGTTTAGCAAAAAAATTATCTTTGGAAAAACTTTCTAGGATTTTGCCTTAATAAATGGATCCATGACGAATCTGATACTTAGATTATTAGATCCGTCATGGATCCATTACATTTATGTATTTAAAGTTTTGATTTTTTTATACCTATTTTGAACTTTATAAAACTAGTTATTTAAACTTATTTAAAAACTTGTGTGTATTTATTTTATCATGTTTTTATTTATATACATTATATTTATATATATAATTATATTTGTTTGATTGGGTTTTTTTCGGGTATCAGATCACAGAGTTAGTCTGATGCCCCAACCTCCAACCTGGAGGACCAGGTGATTTTTGATCGAGGTTTTCTTCCCCTAGCCTTTGACAATTCCAGCGCCGGTACTACAAGGCAGCATCTTGTTCACCTGTGATCCTAGGCAGGACCCCTTACAGGGTGCTATCATCGGGGCCAGATGAACTCTGGTTTTTTTACGAGGTTGTTACTCCCCCCTCTTCTCCTTTTCCGTTAGTGCAATGGGACCCCAGGCTTGAGACTGGTATAGCGGAGTTAAGTAGAGATTAAACCGCAATAGTAAGGCAAAAGTTAAAATAAAAGCAAAACTAACCAAAGGCATTCAAGTAAATAAAGGTCTTAAACAAGGTTGCTGTATCTCGCCTACGCTCTTCAAGAAATACTTGGAACAAGTCCTTAAAGTATGGAAGAGAAAATGTCAAAACATGGGAATTCCGTTGGACGAAACCACCTTGTATATTTTATGTTTCGCCGATGATCAGATAGTAGTGGCTCAGGATTATGACGACCTCGAATATATGACACGAAAACTAATAAAAGAGTACAATAAGTGGGGACTAGAGGTTAATCTCAATAAGACAGAGTATATGTGTATCGGTGGAATGAAACAGGATCTAATCTTAAATACCGGGTAGCGAATTCAGTCTTGTGATGAGTATAAATACTTAGGTCTAAAAATTACAGCTGACGGAACACTAGACAAAGCTATAAAAGATCGAAACGTACAAGGAAGAAAAGCAATAACTTTATTAAATGGAATAATTTGGGACCAAACTATATCAAAACATAACAAAAGCTTATATATAACACCATTGTAAAAAGTATTATTACATACGGCTCAGAAGTATGGCCAATCAAGGATAGAATAGAAAAAATGCTTTCCGCTACGGAGATGGACTATTGGAGAAGAGCAGCAGAGAAATCAAAAAGAGAAAGAGTTACAAATCAAAGAATAAGAGAAATTATGACAGTGGGTGAACGTACTTTAGTGGATGATATAAGAACAATACAATTGGTATGGTACGGACATGTACAAAGAATGAATGATGAAAGACTACCTAAACAAATACTACAATGGAAACCAACTGGCCGAAGGAAACGAGGAGCCAAGGAGAAACTGGAGAGAAGGAATAGACAGTAAAATAAGAATAAGAGGCCCAGATGATGAATTATGGGAAAACAGAAACGAGTGGAGATTGGGTATCGGAAGACGTAGAACGTTGTGAAACCGATATATATATATATATATATATATATATATATATATATATATATATATATATATATATATATATATATATTATATTTGTATTGCCCTGGGTGTCCATTTTCCTGGATCGGGCCCTGATAGTTATACAATCAAATTCGATCCATGACGAATCAATCATTTGCTTATTCTTATTTTAGAATAAGTTAATTAATTCAATTACCTTTTTTGGTCCAAATCAAATTTTGCGTGAATTTCTGCTGTATTTATGTCCTTTTGAGGTACCCATTTTATTTACAGGGTATCCCATTTTGAAAAATGTTGCAAAAAAGCTGACTTTATCTCACTGGGCTCTGAGGAAAATAATTTTAGTGAAAACCGGATATTTAAGTTACAGGGGTTTTTTGAGGAGAGTCTCTAGTTTGAAAAAGAGTCTATAAATTTTTTATTTTATGAAATTTTTTGGGAAATATTGCTTTTTCATGGAAAATTATTTTGTTTTTTGACATAGGTATTACATAGAGTTGCTATTTTTTGTGAAAAGGCCCCCTTATTTCTTTATGTGTATTTTTTTTGTTGTGTGTTTTCTGTTTTGTTTGGTTATTTAAAAATAGGTCACTCCATAAAAAAATTACTTATCTCAGAAACTAAAAGTAAAAATGAAATTTTCGTAAACAAGCAAGTTATTATTATTTAAAAAGCCATGGGCGCACCCAGGGGGGGGGGGGGGCTCGGGGCAAGCCTTAGATTTTTTGATGATAAAACATGAAAAATACCTTAAAATTTGACATCAGGAGGCTTCGGCCCCCCCCCCCCCCCCCACCCCAAGCAGTGGCGTAGTTGCAAAAAGACATGATGACCTTTTTTTTTTTTTGTTTTTTTTTTTTTGGTCGCAAGTTTTTTGAGGGCGCGCTTCGTAGCTGTCGGGCCCCCCCAAGACACATTCCTGGGTGCGCCACTGAAAAAGACATGTTTTCCACATCCTTTTGCATGTCTTATTTTTCTCTTATCTTCTATTTCAGGCATGCGCAGTTACCTGGTTTGAACCTTATACTTTACTAAAGGATTGTGTTTGGCCTTACTTGTGTTCGAATAACGCAGGCTAAAGTCCAAATTATACGCATTTGTAATGACATTTTTGTTTATCTTTGTTTAGTATATTATAAACAGCGGTGACCATAAACTTTATCAAAAAAGTTGTGTCTATGATTAAGTTTATCAACTTGTCGGAAGTTATTTTAAAAAGTTGTAAAATGCCGATAAACAAATATAATATCTTTAAAGAACAATCGCAGCTGATAATTTTAAATATATTGGCTTTTTTTCAACGGGAAAGGGAAGTCCGAAATGGAATCGCACTTCAATTTGAGAATGTGATACAGCGACCCGCAGATGCAACAAAATTGAGCCCAACAACGATAGTAAATATATATACGTTTTTCTCACCTGGTGACGTCATTACAAAAGAAGTTTTTTGCCCGATTAGCCATGAAACTTTTTTGATTTTTTAAATTCACGGGTACGAAATTTCACGTTTGTTAGTATTATTTGGCTTAAAAACTCCGTTGATTGACGCTCACTGTCTTGATGACGGGTAAAAATGCAAAATGCGTTGATCCGGCCTGAAAAGACAAAGAGCTGTCGTAGGTCACGGACTATAGTTGTTTTCTTTTATTTGCATTTGATCTTTTCATTGATCGATATTGTATAGCAGTGTTTCGCCTGCTTTTGTTTTTTGTTTCTCTCGTATCTCGGTAGATGGCGCTTCTTGCGATAGTTTTCTCATTATTTACATTTAATTAGAGACAAAACTATCAAATTAACTTCGCAAGATTTGTCACATTGACCAGCAGTGTTCTGAGGAGTCCCATAAGGACGAAACAGGTAACTGTCAACACTTATTAGGTGTCCATTAGATCTTGGACCACCGTGAGGTTAAAGCTTTCGGGCTACCCACGGAAAAAATATGAGAAAAACAAAAAACTCTCCTTTTTTGCCCGATTAGCCATGAAACTTGTTTGATTTTATAAAAAATTGTGTCTGCAAAAAGTCAAATTTGGGCTTCTAAATATCACATGACATCTGTCATTTAATGTTGCATTAAGGATAAAGTTAGCGAAAGGAGGGCGTGCACAAGGTCCCTATTATCAAAATGCGGTTTTTATTTTTTATTAAAATTTGGAATCAATTTTGAAAAATTAGTGATTTCGAGCGTAATGTTATATCTTTAGAAAAAAAAAAACTAAAATTCTTAAAGAGTGTCCGCCTACAAAAAAAAACAGAATTGTTTTTGAAATTTTCTAAATTTTAGGCAGTTTTCGACAATTTCTGGATGGTACGTGTTTTAATCTGACACAATGTTACACAGGCGAGGCCACAGTATACTAATTATTTATAGTAAGGAAAGCACCCCGATCTTGTCATAATACTGTTATACATACCCCCTGTATATATTAGTTCGGAATACAAAGTTCGAGAGGCGCTTATTACAGACCGTCACCCCTGGTATAAAAATATTATGTACAGACTCCTGTGCTGTCGCCATGGACACTAACCGCTACTCTCGGTATATGTTTTTGATTATGACTGACATTGGCAAAACAGATAAAAATATGACGTAAATGTAATTCGGCATTTTTCATTTGTGGTTGCAGTTTTTCGTGATTTTTCGACTTTTACCTTATTTTTAAAAGTGTTTTTTGCTAAATTGTGGCCTCTCGGTAATTGAGAAATTTAAAAGAAAACAATTTTGTGTTCTTGGGTGCGAAGACTATGTTAGCAAGCGCCAGTGGCGTATATAAGGGGGAGGCCTGGGGGGCCCGGGCCCCCCCCGAAGCTAACATTTTTTTAGATATTTTCCACAAATTTCCTGAATACAAACATAAAATAGCATAAAATACGGCCATATGGGGCCTCGGGCCCCCCCCCAACTGCCTCGGGCCCCCCCAAACTGCCTCGGGCCCACCCCGAAACTTTTTTCTATATACGCCACTGGCAAGCGCCATTCCCAAACGGAACCTAAAAAAAATACTTCGGCAAAAAAACTAACTTTGACCAAAGACGAAATTCACAAATATATAGTGTGTGATGGACACGTTGAACCTGGACGAGGTTTTAAATGTTTAGTTTTAAATTTTAATATTTGAAAAAACATAGATTACTTCACTATACTTATATACGTCCGGCAGAATGATCTCCCTTAATAAAAACGCCATTGTAAATACTATATATATTTCATTTTTTTCGGTACACAGTCGAAGCTGATTTCTGAAAGTTTCACTTGTGCAGTAACTCTAAAGCGATATTCCTGTAATTTCTTGGTGTATTGCTGCTTTCAATTCGTCAATCGTTCGGGAATAGTGTTCAGATATTCCCAAAGTATCTAGAACTAAAGCATGCCTACCAAGTGCGAAGTGAGTACAAAAAGTTCTTTGTGTCGTAATCACAGATTCGTTACCTACTTTTGATTAATGTCTCGATAACGATGACACGATGGCAAGGTAATGGCAAGCCGCGAGCTACCAACCAACTACGCTAAGCTTCCCCTCTCTTGAGTGATTCAGGCACAGTGGCAGTGCAAAATATGGGAGATCATTATGCCGAACCGTATTTAATTAAATGAATAACCGGCAATATTCACTTTACTTACGTTACATTTTTTTATTTTTCATGAAAAAACAATTTAAAAAGTTTCCGTTTATAGAAACATAACCTATATTTGCAACATTATTAAGTATAAAGCATTGTAAAAGTATACATTATTAATTTAAGTTAATTTAGAATGTGTCAATATTTTCTATGCACTAATAAAAAGGAATTTACTGTAGAATATTCGTCAAAAAGCCTTTTTTTAACTAGGAAATTAGCCTCTCAAGGAAATTTATGTACCTAAATGAATGGGAAACAAACTTTTAAACCTTATAGATTGAATAAAAATTTAACTTTCCTTTTTTTTATTGCTCTAGTCATTAATTTGATTAAGCTTCCTTATTGATTTGTGTTTACAGAGTATTTTTAAGCAAATTTAGCTTTGACACAAAATAACTCATTTTTATCAGCGCGCATCGTTTAAATTTAAAACTATGTAATTGACGAGCAGAATGAGTTTTTTAGTGTTAAAATTTAATTTGATAAAAACTGTTCAAAACACTATATTAAAAGATGTAGCTTGATTGGAGAATGATTTCATTGATGGCTATGAGCATCCGGTATACAATAATTTGAAAAGCCATCCTGTAGCTTAGAGACAAACTGCGCAAGCGTTATATTGTTTCAAATCCCCCTGTAAATGTTTAGTACGGTTCACAAAGTTGGAGAGGCGCTGATTCGTGCACGACACCCCGGTATACTGCGCCAATTTAGTAATACAACTCCCACCGTGTAAGTGTCTGGTCTATCTCTGTCATTCGTCTATGGGCGAGGCGGTACACCATGAGTGCGTTCGAGTAGGCAACCCGGGCGCCCCGAGGTCCATTTTTCCGTTCGAGTTGACGCTCGGAGCACGCCCTTTTGCGTTCGAGATGACACCCAGCGAAACCTCGAGGCACGCTCGATATGACCCGAGCTTGAGGATGGAGAAAAGCGGGCGTATTACATAACCCTACTTTTTTATACTTTTAAACTTTTGTTTACATTTTTTCCACTGTTTTCTTACTGTTTTTTTGTCAAATAAAATACATGGACGCATTTCAGTTTTGTTGTAGAATTATGTTTCCAAGATTCTGAGGAGAAAGAAGAAGAAAGACTACCAGGGTGCTCCAAATTTGCCGCGATGCGGAGCACTAAAAATTATCCGCGATTGCCCAGTGAGGCTTTAACCATCGGCCAGCCAGCGGCTCTCTAACCAAATTCTGGTGGGTAATGGCAAAGCGGCGACTATAAATAAGGGTACAGGAAAAAATCGCACAGAAAATATCCACACAGGAAAAGAGTACACACATAAAAAACCACACACACTAAAAGAGCGCACAGAAAAATTATACCTAAAGTGAGAAGCTTTGGCTAATAAAAAAATCATGAATTAAAATAAAATAAAATAAATAAATTGTCTCAACTTTGCCCATAAAAAGAGGGGACTATATTGACTATTTCTTTCAAAAAAATATTGACCAATAAAATCAATGTGACGGCAGATTTGGACGAAAAGGGAACGAATTACAGCGATAATTTGCCCTAGAGCAAATTATCGGTAATTTGCACTAAAACAAATTATCGGTAATTTGCACTAGAGCAAATTATCGCTGTATTCTTCCATAAAAAGCCCATTTTATTTAAACTCATTTTTCAAACTTTTATCGCTTTTTTTCATTTATGTACAGAGTGATCCAAATTGGACAACGCCCATTTCCAGAGGAGCTAGAAAAAAACTAACATATGTTACGAGCCAGAATTTTGTAAAAAATTAATGCCGAAAACCACACATCGATATCTTGAACTACTTACAAGATAAGATATAGGGTAAAAAACAAAAAGATAATAAAGAAATAATCTTAAAATTATGTTATTTTTATCTGTCTAATCCCAGCATAAAACCGCCATCAAAAAAGAAAAACTTGGAAGAGTCCAAATGTGCGAAAAATAACCTATAAATAAACAGCGTGATCAAAGTGTCTTTTTATTCTTCAACAAATTGTAGCCTTGCTACACTCATGTATAGAGTTACAGGCGATTTTAATCAAGGGTTTTTTATTTACAAACAGTTTTAAATTGCAAAAATAAACAAAAATTTTCTGCCGAAAATTTAGGGTTAGAAGTTTGTAACCGGTGAATGCCTTTTCCGTTAGAGTTGAACCACGAAAACCAGGGCGTTCTGTCCGTGACGTCACTACGCCCCGCTCGCTCGACGGGTTTTCTACTCGAACGCACTCCATATATAATTCACCTTCAATATATTTTATTAAAAAAGTCGGGGAAACCCTAAAAAACATCGAAATTTGTTTGTTATATTTTATATGTGGGAATTAACTTGTTTTGAACTAAATAATGCTTATTAAAAACTAGTTTTAAAAAGATTTATTGTAAACTGAAATTATAAAAACTTCTTATAGTTACATTACAATTATTTCGTAAATACAGCTGCACTACAGCTGGTTGATGTATTTATTTGATTACGTTAAAGTTCAATAATTTTAGGCTTGTTTTCTAGGATAAAATAGGCAAATTTATGTGTTAGTAATATGAGATACTGCTGTACTTAAGGAGAGTTTACACATGCATGGATTTGCTGGCGCCAATAAAAACTGGCGCGCCAGTAAGTTAAATTTGCAAGTGTAAACACCGACTTGCACACAAGTTATTTTTTTGCATGTATGTATCAAAAAAGTCTGCAGCCGACTGAATTTGCTGGCGCCAGTGGTGACGCATGCGCGCTGAAAAGGAAAATTTTTATGTGTAAACAAGTGCTTGCACGTCGGCTCGCCAGTTTTAAGTTCATTATTTTACATTATTTTTTATTTTCATTGTGTTTGAGCTTAGAAATTTTGTTTATTTTTGTTTTTATAGCTTAATATGGCTAAAAAAAGTGGTCAGCAGAACTGACCATACAGTTTCTTGAAGGCTATGAATATTTTCCTTGTTTATGGGATGTACACAGTAGTTCGTATAAAAACAAAGATAGTCGAGATAATGCTTCCCAAAAAATTAGTAAAATAATGACTATTGAAGGCTTTGAAGTTGCAGAAGTAAAAGCAAAAATATGATCCATAAGAAACACATATGCTTTGGAATTGACAAAAATTAAAAAAAGCCAACGTTCCGGAGCCGGTGCAAATGAAGTATACACTTCAAAAGTACCATGGTTTAAAGTAGCAGACCGAATTTTAAAGAATGTTGTTTAAATAAGAGAAACTCTAGAAGAATATCAAAATGTTGCTTTGTCATTTGAAGATGGTTTTTATAGCTCGCAGGATCTTCTGCTGCAAGTTCTCCTAAAAGTTTTTCGGAAGCACCTAAAGTAGATCGACTAGCACCATGCTTTAACCGATGCAGATACGGCCTTTTCGTTGTTCCTTTTCCTGAATCTCTTTTATTTTTTTTTTCAATAAAAGTTTAGCGACTATTTTGCAGGCTTCCGAGAGTTCAGCCGACATATCGCGTATCGTGTACACTTTAAAAATGAAACTGGCGTGCCAGTCTTTTTAATTTTCGCACAATAGTGTAAACCTTTACTGGCGTGCCAATAGAACTGGCGCGAACACTGGCGCCACTAAATTCATGCATGTGTAAAACCACTATTACTTTATGTTTAATCTTTATAGACCTTTAGAACGAAGACATAATAAGTAGTTATAAATAGTTAGAAAATTCACTCCGATAACCGTACAGCGTGTCCCATTTTCGATGGGATTAAATGGGAAACTCTGTTATTATTAAAGATATCGATTTTCTGATTGCACCTTACCGTGCTCTTTTTTTGAGCCCTTAAAAATGGTATAATCAGATTTTTACTATACCCCGTGGTTTCGCTAATACAGGGAGTTTTTGAAAAAATTGCATTTTTAATAATTCCTTGTATCTCGCTTATTTTGCAAGATATTTTTATTGTGTCAAAACCTCTGCAACTTTTTTAGAGCAAAATAATGACGTTGTCAATTTTTTAAAATATTGTTTAGTTTGTGAGATATGGTTTTTATCATAAAAAAATTAAATACGGACCTGGCTTTTTTTTATTACTATTTTAATTGGTTTCATGCTATTATTATCTTAAAATGATAAAACTTTAATATTTTTTTGTTTTAAGATTGAAAAAAATATTTAATACATTCTTTAAAAAATTTTAGTCCAATCCTGGATGATTTTTAGTTTATCTTTTTTGAAACGTTAATTAAATGATTTATAAATAAAGTAAAAAACCAAATTATTTGATGGTAGCACAGCAACTCATGAAAGTTACTTCAATTTGGAAAAACAATAGCTCACTTAAAATTATTCTAAAATGGCTAGTAATCGACTCTATCCAGATTTTGAAAAATAATATTTTTGACTGCTTTATTCAAACAACAAAATCCCAAGATTTAAACGGCAGAAATATTATTAAGCAAAATGCGTTAAAGTCGGTTAAAGTACTCTGCCAATATATGGGCCCCTAAGCTCACACTAGGTACTATATTTATAGTGTACGTGTGAGGTAATATAACTAAAAACTGAAATATATTTTATTCAACTCCACAATAAATTACCTTTTGTTTGATACCACACAAGCCATGTTTTGACTCAAACTCAAATTTTTGAAATCCACCCCCACCCTTAAAAAAAACAAAAACTAAAATGTATTTTGTTAAACTCCGGACTCAATTACCTTTCGTTTGATATTACACACGCCATTTTTTCACTTAAACTCTAATTTTTGAAATATACCCCCACCCTTTTTTTTAAAATAAATTAAAATGTATTTTGTTTAATTCCAGACTCAATTACCTTTCGTTTGATATCACACACGCCATATTTTCACATAAACTCTAATTTTTGAAATCTATCCCCACCCTTTTATTTGGTTTGTGTTCGGTGGATTTTGTTTATTTTTAAATGGGACCATTTCGACCCAAGACCCAGTTTGTTGTTGTTGTGTTTTGTAGGCAAAATTAATTAAAAAGTTCCGAAAACAACTAGGGTAATTTAATTTTAAATCGGGTAAAAAAATATAACGGTTTTTGTTTCTCTTGTATTTTTCAGTGGGTAGCTCGAAAGCTTAACCTCACGGGGGTCCAAGATCTAATGGACACCTAATAAGTGTTGACAGTTAACTGTTTCGTCCTTATGGGACTCCTCAGAACAGTGCTTGGTCAATGTGCCACCCTTGCTGAATTAAGCATACGGTTTTGTTTTTCACCTTACAGTTCTAGTGAGAAAACAAAATTATATACCCCACAAGAAGCGCCGTCTACCGAAGAACGAGAGAAACTAAAACAGCACCAGGCGAGTAATACTGCTATATCATCGATCGATGAAAGTATCGATTGAAAGAAAGAATCTCTCACGTGAC
Source organism: Aspidapion aeneum (assembly GCA_963576565.1). Lineage (NCBI taxonomy): Eukaryota > Metazoa > Arthropoda > Insecta > Coleoptera > Brentidae > Aspidapion > Aspidapion aeneum. Next base: position 224,565,115 of record OY755038.1, on the reverse strand, counting down.
CTACGACACACATTGTCGCCAATCGCGTTTGTTCCGCTATCAAGACGTCGGCATCGCGTCTGTCAACGGAGTTTAAAGCCAAATATTAAAAAATGTAAAATTTAGTACCCGTAAATTGAAAATCAAACAAGTTTTCGTGGCTAATCGGGTAAAAAAATAAGGGTTTTTGTTTCTCTCGTATTTTTCCGTGGGTATCTCGAAGGCTTAACCTCACGGGGGTCCATGTAGTTTTTATTAAAATATTATCATTTATTTTGTTTACAAAAATCAAAAGTGTGATTATTAAAAGACTGACAAGAAACACTGAAAAAGGTGTTGGAATATTTTTTTAATTGGCCAATTAGCCAGTAGGAGACAAATTGTCAGACGTTCGAAAACAAAATCTACAAGATAATAAATTTTAGCTGTTATAAACATTTAACATTTCTTGTTCCAAAACAGACGTAAAACTTTTTGTTTGTTTAGTTTTCGGATTTACTTTGTCCTCTTCTCAATAAACTGTCTTAGGAGCGGCAGTGGCAGATCTAGGAGGGGCGGGGCAAACAGGCCTGGTTACCCCCCTCTCTAATATAAAACATTTTTTAATTCCAAGAGAAAAATGTCCATGCATGAAACACAAGTTTTAACAAAATTTACCTACAGCACCACTTTTTTTAAATTTTTTCATAAAAATTCGTTAATATTTCAAAAATGTTCGCCTCCTGTACATTTTCTTCAAATTTTAGAGGTAAGACTTATTCAAAACGACAAAAAAAATATTTTGGTTTTTTCTTCCTCTTGGCCTCGCCTCCTGGAAAGCCTGGACCCGCCACTGGGCACGAGGTTGTCGCAGAGGGGAACAGATTACCCTTCCTCCCTTCGCTTCGCTGGGCCCGGGCGCGGAAATATCACGTGACCGTAGGAGGCTCACAAAAAAACGCCTCACGGCCCGCTGTCATTATAAAACATGTGCGTTTTCAGTTTTGGTATGTTTGTTTACGTCGATTTTTTTTTTAATTCGGGCACGAATTTTATGTGAATTTTATTAAAGTTATTAAAATAACGCAGTCCACGAAAAAGACTGCAGTTTGCTGCGTTAAAATAATTAATGGCTAATGAGTAAATTATAAAGAAAATACCCATAAGATAAACAATGCCGCGAACGTGTAATTAGTGTTGTTCCTTGTCAGTCCAACTATAAAACTGACACCTAATATGTTGCAAACGGGAAAGAAATGGTAAAAGATAAGATCTTGGATAAGATTGATCAAGTAATCGACATTCTTAGTGACATTTTCGATAATGAGAGTGAAAAATGTGTTCAGTTGTCATTTCTTATTGAACAATTAGGTCTCTTGAAAAGGTAACCTGAGAATCAAAGATATGGTGGATACACTTTAATGTTAGCTTCATCTTTGTTTATCCAGTCATCCAGTGCATACACGTCAATTTACAATTATAAGGTAATATGTCTTCCGCACCCTCGCAATATTAAAAAACTGATTTGTAAAATATTGTTAACAGATAGTAATCTCTCTGGTAGTGTGAAATATTTAAAACGTAAGATACAGCTTTTAAAAGAATATGAGTTGGTAGTTAACTTACACTTGAATGAAATATATATTAAACTTTGTGCTGGGTAATTTTTCAAAAAATTATTGACGACCACTACATTCAGTTCATTGAATGTGAAAACCATCTCACTTATTTACAAAATCACTTGTTTCTTTTGAATAAATTATTGTGAAATGTTTTATATTGAACATTTTTCTTCAGATAACTCTACCGAGTGTTTTTGTGGAGAAGAACTATTGTCCAATCTTGAAAAAATTAGTTTAAGGGCATGTAAAGATTTTTTAAATAATTTTATTAAAAAGCACAATGATTTAGTGTCCGTTAATAAATCTTTGAATAAGAACTAAGACAAAGATGATGACATTCAAAGAAAAATTAAAAAACTAAAAGCTTAGGTTTGATATGTCGAATTTTGAAAGACTTGTATAGATTTGAAGTTACTAACGATATTATGTACCTAATATATGTACCTGAAGATATTAGAGTGCAAATTTTGTACAGTTTTTTATTTTATAGATTCAGTTCTTTTATCTATAATAAGCACATATATCAGCAAAATATTTTTTTCAATTTTTGCCTATAAAAGAACAAAAATTCTTTGTTAATTTATTTAAATTGTGTAAAAACATATAATATATTAAGCAATACAATAAGAATCCCGAGGCTCCTAAGATCACGTGACCGCACTTGCTTATAACGCGCCATGGCCGGTCTTTATCGTTGGCTGCGGTTCATTTATACATTAGACGTCATTGCTGGCAGCCTATAGTCCATTCATTTCTAACTGAGAAACTAATTTTTAGCCTATTTCTCAAAAACGGTTACACAAAGAAAAATTGTTCTTTTGCAGCTAATTAGTACTCATTATCCTCTCTATCCGACGATATTTAAAACTCTTGGATTCCTTAGTTCTTTTTCGAATCCTTACTCCTCCATATTGACAAAGACCCACTTATACCTGCACGCAAAAGACAATGGCCTTCGCAACTATGCGATATTATATCATGGTCAAAAAGACCACCCACACTATTGGCCTCCACATACAAAAGTCAAAGACCCACTTGCACCTGCACACAAAAGACAATGGCTCACATAACTGTACATTATCATATCAAGGTCAAAAAACCACTCACACTATTGGCCAATGCTCAAAAAGACCCGCCCACCTCATACAAAATTACCTTCATACTATTCCCCCTTGTGCTGCAGAACGGAGATAAGTCGAAAAACACATTTTCGAGAAATTGCCAGTTAAAGTTTTTTGTACATTTCATAGTTCATTTCCTGACCAAAAAAAAGACACAAAACAAAAACTTAGGTTAGGATAGTGAAATCTGCTAATCTGAATGTGCCCAGTATACCCCCCTCCCCCCTCGAAAACCCCCAAAAGCTAGTTAACTCAAAATGCAAATTTTTCGACTTGTCTTCGTTCTCCCGGGCAAGAGGGTATTGGCCTATGCTTAAAAAACTACTCGCCCTATTTGGCTATGGTAAAAAAGACCACCTAGACTGTTCGCCCATTATGATGACGTCATTACCTCCTCATTTTGGTCTGAAACAGACATATATCTACTACTAAATAGCTATCTATACCCCTCCCATAATATCTCTGGGCTGTCGTCATTGGAAAGATTTGAGAACCAAAAAAATTAACTTTGGAAATGAGCTGGGTACGCCACTGTTTTTACAAGCTTTTATTTAGCTTCAGATGTTCTGTCTAACTATCTAACTATCTAACTATCTATCAAATCTTGTGAAGCGTTTTTGACACACTTCCCATTATCCGATTTGGATGAAATTTGGTACACACATAGTGGTCCCATGACAATACAACATTAAGAAAAAAATGACCTCCCACCCCTACCCTCACCTCTTCTATAGAAAAATATGTTTTTGACACACTTCCCGTTATCCGATTTGGATAAAATTTGGTATACACATAGTGGTCCGATAATAATACAACAATAAGAAAAAAATATCTTCCCACCCCTACTCCCACCCCCTTCCATAGAAAAATTTGTTTTTGACACACATCCCGTTATCCGATTTGGAAGAAATTTGGTATACATATAGTGATCCGATGACAATTCAATATTAAGAAAAAAATATCGTCCCATTTCATAGAAAGATGAGTTTTTGACACACTTCCCATTATCCGATTTGGATGAAATTTGGTATTCACATAGTGGTCCGATGACAATACAACATTAAAAAAAAATATCCTCCCATCCCTACTCCCACCCCTTCTATAGAAAATGCGTTTCTGACACCCTTCCCATTATCCGATTTGGATGAAATTTGGTATACATATAGTGGTCCGATGACAATACAACATTGAAAAAAAAATCCTACCACTCCTACTCCCCACCCCCAAATGCGTTTTTGACACACTTCACTTCAAATGACTTTTATAAAATTTGGTATATGCATAAAGGTCCGATGGCAATACAGCCCAAACAAAAAATATATTTCTACCTCTACCCCCACCCTCTCCTTCCCCCAATAGAAAAATGAGTTTCCAAACAACTCACGATCAGCGATTTCATTATAATCTAGAATAAACTCTTCTGTTCTGTTATTGAACAAATATTTTCATTTAATAGAGCAGATAGCTGGGACTAAAAAGTAGAAAATAAATTGGTAAAAATTTTTTTTAAGTCACAAGCTTTTATAAAATGCACTAAAAATTAAAAAATAATTTTCTAACATTTTAATATTATCATAATAATAAAAGCGATGGCCGGAAATCAATGCATAAATTAATCTAAATTTGCGATCTAAACACTTAAAGAATATTCAACATAGCAGGTTATCAAAGATATGTTTGATGTGCCGCAATGTTATGCCATTCTGGGGTATCTTGGGTCGGGTTGGGTGGGTTTGGTATCTCTGCATTTTTCTGCTAGATTGATTCTTGCAAATAGTGATATTTAATTGATACGGATATCTTATCGTGCTAACATCGTCAAAATTTCCATCAATCGGCCATCGCATTTATTAATATGATAATATTAGAATGTTAGAAAATTATTTTTTAATTTTTAGTGCATTTTATAAAAGCTTGTGACTTAAAAAAATTTTTTTACCAATTTATTTATATAGACAATCAGACACACAAAAGTGTACCGTTATAAATTAAAATTTTGCGATTGCCCAGAATTTATTTTTACTGGTTATTTTTTTGTGGTCAAACATTCGTCCGATTTAAACGAAAGACGAAAAAAAAAACTACTTATGTAACGCATTTAGCCAGGTGTCTTAGTGGATCTTTGCTTGATTGTACAGGGTGATTCTATATATTAGTGGCAACATTAATACGCAGTGACCTAAATCAGTGCTTACTGCATTCAATGCACAATCATTTTTTTACCACCCCTCAACCCTGGCAGGGGGTGGTTCCCTCCCCCTTAAACGTGCTTTTTAATAGTTTTTTCCTAATAACACTAAAACAGTCAACTTTTCCAAAAATCTTCTAAAGACCCTTTTTTAAGCGGATACAATTTCCTTTTTAAGGATGTACTTTAGTAGTTTAAGAGGGGCGTGTTATACATCGTTAGAGAGGACTTTTGGTCAGCCTCAATAACTATCACTTAGTTGTTTTTGGCCAAGTTAAAAGTTTACAAATAATTAGAAAAATACTGTAAAATATCACTTTTGATGGGGGCGAGAGGAGGGATGAACCCCTCCCTTCAATTTAATTAAATTTAACTAAAAAAATTAAGTTTTAAGTTAAAACTAATCAAAAATATTTTTTACTCACCTTGAGTATTATTTACTGAGTTATAAAAATGAATGTTCAAAATTTTTGTTTGATTTGAGGATTTATACAAATACATTTCGCTGCTTTGCTTTGACAGTGGCACACACAGAATGATTTTTAGAATATTTTTAGAAAAGTTGACCGTTTTCGATTTAGTATACATATTTTGCTCTTCTAATGGCAAAGATGAAAATTTAATTCTCTTTAAATATTGCACGCTATTGCTATAAGCGCGGTGCCGAAGGAAGGTTCAGATTCTATGTACTGTAAAATTCTATTGGGACATGTCGCCCTCTCTTTCTATATTTCGTAATTAGCATGAGACATAACATCTACGGTGTATAGAATTTGGTTCCCGTTCAGTTCCATTCACCGCCGGTGGTTTGAACACGAATACAAACACATACATAGCGGGTATTAATTTCTAGATAATATTTCAGTCTTTAGTGAATTCCTTTTGGGCTAATTATTAATTAAATTAAAGAATGATCAAATTTTAATATTTTTTTAAGTAAAATTTGGGAGTGCACGTGCACTTATGGAGAAACCGCCACTGGGGGGAACCACCCCCTGCCAGGGTTGGGGGGTTGTTTCCATTTAGTAAAATGATCGGGCGAGTCGTATGTCTATCCATACCAAATGTGATGCTTCTATCATTAAACGCAGTATCGGATCCCGTAGGGCCTGAACTACTAATACAAAACCATGACAATTAGAATGTTTACCGATGTATCACTCTGTAAATGAAATTGGAATAAGCATAAGTTGCTAAAAGGTCTCCAAATAAGAAAAAACACTCGCCACGAAAATTAGCATAAAACCAGTTTGATTAATTAGCCGGTCAAATTAAAAAACCAGTCTTCAGTCACTATTTTCGAAATTTATTGCCATTTGATATTTTTCTTGACTTTTTTTGTTTATTTTTTTAATAAAAATTAGTTAAAAATCACAGTATGGGAGCCACGTACAACCTGGCCGATTTCATAGTTCCCATGCAACCAAATAAATCGACTTTAAATACAAAAAAACAGTAAGGTACGCACAAAGAGAATAAGTAGTGATGTCATCCTTTATATTTCCCTCAATTTCCGTTCTTTCTTTTATGATTTCATTTCTTATATGATCTGTTCTAGATATTCTCATTGATTTTCTTATTGCATCCATTTCGACACTTTCCATTTTTGTTTTGTATTTTTCTGCTACGACTTCCATACAACATCGTGCTTTTCACTATTGTTTCATATATGTTAAATTTTACATTCTCTTTTATTTCTCTGCTCCACAAAATACTGTTAAGACATCCAATAACCTTTTTTCGTTTTACTATTCTTTTTTTCAGTTGTTATAGGTATAATGTCTCTAAAAAAGGCTAGAGTATAGATACAGAGTCTAATAAAAAATTGACAGTTGGTTTTCTAAAGTGAGTATACCCTCCATGGGGTATCCATATCACCTTTATTTCATCGCCTTTTGATCCACTTTGAGGAGAATGAAACATCGATGTATACAGCTACTACTACCTTATTCTGAGGACCAGCCCGAAAATTAATTTATTTAGTCTTTGACCAAACCTCAAAAAATCTGTTTCATATTTGACAAAGTTTGTTGTTTCCAAGTTGTCATTTTATAAAAGTGAGGGCAAACTGTGAACTTTAAATAAAAATATCGACTTCGACTAGTAGCGTGTCAAATTTTTTGGGAGGCCCCCCGCGAACTTTTTTTGAGGCCGCCTATGTCACTATTATTGGCTCACACATATACTACACTATAGTCGTGTGAGCAATGGTGATCCTAATTTTTTCGAGAAAAAAAACGTTGCTCCGATTTCAAAAATTTTTATATATCTTTGCGTTTCAGACGATTTTGAAACTTTTTTGTTGCGCCGTCTGTCTGTCTGTCTGTCTGTCTGTCTGTCTGTCTGTCTGTCTGTCTGTCTGTCTGTCTGTCTGTCTGTCTGTCTGTCTGTCTGTCTGTCTGTCTGTCTGTCTGTCTGTCTGTCTGTCTGTCTGTCTGTCTGTCTGTCTGTCTGTCTGTCTGTCTGTCTGTCTGTCTGTCTGTCTGTCTGTCTGTCTGTCTGTCTGTCTGTCTGTCTGTCTGTCTGTCTGTCTGTCTGTCTGTCTGTCTGTCTGTCTGTCTGTCTGTCTGTCTGTCTGTCTGTCTGTCTGTCTGTCTGTCTGTCTGTCTGTCTGTCTGTCTGTCTGTCTGTCTGTCTGTCTGTCTGTCTGTCTGTCTGTCTGTCTGTCTGTCTGTCTGTCTGTCTGTCTGTCTGTCTGTCTGTCTGTCTGTCTGTCTGTCTGTCTGTCTGTCTGTCTGTCTGTCTGTCTGTCTGTCTGTCTGTCTGTCTGTCTGTCTGTCTGTCTGTCTGTCTGTCTGTCTGTCTGTCTGTCTGTCTGTCTGTCTGTCTGTCTGTCTGTCTGTCTGTCTGTCTGTCTGTCTGTCTGTCTGTCTGTCTGTCTGTCTGTCTGTCTGTCTGTCTGTCTGTATGTCTGTCTAAAACGACCAACGCGCATAACTCAAAAACCGATTGGCCGATTTTAATGAAATTTGGTACCTAGGCTGGGTGTTGGGTCGAGATGGTCCCATTTAAAAATGAACAAAATCCACCGAACACAAACCAAATAAAAGGGTGGGGGTAGATTTCAAAAATTAGACTTTATGTGAAAATATGGCGTGTGTGATATCAAACGAAAGGTAATTGAGTCTGGAGTTAAACAAAATACATTTTAATTTATTTTAAAAAGAGGGTGGGGGTATATTTCAAAAATTAGAGTTTAAGTGAAAATATGGCGTGTGTGATATCAAACGAAAGGTAATTGAGTCCGGAGCTTAACAAAATACATTTTAGTTTTTGTTTTTTTTAAGGGTGGGGTTGGATTTCAAAAATTTGAGATTAAGTCAAAACATGGCTTGTGTGGTATCAAACCAAAGGTAATTTAGTCTGGAGTTGAATAAAATATATTTCAGTTTTTAGTTATATTAGCTCACACGTACACTATAACTATAGTACCTAGTGTGAGCTTAGGGGCCCATATATTGGCAGAGTATTTTTAAATGGTGAAAAATTAAATACGAATTTGAAATTTATAAATGTGCATATTTGTATTTTTGGAGTTTGTTTAATATACATAGGTAAGGTATTACTTTTTCTTAGAGTATTGGGGGCCTGGGGGCCCCCAATATATTCGCCCCCCCGCGTGGTGGGATCTGCGGGGCCGTTTGACACGCGCCTGCTTCGACAATATCAAATAATTTTTTGATTCATTATGATTAAAAAACATTATATTGTGTGACCAAATAACACTGGCGGATCCAGGGGGGGGCACTTGCCCCCCCCCCCCGAGAATTTTTTGAATATACAAAAAATGAGTAAAAAGTTTTGTTTTTGCTAATAAAAATTCAAAATTTTTGCCTGCGGCGCATGAAAGTATCCATTGTTATTATCATCGAAATTACAACCACTGACTAATTCAAAAAAATGCTGCAAAAAAAATATATACCGTTTTTTACCAACAGAGAATGTCACCTAAAGTGCCCCCCCCCCCCCGAGAGGCACCTCTGGATCCGCCCTTGCCAAATAACCCTTGCAATAAGTATAAATTTGTCAGTATTTTAAAGGATTAATTCTTTCAAAAAGATACATAAAAAAATTGAGACAGGTTTTGTTCATATCGCACACCCGCTGAAAAAGAGTCACAACTCAAAAATCGCCCTTATTGAGATAAACCTGCCGCCATCATCGAAATAACTTGTACTTTCTTCCATAAAAGCGTCACATTTATGTTTCGACAATTCACCGCGAAATGGCGATGTGACTCTTTTATTTTGTCCAGTTTAGCTGAGGATGCCGTTCCTTTACAGTGTCACTTTTGACTTTATAACAGCGTGAACGTGGAGTTTCATCCTGAAAAGAGTTGTGAAGGTTTTCGTGTGACCTATTGGTTAAATCTGACCCATATAACAAGTAAAATATTGTTCTTTTTTGTGTTGTGACTGTTTTTTCGAATTGTTCAGGGTACTTAGAATTAAGGAGAATAAGAAAAAAATCTTTTGAATTTATTAGAGAATAATCACATTACCAATTGTTATTCAGCATTTTATAACTCGTTGTAAAAATAAATACAAAGTTTCTTCTTTATTTGTTTTCTTTTTTTATATTATTTACCATCCTGCGTGACATCCTGATTTACAACGCCATGATGCCCTGTTTCTAAAAAAGTGTCAAATATCGGATTTTTGTCTTTTTTTTAAATTAAAAACGACAAAAATCATTTTTTCTGAGAAACGTACTGCACCAATTACATTGAGTTAATAGGTTCCTGTTGATATAAAATAACATGTTAACTCGTAATTTGTCATGTAAGTGAAAAATGAATCTCTCTAATGAACTAAATTCTTTAACAGCGATTTTCTCAAAACAATGTTTTTTGAGTTGTGACTATTTTTTAGCGGGGGTGCGATATCTATAAAGTCCTCTTGAAAATTACACAAAACCAGTGGCGTATAAAAAGTTTCGGGGTGGGCCCGAGACAGTTTTGGGGGGGGGCCCGAGATCCCATGAGGCCGTTTTTTAGTTTTTATTCATAAAATATGTAGAAAATATCTAAAAAAATCTTAGCTGCGGGGGGGGGGGCGGCCCCCCCAGGCCCCCCCATATATACGCCAGTGCACAAAACATATTATATTTAATATTTAATAACAATTTCTTAAAATTTTTTGAAAAAAAACACAGATAATGGCGACTCCAGCCAAATTTGAAACGTTGTTATATTTAAATTTACTTATATCCTATAGAATGCATGAAAATTGCATTTTATTTTATTTATTTTACATTTACACATTATTACACACACGCACACACACCATAAAACAACAAAAACCATACCTATTAAATCTAATTAAGCGATACCTAATAAAATTAACCATTTTTAATTAAATTTTTTAAATATTGGAAAAATTCCCAGTGATTTGATATAGCTCTTCGGCAGCTTAAATAAATAAGATATAAAACAAAAAAACCTTGAACTTTTTTGGTAAAATTTTACACTAGTCGTTGAGAGGTACAGAAATAGAATATTAATTGTGTGGCTAAAGGTGATTTTTATAACTGATTTTTGTAGACGCAACGACGTCAAAAATAGAATTTTATTCGTAATCGGAAATTTATATAGAATTTTAAACACTGACCGATAACAACGAAGTAATAAATAAAAATACAGTCGAACCTCTATAACTCGAAACTGAAGGGACAACCAAAACAGTTCGAGTTATGAAGAGTTCGAGTTATAGAAACTCGAGTTACATAGGTTAAAATGTTCGAGTTATAGAGGGGTTCGAGTTATAGAGGTTCGAGTTAGAGAGGTTTGACTGTAAATGGATCTATTTGCGATAAAAGAACTATACAAAGGGTCAAAATCTAAAATTAAAATTGGAAATCGACTTTCAAAAGAATTCCTGGTAACGAAATGCTTAAGACAGGGATGTTGTATCTCTCCAACTCTTTTAAAAATATATATCGCAGTAGCTCTAAAAAACTGGAACGCAAAGTACACGGCATGGGAATACAACTTAACGACCGATTTACCATATACACACTACAGTTTGCTGACGACCAAGTAATTGTAGCTAATGATAAGAAAGTTAACGGAAGAATACCAAAAGTGGGGGTTAACAGTGAACGTGGACAAGACACAGTACTTATGCATTGGAAACGAATCAAGTGAATTAGAACTAGAAAATGGACAAACAATATCTCCATGTAATGAGTATGTATACTTGGGTGTCACATTTGATAAGACAGGACCAGACTGTAAAGAACTGGAAAAAAGAATAGTAAAAGCAAAAAAGGCTATTGGTTGTCTAAAAAGTATTTTATGGAGCAGAGAGACAAAAAAAAATGTAAAATTTAACATATATGAAACAATGGTGAAAAGCACGCTGTTGTAAGGAATAGAGACTTGTCGCGTAACAGAAAAAACAAAACAGAAATGGAAAGTGTCGAAATGGATGCAATAAGAAGATCAATGAGAATATCTAGAATAGATCACATAAGAAATGAGATCATAAAAGAAAGAATGGGAATCGAGGGAAGCATAACGGATGACATCACTAAAAGGCAACTGATATGGTACGGCCATGTACAACGGATGAACGACGAAAGATTACCAAAGCAGGTCCTAGAATGGCATCCAATAGGGCGCAGAAAAAGAGGGTGTCCTAAACTAAAATGGCAGCAGTCAATCCAAAGATCAACGAGTCAAAAAAATCTGACAGACGATAATTGTCAAGATCGAAGGAGGTGGAGAATAGGCGTCGGACAACGTAGAAAAACGTGCTAAACCGACATAAATAAAAAATAACTTTTTTTAGGTTAAATTTGGGCGATAAATATAAAATTGGTAAAACGCATTTTGTTTTTTTACAGTTATGGCCTTTTTCCTTATTTGGTCAAAATCATCTCAATTTCGTGTTGGTGGAAGTTTTTTTTTAACTTTTAATTTGTGCAATTTTACGCCACTGATCATATACACACAGTAGAGTCTCTTTCCCGTTTGACTTAACTACAAGTTAAATGTGGATTTATTAAATTTTCAATTTGGGTTCGTAAAAGGACTAAAACCTAAAAACCCCCTTAAGGTGTGTAATTAGTTTTGGACAGTTCTTTCCGTTTTGCAATTTATCGATAATCTGAGGGCACGCCAGTGCCTCGCCAAGTTCGCGCGCCGTAACCATCTTTTCTGGAAACATTTCAGCCGATATTTGACCTACCTAAAACTCTACTTCGGAATGAGCTACGAATCTCAAACTTTGCACAATCGTAGATCTCCATGGAGTTAACAACCCCTCCAAGTTTCATGGAATTCATAAAGTAGTAAAGTAGTTACAAAATTTCAAAAAACGTCGAAATTGCCACTCACTCACTCACTCACTCACTGACTCACTCATGTATAGATCATCAATATTCTACTGTACTTCCAGACATGCTACAAAGCTGAAATTTGGCAGACTGATAGAAATTATGACCAAACCCCTGGAAAAAATCAAAAAACCCCAAAATTTTAATTTACTCCCCTCCCCTATACATTTAAAGTTATGTAAAAGTAGCATTGCTCACTTCCAGAAATGCTAGAGAGTTGAGCTTTGGCAGACTGATAGGAACTATGATAAAACTATAGGAAAAAATTAAAACACCCCAACATTCTAATTTACTTCCCTCCCCTATAAATGTAAAGTTAAGTAAAAGTAACATTGCCTACTTCCAGACATACTAGAGAGCTGAGCTTTGGAAGACCGATAGTAACTATGATAAAGTTATAGAAAAAAATTAAAACACCCCAAAATTCTAATTACCTTCCTTCCCCTATCAATGTAAAGTTATGTAAAAGTAACACTGCCCACTTCCAGAAACGCTAGAGAGCTGAACTTTTTAAGACTGAAAGACAATATGATAAAACTATATGAAAAAATTTAAAAACACCAACATTTTAATTTACTTCCCTCTCCTATAAATGTAAATTTATATAAAACTAACATTGCCTACTTCCAGAAATGCTAGAGAGCTGAGCATTGGAATGCTGATAGAAATTATGATAAAACCATGGAAAAAAATTAAAAAAGTCCAATATTTTCATTTACTCTTCTCCCCTATAAATGTAAAGTTATGTAAAAGTAACATTACCCACTTCCAGAAACGCTAGAGAGCTGAGCATTGGGAGACTGATAGGAACTATGATAAAACTATAGGACAAAATTTAAAAAAACGACAATTTTAATTTATTTCCCTCCCCTATACATGTAAAGTTATGTAAAAGTAACATTGTGCACTTTCAGAAACGCTAGAGAGCTGAGCTTTGGAAGGCTGATAGGAACTACGATAAAACCATGGAAAAAAATTAAAAAATATCAAAAATTTAAGTAAGGCATTGCAAAAGTTTTGAACAATATTCCGCATATTTTACTACTTTAAAAATTAAGTATTATCCAATTCCTTTAAAAAAGAAGTGAAATCTTAACAAAAACCTTTCATGTAAAAAAAGCCAAGTACGCGAAAATGGCATTCCGTAAAAAGAATTGAGATAAAAGTAAAGCCAAGTTTTCCAATACAAATTTCAAAATGAAAGGTTCTTACTAGTTTGGAAATATTTTTCTAAACTTGGCTATTACGGCTGTAAATGACTCTTAGGCACAGTGCTAAATTGAACATAAAGAAGTTTGGCTGTAATAGCAAAGCTTAAAAAAACATTTCCAAACTAGTAAGAACCTTTCATTTTGAAATTTGTATTGGAAAACTTGGCTTTACTTTTATCTCAATTCTTTTTACGGAATGCCATTTTCGCGTACTTGGCTTTTTTTACATGAAATGTTTTTGTTAAGATTCAATTTTCAATTTGGGTTCGTAAAAGGACTAAAACCTAAAAACCCCCTTAAGGTGTGTAATTAGTTTTGGACAGTTCTTTCCGTTTTGCAATTTATCGATAATTACCATTATTTGGAGAGCTGCAAATCCAATTACCGATCGAAAAGTACAACAACTGTCGGTTAGATTTGTGCATAAATTAGATTGTTTTAACTTGTTAACAGATATGTACAAGAACTGCAACAGTTATTATAGACACAGAAAAATTAATTTTGCTATACTTTTACCTTTATACAGGGTGTTCGGCACATGAACCGTCAAAATTTTTTGAGATATTGTTGGGGTCTTTTGCTACCTTTTCAACCTTAAAACTTGGGTCCTAAGAGTCACATCTAAAAAAATATGAATTTTTACATTTTTTTTGCTCAAATTATCCAAAATCCCACCTTTAAAGCCTCGTAAGCTTTTTATTAATGTCTGGAAAAGCATCATTTTTTTTTATAATTCTGTAATCTTATGCTTCTTCTACTAATTAATAGATTTGTTAAAATTGATGTACCAAAGGGACATACGAGGTTTTTAATTGAAAAACATTAGTGATTTTGTGAAAGAAAATCAATTTCAAAATTAAAAATCAAAAAAGTATCGACAATTGAGAACTTCAATTTCTTTTAAAAACTTCTTTAGTTGATAACCTTTCTAACGGTATGCTACACATTGATAAAAAAAAACATTTCTGCTTTAAAATACGGATATTCCGTCAGAAGGGCGAGACTCGTTCGGAATTGGTAAGAAAAACAATTTGATGTTTATGATCGTTTACCTACTTAATCAAAAGTTAAACTTTTAACAATAATGTATTGTGTTCTTTATTTATAAATTTTGTTCGAAACGATCATAAACATCAAATTGTTTTTCTTATCAAGTCCGAACGATTATTGCCCGTCTCTTGGAATATCCGTATTTTAAAGCAGAATTGTTGTGAATGTGTAGCATACCGTTAGAAAGGTAATCATAAGATAAGTTTTTAAAACAAAATGAAGTTCTGTAGTGTCGATACTTTTTTAATTTTTAATTTTGAAATTGATTTTCTTTCACAAAATCACTAATGTTCTCTCTTCTCTTTTGTATAACCCAAGTTATTGAAAAGAAAATGGCATACGGACAAGAGCTCCATCTGCTTTACGTAGATTTGCAGAAGGCATATGATAGTATACCACTAAATCTACTTTGGAAAGCGTTGGAAAAGACAAACATAAGCGTACAACTAATTAAGGCCATCAAAGAGTTATACCGCAATAGTAAGGCAAAAGTTAAAATAAAAGCAAAACTAACCAAAGGCTTTCAAGTAAATAAAGGTCTTAAACAAGGTTGCTGTATCTCGCCTACGCTCTTCAAGATATATTTGGAACAGGTCCTTAAAGTCTGGAAGAGAAAATGCCAAAACATGGGAATTCCGTTGAATGAAACCACCTTGTATACTTTATGTTTCGCCGATGATCAGATAGTGATGGCTCAGGATTATGACGACCTCGAATATATGACACGAAAACTAATAGAAGAGTACAATAAGTGAGGACTAGAGGTTAATCTCAATAAGACAGAGTATATGTGTATCGGTGGAATGAAACAGGATCTAATCTTAAATACCGGGCAGCGAATTCAGTCCTGTGATGAGTATAAATAATTAGGTCTAAAAATTACAGCTGACGGAACACTAGACAAAGCTATAAAAGATAGAAACGTACAACGAAGAAAAGCAATAACTTTATTAAATGGAATAATTTGGGACCAGAGTATATCAAAACATAACAAAAAGCTTATATATAACACCATTGTTAAAAGTATTATTACATATGGCTCAAAAGTATGACCAATCAAAGATAGAACAGAAAAAATGCTTTCCGCTACGGAGATGGACTATTGGAGAAGAGCAGCAGGGAAATCAAAAAGAGAAAGAGTTACCAATCAAAGAATAAGAGAAATTATGACAGTGGGTGAACGTACTCTAGTGGATGATATAAGAAGAAAACAACTGGTGTGGTACGGACATGTACAAAGAATGGATGATGGAAGACTACCTAAACAAATATTACAATGGAAACCAACTGGCCGATGAAAACGAGGACGGCCGAGGAGAAGCTGGAGAGAAGGAATAGATAGTGAAATAAGAATAAGAGGCCTAGATGATGAATTATGGGCAAACAGAAACGAGTGGAGATTGGGTATCGGAAGACGTAGAACGTTGTGAAACCGATAAATATATATATATATATATATATATATATATATATATATATATATATATATATATATAATTAGTCGTGAATTAGTTGTGAAAAAATTTATTTTGTCGCTCTTATTTTTGACCGTTTTTTTGGGTGCTTCGCTAACTTCATATGAAGTTAGCGAAGCACCCTCGTAAAAATGACTTTAGACATGACGTATCGAAATTGAATATGGTTGATAATTTGCCGCTAATTAGTCGTTAATTAGTGGTGGAAAAATTAATTTTGTCGCTCTTATTTTTGACCGTTTTTTTTTGGGTGCTTCGCTAACTTCATATGAAGCACCCTCGTAAAAATGACTTTAGACATGACGTATCGAAATTGAATATGGTTGATAATTTGCCGCTAATTAGTCGTTAATTATTTGTGGAAAAATTAATTTTGTCGCTTTTATTTTTGACCGTTTTTTTTTGGGTGCTTCGCTAACTTCATATGAAGTTAGCGAAGCACCCTCGTAAAAATGACTTTAGACATGACGTATCGAAATTGAATATGGTTGATAATTTGCCGTTAATTAGTCGTTAATTAGTTGTGGAAAAATTAATTTTGTTGCTCTTATTTTTGACCGTTTTTTTTTTTGGGTGCTTCGCTAACTTCATATGATGTTAGCAAAGCACCCTCGTAAAAATGACTTTAGACATGACGTATCGAAATTGAATATGGTTGATAATTTGCCGCTAATTAGTCGTTAATTATTTGTGGAAAAATTAATTTTGTCGCTCTTATTTTTAACCGTTTTTTTTTTGGGTGCTTCGCTAACTTCATATGAAGTTAGCGAAGCACCCTCGTAAAAATGACTTTAGACATGACGTATCGAAATCGAATATGGTGGATAATTTGCCGCTAATAAGTCGTTAATTAGTTGGGGAAAAATTAATATGAACCATATGAAGTTAGCGAAGCACCCTCGTAAAAATGACTTTAGACATGACGTATCGAAATCGAATATGGTGGATAATTTGCCGCTAATTATTCGTTAATTAGTTGTGGAAAAATTTATTTTGTCGCTCTTATTTTTGACCGTTTTTTTGGGTGCTTCGCTAACTTCATATGAAGTTAGCGAAGCACCCTCGCAAAAATGACTTTAGACATGACGTATCGAAATTGAATATGGTTGATAATTTGCCGCTAATTAGTTGTTAATTATTTGTGGAAAAATTAATTTTGTCGCTCTTATTTTTGACCGTTTTTTTTTTGGGTGCTTCGCTAACTTCATATGAAGTTAGCGAAGCACCCTCCTAAAAATGACTTTAGACATGACGTATCGAAATCGAATATGGTGGATAATTTGCCGCTAATTAGTCGTTTATTAGTTGTGGAAAAATTAATTTTGTCGCTCTTATTTTTAACCGTTTTTTAGGTGCGTCGCTAAATTCATATGAAGTTTGAGTGTAATTTTTTTTATTAATACTAACGTTTGCTTGTGGTGGTGTCATATTCTGAATGAAATTAAATGCATACTAAGAATTTATTGCTTTCAAGTATTTTTTTTTATTTCATGGGGTCATTTTACATTTTGCTGGCCCGAGTGGTGTAAAGAATTATCGTGAAAAATAAGAAAAAGTTAATGTCAGCACTGAAATTTTATCGTTTTTTAGCAACATCCACGTACTTTCATACATCTGTACAGGAAAAGCACTTTAAAATGACAGCTACAAGCGTATTGGCATGTTGGATCAAGGCCAACACAAAAATAGAGGCCACGACCCTGAAAAAATCAACTGTTCTCCCGGGGCTGAATTTTACATTGGGTCTTATGGGAGGTCAGAGGTTTTTTTATGGTATTTTCAAAATGGCACTACAGATTTCCGCAAAATTTCAGTGAAATATTCTCAGACACCATCCCGATATTCCACCAAAGGTTTGTAAGGAAGCAACATGATTAAAAGGTTAAAATCTTCAAGATTTGGCATTCCTTATTTTGAATTCAAATTACCCGCCATGTACCACATGCCAACTGTTATATTTGACATGTATTTGACTTTGCCATCTGTGATTGTCACATTCGCTTCTGCTTTAAACTGAATTATTGTGTGAGCTAATGAAGCGGCTATGAAAAATTAGGGCTTACTATACATTTAAAAAAAATTGTTCTGCCAGAATAAAGTAAAAACAATCTCAAAAACGGCTTTATTTAAAAAAAAATCAAATAACCATGAACCGTCATTCCAACTTCAATATTTTAAAGACAATCAGCTGTGTCGTAACGTGACCATCAAAAAAAAAATCAGCCCCGGATGTGACGTCAACAAAGTGGAGGATCGTGGCCCTGGTTTATGTAAGAACATTTTCGGTAAACCTCAGATTGACTCAAAAGATCTGAACAGTGTCTCACCCAAACTGATAGTCGGCCTTTTTGGAGGATTAGGCATACAGTGGTGAAAAACCACTCCATAGTGAACCACAATAGACCCACTGGTGGTCGCAGTGGAAGGGCTGCAAGGTCCACTCACATATAAATCACATCTATCTAAAAACGTCGCAACATCCAAAAACAAATACCTTCTAAACTAAAGTGAAAGGGTGTTATCAATGGTTACATAATTAAAGGTGTTATACATACCTACAAACACTATTAACTCTTACAAAAAAATTAATTGAAAAAAACTGAATCAGATTTCCGCATTTCCGATTTTATCTTAGCTTAATATAATTTAAGTCTAGCTTATTACGTCTTTAAATGCAATGAGCCTAATTAATTAAAAACACAGGTATTTTTTTAAAAATATGTAAAAAATATATACATACTGACTTAATAAACGTGAAATTTCGTACCCGTGAATTTAAAAATCAAACAAGTTTCATGGCTAATCGGGCAAAAAGGAGTTTTTTGTTTCCCTTATATTTTTCCGTGGGTAGCTTGAAAGCTTAACCTCACGGGGGTCCAAGATCTAATGGACACCTAATAAGTGTTGACAGTTAACCGTTTCGTCCTTATGGGACTCCTAAGAACACTGCTTGTCAAGTGACAAATCTTGCGAAGTTAATCAGACGGTTTTGTCTCTAATTAAATGTAATTAGTGAGCGAACTATAGCAAGAGGCGCCATCTACCGAGATACGAGAGAAACAAAAAAACAAAAGCAGGGAAAAACACTGCTATACAATTTCGATCAATGAAAAGATCGAATGCAAATAAAAGAAAACAACTATAGTCCGTGACCTACGACAGCTCTTTGTCTTTTCAGGCCGGATCAACGCATTTTGCATTTTTATCCGTCATCAAGACAGTGAGCATCAATCAACGGAATTTTTAAGCCAAATAATAATAACGAACGTGAAATTTCGTACCCGTGAATTTAAAAATCAAACAAGTTTCATGGCTAATCGGGCAAAAAGGAGTTTTTTGTTTCCCTTATATTTTTCCGTGGGTAGCTTGAAAGCTTAACCTCACGGGGGTCCAAGATCTAATGGACATCTAATAAGTGTTGGCAGTTAACCGTTTCGTCCTTATGGGACTCCTCAGAACACTGCTGGTCAAGTGACAAATCTTGCGAAGTTAATCAGACGGTTTTGTCTCTAATTAAATGTAATTAGTGAGCGAACTATAGCAAGAGGCGCCATCTACCGAGATACGAGAGAAACAAAAAACCAAAAGCAGGGAAAAACACTGCTATACAATATCGATCAATGAAAAGATCGAATGCAAATAAAAGAAAACAACTATAGTTCGTGACCTACGACAGCTCTTTGTCTTTTCAGGCCGGATCAACGCATTTTGCATTTTTACCCGTCATCGGTAGATGGCGCCTCTTGCTATAGTTCGCTCACTAATTACATTTAATTAGAGACAAAACCGTCTGATTAACTTCGCAAGATTTGTCACTTAACCAGCAGTGTTCTGAGGAGTCCCATAAGGACGAAACGGTTAACTGTCAACACTTATTAGGTGTCCATTAGATCTTGGACCCCCGTGAGGTTAAGCTTTCAAGCTACCCACGGAAAAATATAAGGGAAATAAAACACTCCTTTTTGCCCGATTAGCCATGAAACTTGTTTGAATTTCAGCTTATGCCAACGGATCTTGAGGTATATTATTGTTGAATATTTACTTGGTTTGGTATGGGCCTTGAAGCACGATGGGTTTTCTTTGCGTAAAAATATTTTTTTCAGAAATTTGTGATATATGAACCTGTGCATCTACAGATACGCTTTGATTTATGAGAGAACAAATAATTCATAATATATTAAAGGAAAAGAAACGAAAAGTCCTGCTTACTTCACAAATATTTTATTCTCTAACCACGACGCGTTTTGGTTTTTAAAAAACCATTTTCCAGTGGTCTGGTCTGTAAGAAAAGAAAAAATGAAAGTAAATTATAATATTTTAAAATAAAATATGCTAAAAAATACTTACAAACAGTTAAGAATCATCTTTGAAACAAATAAAAATCTGTAACACACAAAAATAAAAACATTTATTTTTTGATTTTGTTAAAATTAATTTTTTAATTTTTATTTTTAGCTCATACTACTACTATACTATAGTAGTGTGAGCTATGGTGATCCTAATTTTTTCGCGAAAAAAAAAAGTTGCTCCGATTTCAAATTTTTTTATATATCTTTGCGTTTCAGATGATTTTGAAACTTTTTTGTCGCGCCGTCTGTCTGTATGTCTGTCTGTATGTCCGTCTGTATGTCTGTCTGTCTGTAACGACGGTAAAGACCAACGCGCATAACTCAAAAACCGCTTGCCCGATTTGAATGAAATTTGGTACCTAGGCTGGGTCTTGGGTCGAGATGATCCCATTTAGAAATGAACAAAATCCACCGAACGCAAGCTAAATAAAAGGGTGGGGGTAGATTTTAAAAATTAGAGTTTATGTCAAAATATGGCGTGTGTGATATCAAACGAAATGTAATGAAGTCTGGAGTTAAACAAAATACATTTTAGTTTATCTAAAAAAAAGGGTGGGGGTAGACTTCAAAAATTAGAGTTTAAGTGAACATATGGCGTGTGTGATATCAAAAGGTAATTTTGAGTTTGGAGTTAAACAAAACACATTTTAGTTTTTTTTTAAGGGTGGAGGTAGATTTTATAAATTAGAATTTAGGTCAAAACATGGCTTGTGTGGTACGAAAGGTAATTGAGTCTGGAATTGAATAAAATATATTTCAGTTTTTAGTTATATTTGCTCACATGTACAGGGTGTCCCAAATTGGGCACTTTTGGGGGGTTTAAGGTCTAGGGAAGACAGAGAAAAACTGACCACGAATTGCGAGGCTCAAATTTCAAGAAAAGACTTATAGTGAAAACCGCATTTTGAAATATCGTCTCGTCTTTGAGCTACGGGGGCTTTTTGAAAAGTCTGCATTTTGAAGGGGGGTCTATAACTTCGTTATTATTGGAAATATTCATTTAGAGTACATTGAAATTTTATAGACATTTTATAACTAGGCTTTGAGGGCCGTCAGCTGAATTATAATTTTTCCAAACCAGCCTTACTATATTTGTGACTGTGTAAAATAATAAAAATAGTGGAGTGCCTTTACCTGCCTCAGCAGGAAATCATAGCGCACTAGAAATAAGTGAAAAAGCTGAATATCTCCTAAACCGCTCAATCAAACTATGACATATGATACATCATTTTGAAAAGAATTCAATGACGAATTCGAAAATTAATTAAAATATAGGCCATTCCATAAGAAAAAATGCAACTCTATGTCATATCTCAAAAACTAAAAGTAACAGTTAAAATATAATTTAGCGGGTGAATTCCTCGTGACAAAGTCTATAAAACTGCAATTTACCCTAAATCAAAATTTCCACTAATAACGAAGTTATAGACCCCCTTCAAAAATGCAGACTTTTCAAAAAGCCCCCGTAGCTCAAAGACGAGACGATATTTCAAAATGCGGTTTTAACATGACTTCTCGTTTCTTCTCCTTTCACAATGGTTCAAGGACTTCACCCTGGAGAAATCTACAATTCATACTGGATTATGTTTTTAATTTTATTTTGTTAGACTTTTTTGCCGCTATGTATCATCAGGCGTAAGGAAAGAAAATCTTCTTTACTGTTTAATCTGGTTTTTGACGTTTCTGTTAGAAAGATATTGGATACTAATCCAGACGCGGATCTACAGCACGGTGGATAGAATAGACCGGTGTTCGGATCTTATAAATATAGGTCGAATTTTCACGTCACTGGTGGTCCAGCTGATTTTTTTAAACGAAAGTTAGATATGAAATGAACAACTAATATTTTTTGAATTTTTTGAAAACAGGCAATTTTCCTACTATTTTTTAGTATATTCTTATAAAATAATATTTTTCAGATATACCAGTCGTTATTTTTTTTAGTCCGCTTCATTTCTCTTTACACAAAAATTAAAATTCGAAGAAAATAATGTGCTTTAAAAATAATCCGCTTTTGTTTACTTCCCAAGTCCTCGGTTCACCTTCCTAAGAGATTTCCGCAATATTTCAGTGAAATATTCTCAGACACCATCCCGATATTCCACCAAAGGTTTGTAAGGAAGCAACATGATTAAAAGGTTAAAATCTTCAAGATTTAGCATTCCTTATTTTGAATTCAAATTACCCGCCATGTACCACATGCCACCTGTTATATTTGACATGTATTTGACTTTGTCATATGTGATTGTCACATTCGCTTCTGCTCTAAACTTAATTTTTGTGTGAGCTAATGAAGCGGCTATGAAAAATTAGGGCTTACTATACATTAAAAAAAATTGTTCTGCCAGAATAAAGTAAAAACAATCTCAAAAACGGCTTTATTTAACAAAAAATCAAATATCCATGAACCGTCATTCCAACTTCAAAATTTTAAAGACAATCAGCTGCGTCGTAACGTGACCATCAAAAAAAAATCAGCCCCGGATGTGACGTCAACAAAGTGGAGGATCGTGTCCCGTCCATTTTGATAGCCCTGGTCCAACATATGTTTTACACTGCCAAGCAGAATAATTTGTCACCCAACTGGCAGCACGCGAAAAATGTGACGGCCTAAATTTTTTAACAGCTATTTAATTATCAAACAGCAATAAATTTTGGTTTTGAATCAAAAAAACATCTGTATCCTTACACGTCGTAAAAAATGATGATAAAGATTTTTTTTTCATACAAATTTTTGTCTGCTACATCCAGAAATTTGTTTATATCGCCGTTTACATTTTTAAATATATTTTCTTACATACGAATTTTTTGCCTTAAGATTGATTGGGGACCAACACCTTAAAATTTGGAAACATACTTTTTAACACCCCAATAAACATTTAAAGTTGTAACGACGAAACCCCAACTAGAAAGAATTTCTTTAAAGTAACCGCAACGTACTCCCGCTACGTCTCAGTATACCATACAGCGACGTTATAATTCCCTAAGTGGGGAACCCATTTCTAGTTATAACTACTTGGCCAAGTGTTTAAAGTCACTGTAGTAAGAACTACACTACTACGTCGTAGCCAGGTATC
This sequence comes from Aspidapion aeneum, assembly GCA_963576565.1. NCBI lineage: Eukaryota > Metazoa > Arthropoda > Insecta > Coleoptera > Brentidae > Aspidapion > Aspidapion aeneum. The sequence goes on along the minus strand of OY755038.1, from coordinate 224,541,726 downwards.
TACTACGTCGTAGAGGCTGTTTCTTTTTCCGTAATGGCATAAAAGTTGCGATGTAGTTGCAAATAATATAATGGTCTCTTTTTGGTAGAATTGTTACACAATATGGTGGACACAACAGTAAACAGACTCGCTTAGTTTTTTTGTTTGGTTATGGTTATAATATGTACTATGTTATCCAAAAGTGTGAGAATTTACGAGCAGAGGATCAAAATTCGAGTGCGACGCAAAGTTTTTTGTATAACATGCATTATATATATTGCAAAAAACCGGTGCGCCCGTAAAATTGAGCCGTTTTCTGGTAGCTGATGGAATTTTTGTGTTGTGATTTTGGAGGTTATGTTTTCATAATCGACAGTTAACTCCAACAAATGGTGCTTAAGAAGAGCATTTTTGGTAAGCTTCAACTAATTTGTTTATAAAATAGTATAGCTCTTTAATATGAGCTCATAAAACGACAACAAAAATATTAAATTTTCTTTTTTACATAAAAACATGGCGTCCCAAACTATATTCCCTGATAGTCGAAAGGGTTACTTGAAAGTGAGCCTAAGTTACGGCAACGTGTCACGACTTTTATGTCGGCATTCCTTTTTAGTTCTAGATAACACACTCGAATTTCTACTCCTTCGTTGCAGAAACGTATTATTAACTAGCTTTCGCCACTAGAAAACGTCTACAGAGTGATAGGAACCACGCGATAAGTATAACTACTACCCTCAAGTTATTGGGGTGTCGCCACTTGTCATTTGCCGTTTCTGTCAACAACAGCACCACTGCTTATAGGTTTTGTAGCAGCGTGAATTTGTGGTAGGTTTTAAGACAAAAACAAGATACATTAAATTACATTAGAACAATAAATGAAGTGTCAATAAAAAGTGTTTTTAAAAAATGTATGTTGCAGTGGAGAGCAGGATCCCTATTCTAGAATTTCTAGGAAGTGTTGGTCAAGGAACTAAAAGAACGTAGTCACATCAATGAAATCAACTTATTGTTACTTTTTTTATTTACACATTGCTCTCACAATTCGTATGTAGTATTTTTTATTGTTTTTAGATATTTTGGCAGCTTTTGGAAGCTTAACTTTCTAGTGGTAATTAAGTAGGATATAATAGTCAGGGCGACTACGAAATAACGACTAAAAAGAAAGTAAAACTTTAGCAACGTCCTATTGTGGTAGAGAAGACTATCAGAATCGACTATCAAGAAACAATCCTAAGAAGTAGTGTAGAGGGTCGTTTTTACGAAACATCTACTATTTCCTGATACTAAATAGTAGTTAGAACTAAAAAGTAACAAATTTTGGTTGGGATCACCACATTTCTACTATAAGAAAGTAGCAAAGCCTTTAGAACATGTAGCCGCTACTATAAATGTTAGTTGGGACCCTGTATATCGTTTATTTTATACCACCCTGCCTACAGAAAATATTTCAAATAAAAAAAAGCAAATATTAAAGGAGGCCCGACAAAAAAAACACAAAATTCTAATTTGGAAGGTTTATAATTTATTGGACTCAATGGGATAGGTGACTTATTGTAAAAATATTTCCAGTGGCATACGCAAAAATTCCTAACCAGAAATAACCATTCGTATGAATAATACAAAATTGTCCTAGAAAAATATTTTTAGGAGTCAATCATTGATAGCTTCACGGGTTTTCGTAAATTAAAGCTTTCTTACATATTTTTTTTTCTATTTCTTACCCCTTTATTTTTATTTTATTTATAAAATTAAAAATAAATAATTTTAAACTGATAAGATACGCCACTGATATTTAAGAATATTTAAAACAAAAGAGCATAGCGAATTGACTTTTTAGGCTTGTTTTTTTTTAAAATTTAAAAACAAAAATGTAAGAAATGTTAAGGTGACTCACCATTTAAGTTGCAACGTTCGTTCATAGAATCAATGATAAGACAAAGGACATAATCCCTGCAGCGGCGTAGCGTGGCCGAAAGGGCGGGGGGGGGGGGGGGGGGGCGACAGCTAAAAAGGGCGCCTCTGAAAACTGATGAAAAATCTTGCGACCAAAAAAAAAGTCAAGAGGGCGCCTCTCACAAATCGTGCGACCAAAAAAAAAGTCATCATGTGTGAGGGGGCGGCCGATAGGTCACAAGGGCGCCTCTCACAAATCGTGCGACCAAAGAAAAAAAAAAGTCTTCATGTCGTTAGTTTCCTTTGGCGCCCACTCAATTGGCCGTTGCCGGCCCGACTTAATAAAGCTGAGGGCGCTTCGGCCACCAATGGGGCGCCACTACCTTCGGGGCGGGGGGGGGGGCGACGCCCCCCCCACGCTACGCCGTTGAATCCCTGTTAGAATCGAGTAGGTATGCTACCGAAAATACGGATGTATGCTTGCAAGTGACGATTTTCCCAACTAACATTTATAGTAGCGGCTACATGTTCTAAAGGCTTTGCTACTTTCTTATAGTAGAAATGTGGTGATCCCAACCAAAATTTGTTACTTTTTAGTTCTAACTACTATTTAGTATCAGGAAATAGTAGATGTTTCGTAAAAACGACCCTCTAAACTACTTCATAGGATTGTTTCTTGATAGTCGATTCTGATAGTCTTCTCTACCACAATAGGACGTTGCTAAAGTTTTACTTTCTTTTTAGTCGTTATTTCGTAGTCGCCCTGACTTTTATATCCTACTTAATTACCACTAGAAAGTTAAGCTTCATTGGAGTCCCAAACAAGTGTATCCGACAACTACATTATAACTTTAATTTTTACCACAAAAGTTTGTGTCATCATAGTAACATCTGATGTAACAATGTAGACAAAATAACTTTTTGGATCAACTTTAAAGCCGCAACTACTTTCAAGTAACCTTTTCGACTATCAGGGAATATAGTTTGGGACGCCATGTTTTTATGTAAGAAAGAAAATTTAATATTTTTGTTGTCGTTTTATGAGCTCATATTAAAGAGCCATACTATTTTATAAACAAATTAGTTCAAGCTTACCAAAAATGCTCTTCTTAAGCACCATTTGTTGGAGTTAACTGTCGATTATGAAAACATAACCTCCAAAATCACAACACAAAAATTCCATCAGCTACCAGAAAACGGCTCAATTTTACGGGCGCACCGGTTTTTTGCAATATATATAATGCATGTTATACAAAAAACTTTGCGTCGCACTCGAATTTTGATCCTCTGCTCGTAAATTCTCACACTTTTGGATAACATAGTTCATATTATAACCATAACCAAACAAAAAAACTAAGCGAGTCTGTTTACTGTTGTGTCCACCATATTGTGTTACAATTCTACCAAAAAGAAACGATTATATTATTTGCAACTACATCGCAACTTTGATGCCATTACGGAAAAAAACAGCCTCTTCGACGTAGTAGATACCTGGCTACGACGTAGTAGTGTAGTTGTTACTACAGTGACTTTAAACACTTGGCCTAGTAGTTACAACCAGAAATTGGTTCCCCACTTAGGGAATTATAACGTCGCTGTATGGTATACTGAGACGTAGCGGGAGTACGTTGCGGTTACTTTTAAGAAATTCTTTCTAGTTGGCGTTTCGTCGTTACAACTTTAAATGTTTGTTGGGTTTAAGCGGGTGTTATGTGTATTCAGCAGGTGAGTATTACGGATGCATATTTTTGGCAATATGACAATTTGTTAGGGTAAAAAAGCATCTCTTTTTATTTGCCCGGATCAGTATCAGTATCAAACTGTGCATGTGCAGAAGCGTAACGTTATACCCTACGTGGCGGTCGAAAAAAATGGTTTTAACTGCATTTTACCCAAAAGAGAGATAATCCTCTTTTAATTAAGGACTCTGTAATTCTGCTAAATAACTGCAATAAAATAACAAACCAACCAATTCGTTTTGGACGACAGAACTTGACGTTCGAAAACCAATGAACACGGAAATTGGTTTGGATGCGTTAAGCTACGTTTACATTTGGAGAGTTTACTGGCGGAAAGTACTGGCAGCCACTAAACTTTTGTGTTTACACGTTTTCAAGTTTACTTGCCAAGCAGTTAAAAACAAAATGGCGGTAGTGTGTGCTGCTGTTAACTTTGTTATGTGTGAAATTGTCAATAATTTAATAAATAAATTATAACGCAAGAAAACTAGGAAAAAAACGAGTTTGGGTTAAAGATTGGATCAGACGCAGAAGTACTTGCATCAGAACGACTCTTAAAGGAGATATCAAGTGAAGATCCCGATTTTTATAGGAATTTCATGAGATTACCATACCAAAAACTTAAAGAACTGTTAAGACTAGGTTAACATAAACTGAACAAATCGTAAACGTGTATGAGCAGTCCTATTTCTCCCAAAATAAATTGGAAGTCACATTACGCTATCTGGTCACTGGTGATAGTTTTGCTTCCTTGCAGTATTTATACAGACTACAGAAATGTACTATTTCAGTTTTTTTACCGTAGGTTGATGATGAACTTTTGATATTCCACAAAATTTCATATTTTTGATATATGTTTGAAAAGGAAGTTATCTGATTTGCATCCCACTTAGGTTGATGATGAACTTGATGTTCCATAAAATTTCATATTTTTGATACATATTTAACAAGGAAATTATCTAATTTCCATCCCACTTAGGTTGATGATAAACTTGATATTCCACAAAATTTCATATTTTTGATATATGTTTAAAAGAAAATTATCTGATTTCCATCCCACTTATTCATTGTAAAAAACGTGGACACTTTCTCACAGAACGCTTGCTGACATGTGTTTTTATTTGGAGAGTACTGGCGGAAAGTACTGGCAGCCACTAAACTAGCCCGCCCGTCAACTTTTGGAAAGTACTTGCGGGAGAGTAGCAATTGAACTTTCTTGTAGTTTAAGGAGAGTTTACACATGCATGGATTTCTGGCGCCAATAAAAACTGGCGCGCCAGTAAGTTAAATTTGCAAGTGTAAACACCGACTTGCACACAAGTTATTTTTTTGCATGCATGTATCAAAAAAGTCTGCAGCTGACTGAATTTGCTGGCGCCAGTGGTGACGCATGCGCGCAGAAAAGGAAAATTTTCATGTGTAAACAAGTGCTTGCACGTCGGCTCGCCAGTTTTAAGTTCATTATTTTACATTATTTTTTATTTTCATTGTGTTTGAGCTTAAAAATGTTGTTTATTTTTGTTTTTATAGCTTAATATGGCTAAAAAAAGTGGTCAGCAGAACTGACCATACAGTTTCTTGAAGGCTATGAATGTTTTCCTTGTTTATGGGATGTACACAGTAGTTCGTATAAAAACAAAGATAGTCGAGATAATGCTTCCCAAAAAATTAGTAAAATAATGACTATTGAAGGCTTTGAAGTTGCAGAAGTAAAAGCAAAAATATGATCCATAAGAAACACATATGCTTTGGAATTGACAAAAATTAAAAAAAGCCAACGTTCCGGAGCCGGTGCAAATGAAGTATACAACCCAAAAGTACCATGGTTTAAAGTAGCAGACCGAATTTTAAAGAATGTTGTTTAAATAAGAGAAACTCTAGAAGAATATCAAAATGTTGCTTTGTCATTCGAAGATGGTTTTTATAGCTCGCAGGATCTTCTGCTGCAAGTTCTCCTAAAAGTTTTTCGGAAGCACCCAAAGTAGATCGACTAGCAATCCATGCTTTAACCGATGCAGATACGGCCTTTTCGTTGTTCCTTTTCCTGAATCTCTTTTTTTTTTTCAATAAAAGTTTAGCGACTATTTTGCAGGCTTCCGAGAGTTCAGCCGACATATCGCGTATCGTGTACACTTTAAAAAATGAAACTGGCGTGCCAGTCTTTTTAATTTTCGCACAATAGTGTAAACCTTTACTGGCGTGCCAATAGAACTGGCGCGAACACTGGCGCCACTAAATTCATGCATGTGTAAACCCACTATTATACATGGCAAGTTTAGTGGCTGCCAGTACTTTCCGCCAGTAAACTCTCCAAATGTAAATGAAGCTTTAGGGCCAGCGATAAACTACGGGCGCGGCAGCTATCCGTTGCACGTAGGGTATTGGAAGTCCCGTAATAATTCTGCACATGCGCAGTTCCACACTGATACTGATACGGGAAAATAAAAAGAGATGTTTTTTTACCCTGAACTGCGCTTGCGTTACTGTCAAATCCCATGCTTACTTACAAATACGTAGTATAACTTAAACATAAGCTTTTGGCTAAACATTTAGTTATGTTGAATCTTTGACTATCTGGTCACCCTAACTTATTAAATTTGATGCAGTCAATATTAAAATACCAAACCCACACAGTCTGAAAATCTGAAATTATGCTAATGTTCACTTTTTCATTTCTTTTTTGGTATTCAGTTTTTGACGTAGGTTAAGAACATTATATGATAATGGCAATTGTATTTTTATGGAGCATTGAACATCATTTTTTAAGCCCAACCCAAAAAAAAGGCAAACTTGATTCTCAAAAAGGGGTTACTAAACTAAGGCAAAGTTTAAACAATTAAAATATAATTGTGTAATTGTAAGTTCTTAGAAAATTGAATTTTAAGCTTTGGTTTGTTTTATGCAGTGTACCTGAGGGCACGGCTGTGCCTCGCCAAGTTCGCGCGCCCTAACCATCTTTTCTTGAAACATTTCAGCCGATATTTGACCTACCTAAAACTCTACTAAGGAATGAGCTACGAATCTCAAACTTTGCACAGTCGTAGATCTCCATGGAGTTAACAACCCCTCCAAGTCATTTACAGCCGTAATAGCAAAGTTTAAAAAAACATTTCCAAACTAGTAAGAACCTTTTATATTGAAATTTATATTGGAGAACTTGGCTTTACTTTTATCTCAATTCTTTTTACGGAATGCCATTTTAGCGTAATTGGCTTTTTTTTACATGAAATGTTAAAGTAATATTTTAATATATAGTCTACAACTTTGCCAATTTAAACCATAATGTATTATCAAAATTTTTTACATTATCTTTTATTTGAGGTATGCGCAGTTACCTGGTTTGAACTTTATCCCTTACTAAAAGATAATGTTTGACCTTACTTGTGGTCGAATAACGCCGACTTGACCATTGGCGTAGCTAGCCTTGCTTTTCAGGGGGGGCCGTGGCCCCGGTCTATCTTGAAGAAACAGCAAACATAGGTTTTAAAGAGTCGTGCAAAGTGTGCAATGAATAAAAAAAAAATACGCGCATTAAATGTTCTAATATTTTAATATAACAAATTTAATAATACATTTATCAATTTATTTATATGTATACACAGGAAGTATGTAATTCAGCAATTCTACAAAGAAAGTTTTCTACGTCGCTGACTGAAAGCGTCTACCACACTGTCTAAGTCGACCTCAACATCTTTTTCTATGAATAACAATGACAAATCTGAGTGTCTCTCTTGAGTCATAGTTGTTCTAAGCCAATTAAAAACTCTCCTCATGGCAGAGAAAGACCTCTCGCAAGTTGCACTTGAAATTGGAAGAATGCTCGCAACTTTAAAAAGTTGGTAGAGGTTTGGATAGGTGTTGTCTGCTATATGTTGTTTGATAGAATCATGACCAACAGTTTGATTTAACCGAAAAATACAATTCTTTAAAACGGTAATTTCTGCTCCTAGAGCAGAAGTATTAATATTAAAAATTTCCCGGTATTGCTCGACGAATTTATTCTATTTAACGACGTGGGAAACTTAATATGAAAATGGTTATGAAATTGTCACCAAAATCGGAAAATTTCCATAAGACACTAAACGCTAACCTCAAAAAAACTAAAAAGATTATTATATTTATTTTAGAAAAACAGTTTAAAAAGGTCTTTTATAACATTACGATATCTACAACCCGATTTCGGAAACAGAGGGGCAAAGCTGGCTGTCTTTATTAAATGCGAAATTTAACTTACACTTCTATATTTTACAACATGTCGCCAATATGTATGAAATATTCAATATGCATAATTATGTTTAAATTTAAAAAATATTTTCGGGAAATTGCATAAGTGCAGAAAAGTTACCGATAATTTAAAGAGAAAAAGCCTAATTCCGCAAGACAAGGGCTTTTTCCTGAAATGTAAACATTATCTGAATGATTTTAAATTTTAATGCACCTATTTTATTTGAATATTTCCCGAATAATAATAGAAAAGTATGTATTTTCAGCGTCATGTTCTTTTACTAGTAGTCGGTAGGGGAAGCCTAAAATATCATAGGGGGGGGCCTGAGGGACTTCAAGGGGGGGGGGCAGGCCCCCCTGCCCCCCCTAGCTACGCCAATGGACTTGACTTTCTTTATTTAGAGACGGTGTGACAAAATGTAATCTAAATTTAAAATATTTTTGATATTAGACAATTTCTAAAATTCATCGTGTCTTCTGCTAGCATCTTTTTCTTCTTTGGGTGAACATGAACCACATTTCTCTTTTTTTTGTAGTAATATCTTGTACTTGTACTTGTATAAATAAATAAATAAACAAATAAATAAATAAATTATTTTAAGAGCTACCAATCAATGCGAAGTAATCGGGAGATTTAATGTTATGCCAATTACTAAAAATTATTTTTTATAAAAACTGGTAAATTTGTGGTCTGTGGCAACAGTGTTTACCAACCAACCAAAAGTAGATATCGACTAGAGTCCCTGTATGTTGACATATTTGTTGACGTCACATCCGGGGCTGATTTTTTTTTGATGGTCACGTTACGACACAGCTGATTGTTTTTAAAATATTGAAGTTTGAATCATCATTCATTCATTCATGAATATTTGATTTTTTTTTTAAATAAAGCCGTTTTTGAGATTGTTTTTACTTTATTCTGGCAGAACAATTTTTTTTAAATGTATAGTAATCCCTAATTTTTCACAGCCGCTTCATTAGCTCACAAAAAAATTAAGTTTAAACCAGAAGCGAATGTGATAATCACAGATGACAAAGTCAAATACATGTCAAAGTAACAGTTGGCATGTGGTACATGGCGGGTAACTTGAATTCAAAATAAAGAATGCTAAATCTTGAAGATTTTAACCTTTTAATCATGTTGCTTTCTTACAAAACTTTGGTGGAATAGGGAGAGAATATTTCACTGAAATTTCGCCGAAATCTGTAGTGCCATTTTGAAAATATCATAAAAAAGCATCTGACCTCCCATAAGACCCAATGTAAAATTCAGCCCCGGGAGAACAGCTGATTTTTTCAGGGTCGTGGCCTCTATTTTTGTGTTGGCCTTGATATTATATCCAAATATGTCAACATACAGCAGGGCTATCAAAATGGATGGGCCACGATCCTCCACTTTGTTGACGTCACATCCAGGGCTGTTTTTTTTTGATGGTCACGTTACGACACAGCTGATTGTCTTTAAAATTTTGAAGTTGGAATGACGGTTCATGGATATTTGATTTTTTGTTAAATAGAGCCGGTTTTGAGATTGTTTCTACTTTATTCTGGCAGAACAATTTTTTTTAAATGTATAGTCAAGGCCAACACAAAAATAGAGGCCACGACCCTGAAAAAATCAGCTGTTCTCCCGGGGCTGAATTTTACATTGGGTCTTATGGAAGGTCAGAAGTTTTTTTATGATATTTTCAAAATGGCACTACAGATTTCCGCAAAATTTCAGTGAAATATTCTCAGACACCATCCCGATATTCCACCAAAGGTTTGTAAGGAAGCAACATGATTAAAAGGTTAAAATCTTCAAGATTTAGCATTCCTTATTTTGAATTCAAATTACCCGCCATGTACCACATGCCAACTGTTATATTTGACATGTATTTGACTTTGTCATATGTGATTGTCACATTCGCTTCTGCTTTAAACTTAATTTTTGTGTGAGCTAATGAAGCGGCTATGAAAAATTAGGGCTTACTATACATTTAAAAAAAATTGTTCTGCCAAATAAAGTAAAAACAATCTCAAAAACGGCTTTATTAAAAAAAAAATCAAATATCCATGAACCGTCATTCCAACTTGAATATTTTAAAGACAATCAGCTGTGTCGTAACGTGACCATCAAAAAAAAATCAGCCCCGGATGTGACGTCAACAAAGTGGAGGATCGTGGCCCGTCCATTTTGATAGCCCTGGTATAGTAAGCCCTAATTTTTCATAGCCGCTTCATTAGCTCACACAAAAATTAAGTTTGAAGCAGAAGCGAATGTGACAATCACATATGACAAAGTCAAATACATGTCAAATATAACAGTTTTGTGCATGTGGTACATGGCGGGTAATTTGAATTCAAAATAAGGAATGCTAAATCTTGAAGATTTTAACCTTTTAATCATGTTGCTTCCTTACAAACATTTGGTGGAATATCGGGATGGTGTCTGAGAATATTTCACTGAAATTTTGCGGAAATCTGTAGTGCCATTTTGAAAATATCCTAAAAAAACGTCTGACCTCCCATAAGACCCAATGTAAAATTCAGCCCCGGGAGAACAGCTGATTTTTTCAGGGTCGTGGCCTTTATTTTTGTGTTGGCCTTGCATACAGATCACTTAATTTTGACAGCTTTTTAGCTTTTCGTACATCTGGAATAGGGGGAAACAGAAAATGGCGTACGCTCGAGAGGATAAGTGGTATATTAGAATATTTTTGGATAATTATGCAGTGACGTATAAACTTTGTAAAAAAGCTGCATATCGCTAAAAAAATTATTATATAGGACTCATGAACCACAACAATAAAAAGATTTAAACGTTTTGGAGAAAAAACTCTTTTGGTCAGACTCATAACTAAAGTGAATCAATTTTCAAGGTACATTAAATATTTTGTGAAAAATGCGTGTGACATCGAATATTATGTTTTTTTTTTAAATGAGAAATAAACTAAATTATTATCCACGTACGCCTTAATTATATCTGTACTGCTAAAACGTATTAAAACCGTCCAGGGCTATCAAAACGGACGGGCCATGATCCTCCACTTTGTTGACGTCACATTGGGGGCTGATTTTTTTTTGATGGTCACCTCACGACACAGCTGATTGTCTTTAAAATATTGAAGTTGGAATGACGGTTCATAAATATTTGATTTTTTTAAAAATAAACCCGGTTTTGAGATTGTTTTGACTATATTCTTGCAGATTTTTTTTTGAAATGTACAGTAATCCTTAATTTTTCAAAGTCGCTTCATTAGCTCACACAAAAATTTAATTTAAAGCAGAAGCGAAAGTGTTCGTTTCTGCGTGAAAAGTAATCGGATTACCTACATCTCTTTGTTTTGTTTATTTTCAGCACTCGGCAGACTTTTAAAACTTAATATAGTAACCATGTGTTACACCATCAAAAAATGTTTTTTTGATGGTGTAATTTTGTTTTAAAAAGATAAACGCTGGTATTTTTGGATTCTAAATTAACTTTATTGTAAAAAATCATTAAAAAAATCGAGAAAGTTTTACAATCCAAACCAAGGCCATCACAAAAATAGAGGCCACGACCCTGAAAAAATCAGCTGTTCTCCCGGGGCTGAATTTTACATTGGGTCTTATGGGAGGTCAGACGTTTTTTTATGATATTTTCAAAATGGCACTACAGATTTCCGCAAAATTTCAGTGAAATATTCTCAGACACCATCCCGATATTCCACCAAAGGTTTGTAAGGAAGCAACATGATTAAAAGGTTAAAATCTTCAAGATTTAGCATTCCTTATTTTGAATTCAAATTACCCGCCATGTACCACATGCCAACTGTTATATTTGACATGTATTTGACTTTGTCATCTGTGATTGTCACATTCGCTTCTGCTTTAAACTTAATTTTTGTGTGAGCTAATGAAGCGGCTATGAAAAATTAGAGATAGCCATACATTTAAAAAAAATTGTTCTGCCAGAATAAAGTAAAAACAATCTCAAAAACGGCTTTATTTAAAAAAAATCAAATATTCATGAACTGTCATTCCAACTTCAATATCAACTTCAATAACCGAACCGAACCGAACCGAACCGAACCGAAAAAAATCAGCCCCGGATGTGACGTCAACAAAGTGGAGGATCGTGGCCCGTCCATTTTGATAGCCCTGTCCAGGGCCCTGTCCAGGGCTATCAAAATGGACGGGCCACGATCCTCCACTTTGTTGACGTCACATCCGGGGCTGATTTTTTTTTGATGGTCACGTTACGACACAGCTGATTGTCTTTAAAGTATTGAAGTTAGAATGACGTTTCATGGATATTTGATTTTTTTTTTAATAAAGCAGTTTTTGAGATTGTTTTTACTTTATTCTGGTAGAACAATTTTTTTTAAATGTATAGTAAGCCCTAATTTTTCATAGCCGCTTCATTAGCTCACACAAAAATTAAGTTTAAAGCAGAAGCGAATGTGACAATCACAGATGACAAAGTCAAATACATGTCAAATATAACAGTTGGCATGTGGTACATGGCGGGTAATTTGAATTCAAAATAAGGAATGCTAAATCTTGAAGATTTTAACCTTTTAATCATGTTGCTTCCTTACAAACCTTTGGTGGAATATCGGGGTGGTGTCTGAGAATATTTCAGTGAAATTTTGCGGAAATCTGTAGTGCCATTTTGAAAATATCATAAAAAAACGTCTGAACTCCCATAAGACCCAATGTAAAATTCAGCCCCGGGAGAACAGCTGATTTTTTCAGGGTCGTGGCCTCTATTTTTGTGTTGGCCTTGCCCTGTCCAAACAAATAAGCAAATGCCATGACAAAGACAGATGACAAAGTGAAATACATGTCAAATATAACAGTTGGCATGCGGTACATGGCGGGTAATTTGAATTAAAAATAAGAAATGCTAAATCTTGAAGATTTTAGCCTTTTAATCATCTTGCATCCTTACAAAAGTTTGGAGGAATATCGGCATGGTGTCTGAGAATATTTCACTAAAATTTGGCGGAAATCTGTAGTACTATTTTGAAAATATCATAAAAAACCTCTCATAAGACCCAACGTAAAAGTCAGCCTCCCCGAGAACAGCTGATTTTTTCAGGGACGTGCCCTGTATTTTTTTGTTGGCCTTGATCCAACATGCCGGCACGCTTGTAGTTGTTATTGTTAGAGGCCGCAGCCAACGATAAAGACCGGCCATGGCGCGTTATAAGCAAGTCGGCGGTCACGTGATCTTAGGAGTTCCAGGATTCTTATTGTATTGCTTAATAAACCCTATCATTATTTTTGAGACAACTTTTTAGAACTTTTTTTCGTTGGCCTATGCTATTTGTTATGGTAAACAGCTGATAACTGTCAAAAAGTTATCTCAAAAATTATGATATAGGGTTTATATTATCTGTTTTTACACAATTTAAATAAATTGACCAAATTTTTTTGTTCTCATTTAGGCAAAAATTGAAAAAAAATATTTTGCTGATGTATGTGTTTATTATGGATAAAAGAACTGAATCTATAAAATAAAAAATTATATAAAATTTGCACTCTAATATCTTCAGGTACATATATTAGGTACATAATATCGTTAGTTACTTCAAGTCTATACAAGTCTTTTAAAATTGGACATAACAAACCTAAGCTTTAAGTTTTTTAATTTTTCTTTGTCTTGTCACAAAGTTTAATATATATTTCATCAATGTGTAAGTTAACTACCAACTCATGTTCTTTTAAAAGCTTTATCTTACTTTTTGAATATTGCACACTACCAGAGAGATTACTATCTGTTAACGATATTTTACAAATCAGTTTTTTAATATTGCGAGGGTGCAGAAGACATATTATCTTAGCTCTGTAAATTGACATGTATGCAATGGATGACTCGATAAACAAAGATGTAGCCAACATTAAAGTGTATCCACAAAATCTTCGATTCTTAGGTGACCTTTTCAAGTGACCTAATTGTTCAATAAGAAATGACAATTGAACACATTTTTCACTCTCACTATCGAAAATGTCACTGAGGATGTCTATTACTTGATCAATCTTATCTTTTACCACTTCTTTTCCGTTTGCAACTTTCATTTCAATAAACTGCATTAGCTCTTCAAGTCTATCGGGGCTGTCCAAAAATAAAACTCCTACTTTTTTTGGCAGCATTGTTAACAAATTACAAAAAATGACAGATCTCCCTCAACAACTAGAGATGCTAACAGTGATGGATTTTTGTTCAAAAATGTCATCAGGCACAAGCAGATTGTATCACGTTTTTGGGTTAAAATCCAATTTTTGTTTATTTTAATAATGTATATAATATTATTATTAGTATTAGATAGAACAATAAAATTTTGAAATGTACTCAATATTTGGTAAAACTTTTGATTTCTTATGAGCTTGAAGTGTTTCAAGACTTTCTTGTATTGCAGTTTCCATTTGTTGCCTCTCGACATCAGCTAATCGAACAGTAGATACAGGTTGTCTACTTAGATATTTCGGGACATTTTTAAAAATCGTAGGTACATAATTTTCTGTTAATTTGGGTCTTTGTCTTTTAACATTTTTTAGCTCTCCATTTACAACACACTTATCAAACCAAATAACCTGTTCGTTAGGAAAATATTTGATGCAAACTTGTGGACGTTTTAATATATTACATATTCGGTTTCAGTTTTATAGTTGGACCGACAACCAACAACACTACACGTTCGCGGCATTGTTTATCTTATAGGTATTTTATTTTTAATTTACTCATTAGCCATTAATTATTTTAACGCAAATCACGACAGTCTTTTTCGTGGGCTACGTTATTTTAATAACTTTGATAAAATTCACATAAAATTCGTGCCCGAATTTAAAAAAATCGACGTAAACAAACACACCAAAACTGAAAACACACATGTTTTATAATCACACCTGGCCGGGAGGCGTTCTTTTGTGACCCTCCTACGGTCACGTGATATTTTCGCGCCCGGGCCGGTCCTTCTCGTGGGCTGCGTTAGAGGCCCCGCAACTAACATTTATAGTAGCGGCTACATGTTCTAAAGGCTTTGCTACTTTCTTATAGTAGAAATGTGGTGATCCCAACCAAAATTTGTTACTTTTTAGTTCTAACTACTATTTAGTATCAGGAAATAGTAGATGTTTCGTAAAAACGACCCTCTAAACTACTTCATAGGATTGTTTCTTGATAGTCGATTCTGATAGTCTTCTCTACCACAATAGGACGTTGCTAAAGTTTTACTTTCTTTTTAGTCGTTATTTCGTAGTCGCCCTGACTTTTATATCCTACTTAATTACCACTAGAAAGTTAAGCTTCATTGGAGTCCCAAACAAGTGTATCCGACAACTACATTATAACTTTAATTTTTACCACAAAAGTTTGTGTCATCATAGTAACATCTGATGTAACAATGTAGACAAAATAACTTTTTGGATCAACTTTAAAGCCGCAACTACTTTCAAATAACCTTTTCGACTATCAGGGAATATAGTTTGGGACGCCATGTTTTTATGTAAGAAAGAAAATTTGATATTTTTGTTGTCGTTTTATGAGCTCATATTAAAGAGCCATACTATTTTATAAACAAATTAGTTGAAGCTTACCAAAAATGCTCTTCTTAAGCACCATTTGTTGGAGTTAACTGTCGATTATGAAAACATAACCTCCAAAATCACAACACAAAAATTCCATCAGCTACCAGAAAACGGCTCAATTTTACGGGTGCACCGGTTTTTTGCAATATATATAATGCATGTTATACAAAAAACTTTGTGTCGCACTCGAATTTTGATCCTCTGCTCGTAAATTCTCACACTTTTGGATAACAGTTCATATTATAACCATAACCAAACAAAAAAACTAAGCGAGTCTGTTTACTGTTGTGTCCACCATATTGTGTAACAATTCTACCAAAAAGAAACGATTATATTATTTGCAACTACATCGCAACTTTTATGCCATTACGGAAAAAAACAGCCTCTACGACGTAGTAGATACCTGGCTACGACGTAGTAGTGTAGTTGTTTCTACAGTGACTTTAAACACTTGGCCAAGTAGTTATAACCAGAAATTGGTTCCCCACTTAGAGAATTATAACGTCGCTGTATGGTATACTGAGACGTAGCGGGAGTACGTTGCGGTTACTTTTAAGAAATTCTTTCTAGTTGGGGTTTCGTCGTTACAACTTTAATTGTTTGTTGGGCCTTTTCTAGTACATATACATTTAACATTTACGTGTTATTATCCTATTAAACAACTTACATAAGATAAAAGTTTGTCTTTCTTTCTGTCTATATCAAATTGTGAATCAGCCAACTCGATTTCTCGAAGAAAAAAAATTAAACGACAAAATTGGTAAAAGACAAAAATCGTGTTGTTCTGAAGAAAATTGAACACAATGCCGTTGCGTAGGTGTTTTAAATGTGCTTTCGAACCATTTATTTTAGTAAAATTAGGGTTACCAGATGAAAACGTCTCGAACCAGGACCAGCCGTCAAGAAAATCCGGACAAAATCCGGACGTCAAAATTTTTTCGAGGCCACACACAAAAAATCAACTTGTTTTTTTATTAAAACAATAACTAATAAATAACATAATATACCTACTATTTTATAGGTACTTTTCACTGCTTTATATTTTATTCAACAGCGTTGACTTTTTAGGCAGAAGTACAAAATCGTAAAATTCTGACCAGCTCATATTTCTTAAATAGTATTCCTTTTACAGAAGATAAAAGCAGCCTATTTCTTTCTTTGGTCCACTGGGTAGAAATACTTGCATTAAAATATTTTGCCCATTTTTCGTGAGTAGGCAGATTGTGGTCATCAGAAGTAGTATTGTCTGATATGTACTTTTTTAGATTGCAAACTTCATCAAAAAAATTGTGTGTGCTTAAGACCACACGGCAGAAGTGTAAACTTCAACAAGGCGAAATTAATAATACTACTTTAAGCGAGGTCTTCATATAACGTTTTACCTTACGTCTTGCCTGTCAGTCAAAAGGGTCAAGTATGACGGTTCAAAGACTAGCGTAGACACTTGATAGTTTTAACGTACGTTTTTAGATGAGTTTTTGATACAAAACGATGGTTTTATTGGAAAACAATGCGTGATCCGGTCAGTTCTCTAGGCGGTCTTCCGTCTTAAATCAGTTCAAGTAAAACGTCCGTTTTTCCGTCTACACACAAAGTTTTACTTGATGCGTTTTGACTGAACAGGCAAGATGTAAGGTAAAACGTTATGTGAAGACCCCGCTTAAAGGTGAATTCACACTGCTAAATTTATCGACGATTATTGTTTAATTACATTTTTTGAAACTAGTTTATTTTGCATTATTTGATGTTTATAAAGGCGGCTACTTTAAAATCCGGACGTTTATGAAAAATCCGCCCGGACCCACCCTGACGTAGTAAAAATCCGGACATGTCCGGATTAATCCGGACGTCTGGTAACCCTAAGTAAAATGGGCTTAATCAGGTTAGGTATTTCACAAAATGCGGAGCATTTTTTTGCCATTTTAAATGTATAGGCTTAATGTTTAGTTTGTTAGGTATAAACAAAATTTTACGTAACATTGTAAAACTTATGTGTGATCGTTTTATTAGAAAAAAAAATAAATCATAACAAAAACATTTCATGTAAAAAAAAGCCAAGTACTCGAAAATGGCATTCCGTAAAAAGAATTGAGATAAAAGTAAAGCCAAGTTCTCCAATACAAATTTCAAAATGAAAGGATCTTACTAGTTTGGAAATGTTTTTTTAAAACTTTGCTATTACAGCCAAACTTCTTTATGTTCAATTTAGCACTGTGCCTAAGAGTCATTTACAGCCGTAATAGCCAAGTTTAGAAAAATATTTTCAAACTAGTAAGAACCTTTCATTTTGAAATTTGTATTGGAGAACTTGGCTTTACTTTTATCTCAATTCTTTTTAGGGAATACCATTTTCGCGTACTTGGCTTTTTTTTACATGAAATGTTTTTGTTATGATTTCACTTTTTTTTAAGGAATTGGATAATACTTAATTTTTAAAGTAGTAAAATATGCGGAATATTGTTCAAAACTTTTGCAATGCCTTACTTAAATTTTTGAGGTTTTTAAATTTTTTTTCTATGCTTTTTTCGTAGTTCCTATCAGTCTTCCAATGCTCAGCTCTCTAGCGTTTCTGGAAGTGGGTAATGTTACTTTTACATAACTTTACATTTATAGGGGAGGTGAGTAAATGAAAATATTGGACTTTTTAAATTTTTTCCCATAGTTTTATCATAATTTCTATCAGCATTCCAATGCTCAACTCTCTAGCGTTTCTGGAAGTGGGCAATGTCAGTTTTATATAAATTTACATTTATAGGAGAGGGAAGTAAATTAAAATGTTGGAGTTTTTAAATTTTTTCATATAGTTTTATCATATTGTCTTTCAGTCTTAAAAAGTTCAGCTCTCTAGCGTTTCTGGAAGTGGGCAGTGTTACTTTTACATAACTTTACATTTATAGGGGAAGGAAGTAAATTAGAATTTTGGGGTGTTTTAATTTTTTTCTATAACTTTATCATAGTTACTATCGGTCTTCCAAAGCTCAGCTCTCTAGCATGTCTGGAAGTAGGCAATGTTACTTTTACTTTACTTTACATTTATAGAGGAGGGAAGTAAATTAGAATCTTGGTGTTTTTTGATTTTTTCTCGGGGGTTGGTCATAAT
Organism: Aspidapion aeneum; assembly: GCA_963576565.1. NCBI lineage: Eukaryota > Metazoa > Arthropoda > Insecta > Coleoptera > Brentidae > Aspidapion > Aspidapion aeneum. The sequence goes on along the minus strand of OY755038.1, from coordinate 224,523,234 downwards.
TTCTATCAGTGTGCCAAATTTCAGCTTTGTAGCATGTCTGGAAGTACAGTAGAATATTGATGATCTATACATTAGTAAGTGAGTCAGTGAGTGGACAATCAGCTGTGTCGTAACGTGACCATCAAAAAAAATCAGCCCCGGATGTGACGTCAACAAAGTGGAGGATCGTGGCCTGTCCGTTTTGACAGGCCTGCCCAAGCCAATTTTACTCGTATCTTGATTTCAGCTGTTTGGTTTTTCATTTTTAAGTTTAATAATTTGTTCCACATATATATACTATTAGTTAAATGTAGCAGTTTTAAGTTTTATATAATAGGTATACTTAATAATTACTTTAAGTAGGTAGTAATATTATATTTTCTGATTTAGACCATGTTTGTTTGGATGGCTGATTTTATAAATTGCCCATTAAGAAAGTTTGGCTAATAAATAATAACAACTTACTTACACGATTTCTTGTACGATTTTAAATTGGCGAAATATAACAAGGTTTTAGCAAAAAGCATCATCGCCGTTGCAAAATTTTCTTTGCAAAACGGTTTGTTTTATATGTAATTAGTAATTTTTTTTATTTATGGTAGGTACTTGTGTGTTAATTATACAGAGAAAATGATACTATGTGTCCCCCAGAAGTGCCAGAAGTCTAAATCAGCTAGCAAATTGACATCATTTACATTTTAAACGTTGAAAATTTGTAGAGGATGCCACGCCATTCCAAATGATATGATAAATGAAACTTTTTGCCAATAGACATGCGGTTTTTTCCCTTTCAACTGAAACAGAACCATGCTCCAGGAAATAACTTGTGTAGCTTGCAGTGGCGGCTGGTGACGTTATAAATTAGGGGGGGGTTCGGTTCGGTTTTAAATTATTTAAATTACATGGAAAATGAGATAAAAAAACTTTCCGAACTTTTAGCTACTTGGTGTAGTTTTTAGCTTATTTATTTATGGCCCTGTACAGCAACCTCAAAAATTCCACACAATTTTAAACGGCTCTGGAACGAAATAGCGATGTACAAAATAGCGAGTATTAAAATAGCGGTATCGAAATAGCGACAATCAAAATAGCAATGTAATGAAAGGGCGACTATCAAAATAGCGATGTAACAAAATAGCGATTGTATGAAATAGCGATGTAACAAAATAGCGACTATCAAAATAGCGATGTAACAAAATAGCGACTATCAAAATAGCGATGTCACAAAATAGCGACTATCAAAATAGCGATGTAACAAAATAGCGATATTTCGGTTCCATTTTGGTATATAACTCGACTAAACGGTTTCCTTCTAAGAAATTAAAAAAAAAAAACTTTCCTGACTTCTTTCCCGAGATCCTTGAGGGTGTCCCAACAAACAATTAAAGTTGTAACGACGAAACCCCAACTAGAAAGAATTTCTTAAAAGTAACCGCAACGTACTCCCGCTACGTCTCAGTATACCATACAGCGACGTTATAATTCCCTAAGTGGGGAACCAATTTCTGGTTATAACTACTTGGCCAAGTGTTTAAAGTCACTGTAGTAACAACTACACTACTACGTCGTAGCCAGGTATCTACTACGTCGTAGAGGCTGTTTTTTTTCCGTAATGGCATAAAAGTTGCGATGTAGTTGCAAATAATATAATCGTTTCTTTTTGGTAGAATTGTTACACAATATGGTGGACACAACGGTAAACCGACTCGCTTAGTTTTTTTGTTTGGTTATGGTTATAATATGAACTATGTTATCCAAAAGTGTGAGAATTTACGAGCAGAGGATCAAAATTCGAGTGCGACGCAAAGTTTTTTGTATAACATGCATTATATATATTGTAAAAAACCGGTGCGCCCGTAAAATTGAGCCGTTTTCTGGTAGCTGATGGAATTTTTGTGTTGTGATTTTGGAGGTTATGTTTTCATAATCGACAGTTAACTCCAACAAATGGTGCTTAAGAAGAGCATTTTTGGTAAGCTTCAACTAATTTGTTTATAAAATAGTATGGCTCTTTAATATGAGCTCATAAAACGACAACAAAAATATTAAATTTTCTTTCTTACATAAAAACATGGCGTCCCAAACTATATTCCCTGATAGTCGAAAATGTTACTTGAAAGTAGTTGCGGCTTTAAAGTTGATCCAAAAAGTTATTTTGTCTACATTGTTACATCAGATGTTACTATGATGACACAAACTTTTGTGGTAAAAATTAAAGTTATAATGTAGTTGTCGGATACACTTGTTTGGGACTCCAATGAAGCTTAACTTTCTAGTGGTAATTAAGTAGGATATAAAAGTCAGGGCGACTACGAAATAACGACTAAAAAGAAAGTAAAACTTTATCAACGTCCTATTGTGGTAGAGAAGACTATCAGAATCGACTATCAAGAAACAATCCTATGAAGTAGTTTAGAGGGTCGTTTTTACGAAACATCTACTATTTCCTGATACTAAATAGTAGTTAGAACTAAAAAGTAACAAATTTTGGTTGGGATCACCACATTTCTACTATAAGAAAGTAGCAAAGCCTTTAGAACATGTAGCCGCTACTATAAATGTTAGTTGGGTTATTAATACAGAGAAAATGATACTTTGTGTGTCTCAGAAGTCTGGCTCAGCTAGCCGATTGACATCATTTACATTTTGAACGTTGAAAATTGGTAGAGGATGAGACGCCATTCCAAACGACATGATAAATGAAACTTTTTGCCAATACACTACGGTTTTTTCCCTTTCAACTGATGTACTATGCTCTAGAAAATAACGTCTGTAGCTAATGTAACAAAACGGGTTCTGAATTTAAATGGTATTTATGCCATTTCTGGGGGAACGGCAATGCCCCACCAAGTTCGCGCGGAAACTGCTGTACCATCTTTTGTTGAAACATTTCAGCCCATATTTGACCTATCTAAAACTCTACTTTGGAATGATGATGGAATAATCCTTCCAAGTTTCATGGACTTCCATAAAGTAGGGGAGACCGGGGCTAGTTGGCGCAAGGGCAAGTTGGCACACGGCTATTTTCTACTAAACCACCAGTCTGGCAACGTTGTGCTAATAGACAATTTTGATCTATGTGACCTAGTGTCTGTTTGTAAAGAATTCCAGTATTCAGAGTGCAGTCGCTAAGTGTGAGCGCTCTCTAATGTGTTCATACACGTGGGAAGTAAATTTTTATTCATTTAATATATTTGCGATAACTTTTCATTCAATAATTGTAGGTACTTACTAGATAGAGTAGTTTAAAGATTGGAATTTCTAGTTTCAAAAACAAGCTAAAATTTTTGTTTATATCTTAGTGTTGTACGAGAAAAAAATTCAAGAAACAAAAAAATACGATTGAGGTTAGTTGGCTCATTTTTTCAGGGGCAACTTGGCGCGTGCGCCAACTTCCCCAAGCAGTATTTTTGGTATAGAAATAACATAAATATTACTGCCGGTTTTGAAGTTTCAGGAATTTATCCTTTTAATCGGGATATCTTTTCCGAAGAGGAGTTTTTACCTTCATATTCTACGGACCGACCTAACCCTAATATTATTGACTTGGGTGATGATCAAGTGAAAGAAAATGGTGAGAAAAATGTTCCCCAAGCTGCAGAAGCTGCATTACAGGAGTATCAAGAACCTGGTCTTTTACAACACGCTTTAGAAGTTGACGAAAATCAAATAGAGGATATTCGTCCAGGGCCGTCTCGTAAAATTTTGGGAGAAATAACCTCAGAAAACGAAATAGTTCCATCCCAAATATGGCCCTTACCAAAGGGCGAAAAAGACGAACTACGGCTATATTAACCGATACGCCCATTAAAGAAGCTCTTCGCGAAGAGCAAGCTCCAAAAAAAAAGAAGGTAGAACTTAAAAAAGCTTCTTCTTCTTCTTCTGAAAAATTAGGTACCGGCAAATAAAAAATAAAAAAAATAAAAATAATGACCCCTTAAGCAGCGATGATGATGATGACTGCTTTTGTCTGTATTGCACTGATACATATAAGAATAGTGCCCTTAGGGAAAAATGGATTAAATGCAACTGGTGCCATGGCGGGGCTTATGAGGAATGTGCTGGTGAAACTTCAGCAATTTTTTTGTGCATTAATTGCTTTTTAAGCGAGTAAACAGATTATATTATTTTTTGAATTAGTTTATGTTTTAATTTTTGTTTAAAAAAAAGTACTACATTTAAATTAAAGCTTAGCTTATGTTTATTAACATAATTTAAGTGATTTTTTTTGTTATTTAATAAATTTAGTCCGCAACCCAGAACCAAAGCGTCAACTTACCCCGGCCATACGCCAACTTGCCCCTGAGCGGGGCAAGCTGGCGCATTTTGCATAAACATGATTTTTCTTGATTTTCTTTTAAACTATAAGAGCTAAAGAAAAATTATACATGGCACATAAATAGCTGAGATAAACGTCTAGATGCTGCACTACCTTTTTATTTTGCATAATAAACCACAAAGACATACAAATTAAAAAACCAAAAACTGCGCCAACTAGCCCCGGTCTTCCCTAGTAAAGTAGTTAAGAAATTTCAAAAAACGTCGAAATATCCACTCACTCATGTATAAATCATCAAAATTCTACTGTACTTCCAGAGATGCTACAAAGCTGAAATTTGGCACACTGTCAGAAATTGTAACCAAACCCTTTGAAAAAATCAAAATACTCCAAAATTCTAATTTACTCCCCTCCCCTATACATGTAAAGTTATGTAAAAGTAACATTGGCCACTTCCAGAAGCGCTAGCGAGCTGAGCTTGGGCAGACTGATAGGAACTATGATAAAACTATAGAAAAAAATTTCAAAACCCCCAAATTTTAATTTTCTTCCCTTCCTTATAAATGTAAAGTTATGTAAAAGTAATTGCCCACTTCCAGGAACGCTAGAGAGCTGAGCTTTAGAAGATCATAGGAACTATGATAAAACCATAGGAAAAAATAAAAAAAAAACCTCAAAATTTTTAATAAGGCATTGCAAAAGTTTTGAACATATTTTACTACTTTAAAAATTAAGTATTATCCAATTCCTTTAAAAAAGAAGTGAAATCATAACAAAAACATTTCATGTAAAAAAAGGCCAAGTACGCGAAAATGGCATTCCGTAAAAAGAATTGAGATAAAAGTAAAGCCAAGTTCTCCAATACAAATTTGAAAATGAAAGGTTATTACTAGTTTGGAAATGTTTTTCTAAACTTGGCTATTACGGCTGCCAATAACTCTTAGGCACAGTGCTAAATCGAACATATAGAAGTTTAGCTGGAATAAGTTTTTAAATATTTTTGAGTAAATATCGTTTTCGACATTAGCAAGCATTAATTACATGCAAGACTAGCTTAAGAACAAGTAAAATTTGTGGCAACGCAGTGACTTGTTTTTAGGCATGGGTTTCAGGATCGCTGTATTTCAATAAACGTTGTATTCGGCTAATCTGTCCTTTGAGCTACTCATTTTTTTCACTGGAAACAAAGTTAACAAATTATTTTCAATTTTCAAAAAACACATTGTGTAATTTTGATTTTCTGTTTTCAAGTGTAAACTGGAACAGTTAAAAATACTGACTAACCGAAACGTCGTGTTTTAAAATAAATAAAGACAATGAAAGTCCGAAATTTTGTCTCTAAATCCCAATTTGTTACACTAGCTTTCTAACAAGCCGCGGGTGCCTTTTTGATTTTCTTTTTAGTAAAAGGGAATAAAAGCTAGATGGAAAAAATACCTAAAATACCTACGGTTATGTACAGGGTGTCCCAAATTGGGCACTTTTAGGGGGTTTAAGGTACTTCTAGGGGAGACAGAGAAAACTGACCACGCATTGCGAGGCTCAAATTTCAAGAGAAGACTTATAGTGAAAACCGCATTTTGAAATATCGTCTCGTCTTTGAGCTACGGGGGCTTTTTGAAAAGTCTGCATTTTTTAAGGGGGTCTATAACTTCGTTATTAGTGGAAATTTTGATTTAGAGTAAATTGCAGTTTTATAGACTTTGTCATGAGGAATTCACTCGCTAAATTATATTTTAACTGTCACTTTTAGTTTTTGAGATATGACATAAAGTTGCATTTTTTCTTATGGAATGGCCTATATTTTAATTAATTTTCGAATGCGCCATTGAATTCTTTTCAAAATGATATATCATATGTCATAGTTTGATTGAGCGGTTTAGGAAATATTCAGCTTTTTCACTTATTTCTAGTGCGCTATGATTTCCTGCTGAGGCAGGTAAAGGCCCTCCAGTATTTTTATTATTTTACACAGTCACAAATATAGTAAGGCTGGTTTGGAAAAATTATAATTCAGCTGACGGCCCTCAAAGCCTAGTTATAAAAAGTTTAAAAAAAATGATACATATTTCAAAATAAAATTAAAACGCTTTTGTGCAAAATAATTTTATATCAAAGCGTAATGTCAAATTGTTTAAACAATTGAAAACAATGACAAAACGCCAAAACACAAGGCCAACTTGATTTGCATAGTATAAGACAACAAAACTATAGGTGCATTGAAGTAAGATTTGACCGCAAGGCTTTCACGTCAATGGCGCATGACGTCATTCAACGCACACTAGACACAAATAAATTTTTTTAATTATCTCCGAAACCGCTCAATCAAACTATGACATATGATACATCATTTTGAAAAGAATTCAATCACGAATTCGAAAATTAATTAAAATATAGGCCATTCCATAAGCAAAAATGCAACTTTATGTCATATCTCAAAAACTAAAAGTGACAGTTAAAATTTAATTTAGCGGTTGAATTACCCGTGACAAAGTCTATAAAATTGCAATTTACTCTAAATCAATATTTCCAATAATAACGAAGTTATAGACCCCCCTCCAAAATGCAGAATTTTAAAAAGCCCCCGTAGGTCAAAGACGAGACGATATTTCAAAATGCGGTTTTCACTATAAGTCTTCTCTTGAAATTTGAGCCTCACAATGCGTGGTCAGTTTTTCTCTGTCTTCCCTAGAAGTACCTTAAACCCCCCAAAAGTGCCCAATTTGGGGGGTTTACCCTGTACGACTTGAAATCGATTTGATATCGTATTATTTCCAGCTTGTAGCATGTAAATACAGCACAAGAATTTAACAATTAATCTCAATCCTTTAGCTAGTAAATAAGTTCAGCTAATAATAATTAAACAAAAAAAAAATGCCGCCGTGATCTAGTATAATTTTATTGTTATTGCCCAGCCTACAAAAACTGTAGGCCTTACGTCTTGAAAAATGTACGTAGGTATACACGGTAAAAAAAATTGTCTTAGATTAAAGCAAATTGCTTTGAAGTAAAATAATTTGTGCTTTCCTATTCACCAAGAGAATATTTTCTTGATATAGCATAAAAAATGTCTTGCCTTTTATTTTTATGTGAAACAGAAATTGTTTTATTATAAATTGGAACTGAATTAATCTAAGGCACCGTTTTCTCTGGAAGCAAAATATTACTTATATGAAGTCAATTTGCTTTGTTACAAAATGAAGTGTACTGAAACAAAACAATTAAATAAGAAATATAAAGTCTTATTTCGAGATTAAACGCTGCGTTCAACTAAAAAGAAATAGTTTAATTCAAAACAAATTGTTTTAAGGTTAGGCAATTTATTCAAGAAAAGTACGTGTTTTCATTGTTTACAAATTTTTTTGCCGTGTATGGAGTTTTTCAGCCAAAAAGAAGGAGTAAAATATAAAATTAATACGTAATAATGATGAATTAAAATTGAAGCCATCTCTTTTACGCCTCATTTTATTCTGGCCGGATAATATAAAGGAAGCAAGCAAAGAAGCTGTTGGATACCAAGATAATAGAAATAAAAATACGATGTGGTGGACAGAGGAAATACAGGAAACGGTCAAAGAGATCTAGAAATCTACAGGGATACCAGAAGACAGCTAGGAAATTTGATACGCACAGAAAAGAATGAAATGTTCAAGCGCAAATGCCACGATATAAATACACACGTAGGAGGTAGGCAGAGTTCTGAAGTATGGAAATTCATTTCTACAGTAAAAACCCAACAAAAGAAAAAGTAAACATCCAGATCATCAAACCAGAACAATGGACAGAACACTATAAGGGACTGCTGCAAGAGACGAGACCCGAATATCTGGCAGCCTCTCCGAGGAGAGACAGAAGTAAATGGAGAGGAAGTAATCATCGAAACAGAAATGATAAAGAATAGTATTAAAAAGCTTAAATCCGGAAAAGCTAGCGGACCTGGGGGAATATATGCTGAAATGCTCAAATATGGATCAGAGAAACTACTCGAAAATCTTACATATATTATTAATCAATGCATAAACGGACATCCAGTACCTAATGATTGGAAAATTGCATTCATATCCTCAATACATAAAAAAGGAAACAAGCTGGATTGCAACAATTACAGAGGAATTTCAGTAACCAGTACTCTAAGTAGATTGTACGGTAGGATTCTGAGAGATCTAATAGAGAATGATTTTCATGAACAAGAAGAAGAAGAGCAAAGTGGGAGCGCCAGAAATATAGAGACTCATGTTACCTTTGTCGACCTACAAAAAGCATATGATACCGTTCCAGTAGCAAAATTATGGAGAGTGCTAGAGCAGGGTAGTGCAGTGGTATGGTCGTCGGCTTCACATGCAGAAGGTACCAGGCTCGCGTCTCGAAGGATGCAAAAACAAAAAAAAATGTCGCCCTGTCGCCGAGTTCCTTTTCAGCGTTCAACAGCCGTCATCGAATAGGCATGCGATGCGATGCACGCAAAAAATATAAGTCGACATTGAACATCGAGAATATACGCAGGTGTAGTCCAGGAGCCGACACACAGCCAGCCGAGGAACCAGGGATAATAACCCAGGAGCCTGCTATAAGTGCTATATATAGTCGGAACCAGGACGGCGCCAGCATAAATCTCCTACAGTAGTCAACTCACGACGACCACGACTGTTGCGCTGAAAAGGAAAGGAAAGAAGTCTATCGTCTATAACCAAGTTCTGCTGGGACAATAGCCATGTTAGATAGATGCAAGTCTAACAAGCAGGACCACCTTTCGGAAGGGGTGTAAAAAGCGTGGGTCCACTGTGTATACTTGCTACGCAGTATAAAGATCCCTGCCCTCGACCGAGGAGTCAGGCAAAATTAAGTCCTCTTAGAGAAAGAAAACTTGCATCCTAAGGGGCACGTGCATCTGTTTGATATATGATGTACGGACAAATCGGGGTTTGCGAAAAGGGCGCGCCGTGTGCCTAGTCGTTAGACCAAAAATGGTCTCCCCACCACTACTACTAACTACTAGAGCAGACTAACATCAATCATTCATACATAAAAGCGATAAAAGAACTATACAAAGCGTCAAAATCTAAAATTAAAATTGGAAATCGACTTTCAAAAGAATTCCTGGTAACGAAAGGCTTAAACAGGGATGTTGTATCTCTCCAACTCTTTTTAAAATATATATCGCAGTAGCTCTAAAAAACTGGAAACGCAAAGTACACGGCATGGGAATACAACTTAACGACCGATTTACCATATATCAAGTAATTGTAGCTAATGATAAAGAAGACATGGAGTATATGATGAGAAAGTTAACGGAAGAATACCAATAGTGGGGGTTAAAAGTGAACGTGGACGAGACACAGTACTTATGTATTGGAAACGAATCAAGTGAATTAGAACTAGAAAATGGACAAACAATATCTCCATGCAATGAGTATGTATACTTGGGTGTCACATTTGATAAGACAGGAACAGACTGTAAAGAATTGGAAAAAAAGAATAGTAAAACCAAAAAAGGTTATTGGTTGTCTTAACAGTATTTTATGGAGCAGAGAGTTAAAAAAGATTGTAAAATTTAACATATATGAAACAATGGTCAAAAGCACGCTGTTGTCTGGAATAGAGACTTCTCGCGTAACAGAAAAATACAAAGCAAAAATGGAAAGTGTCGAAATGGATGCAATAAGAAGATCAATGAGAATATCCAGAACAGGTCATATAAGAAATGAGATCATAAAAGAAAGAATGTGAATCGAGGGAAGCATAACTGATGACATCACTAAAAGGCAACTGATTTGGTACGGCCATGTACAACGGATGAGCGACGAAAGATTACCAAAGCAGGTCCTAGGGCCAACCAATAGGGCGCAGAAAAAGAGGGCGTCCTAAACTGGAATGGCAGCAGTCAATCCAAAGATCAATGAGTCAAAAAAACCTGACGGAAGATGACTGTCAGGATCGAAGGAGGTGGAGAATAGGTAGTATGCACGACGCAACCGCAGAAAAATATTTTTGAGTAACTGAAATGAAATATAGGAAATTCCTGCCTACCTACTCTTGTCGGGGGGGGGGGGGGAGGGTTCGGTTCGGTTCGGTTCGGTTCGGTTCGGTTCATTGTATTGTACTGTGGCCCAAAATCCACGTAGGCCGTGATTGATCGTTACGAGAAAGTCTCTTGAGTTTTAATTTATCATTATGCAACGTAAAGCGCGGCCGGCGTGTAATATAAAATAAAATTCGTGAAAAAAATCGATTTTTTCGCCTTACTTTTCGATTCTTACTATTTCGCGAGAATCGATCAAAAATTGCAAAATCAGAGAAACTGATTTGCATAATTTTTCGAAGAAATAATTCAAACTTATCTATCTAATCAAACATGATTGTTAAAGTAGGTAGTTACTAACAGTGGCGCTCCCAGGAATATGTCTTGGGGGGGGGGGGGGTCACAAGCGCGGATCTGGGTCAAAATCTAGGGGGAGGTAAAAGTCGACGAAATTTTTTTTTGTAATATTAATTATTTTCTAGGGGGGGTAATTCCCTTGTTTTCCCTTATTTTATTAAGAAAAAGTGCATATTTTTTTCTAGGGGGGTTAATTACCCCGTTACCCCCCTCAAATCCGCGCTTGAGGGGGCAAGAGGCTTTGAAGGGGGGGCGAGACTTCATTATGCCGTATTTTATGCTATTTTATTTTTGTGTTGGTGAAATATTAAACTGAACTGATGGCACTGAAGAACTGTTTTGAAGATTACGGAATATTTTCCAAAAATATTTAAATGGAACTGTAGTACTAACTGAGTGGAAAACGTTACAATACACAAAAAAGGACGGAAAGATATATGTGACAATTATAGAGGTATATCTGTGACTAGTACGCTAAGCAGAATATACGGTAAAATAATAATAAATAAAGTGGAAAGCGAATATAAAGACATGGAGGCAGAAGCCGGTTTCTTCTGATCATCTCTTTTGTATAATGCAAGTTATTGAAAAGAAAATGGCATACGGACAAGAGCTGCATCTGCTTTACGTCGATTTGCAAAAGGCATTTGATAGTATACCACTAAATCTACTTTGGAAAGCGTTGGAAAACACAAACATAAGCGTACAACTAATTAAGGCCATGAAAGAATTATACCGCAATAGTAAGGCAAAAGTTAAAATAAAAGCAAAACTAACCAAAGGCTTTCAAGTAAATAAAGTTCTTAAACAAGGTTGCTGTATTTCGCCTACGCTCTTTAAGATATACTTGGAACAAGTCCTTAAAGTATGGAAGAGAAAATAGATAGTTTAAGTTGTGCTACGTATTCTTACGTAAGCATGAGATTTGACAGTTACGCAAGCGCACTTCGTCACACCGTCGTCAAGGTCACGTTAGGAGCTTACGTATTTACGTTAGCTTACGGCAGTCTGCGGGTACCTTAACGTTACCAAAGAATAGAATTGGTTGATTGACCGATCGAAAAATGAGGCCTAGACGATAATTTCCGCTTCCAGTACAAACGATTCTTTGCAAATATATTCCTACTGTAGTTGAAAAGACGAAAACAAAATTGTAACATCAAAAAAACAGTGCCGAATTCCATATTCTCTGCTATATGTAGACTTGTTATGGTAACGTAAAAGCATTCAACTTAAACTCAAATTTGGAACAAAACGTAGAGCGCTTAACGTGCAGTTTTACGTAAAAATACGTAGCACAACTTAAAGTATCTAATGCCATGGGAATTCCGTTGGACGAAACCACCTTGTATACTTTATGTTTCGCCGATGATCAGATAGTACTGGCTCAGGATTATGACGACCTCGAATATATGACACGAAAACTAATAGAAGAGTAAAATAAGTGGGGACTAGAGGGTAATCTCAATATATGAGAGTATATGTGTATCGGTGGCAGGAAACATGATCTAATCTTAAATATCGGGCAGCGAATTCAGTCCTGTGATGAGTATAAATACTTAGGTCTAAAAATTACAGCTAACGGAACACTAGAGAAAGCAATAAAAGATCGACACGTACAAGAAAGAAAAGCAATAACTTTATTAAATGGAATAATTTGGGACCAAAGTATATCAAAACATAACAAAAAGCTTATATATAACACCATTGTAAAAAGTATTATTACATACGGCTCAGAAGTATGGCCAATCAAGAATAGAACAGAAAAAATGCTTTCCGCTACTGAGATGGACTATTGGAGAAAAGCAGCAGGGAAATCAAAAAGAGAAAGAGTTACAAATCAAAGAATAAGAAAAATTCGCAAACAACCGAAAAAAGCCTGTGTTTCGATATTCGTGAGTCACCCTGTATAAATCACTGGTTTTAAAACTAAAACAAAACATATTACAGTTAACCATGCCTACTAGTTAATTACGCAAGGTTCGACCTTAGTCTTGGTTCATTTTTTCAAACGATTTTCTCGGAAACTTGATATGATACACCCAACATCAAAATATAAAACAAAACAATGACCTAACGGTAACTGCTATACAGTAGCGGATCTAGGAGGAGGGCCAGCAGGGTTGGATGGGCTCAAACAAACCGGCCCTATCAATTTTTTTTATTCGACCCTCATTTCGGCACAAAAATTTTACGGCAAAGAAAACGAAGCCATATTGTGTTATTTTTGTTTTGATATTATGGAGGTTCTGTTATTAAATAACATACTAATTTTAAAGGATGTAATTTGCATTTTGAGAAAAAAACCTTCGTATAAACATATGTATGCATGTCCGAAATATAATATAATAAATATAAGTTATGAGATACAAGGTGTTTAAAGACTTTCAGAAAATCGAATTTAGGTTTTTGGTCTCGACGGATTTTCCATCATGTCCTATGTAATAAAATTTAAAAAAAAACTTAAAAAAAAAAACAAAATAGCAGTAACTGTAGTACTGCTTTATAAACAATTAAAACTTTGAATTCGTTTTTTTTCGAACCACACTTTCGACACTTGCGCCCTTTTAACTACCGGGGGCAGAGCAGGTATGCGAATTTTTCATATGGTAACGACTTTTTTAATAATGAACTTGATGCTGCAATTTTATCTATAATCTCCTTAATTTGAATTGGACCCAATGCCGATTTTTCAATCGGTTAATCCATTTCTTAGATTTTTTATGTATTTTAGCATCAAAAAGGATCTTTCGCAACTAAGATGAGACATTGGCAAGGCCGTACCGAAGAAAATGTGTTAATAGTAGTTTACCTAACTAGTGCGGAAAGTGCTTCTTTTCCGCACGCGATTGCAGATTAAGAGAGTTTGGCCAGCAATCAAGTGCGGAAAAGACACTTTACGCACGAGTTAGGTACACTATTTTTTCTATAAGCGTGAGGAAAAACTAAAAATTAATCAGAAAATTATTTATATTCAAAACGTTTTAATCAAATCAATTATTATTATTCACATTCTAGCGGCTTCTAGAACTGACTGGGGTAGATCTTCGTCCGAAGAATCCATTGAAAATCTGATTTTTTTGTTTGAAAAATTCAAAAGACGCTTGTATCTGCAAAATTGGCTTTGTTTTGACAGTTTGTTTGTACTTTGTTGCTATGGTGATTTAAGATGCCAAATACAAAACCACTAATGTTCATTGTTGTTTGACATTGACAATGACGATATTTATACCGGGGAGGTTTAAAACTTATAATTTGAACCTATTTTACTGAAAACTTTATTTTATCGAAAATATTGAAAATATAGCAGAATTTTAGTCAATTTGAATATTTTTAGGATATTTCGTGTGCTAGGAAAGATACAAATGTATTTTGAACGGTCTAAATGTTATAGAACACCTCAAAATCGTAACAAATTTACTTTTCCGCACTAGTGCGGAAAAGTGGCACTTTCCACACTAAAATGCGTGCGGAAAAGTGGACTTTTCCGCACGCTTATAGAAAAAAGAGATTTTACAACAGCAACACAAATAAGAAAAAAATTGGACAATATTTTTATTACATTTTTTTAATCTCCCGATTTTTTCTTCTGGATATTGGTATTGTAAAAAGATATTAATAAGTTAGTGCCATTATCACATTATCTCCTTGATACAGTATACTTATTTTTAATATAAAAGTAACTGCAACAATCAAACGAGTAAAATAAATTATCTGTAACGTATTATATTTGTCTGTAATGCTAGTTTTAGAGTTGAGACTTCAAAACAGCAAAGAAAAAATAGTTTACTTTTTCCGGCCTCCTGGACCCCTCCCCTTCGGGATTCCTGGACCCGCCACTGACTACTGTATGCATTTTAGAAAGAGACATAAAGTATTAAGCGTTGTTATATCATAAACTGTTAACAGTTAATAATTTTTCACTATTATTGGTGAAAAGCTTCTATGTCACATTGTTAATAATAATGAGCTATTATAGTCAGTAGCATTGGCGTAGCTAGGGGGTGACCAGGGGGGGCCTGGCCCCCCCCTAAAATCCCTCAGGCCCCCCCTAAGATATTTTAGGCCTCCCCTACCGACTACTAGTAAAAGAACATGACGCAGAAAATACATACTTCTCTATTATTATCCGGGAAATATTCAAATAAAATAGGTGCATTAAAATTTAAAATCATTCAGATAATGTTTACATTTCAGGAAAAACCCCTTGTCTTGCGGAATTAGGCTTTTTCTCTTTAAATTATCGGTAACTTTTCTGCACTTATGCAATTTCCCGAAAATATTTTTTAAATTTAAACATAATTATGCATATTGAATATTTCATACATATAGAAGTGTAAGTTAAATTTCGCATTTAATAAAGACAGCGACCTTTGCCCCTCTGTTTCCGAAATCGGGTTGTAGATGTCGTAAGGTTATAAAAGACCATTTTAAACTGTTTTTCTAAAATAAATATAATTATCTTTTCAGTTTTTTTGAGGTTAGCGTTTAGTGTCTTATGAAAATTTTCCGATTTCGGTGACAATTTCATAACCATTTTCATACTAAGTTTTCCCACGTCGTTAAATGGAATAAATTCGTCGAGCAATACCGGGAAATTTTTAATATTAATACTTCTACTCTAAGAGCAGAAATGACCGTTTTAAAGAATTGTATTTTTCGGGTTAATTAATACTTCCTGTGTATACATATAAATAAGTTGGTAAATGTATTATTAAATTTGTTATATTAAAATATTAGAACATTTAATGCGCGTATTTTTTTTATTCATTGCACACTTTGCACGACTCTTTAAAACCTATGTTTGCTTTTTGTTCAAGATAGACCGGGGCCACGGCCCCCCCTGAAAAGCAAGGCTAGCTACGCCAATGGTCAGTAGCAACTTTAACTCAAACTAATGAGTGATTGCGTACTAGACGACTTTATTTCAGCGCCATCCTCCCCTCAATGTGGCAAAGCTCGCCGGTTGCCACTCTATATAGGTCATATACTTATTGCTTAAACCCCCACATAATGCCTCCCACACAGTCGGTTCCTTTGATTCGGTTGACGGAAGCTTTGATGTACCTAAAGTGTGGGAAATTTCAGCTAGCGATGGACTTAATCACGAGCGGGTTAGGATCTTTGTGGCATGATAGAGACATCCACCAGTAGAGTATGACTTTATTTCTTCTTTTAGATCCTTGCAAACAAGAGAGAAATAGAGATAGATATAATGGCAGCTAGTGAAAATATAAACTTAATAGTAATTTTTTTTAAATACAGATTTTAGTTATTTTTTAAACATTTCAATTATAGACAGTGTTAGAGACAAGACTATACAAAGGGTTAAAATCTCAAATTAAAATTAGAAATCTTTCAAAACAATTTCTGGTACCGAAAGTCTTAAGACAGGGATGTTGTATCTCTAGAATACCAAAAGTGGGAATTAACAGTGAACGTGGACAAGACACAGTACTTATGTATTAGAAACGAATCAAGTGAGTTGGAGCTAGATAATGGACTAACAATATCTCCATGCAATGAGTATGTATACTTGGGTGTCACATTTGATAAGACAGGAACAGACTGTAAAGAACTGGAAAAAGAATAGTAAGAACAAAAAAGGTTATTGGATGTCTTAACAGTATTTTATGGAGCAGAGAGATAAAAAAATGTAAAATTTAACATATATGAAACAATGGTGAAAAGCACGCTGCTGTATGGAAAAGAGAGTTGTCGCGTAACAGAGAAATACAAAACAAAAATTGAGAATATCAAAATGGATGCAATAAGAAGATCAATGAGAATATCAAGAACAGATCATATAAGAAATGTGAATCGAGGAAAGCATAACGGATAACATCACTAAAAGACAACTAATATGGTACGGCCATGTACAACGGATGAACGACGAAAGATTACCAAATCAGGTCCTAGAATGGCAATCAATAGGGCGCAAAAAAGAGGGCGTCCTAGACTGGAATGGCAACAGTCAATCCAAAATCAATGAGTCAAAAAAACCTGACAGAAGATGATTGTCAGGATCGAAGGAAGTGGAGAATAGGCGTCGGACAACGTAGAAAAACGTTCTAAACCGACATAATAGTAGTAGTAGTATAAAAAATCTGAAAAAAAATTATGCTTATTACTATCTAAAAAAAGGAGGTTTGATACAAAATCTAAAAGGAAGAGAAATGCTTCTTTAGACCTTTAGTTTGGTGCATTATATAAATTACACCCTGAGATGACCTTCTTCGACTAAATGACTCAATAAAAACGTAAATGTGATACATGGGGGTTTATACGCAAAATGGTTTTAATTCAAATAATTTAAACTATCCGATTTATTTTAGCAATTCTATTCCTATTCAAACTTCTTTTGTCAAGATCTGTCAAGGTAATTTTTCAACTTGTCAACTGGTGCTAACGTTGTACCTATTTTATTTTATTATAACTTATGTACGATGTAATGAATAAAAGATAAACATTATAATCGTAATGTATATTTATTTTTTAAACATTCAGGAAGTCTCTAAGAAGATGTGCTGTAGTACTTAGCATTTTTTTTTAAGCTTAAGATAACTGACATCTTTAAATCGAATAATATTTAATTTAATCCTAGTTTTGCATTACTCAACTATAGGAAGGAGAATTAAGAATACTTCCTACTGTATAATTTCAACTATACAGCATGGTTAAAGCATGGGCGCACCCAGTGGGGGCTTCGGGGCCCGCCCCCCCCCCAAGCCTTGGATTTTTTTACATATTTCATGAAAAAACACAAAAAATAGCTTAAAATTCGACATTATGCGGCTTCGGGCCCCACCCAAGGGACCTTGGGCCCCTCCCAAGACATATTCATGGGTGCGCCACTGGTTAAAGCCAGTGGCGGCTGGTAATGTTATAAATTGGGGGGGGGGGCAGAAATTTATATTGTTTTTAGTTTATTTGTTTATAGATAAAGTATGCTCGGATTCCCACTAAGCACAAAATCGTAAAAAGCGTTCGGTTCGGTTCGGTTCGGTTCGGTTCGGTTCGGTTCGGTTCGGTTCGGTTCGGTTCGGTTCGGTTCGGTTCGGTTCGGTTCGGTTCGTTTATTTGTTTATAGATAAAGTATGCTCGGATTCCCACTAAGCACAAAATCGTAAAAAGCGTTAAATAAATGTTGAAAAACATTTTTTTTTTCTAACACAAATTTGTGTTAAAATTAAGTCAACTTTTGACATTAAAAAAACATGTAGAAAATCCTAACGAAAATTTCATGTAAAAGCATTACCAAAAATACATTTTTTAATAACGTTAAGAAACCAGCATTAAAAAAACCATAATTTCACTAACATTAAAAATAGTGCCATCAATATATGGTTATTTTTATAATGATTTTCCTAGATCTCACTTCTAACGTTGAATTTAAGATATATGAAGCTAATAAATGTTTTGTTTTTTAAACATAAAAAAAATGATACTATAGAGGGCGCTGCCGCATAGTTCCACCACGGATCACCTTAACAAAGTTCCACTACCAGAACGGGCCATCGCCATGTTTAGTTGCATTTCGCTGCGAGTTCATACGAGTCGATAGCAGATACGCTTTGTGCAATTTTGGTTAGAATATTTACCTTTTGTAGAAACAAACATGGCAAATTAAAAGCACAATTATTAATAATGATAGTAAATACATATTTGGATAGGAATATTACTCCAGTTGTGTGCGAAAGATGGTACACTTAAAGAGCAACATGCAGTGATCTAAATGAAGCACCACAACCTAAGGTAAGAAAGTAAACAAAAGAAAAAAAATGGTTTTGTATGAAATATCGCATACCTAACGTTATAGGTAATCAGACAGGGAATGCGACAATTCACCGCGAATGATTAGCCGCCGGACCTTAAGCCGCGTATTCATTTGAGGCAGAATTCGCAAGCCTCGCAGTGGGACCAAACGAATGCTTCGTTTGCATTCATGCTAAATTGAATAGGCGCCTTGAAATTGTTTGCCTTGTATTCACTTGAGCATGAATTGTTTCGCCTCGTAGCGAGGCACTTACTACAAAATTATTGTTTACATAGAATTTTAAATTTTATTTTCAGAAGCTGCGGATACGAATTTCCTTTACTGAGTGTGGAGTTCACGAAAACCTCAACAGTCTTCGAGAAGCCGACAAACAGTCAACATCTCCTGAAGATGCCATCCACTCGAGATGGCGAAACGTCGAGAACGAATTTCCAACGACGACGGCCGAACAGCCCGAAAGCACACACCATTGGACGATGGCCGCGAAAGCCTTTCACAATAAATCTACTAAGCCTAGAACATGACAGCGTAAAAAACTTATACAAAAAGAGACTGAACGAAAAACTTAATACAAGTTCAGGTGAAACCCCAGATGAGGAATACGAATGTATTACATTAAGCATCCACCAAGCTGCAAAAGAAGCACTAGGATTAGTGGAAGAAACTTCTAAAAGAAGAAAACCATACTGGTGGGATGCTGAGATTGAAAGAGAAATAGAAGAAAAAAGGAAATTATATAACACCTACTTATCCCAAAGGACAGATAGAAGCAGACAAGAATACAAAATCGCGCAATCAAAGGTGAGAAGAATGATCAGTGATAAGAAAAATCATTCGTAGACGCAGAAGTGCTAGAAAATAGATTCTTACTTGGGAGGTAGGAGAAGTACCGAAAGCCGGAAAACTATAAGATCGATTAAAAAAGAAACTTGCAGAGATATCATTTCACCAATACCAGACAAAGAATGGGATGAGCATTTTAAAAAACTTTTAACTGAAGATAGAGCAGAATTCAAGGAAGACGCAAGAGACAATATTATTAGAACGATGGGATCTCCAGTACCCCTCACAATCTCTGAGGTCAAAAACGTGTGCACAACCTTAAAAAGCGGTTCATCAAAAATCTGCCGGACCCGGAAATATCCCAGCCGAACTTATACTTAAACAAGGTTGCTGTATCTCGCCTACGCTCTTCAAGATATACTTGGAACAAGTTCTTAAAGTATGGAAGAAAAAATGCCAAAACATGGGAATTCCGCTGGACGAAACCACCTTGTATACTTTATGTTTCGCCGATGATCAGATAGTAATGGCTCAGGATTATGACGACCTCGAATATATGACACGAAAACTAATAGAAGAGTACAATAAGTGGGGACTAGAGGTTAATCTCAATAAGGCAGAGTATATGTGTATCGGTAGAATGAAACAGGATCTAATCTTAAATACCGGGCAGCGAATTCAGTCCTGTGATGAGTATAAATACTTAGGTCTAAAAATTACAGCTGACGGAACACTAGACAAAGCTATAAAAGATCGAAACGTACAAGGAAGAAAAGCAATAACTTTATTAAATGGAATAATTTGGGACCAAAGTATATCAAAACATAACAAAAAGCTTATATATAACACCATTGTAAAAAGTATTAATACATACGGCTCAGAAGTATGGCCAATCAAGGATAGAACAGAAAAAACGCTTTCCGCTACGGAGATGGACTATTGGAGAAGAGCAGCAGGGAAATCAAAAAGAGAAAGAGTTACAAATCAAAGAATAAGAGAAATTATGACAGTGGGTGAACGTACTTTAGTGGAAGATATAAGAACAAAACAACTGGTGTGGTACGGACATGTACAAAGAATGAATGATGAAAGACTACCTAAACAAATACTACAATGGAGACCAACTGGCCGAAGAAAACGAGGACGGCCAAGGAGAAGCTGGAGAGAAGGAATAGACATGCAGTGAAATAAGAATAAGAGGCCTAGATGATGAATTATAGGCAAACAGAAACGAGTGGAGATTGGGTATCGGAAGACGTAGAACGTTGTGAAACCGATAAATATATATATAAAATAAATCAATTATAAATACTGTTTGTTGTCTAGTTTTGGGAGGGCACTGCCCCGTTGTAATAATAAAGTAATAGTTTTTTTTTAAATTTTTAACTTGTAGTTTAGTAGGTGTGTGGAGTATGCATTCTTAGTCGTAAAATAATGCCAATTTTTGCCTATTTTGATTACAACAATACGCGCCATTTGATTAAAGATCCCTTTTTCTTCGTATTCTTTAAGAGGTGAACATATGAGCTGCATAGGAAGGTAATTATTATTTTGATTATCTATTGCACAACTAATGTGTTGGCAAAAAGAACACTTCAAAAATTTCGCAAGATTTTGAGTTTATTAATGCGATCAAAACATGCGATAATCTAATTGAACTTTGGTACTTAGAAGTATGGTATTACTGGTTGTGTTTACATCAAGAACACATCTTCTTCTTCCGTAAATGCAAACGATACCAAATACCCCTGTTCTTCTTCAATATGCTGACGATGATAAAAATAAGGAACAAATCTCAAATCAAAATCAAGATAGCGAGAAAAATAACAAAAATTTATTTTGAAGCACTTGGGATAATGCTGCGTTGCTTCGTTTTCTCAACTATCCTTTATTAATGTGAGGCATGGACATTAATGACATTACCTTATCAAGAACTTGTCAAACTTGTCAATAGCTTATAGTTAGTCCAGGGCCATCAAAATGGATGGGCCACGATCCTGCACTTTGTTGACGTCACATCCGGGGCTGATTTTTTTTTATGGTCACGTTACGACACAGTTGATTGTCTTTAAAATATTGACGTTGGAATGACTGTTCACGAATATTTGATTTTTTAAAAAATAAAGTCGATTTTGAGATTATTTTTACCATATTCTTGCATAACAATTTTTTTTTAATGTATAGTGATCCTTAGCCAAGTTTAGAAAAATATTTCCAAACTACTAAGAACCTTGCATTTTGAAATTTGTATTGGAGAACTTGACGTTACTTCTATCTCAATTCTTTTTACGGAATGCCATTTTCGCGTACTTGGCCTTTTTTACATGAAATGTTTTTGTTATGATTTCACTTCTTTTATAAAGGAATTGGATAATACTTAATTTTTAAAGTAGTAAAATATGCGGAATATTGTTGAAAACTTTTGCAATGCCTTACTTAAATTTTTGACGTTTTTTAATTTTTTTCCAAGGTTTTATCTTAGTTCCTATTAGCCTTCCAAAGCTCAGCTCTCTAGCGTTTCTGAAAGTGCACAATGTTACTTTTACATAACTTTATATGTATAGGGGAGGAGAGTAAATGAAAATATTGAACTTTTTAAATTTTTTCCCATGGTTTTATCATAATTTCTATCAGCATTCCAATGCTCAGCTCTCTAGCGTTTCTGGAAGTGTGTAATGTTAGTTTTATATAAATTTACATTTATAGGAGAGGGAAAATTGATAGTTTTATCATATTGTCTTTCAGTCTTAAAAAGTTCAGCTCTCTAGCGTTTCTGGAAGTGGGCAGTGTTACTTTTACATAACTTTACATTTATAGGGGAAGGAAGTAAATTAGAATTCTCGGGTGTTTTAATTTTTTTCTATAACTTGATCATAGTTACCATCGGTCTTCCAAAGCTCAGCTCTCTAGCATGTCTGGAAGTAGGCAGTGTTACTTTTACTTAACTTTACATTTATAAGGGAGGGAAGTAAATTAGAATTTTGGGGTGTTTTATCATAGTTCCTATCAGTCTACCAAAGCTCAACTCTCTAGCATTTCTGGAAATGGGCAATGCTACTTTAACATAACTTTAAATGTATAGGGGAGGGGAGTAAATTAAAATTTTGGGTTTTTTTGATTTTTTCCTATAGTTTTATCATAGTTCTTATGAGTCTGCCAAAGCTCAACTCTCTAGCATTTCTGGAAGTGGGCGATGCTACTTTTATATAACTTTAAATGTATAGGGGAGGGGAGTAAATTAAAATGTTGCGGTTTTTTGATTTTTCTCAGGGGTTTGGTCATAATTTCTATCAGTCTGCCAAATTTCAGCTTTGTAGCATGTCTGGAAGTACAGTAGAATATTGATGATCTATACATGAGTGAGTCAGTGAGTGAGTAGCAATTTCGACGTTTTTTGAAACTTCGTAACTACTTTACTACTTTATGGAATTCCATGAAACTTGGAGGGGTTGTTAATTCGATGGAGATCTACGACTGTGCAAAGCTTGAGATTCGTAGCTCATTCCGAAGTAGAGTTTTAGGTAGGTCAAATATCGGCTGAAATGTTTCCAGAAAAGATGGTTACGGCGCGCGAACTTGGCGAGGCACTGCCGTGCCCTCAGATAAAAAAACGCCTGACCTCCCATAAGACCCAATGTAAAAGTCAGCCCCCCGAGAACAGCTGATTTTTTCACGGTCGTGGCCTGCATTTTTTTGTCGACTTTGTTAAAAAAAAAAAATCTTAATCTGCATCGCTAAAGGGGCGTTATGTTCCAAATTTGTCAAAAGATAAAAAACTCTTAAAAATAATGCAAGGGATCACTTCGAACATTTTTTACCATTGTTAATAATAAAATATTTTGTATTATTTAGTTTGGAATCACGAGGTGATTCAGCGCAGTGGCGTATATATGGGGAGGCCTGGGGGGCCCGCCCCCCTCCCCCCGAAGCTAAGATTTTTTTGGATATTTTCCACATATTTCATGAATACAAACATAAAATAGCATAAAATACAGCCTCATGAGGTCTCGCCCCCCCCAAAACTGTCTCGGGCCCACCCCGAAACTTTTTTCTATATACGCCACTGATTCAGCGGTTTATCTACGTCATGTCTTCGCGCGAGACGCCGCTGAAAGGTATACTTCGCTCGAACACTAGAAGCACACCATACTTTTAGATTATCGTAAATATAAATTGAAAAGTTTTAACACCATAGATTTAAGTATCTGAGGTTAAAAGTCAGCAAGCTAATAAAGATGGTTTAAAGTTAGTTTCTTCATATCTATCTTCCATATATGGCACTTTTTCTTCACAAATAATTAAAATACACATTATCTGACATTGTATTTATTGTATTATTTGTAATAATTTATTGTTTTACCTAAGTTGTATCAAAAGAACAACTTGGTTTAAAATAATACTGGACTGAAAATTTGACAAAAATATGAGGTATTTTAGGCAATACAGAAGGGACATCAACGTTACAGAAGGGACAAAAATTTTAAAAAACACAATTTAGGGCACAAAACAAAATTACAAAAATAGATAATAAATAATAATAATAATAATAAATTCCAAAGAAAAAATTCAATGTCCCTATAACAGAAGGACAATTTCTGTAACATTGAATAATAGTGTTAGCGACCGCGACAAATCGTGTTACAGATGGGACAATTTCTTTACATTTTAGAATTTTCCAGCCAAGCAAAATTTATGACTCAACTTGTATTTCAGTATTGTACAAGATACCAACGGTTTTGTTTGGAAAAATTCTGATTTTATTGCTCTAAATAATCCACCTTACTGGAATGGACAATATTTATAGATTCAAGGCAATTGCCTCAAATCTATAAATTTTTAGTTTCTCAACACAATTGGATTTACATATAACTAATAAAAATATTAATATTTATAAAACGTGAAATTTCGTACCCGTGAATTTAAAAATCAAACAAGTTTCATGGCTAATCGGGCAAAAAGGAGTTTTTTGTTTGCCTTATATTTTTCCGTGGGTAGCTTGAAAGCTTAACCTCACGGGGGTAGATGGCGCCTCTTGCTATAGTTCGCTCACTAATTACATTTAATTAGAGACAAAACCGTCTGATTAACTTCGCAAGATTTGTCACTTGACCAGCAGTGTTCTGAGGAGTTCCATAAGGACGAAACGGTTAACTGTCAACACTTATTAGGTGTCCACTAGATCTTGGACCCCCGTGAGGTTAAGCTTTCAAGCTACCCACGGAAAAATATAAGGGAAACAAAAAACTCCTTTTTGCCCGATTAGCCATGAAACTTGTTTGATTATTAATATTTATTAAGGTAAATATATATTCCAAGAAAAAAAATTACCTTTTTTTGAAACAGATATTGCCTTGGAGCATAGGAAAGGAATGCCAGAAATATAGAGACTTATGTTACCTTTGTGGACCTACAAAACGCATATGATACCGTTCAAGTAGAAAAATTATGGATAGTGTCAGAGCAAACTAATATAAAAGCGATAACAGAACAATACAAAGGGATAAAATATAATATTAAAATTGGAAATCGATTTTCAAAAAAAATCCTGGTATCGAAAGGCTTAAGACAGGGAAAAAACTGAAAACGAAAAGTACACAGTATTGGATTACAATTTAACGACCGATTTACCATACAGTTTGTTGACGATCAAGTAATGGTATTTAATGATAAAGAAGGGATGGAGTATATGATGAAAAAGTTAACGGAAGAATACCAAAAGTGGGGGTTAACAGTGAACGTGGACAAAACATAGATATATGTTGGGAACGAATCAAGTCGGTTAGAACTAGACAATGGACAAACAATATCTCCATACAATGAGTATGTATACTTGGCTGTCACATTTAATAAGACAGGAACAGACTGTAAAGAAATGTAAAATTTAACACATATAAAACAATAGAAATAAATTTAGAAAAAAAACTTTTTGAAAACAAGCTTTTATAAAATGGACTAAAAAGCATAAAATAATTTTTTGAGTGTTGAAAGTAATCAGAAAAATTTGACATTAAATCGTCCATTTTGAATCCGCCATATTGAATTTTTGTAATCTGATCAAAAATTCGTAATCCTCATCCTCAAAAACCCCCAGATACCAATTTTGGTTGAAATCGGACAAACTAAAGTTTTACCCCCTCTCCACCCCTCACGTTAGGGGGGAGGTAGGCAGTCAGTGATACCACATTATTGGATTGTCATCGGAACTATAACGGTATGCGAAATTTGAAGTCAATCGGATACGTGGAAGTCAGTTGAAAGTAATCAGAAAAACTTGACATTAAATCGTCCATTTTGAATCCGCCATATTGAATTTTTGTAATCTGATCAAAAATTCGTAATCCTCATCCTCAAAAACCCCCAGATACCAATTTTGGTTGAAATCGGACAAACTAAAGTTTTACCCCCTCTCCACCCCTCACGTTAGGGGGGAGGTAGGCAGTCAGTGATACCACATTATTGGATTGTCATCGGAACTATAACGGTATGCGAAATTTGAAGTCAATCGGATACGTGGAAGTCAGTTGAAAGTAATCAGAAAAACTTGACATTAAATCGTCCATTTTGAATCTGCCATATTGAATTTTTGTAATCTGATCAATAATTCGTAATTCTCATCCTCAAAAACCCCCAGATACCAATTTTGGTTGAAATCGGACAAACTAAAGTTTTACCCCCTCTCCACCCCTCACGTTAGGGGGGAGGTAGGTACCCAATGAAACCATATTATTGTATTGTCATCGGAACTAAGACGCTATGCAAAATTTATAGTCAATCGGATGTTTGGAAGTTTTTCAAAAATGAGTTGCAAGATTTGATTACATACATACATACATATAGGTGAAGTTAAAAAAAAATAAAAGCTTGTAAAAAAAGACTTGACGCGAAACAGGAAAGTACAAAACAGAAAGAAACGGAAACGTCGCCAGAAAATAAAGAGAGATAAATCGCTAACGTTGTCCTTATTTCCCGCTAACTTTTCCTCACTGAAAAATGGAAAGTGTCGAAATGGATACAATAAGAAGATCAATGAGCACATCTAGAACAGATCATATAAGAAATGAAACCATAAAAAAAGAATGAAAATCGAGGGAAGAATAACGGATGACATCACTAAAAGATAACTGATATGATACAGCCATGTATACAACGGATTAACGAAGAAAGATTACTAAAGCAGGTCCTAGAATGGCAACCAATAGGGCGCAAAAAACGAGGGCCTCCTAAACTGGAATGGCAACAGTCCATCCAAAGATGAATGAGTCAAAAAAACCTGACAACAAATGATGGCTGCCAGGATCAAAGAAGGTGGATAATAATAGGAGTCGGACAATGTAGAAAAATGTTCTAAATCGACCTATACTTGATGTTGTATTAAAGTGATACCTCGTTATCAAAACCTTGATTGGCAGGAAGGGAGTAGAGGGGTACATACAGTGGCACGCAGTTCCTTTAATTTTTTTATTGATATTGATTCCCAAAATGAGGCACTGCACTAATTAGTCATTAGCTTACTATTTTACTTGCTGTTTATTGATGTCTTCTTCTAAACAATTGCATTAGAAGGGAATATATATACTCTTATCTGGTTGTTACGAAGATATTATTGATTTAGCCGGGCTTTGACGTTTTCTATTCGTTGTTGTTTTGACTGTTTATGTCAAACAAATTATGACGGAGTTTTTTACAAAACAAATTACCGTTTTTACAACTAAATCAATATTTGCACACATTTTAATATAATTTTGGATCCTCTTTAATGTTTCGGATATTTATTTATTAGGTAAGTACCTATTTAATATCTCCTTTAAAAGGTCTGAGTGTTTTATCCTTCGAACATTAAACCCCGAGCGGCACACTGCATGTACAAAGTGAAACACTAATTTTTTAAGGCTTTTTTACTTAGATTTTGCCGCAAAATTTGGTTTACCATAACTATGACGCGGTGCAACTTTAATACAACATCAACTATAGTTAGGGTTACCAGACGTCCGGATTAATCCGGACATGTCCGGATTTTTACTACGTCCGGGTGGGTCCGGGCGGATTTTTTATAAACGTCCGGATAATAAAGTAACCGCCTTTATAAACATCAAATAATGCAAAATAAACTAGTTTCAAAAAATGTAATTAAACAATAATCGTCGATAAATTTAGCAGTGTGAATTCATCTTTAAGCGGGGTCTTCACATAACGTTTTACCTTACGTCTTGCCTGTTCAGTCAAAACGCATCAAATAAAACTTTGTGTGTAGACGGAAAAACGGACGTTTTACTTGAACTGATTTAAGACGGAAGACCGCGTAGAGAACTGACCGGATCAAGCATTGTTTTCCAATAAAACCATCGTTTTGTATCAAAAACTGATCTAAAAACGGACGTTAAAACTATCAAGTGTCTACGCTAGTCTTTCAACTGTCATACTTGACCCTTTTGACTGACAGGCAAGACGTAAGGTAACACGTTATGTAAAGACCCCGCCTAAAGTAGTATTATTAATTTCGCCTTGTTTAAGTTTACACTTCTGCCGTGTGGTCAAATTTTTTTGATGAAGTTTGTAATCTAAAAAAGTACATATTAGACAATTTTACTTCTGATGACCACAATCTGCCTACCCACGAAAAATGGGCAAAATATTTTAATGCAAGTATTTCTACCCAGTGGACCAAAGAAAGAAATAGGCTGCTTTTATCTTCTGCAAAAGGAATACTCATGACTTCATACAATTTAAGAAATATGAGCTGCTCAGAATTTTACGATTTTGTACTTCTGCCTAAAAATTCAACCCTGTTGAATAAAATACAAAGCAGTCAAAAGTACCTATAAAATAGTAGGTATATTATGTTATTTATTAGTTATTGTTTCAATAAAAAAAAAGTAGATTTTTTGTGTGTTGCATCGAAAAAATTTTGACGTCCGGATTTTGTCCGGATTTTCTTGACGGCTGGTCCTGGTTAGAGACGTTTTCATCTGGTAACCCTAACTATAGTAGTAGTTTATTTTTAATGGCATTATTGACCGGGTGTAGTTTTTTTTTCTTTTAAAGAACAACTCTTACAATCATTATAGATTTTAATGACCAGCAAACAATAAAGTAGGTACTTATTGTGTAATATTATTTGCTCTTACATCCACTGCAATGACCTTCCACACGCGCCGGGCTGTGAGCAATAAGTGTTTTGCAGCAACAAAGTGCTGTTACAGTTTTTTAGAATCAAAAGAACCACATTATCTTGCGATATTCGCATAAATCCTGAAGGTAGCCCACACAAACCACAAAATATAATGTATTTAAATAATTTACTCATATATATATCCACAATACACAAAAATAGAAGGAAAGATATATGTGACAATTATAGAGGTATATCTGTGACTAGTACGCTAAGCAGAATATACGGTAAAATAATAAGAAATAAAGTAGAGAGCAAATATAAAGACATGGAGGCAGAAGAACAAGCTGGTTTCAGCGCGGGTAGATCGACTTCAGATCATCTCTTTTGTATAACCCAAGTTATTGAAAAGAAAATGGCATACGGACAAGAGCTGCATCTGCTTTACGTGGATTTGCAGAAGGCATATGATAGTATATCACTAAATCTACTTTGGAAAGCGTTGGAAAACACAAAGCGTACAACTAATTAAGGCCATCAAAGAGTTATACCGCAATAGTAAGGCAAAAGTTAAAATAAAAGCAAAACTAACCAAAGGCTTTCAAGTAAATAAAGGTCTTAAACAAGGTTGCTGTATCTCGCCTACGCTCTTCAAGATATACTTGGAACAAGTCCTTAAAGTATGGAAGAGAAAATGTCAAAACATGGGAATTCCGTTGGACGAAACCACCTTGTATACTTTATGTTTTGCCGATGATCAGATAGTAGTGGCTCAGGATTATGACGACCTCGAATATATGACACGAAAACTAATAGAAGAGTACAATAAGTGGGGACTAGAGGTTAATCTCAATAAGACAGAGTATACAATGTGTCCCAACGAAAACGAAACAGAGGCGTTTTTGGGTATTAAGAATATTTTTTCGAAAAATTCCTCGGACACGTCGATTTAGTTTTTGAGGGGGACACTTTTTGGCTATCTTGAAATTTTTATAGCGCGCACCATCTTCGAGGGGTATACTTTACCCCTAGATTTTGAATAGAGAAAGTGGGTCTAGTGATACCTTGTTTTGAAGGCCTCTTGAATGTCTTTACAACCGTGTAAAAATTTCGAAAATCCATCGATTAGTTTTTGGGATATTTGCTTTCAAATTTTCAAATTTAACATGGACTGATAAAATAAAAATTTAATTCGAATTTTATTATTTTTCGGATTTAATTTTTTAAAAATATAAAATTCAAATGAAAAATAACTCCCACTACCCCCTGCACACGACGATTTTTGGACGAGCAGTCGATTTTGCATTCTTAGGGTGTAAGAAATGATTTAAATTGTGTCTTACATTTTAGCAATGAAGTGCACACGAAAATCGGTTCTAGAAGCCTTTTACGCGCTTATAAACTCTACTATCGGTCTCTTCTGTTAGTCCCATTCTGTGTATGGGTACTCTCAGTCGACAGTGACCGGTAAAAAGACCAGTCACTACACGTATCCCCTGTCTGGTAAGTCCAATAAGGTTCCTGGCGCTGTTTCTACAAGGTCCTTTAATGAACTCTTTAGAGTGAGCCAGTTCTGGTATATTTATCCAGTATTGTTGGAAGCTATTCTCCATCCATTTTAATATGGTTGATTTAGCAGCATTGTATGATATCCCCAGGGCTGGCTCAGGGCCGAAAAACTCGGCAGATGCCGCTTCCCTCGCTGCTAGGTCTGCGGCCTCATCACCCTCAATGCCCTGGTATCCATACTAATAATTCATATATATATATATATATATATATATATATATATATATATATATATATATATATATATATTGAGGCGATGCTCCATTAGAAAGTGAGCATATTTTCAATTTTCGAACTGTCAAAACTGTCCATTTTTAAACTGTCATTAGCATTAATGGATTTTGACCAAAATCTAACATATCAACCAAAGCTTTTTCTGGTAAAAGTCAAAATGATTTAAGAAATACGAACTATAGTTTTGTCGTACCAGTGATAGTGTTAAATGTAACGGTTCCTGTTCTGTAACAATAATTATAGGCAGTGGTACCGCATAATGGCAATTAAAACATTCATAACTGCTAGACCTGCTAGAACTGCCTGCTGTCTGATATTCAATGGTACTACTCACGAAATATAAACTCATTGGCGTATCAAATAAGTAGTTATATCAACGAAACAAATCCGGTCAAGCAAAATATTAATTTTTTGAGATTTTTTAGTTTTAATAAAATAAATATTTGATTAGTATTAACGCAAACAATTAACGAAAATTAAATTATTTAAATTTAAAAAAAATATATCATACACCATCGTTGAAGTCGTAGATTAAAATTCTACATCGGTTGAGGGTTTAACTCATTTTTTCCCTACTACTACTATGTCGGTTTAGAACGTTTTTCTACGTGGTCCGACGCCTATTCTCCACCTCCTTCGATCCTGACAATCATCTTCCGTCAGGTTTTTTTTACTCATTGACCTTTGCCTTGACTGTTTCTATTCCAGTTTAGGACGCCCTCTTTTTCTGCGCCCTATTGGTTACCATTCTAGGACCTGCTTTGGTAATCTTTCGTCGTTCGTCCGTTGTACATGGCGGTACTATATCAGTTGTCTTTTAGTGATGTTATCCGTTATGCTTCCCTCGATTCCCATTCTTTCTTTTATGATCTCATTTCTTATATGATCTCTTCTAGATATTGTATTAGCTCACACATATACTACACTATAGTAGTGTGAGCTATGGTGATCCTAATTTTTTCGAGAAAAAAAAAGTTGCTCCAATTTCAAAATTTTTTATATATCTTTGCGTTTCAGATGATTTTGAAATTTTTTTGTGGCGCCGTCTGTCTGTCTGTCTGTATGTCTGTCGGTCTGTCTGTAACGACCAACGTGCATAACTTAAAAAGAGCTTGCCCGATTTCAATGAAATTTGGTACTTAGGCTGGGTCTTGCGTCGAGATGGTCCCATTTAAAAACGAACAAAATCCACCGAACAGAAGCCAAATAAAAGGGTGGTTCGGTTCGGTTCGGTTCGGTTCATTCGTATCGGGGTTGTAAGGTAGTGGCTGGTAATTAACGACCGGGCAATACCTGTAACCAGCCCCGGCCCCCCTATTCGTGACATTATTTTACATGTTAATTATTTCGACAAGTTAGCGATGATTGAACCGATTTTTAATTGTTTTGGTAGAGTGTTACTGTAAATCAGATTCTAATATATCTTGCGCTTTTTACAAAATTCAAATATTGGTACGTATCTGATACGGTAATGCATCTACACAATTATGTATAATTTAGGTTTGAAAACTTTTGTTTATAATTTTTTTAAGATCTTTTAAATATTGGTTTTGGAGTTTACAAAATCTTAACCCGAAAAAAACTGTTTTTAGATGCTACTATTTAGTCCGAACCAAATTCAAAATGTTTTTTTTTATTTAGAAAATAAAAGAGGTTTTTTTTTTAATATTTTAATTTTCTTACTTTTTGTCGCAGTTTCCGACGTCAATGAATTTTTGTAGAAATTTAACTTCAATACACTCTTATAAAGTGCCTTTCACTCTTTATATGTAGCATATAATAAAACAACTATAGCACAAAACACGTAAAATCTAATCCTAAAATATTAAGTCCATAAATGGTCCATAATAAAAAATTACATAAAATTGGTATACAAATGTATTGTAACAAATATTAATTTATGATGATATATTATAGATCCTATTAATAAAATGTCGGACTTCCATTGTCTTTATTTATTTTAAAACACGACGTTTCGGTTAGTAAGTATCTCTAACCGTTATCAAGTGTAAACTAAACAATGCTTGTTGGACATAATTCAACCACTACAGGGTAAGTCCTACTCTTTTGTCAAAAACTCGGAACATTTTGTGGAGGTTTTAAAAGGAATCGAATTAGATCCCGGCGATAGATTTGTAAGTTTTGATGTAGAAAGTCTCTACACCAACGTGCCAATAAATAAGTCACTCTGTATCATTAAAAATAAATTACAAACTGATGATACACTTCACGAGAGAACAACGCTATCGGTGGAGGGGGTGATAGATCTTTTGGAGCTCTGTCTCCATAACTCTTACTTTCAAGGGAAAGATAAGTTTTACGCGCAAAATGATGGATTCCCAATGGGTTCATCTCTTTCACCAGTGGTAGCAAACATCTACATGGAGTGGTTCGAGGGCCATGCGATCAACACAGCAAGAGTCAAACCAAAACTATGGCTACGATACATGGATGACACATTTATTATATGGCCGGAAAATGATGACGAACTACAAAATTTTCTACACCATTTAAACGGTATTCGACCAACAATCAAGTGCACCATGGAAATTGAAAAAAATTCGGCCTTACCTTTTTTGGATGTTCTTGTCAAACGATTAGACAGAAACATTCAAACCACTGTATATAGGAAACCTACACACACGGGACAGTACCTAAATTTTAAGTCTAATCATTCTGTTGCAACAAAACAAGGAGTTATAAGAAGTTTGTATTTAAGAGCCGTAAATATTTGTAGTAATAATGAAGAATTAACCACAGAAATTAACAACATTAAAAAGGACTTACAACAGAATGGTTATTCCGAGAAATTAATAAACTCAACGATATTTAAAATTAAAAACAAACTAAATGTACCAAATTCTCAAAATAATAATCCGTTAGGTGTTATTAACATTTCATATGTTCAAGGGATTTCAGAAAACATAAGACAAATAGCTAAACACTATTATATAAAAACAGTATTTTCTTCGGGAAATACGATAAGAAGTTTTGTAACTAAAACAAAACCAGACAATCCCTCAAATAATAAGGAATGTATTTACCAAATCCCGTGTGAGTGTGTTAAATCATATGTAGGTGAAACGAAACGCCCTCTTCAGGTTAGAATAAATGAACATCTAAAAAGTACTCAATTAGGGGATATTGAAAAATCCGGTTTAGCAGATCATGCATGGTCAAATGATCACAGGATTCAGTGGTCAGAAGCTAAAGTTTGACATAAGGAGTCGCATTGGCGAAAACGAAAGTTTAGTGAAGCTGCGTCTATAATGCAGAATAAAGAAGTTTTTAGTCAACCAAGCACGGACATACCAAACATATGGAAACCACTCCTTAAGGAAAACAGGCGTCTTATGATTAAAAAGGGGGCGGGCCGGCAAAATCTTCTTTAAAATGCATTTTGTGGAAAAACATTGGGCTGATCACAAATTCTATTTAGCTTTTTTCGATCCATCTTTGGACATAGGCCTTCCCCAATTCCAAGATGGATTGAAGAAGGCTAAATAGAATAGAATAGAATAATTATAAATAATTATAAAGAATAAAATAATAAAAGTCAAAATTCTATATCATTTACCGCTGGATAAAGGAATAATTTTATTAAATGAACCCAAAATATGACATACTGCATATGAGAAACCCAGGCAAAAAAATATTTTTTTTGATTTTGAAATAAATTGGTAAAAGATATTTTTGACAGATTTTTTTTAACATTAACTTTAAAAAATATTTGAATTTTTTTGATACTATTATTATATCGGTTAGGAACGTTTTTCTACGTTGTCCGACGCCTATTCTCCACCTCCTTCGATCTTGACAATCATCTTCTGTCAGATTTTTTTGACTCATTGATCTTTGGATTGACTGTTGCCATTCTAATTTCTGCGCCCTCTTTTTCTGCGCTCTATTGGTTGCCATTCTAGGACCTGCTTTGGTAATCTTTCGTCGTTCATCCGTTGTACATGGCATTACCATATCAGTTGCCTTTTGGTGATGTCATCCGTTATGCTTCCCTCGATTCCCATTCTTTCTTTTAGGATCTCATTTCTTATGTGATCTGTTCTAGATATTCTCATTGATCTTCTTATTGCATCCATTTCGACACCTTCCATTTTTGTTTTGTATTTTTCTGTTACAATATGCTTGTCACCATTCATATATGTTAAATTTTACATTCTTTTTTATCTCTCTGCTCCATAAAATACTGTTAAGACATCAATAACCTGTTTTGCTTTTACTATTCTTTTTTCCAGTTCTTTACAGTCTGTTCCTGTGTTATCAAATGTGACACCCAAGTATACATACTCATTGCATGGAGATATTACTTATCCATTGTCTAGTTCTAACTCACTGGATTCATTTCCAATACATAAGTACTGTGTCTTGTCTACGTTCACTGTTAATCCCCAGTTTTGGTATTCTTCCATTAACTTTCTCATCATATACTCCATGTCTTCTTTATCATTACACTATCACATACTACATATTTCTTTACAATTTACGTAGACCAAATAAAAGACATAAAATGCTTTCCCATGCTGGCAATAGTATAAGGCTTACTTACAGTTACGTAAAATAACTATTAAATATGAAAAAATATAAATAAAAAATCCAAATTTCGAACAAGTATGCGAAAATTTCCTCAAAAAATTTTGTCCGTTGTTCATAAACCTACTTTGGTATGCAATAAATGTATACAGGGTGTTACTGAATAACTAATATTTATAGGCAAACATTTTTTGGTAACTAAGCGAGTCTAGAAAGATTTTGTTTCTCTTGTATTTTTCCGTGGGCAGCTCGAAAACTGTACACCCACGGGGGTCCAAGATCTAATGGACACCTATTCAGTGTTGACAGTTAACTGTTTCGTCCTTAAGGGACTCTTCAAGACACTGCGTGGTCAAGGTGACACTTTTGTTTTGTATTAATAAAAATATTAATTTACTGAATACCAAAAAAATGTTTGTTTTTATTCACGGGTACTAAATTTTATGTTTGACGTATTTTTAGCTTATACTCCGCCCACTCGACATAAAACGTCGTGAAGCCCGAATAAATGCAATATGCATTGACTCGGTCATGGGTACTCTCTTTCGTTTCATCTGCCTGCCTTTTGTTTTTACTCTGATAGTTTCTTTTGTACTCGGTAGATGTCGTCACTTCTTTGAAAAGCAATACGGTACCATAGGCAATATTTTCCATTTCACTTAGCAATACCGTAAAATGAGATTCATTTACCGTTTCTCTAGCTTTACAAAGGTGTCACATTGACCATGTAGTGTTCTTAAGAGTCCCTTACGGATGAAACAGTTAACTGTCAACACTTAATAGGTATCCATTAGAAAGAAAATCTTTCTAAACCCGCTTGACCACAATAGTTATTTACCTAACTAGTGCGGAAAGTGATACTTTTACGCACGCGACGGCAGTTGCCCGAACGACGCTTTGCGGAGTTCGGGCACGCCGTCAAGGGCGGAAAAGGCACTTTCCGCAAGAGTTAGGTACAAAATTTTTCCTAGTTGCATAAAAAGCTTGGTTTTACATTTTAATATATTTGGTATTTTTTACATTAAAACAGCAAAAAACAAATTCTGTTTTCATTTTTAATTTAATTGAGTTTATAAATGGGTCAATAAGTCTAATTAGGCCTCATTTTTAATTTAATTGAGTTTATAAATGGGTCAATAAGTCTAATTAGGCCTAAAATTCACGGCGTGCGGAAAGTTCAACTCTCCGCACGCAAATGCGTGCGTAAAAGTGAACTTTTACGCACGCAAGTAGGAAAAAATATGTTTGTTCTTATTCACGGGTACTAACCTTTACGTTTGTAATATTTATAGGGTTAATTTTTGAGTTCACTTTTAGAAAAATTTTCATATAAATATAATATGTATTATTTATTTTTAGCGCTGGCTACGGCATATTTTCAAGCTTTTTATCAATTTTGTCCATTCTAAAAAATACTCTGCCAATCTAAGGGCACCTAAGCTCACACTGGATACTATAGTTATAGTGTATATACGTGAAAGCTAATATAATTAAAAACTGAAGTATATTTTATTGAACTCCAGACTCAATTACCTTTCGTTTGATACCACACAAGCCATGTTTTGACTTAAACTCTAATTTTTCAAATCTACCCCCACCCTTTTTTAAAAAACTAAAATGTATTTTGTTTAACTCCAGACTCAATTACCTTTCGTTTGATACCACACAAGCCATGTTTTGACTTAAACTCTAATTTTTCAAATCTATCCCCACCCTTTTTTAAAAAACTAAAATGTATTTTGTTTAACTCCAGACTCAATTACCTTTCGTTTGATATCACACACGCCATATTTCCACTTAAACACTAATTTTTGAAATTTACCCCCACCCTTTTTTTAAATAAACTAAAATGTATTTTGTTTAACTCCAGACTCAATTACCTTTCGTTTGATATCACACACGCCATATTTTTACAGAAACTCTAATTTTTGAAATCTACCCCCACCCTTTTATTTGGCTTGGTAGATTTTGCTCATTTTTAAATGGGACCATCTCGACCCAAAACCCAGCCTGGGTACCAAATTTCATTAAAATCAGGCAAGCCGTTTTTGAGTTATGCGCGTTGGTCGTTACAGACAGACATACAGACACACAGACAGACAGACATACAGACAGACACATAGACAGACAGACAGACGGCGCAACAAAAAAGTTTCAAAATCATCTGAAACGCAAAGATATATAAAAATTTAGGAAATCGGAGCAACTTTTTTTTCTCGAAAAAATTAGGATCACCATAGCTCACACTACTATAGTATAGTAGTAGTGTGAGCTAATATATCCCACACCCGTTATGATATCGTGTCAAATTAATACAGATAAATCACAAAATGCTCTATTTTTTTCTAGAAACTTTATAAACACAATAATAAATCATAAATTGCAATGTTCTTCCGGGTGTTCTAATCGATAGACAAATGCATGTAGATTGTGAAGTGAGGTATTAAAAAAATGTGCATAATAAATAACGCAGCAATATACTGTTTATCTTTATTAACCAGCACGAGAGTGATAATACAACATTCAAGATTTTTTTTCAACATTATAAATAGTCTCTGTTAGCACGCTATCAATAAAGACTTCTATCTATCTAACTATTAAGCCTACTTCAATCAATCTTTGGAAATAGGCCTCCCCCTGGGCCTCCCTCAATCTTTTCCACTCTTCTCTGTCTGTCTCTGTCTGTTTCCGCGTCGTTCTTCAAATCGTCCGCCCATGTCTTCTTTTGATCTTTGGCCTTTTTTAACCTTATCCATGTTTCACTTTGTAAGTGTCCAGGTCTGGGATAAGTACAGGAAGGATACATTGGTTATACACTTTCGTTTTGATGTACTGAGAATATTTTTTATTTTTAATATGTAGCTTAATTTACCGAATGCTGCCCAGGCCAAATCTTACTCGTCTCTTGATTTCAGCTGTTTGGTTTACTTTTTTTAGTTTAATAATTTGTCTCAAGTTGTTCTATTTTTTCTTGGTTTGTTCTGATTGTGATATCTTAATCTGTGTTTGTTATGATTTTAGTTTTAGTGTATTTATATATATTTATTCGGCTATTAATTAAGGATGCTTTTACTGCCCAGTGCTCAATGCTATCCAAAGCTTTTTGAAAGTCTATAAACGCAATATATCCTGGAATGCTGTATACGTTGGCTCGTTCTATTAGAATTTTCATAGTTAATATGTGGTCAACTGTACTGAAACCTTTTCTGAAGCCTGCGTTGATATTCTTCAAATTTTGTTGTTAGTTTATCTGTTAATATTTTCGTAAAAAGCTTATAAATTACATTGAGGAGTGTTATAGGTCGATAGTCTTTTAGGTCTCTATCGCCTTTTATAAATTCTTTCCAGTTGTTGGGGATTATTTTGTATTTATTATTATTATATATATATTTATAGTATTTTATTCAGTAGAATAGGAGAGTATTAACTACAGCTTTACCACCGTACTGGAGCACCTGCCGTTACTCCGTCTTTTTCAAGTGATTTGTTATCTTTCATTTTCTTTAATGCTCTCTTTATATCCGCTTTGTTTATTTCAGGTTGTAGTTCTGAGTTTATATTCTTTATTTTTGTTTGGAGTTTCTTAATGGTGTCTCGTGATGGTTCCCTTTTTGTCTGGTATAACTCTGTATGGAATGATTGTGATATTTATGATATCCTCTTTATCATTAGTTTCTATGCCGTTTATATCCTTTATGTTAATTATTTCATATCTACTTAGATATTTTATATTTCTGTTATTTTCTAAAACTCTCTTTTATTTCTTGGCTCTTTCCTTTATATTATTTCACTTGTATTATAGTTTTATTTATTTCTGTGTATTCTATAGATGTTCTTTTTCCTTCTTCTAATATACAATTTTCTCTCTATTTATCTCTCTCTCTCCGATATCTTTTCCTACTTTGGTCATAGCTCTTATTAGAGCCTTATTGAAAGTGAAATAAGGTATAGCAGTAATAATTCAGGGCCCTAGTTAGACTAGTGGCCACCTGGAGCAAAAAATGCCGCCCTTCCCCCGCTTTTTTCGTTACCTCTGCAAGGTTTTTTGTTATTACCCTACATAATATATTATAATATCCTAGTACGCTAAGCAGAATATACGGTAAAATAATAAGAAATAAAGTGGAGAGCGAATATAAAGACATGGAGGCAGAAGAACAAGCTGGTTTCAGGGCGGGTAGATCGACTTCAGATCATCTCTTTTGTATAACCCAAGTTATTGAAAAGAAAATGGCATACGGACAAGAGCTGCATCTGCTTTACGTCGATTTGCAGAAGGCATATGATAGTATACCACTAAATCTACTTTGGAAAGCGTTGGAAAACACAAACATAAGCGTACAACTAATTAAGGCCATCAAAGAGTTATACCGTAATAGTAAAAAGCTAAAATAAAAGCAAAACTAACCAAAGGCTTTCAAGTAAATAAAGTTCTTAAACAAGGTTGCTGTATCTCGCCTACGCTCTTCAAGATATACTTGGAACAAGTCCTTAAAGTATGGAAGAGAAAATGCCAAAACATGAGAATTCCGTTGGACGAAACCACCTTGTATACTTTATGTTTCGCCGATGATCAAATAGTAGTGGCTCAGGATTATGACGACCTCGAATATATGACACGAAAACTAATAGAAGAGTACAATAAGTGGGGACTAGAGGTTAATCTCAATAAGACACAGTATATGTGTATCGGTGGAATGAAACAGGCTCTAATCTTAAATACCGGGCAGCGAATTCAGTCCTGTGATGAGTATAAATACTTAGGTCTAAAAATTACAGCTGACGGAAAACTAGACAAAGCTTAAAAGATCGAAACGTACAAGGAAGAAAAGCAATAACTTTATTAAATGGAATAATTTGGGACCAAAGTATATCAAAACATAACAAAAAGCTTATATATAACACCATTGTAAAAAGTATTATTACATACGGCTCAGAAGTATGGCCAATCAAGGATAGAACAGAAAAAATGCTTTCCGCTACGGAGATGGACTCTTGGAGAAGAGCAGCAGGGAAATCAAAAAGAGAAAGAGTTACAAATCAAAGAATAAGAGAAATTATGACAGTGGGGGAACGTACTTTAGTGGATGATATAAGAACAAAGCAACTGGTGTGGTACGGACATGTACAAAGAATGAATGATGAAAGACTACCTAAATAAATACTACAATGGAAACCAACTGGCCGAAGAAAACGAGGACGGCCAAGGAGAAGCTGGAGAGAAGGAATAGACAGTTAAATAAGAATGATGAATTATGGGCAAACAGAAACGAGGTGAGATTGGGTATAGGAAGACGTAGAACGTTGTGAAACCGATAAATATATATATATATATATATATATATATATATATATATATATATATATAAATTGTGCCAGCGAGTGAGCAAAAAAAGTTATTTATACTATTTTTTTTTAAATCGAGTTTTGAGGGCTAGAAAGGTAAAAAAATTGAAAAAATTTTGTTTACTCCTATTAATCAAGACAATCTGTGACATCAAACCGCTAAGTCGATGTCGATAACTTCTTGTTTGTATAGGTTGTACAAAATTGGTATTATTTTACTTGTCTAAAAATCAGGTTTTGCGGCAAGTTGATGTCGCTAGTAGTGTAATAAAAATTCACAAAAATATATCGCACACCTTAAAAAAAAAATCAACAAATGAATAGACACGGTCTATCGATATGTATGTACAGGGTGATTGGTTATATTTTATTTAATAGCTATTTCCATTAACATGATGACAAAGCAAGGCCAACACAAAAATAGAGGCCACGACCCTGAAAAAATCAGCAGTTCTCCCGGGGCTGAATTTTACATTGAGTCTTATGGGAGGTCAGACGTTTTTTTATGATATTTTCAAAATGGCACTACAGATTTCCGCAAAATTTCAGTGAAATATTCTCAGACACCATTCCGATATTCCACCAAAGGTTTGTAAGGAAGCAACATGATTAAAAGGTTAAAATCTTCAAGATTTAGCATTCCTTATTTTAAATTCAAATTACCCGCCATGTACCCCATGCCAACTGTTATATTTGACATGTATTTGACTTTGTCATCTGTGATTGTCACATTCGCTTCTGCTTTAAACTTAATTTTTGTGTGAGCTAATGAAGCGGCTATGAAAAATTAGGGATTACCATACATTTAAAAAAAATTGTTCTGCCAGAATAAAGTAAAAACAATCTCAAAAACGGCTTTATTTAAAAAAAAATCAAATATTCATGAACCGTCATTCCAACTTCAATATTTTAAAGACAATCAGCTGTGTCGTAACGTGACCATCAAAAGAAAATCAGCCCCGGATGTGACGTCAACAAAGTGGAGGATCGTGGCCCGTCCATTTTGATAGCCCTGGACAAAGTTATAGATATTGATATGACACTATGTAGGTAAAGGTAGAGTCCCTGTATGTTGACATATATGTCAACATACAGGGACTCTAGGTAAAGGAAAATATTATGTTTATGTTTGGATAAACATTTTTTGAGAATTAGGTAACCCATTGTTTGTATGCATTCTACATTTATTTTATTATTATGTATAAAACTTCACTAAAACATATTGTCAAAAACTTTTAAAAGCAACATTATCTTAATCTTATTTTTGGGTTGTTGTTTATTAGTATCACTGCATCCTGAATGTAAACCAGCGTCATCTATCTTATACTACTACTATGTCCGTTTAGAACCTTTTTCTACGTTGTCCGACGTCTATTCTCCATCTCCTTTGATCCTGACAATCATCTTCTGTCAGATTTTTTTGACTCAGTGATCTTTGGATTGACTGTTGCCATTCTAGTTTAGGACGCCCTCTTTTTCTGCGTCCCATTGGTTGTCATTCCAGGACCTGCTTTGGTAATCTTCTGTCGTTCATCCGTTGTACATGGCCGTCCCATATCAGTTGTCTTTTAGTTATGTCATCAGTTATGCTTCCTTCGATTCCCATTCTTTCTTTTATGATCACATTCTCTTGTTATTGCATCCATTTGGACACTTTCCAGTTTTGTTTTGTTTTTTTCTGTTACGCGAGAAGTCTCTATTCCATACAACAGCGTGCTTTTCACCATTGTTTCATATATGTTAAATTTTACATTCCTTTTTATCTCTCTGCTCCATAAAATACTGTTAAGACATCCAATAACCTTTTTTGCTTTTACTATTCTTTTTTCCAGTTCTTTACAGCCTGTGCCCGTCTTATCAAATGTGACACCCAAGTATATATACTCATTGCATGGAGATATTACTTGTCCATTGACTAGTTCTAACTCACTGGATTCGTTTCCAATACATAAGTACTGTGTCTTGTCTACGTTCACTGTTAATCCCCACTTTTGGTATTCTTCCGTTAACTTTCTCATCATATACTCCATGTCTTTTTTATCATTAGCTACAATTACTTGGTCGTCAGCAAACTGTAGTGTGTATATGGAAATTCGGTCGTTCAGTTGTATTCCCATGCCGTGCACTTTACGTTTCCAGTTTTTTAGAGCTACTGCGATATATATTTTTTTTAAAAAGAGATACAACATCCCTGTCTTAAGCCTTTTGTTACCAGGAATTCTTTTGAAAGTCGATTTTCAATTTTAATTTTAGATTTTGACCCTTTGTATAGTTCTTTTATCGCTTTTATGTATGTATGATTGATATTAGTCGGCTCTAACACTGTCCATAGTTTTTCTACTGGAACGGTATCATATGCTTTTTGTAGGTCCACAAAGGTAACATGAGTCTCTATATTTCTGGCGCTCCTTTTCTCAATTACTTGTTTAAGACAAAAAACATTATTACTACAAGATCTGCCTGTACGAAACCCACTTTGCTCTTCTTCTTCTTGTTCATGAAAATCATTCTTTATTAGATCTCTAAGAATCCTACCGTACAATCTACTTAGAGTACTGGTTACTGAAATTCCTCTGTAATTGTTGCAATCCAGCTTGTTTCCTTTTTTATGTATTGAGGATATGCATGCATTTTCCCAATCATCAGGTACTGGATGTCCTTTTATGCATTGATTGATAATATATGTGAGATTTTCTACTTTTTCTATAATTAATAATAACAAAGCTAGCAATGGTGGGCACTTAACTTGAAACACCCTGTATAAAACTGCAGTTTTTACCTTTAAGAAATCGAGCCTGGCAAGTGGGGGTCAGAGGAAAAAAACGTCGAATTTGGTACACCCTGTACATCGATTTAA
This sequence comes from Aspidapion aeneum, assembly GCA_963576565.1. NCBI lineage: Eukaryota > Metazoa > Arthropoda > Insecta > Coleoptera > Brentidae > Aspidapion > Aspidapion aeneum. Next base: position 224,480,377 of record OY755038.1, on the reverse strand, counting down.
GCCAATTTAGATAAAATTCTCGAAAAAGTGCTAATAGCTATTCAAAACATTCAGTCAAGGATGATCGGCTCACCAGATTTAAATAATTTTATTTTTTTCAAATTATTTTAAAAATATATACCTAGTATTTTTCTATTCTTTGTTGACGCATTGAACACATTTTGGCACACACGTATACTATAATTATAGTAAAGTGAGCTATGGTGAACGTGTTAACAATAAAAATACTCTGCCAATATATGGGCCCCTAAGCTCACACTAGGTACTATAGTTATGTGAGCTAATATAACTAAAAACTGAAATATATTTTATTCAACTCCACACTAAATTACCTTTTGTTTGATACCACACAAGCCATGTTTTGACTTAAACTCAAATTTTTGAAATCCACCCCCACCCTTAAAAAAAACAAAAACTAAAATGTATTTTGTTGAACTCCGGACTTAATTACCTTTCGTTTGATATCACACACGCCATATTTTCACTTAAACTCTAATTTTCGAAATATACCCCCACCCTTTTTTTTAAATAAATTAAAATGTATTTTGTTTAACTCCAGACTCAATTACCTTTCGTTTGATATCACACACGCCATATTTTCACATAAACTCTAATTTTTGAAATCTATCCCCACCCTTTTATTTGGTTTGTGTTCGGTGGATTTTGTTCATTTTTAAATGGGACCATCTCGACCCAAGACCCAGCCCAGGTACCAAATTTCATTAAAATCGGCCAAGCGGTTTTTGAGTTATGCGCGTTGGTCGTTACAGACAGACATACAGACACACAGACAGACAGACAGACAGACAGACAGACAGACATACAGACAGACAGACAGACAGACAGACAGACAGACAGACGGCGCAACAAAAAAGTTTCAAAATCATCTGAAACGCAAAGATATATAAAAATTTTTGAAATCGGAGCAACTTTTTTTTTCTCGAAAAAATTAGGATCACCAAAGCTCACACTACTATAGTATAGTATATGTGTGAGCTAAAAATACTCTGCCAATATATGGGCCCCTAAGCTCACACTAGGTACTATAGTTATAGTGTACGTGTGAGCTAATATAACTAAAAACTGAAATATATTTTATTCAACTCCAGACTAAATTACCTTTTGTTTGATACCACACAAGCCATGTTTTGACTTAAACTCAAATTTTTGAAATCTACCCCCACCCTTAAAAAAAACAAAAACTATAATGTATTTTGTTAAACTCCGGACTCAATTACCTTTCGTTTGATATCACACACGCCATATTTTCACTTAAACTAATTTTTAAAATATACCCCCACGCTTTTTTTTTAAATAAATTAAAATGTATTTTGTTTAACTCCAGACTCAATTACCTTTCGTTTGATATCACACACGCCATATTTTCACATAAACTCTAATTTTTGAAATCTATCCCCACCCTTTTATTTGGTTTGTGTTCGGTGGATTTTGTTCATTTTTAAATGGGACCATCTCGACCCAAGACCCAGAATAGGTACCAAATTTCATTGAAATCGGCCAAGCGGTTTGTGAGTTATGCGCGTTGGTCGTTACAGACAGACATACAGACAGACAGACAGACAGACAGACATACAGACAGACAGACAGACGGCGCAACAAAAAAGTTTCAAAATCATCTGAAACGCAAAGATATATAAAAATTTTTGGAATCGGAGCAACTTTTTTTTTCTCGAAAAAATTAGGATCACCATAGCTCACACTACTATAGTATAGTATATGTGTGAGCTAAAAACACTTTTTTACTTTTTTCATATAGTGTTTTTAGCCTTTGAAAATTTATTAAAAAATTTCATTTTTTTTAATCTTGTGGAATTAAAAGAGCAAAATACTCGTTTGAAATCCGGTCTAGGACAACTGGGCGCCGCCAACTCGGCGCCGCCAACTGGGCGCCGGGCCAACTGGGCGCCGGGCCAACTCGGCGCCGCCAACTGGGCGCCGACCAACTCGGCGCCGGACTAAAAATTTTTTTTTTTGATAAAATGTGTAGATGAAAAATAAAATATTTTATTTATATAAAAACATCTTTAAAAAATCCTTTACTAACTATCTATCAAATCTTGTGAAGCGTTTTTAACACACTTATCATTATCCGATTTGGATGAAATTTGGTACACACGTAGTGGTCCCATGACAATACAACATTAAGAAAAAAATATCCTTCCACCCCTACCCCCACCCCTTCTATAGAAAAATGTGTTTTTGACACACTTCCCGTTATCCGATTTTGATAAAATTTGGTATACACATAGTGGTCCGATGATAATACAACAATAAGAAAAAAATATCCTCCCACCCCTACCCCCACCCCCTTCCATAGAAAAATTTGTTTTTGACACACATCCCGTTATCCGATTTGGATGAAATTTGGTATACATATAGTGATCCGATGACAATACAATATTAAGAAAAAAATATCCTCCTCCCACCTCTACCCCCACCCCCTTTAATAGAAAAATGAGTTTTTGACACACTTCCCATTATCCGATTGGGATGAAATTTGGTATTCACGTTGTGGTCCGATGACAATACAACATTAAAAAAATATATCCTCCCACCCCTACCCCCACCCCCTTCCATAGAAAATGCGTTTTTGACACCCTTCCCATTATCCGATTTGGATGAAATTTGGTATACATATAGTGGTCCGATGACAATACAATATTAAGAAAAAATATCCTCCCACCTCTACCCCCACCCCCTTTAATAGAAAAATGAGTTTTTGACACACTTCCCATTATCCGATTTGGATGAAATTTGGTATACATATGGTGGTCCGATGACAATATAATATTGAAAAAAAAATCCTACCACTCCTACCCCCACCCTCATCTATAGAAAAATGCGTTTTTGACACACTTCCCATTATCCGATTTGAATGAAATTTGGTATACATATAGTGATCCGATGACAATACAATATTAAGAAAAAAATATCCTCCTCCCACCTCTACCCCCACCCCCTTTAATAGAAAAATGAGTTTTTGACACACTTCTCATTATCCGATTTGAATGAAATTTGGTATTCACGTTGTGGTCCGATGACAATACAACATTAAAAAAAAAATATCCTACCACCCCTACCCCCACCCCCTTCCATAGAAAATGCGTTTTTGACACCCTTCCCATTATCCGATTTGGATGAAATTTGGTATACATATAGTGGTCCGATGACAATACAATATTAAGAAAAAATATCCTCCCACCTCTACCCCCACCCCCTTTAATAGAAAAATGAGTTTTTGACACACTTCCCATTATCCGATTTGGATGAAATTTGGTATTCACATAGTGGTCCGATGACAATACAACATTTAAAAAAATATCCTCCCACCCCTACCCCCACCCCCTTCCATAGAAAAATTTGTTTTTGACACACATCCCGTTATCCGATTTGGATGAAATTTGGTATACATATAGTGATCCGATGACAATACAATATTAAGAAAAAAATATCCTTCTCCCACCTCTACCCCACCCCCTTTAATAGAAAAATGAGTTTTTGACACACTTCCCATTATCCGATTTGAATGAAATTTGGTATTCACGTTGTGGTCCGATGACAATACAACATTAAAAAAAAAATATCCTACCACCCCTACCCCCACCCCCTTCCATAGAAAATGCGTTTTTGACACCCTTCCCATTATCCGATTTGGATGAAATTTGGTATACATATAGTGGTCCGATGACAATATAATATTATTTAAAAAATCCTACCACTCCTACCCCCACCCTCATCTATAGAAAAATGCGTTTTTGACACACTTCTCATTATCCGATTTGGATGAAATTTGGTATACATATAGTGATCCGATGACAATACAATATTAAGAAAAAAATATCCTCCCACCTCTACCCCCACCTCCTTTCATAGAAAAATGAGTTTTTGACACACTTCCCATTATCCGATTTGGATGAAATTTGGTATTCACATAGTGGTCCGATGATAATACAACATTAAAATGAGTTTTTGACACACTTCCCATTATCCGATTTAGATGATTTTTTAAAAAAGAGTAAAAAATCATGTTCAGCGACGTTAAACACCACAAAGTTCTAAATTTATTATAAATCGATCCCTAAGCACTGCAATCTTTCAAGTTTGAGACAAGTCGGTTAGTAAATAAAAAATCTGCCAATTTTGATCCGCCATTTTGATTTTTTTAAGTTTAAGTAAAAAATTTTGTTAAATGACTTCAAGTAATGTAATATTTTAAGTTTGAGACAAATCGGTTAGTAAATAAAAAATCTGCCATTTTGGATCCGCCATTTTGATTTTTTTAAGTTTGAGTAAAAAATTTTGGACATTTTTTCATTATTGTTGTATTGTTATCGGACCACTATATGTATACCAAATTTCATCCAAATCGGATAATGGGAAGTGTGTCAAAAACGCATTTTTCTATAGATGAGGGTGGGGATAGGAGTGGTAGGATTTTTTTTCAGTGTTGTATTGTCATTGGACCACTATATGTATACCAAATTTCATCCAAATCGGATAATGAGAAGGGTGTTAAAAACGCATTTCCCATGGAAGGGGGTGGGGGTAGGGGTGGGAGGATATTTTTTTAAATGTTGTATTGTCATCGGACCACTATGTGAATACCAAATTTCATTCAAATCGATTAATGGGAAGTGTGTCAAAAACTCATTTTTCTATGAAAGGGGGTGGGGGTAGAGGTGGGAGGATATTTTTTTCTTAATATTGTATTGTCATCGGATCACTATATGTATACCAAATTTCATCCAAATCGGATAACGGGATGTGTGTCAAAAACAAATTTTTCTATGGAAGGGGGTGGGGGTAGGGGTGGAAGGATATTTTTTCTTATTGTTGTATTATCATCGGACCACTATGTGTATACCAAATTTTATCCAAATCGGATAACGGGAAGTGTGTCAAAAACACATTTTTCTATAGAAGGGGTGGGGGTAGGGGTGGGAGGATATTTTTTTCTTAATGTTGTATTGTCATCAGACCACTATGTGAATACCAAGTTCATCCAAATCGGATAATGGGAAGTGTGTCAAAAACTCATTTTTCTATGAAAGGGGGTGGGGGTAGAGGTGGGAGGATATTTTTTTCTTAGTAATATATTGTCATCGGATCACTATATGTATACCAAATTTCATACAAATCGGATAACGGGATGTGTGTCAAAAACATTTTTCTATGGAAGGGGGTGGGGGTAGGGGTGGGAGGATATTTTTTTCTTATTGTTGTATTATCATCGGACCACTATGTGTATACCAAATTTTATCCAAATCGGATAACGGGAAGTGTGACAAAAACACATTTTTCTATAGAAGGGGTGGGGGTAGGGGTGGGAGGATATTTTTTTCTTATTGTTGTATTATCATCGGACCACTATGTGTGTACCAAATTTTATTCAAATCGGATAACGGGAAGTTTGTCAAAAACACATTTTTCTATAGAAGGGGTGGGGGTAGGGGTTGTTTGGATATTTTGTTGTATTATCATCGGACCACTACGTTTGTACCAAATTTCATCCAAATCGGATAATGGGAAGTGTGTCAAAAACGCTTCACAAGATTTGATAGATAGTTAGTTAGAACATCTGAAGCTAAATAAAGGTTGTAAAAAATTGCGTAGGATTTTTTAAAGATGTTTTTGTATAAATAATATATTTTATTTTTCATCTACACATTTTGTCAAAAAAAATTTTTTTAGTCCGGCGCCGAGTTGGCCGGAGCCCAGTTGGCGGCGCCGAGTTGGCCCGGCGCCCAGTTGGCCCGGCGCCCAGTTGGCGGCGCCGAGTTGGCGGCGCCCAGTTGGCGGCGCCGAGTTGGCGGCGCCCAGTTGTCCCATTCCGTTTGAAATCGGATAAAAGAAGAACAAGAACAAGACTGTCAAATGTCAAGTTTTTTTATGTAGATTTTTTCCGCCATAAATAATATTTTATTAATTTAATGTCAAAATTAATAGGAAATCTTATTAATTATAAATTTAGTCCAAAACCGTTAGAATTTGAAACATTTAAGTTTGAAGGTCTAAATTCAGACATAAAATTACATCAAACTTTGTGGGATAACATTTTATATTGCATTGGCAACACTATGGACATAGAAGTACAAGGAGAGGAAGTAATCATCGAAAAAGAAATGATAAGGAATAATATTAAAAAGCTTAAATTCGGAAAAGCTAGGGGACCTGGGGGAATATATGCTGAAATGCTCAAATTTGGATCAGAGAAACTTCTCGAAAATCTCACATATATTATCAATCAATGCATAAACGGACATCCAGTACCTGATGATTGGAAAATTGCATTCATATCCTCAATACATAAAAAAGGAAACAAGCTGGATTGCAACAATTACAGAGGAATTCAGTAACCCATACTCTACGTAGATTGTACGGTAGAATTCTTAGAGATCTAATAGAAAATGATTTTCATGAACAAGAAGAAGAAGAGCAAAGTGGGTTTCGTGCAGGCAGATTTTGTACTGATAATGTTTTTGTCTTAAACAAGTAATTAAGAAAAGGAGCGTCGGTAACATAAAGACTAGTGTTAACTTTGTGGACCTACAAAAAGCATATGATACCGTTCCAGTAGAAAAACTATGGACAGTGTTAGAGCAGACTAATATCAATCATACATACATAAAAGCGATAAAAGAACTATACAAAGGGTCAAAATCCAAAATTAAAATTGGAAATCGACTTTCAAAATAATTCCTGGTAACAAAAGGCTTAAGACAGGGATGTTGTATCTCTCCCACTCTTTTTAAAATATATGTCGCAGTAGCTCTAAAAAACTGGAAACGGAAAGTGCACGGCATGGGAATACAACTTAACGACCGATTTATCATATACACACTACAGTTTGCTGACGACCAAGTAATTGTAGCTAATGATAAAGAAGACATGGAGGATATGATGAGAAAGTTAATGGAAGAATACCAAAAGTGGGGATTAACAGTGAACGTGGACAAGACACAGTACTTATGTTTTGGAAACGAATCAAGTGAATTAGAACTAGAAAATGGACATACAATATCTCCATGAGTATGTATACTTGGGTTGATAAGACGGGAACAGACTGTAAAGAACTGGAAAAAAGAATAGTAAAAGCAAAAAAGGATATTGGTTGTCTTAACAGTATTTTATGGAGCAGAGAGATAAAAATGAATGTAAAATTTAACATATATGAAACAATGGTGAAAAGCACGCTGTTGTATGGAATAGAGACTTGTCGCGTAACAGAAAAATTCAAAGCAAAAATGGAAAGTGTCGAAATGGATGCAATAAGAAGATCAATGAGAATATCTAGAACAGATCATGTAAGAAATGGGATCATAAAAGAAAGAATGGGAATCGAGGGAAGCATGACGGATGACATCACTAAAAGGCAACTGATATGGTACGGTCATGTACAACGGATGAGCGACGAAAGATTACCAAAGCAGGTCCTAGAATGGCAACCAATAGGGCGCAGAAAAAGAAGACGTCCTAAACTTGAATATCAACAGTGATATTTTACAAGAGTAGGTAGAAAAAGCTAGAAACCTTACAAAAAACAGAAAAAATAACATGCTATCAGTAGACACCATCTTGATATGTAGGTCTAAAAAACTTTGTAGGCTATTTTTTGTATACCAAAGAGAATTAATGACATTTCTTATTTTATTTTGTGTATACTATTTGAAGAATGTTTTGTAAAACATAAGATATCAAATAAATAGTCATTTATTTGCAAAATATATGGCCAGAAGTCTATTCGGAGATGGTGACAAAATTAACAAAACTGGCGCCAGCAGGCACGATGAGCCCTTCATAAAACGTGCACTGAAAAAAGTATTTTGTAAAGTTCCAGTAAAAAACGTTGGACCACTCGTGGTCCACTGACCAAGGCCAACAAAAAAATAGAGGCCACGACCCTGAAAAAATCAGCTGTAATCTATTAATAATCTATTAATTAAATAAGCCATCCAATTTACAAAAACTATAAATTTGAGCGCCTGTCAAATATGGTAAGCATCAGGAATAATAGTGGGTTTACACATGCATGAATTTAGTGGCGCCAGTGTTCGCGCCAGTTCTATTTGCACGCCAGTAAAGGTTTACACTATTGTGCGAAAATTAAAAAGACTGGCACGCTAGTTTCATTTTTAAAGTGTACACGATACGCGATATGTCGGCTGAACTCTCGGAAGCCTGCAAAATAGTCGCTAAACTTTTATTGAAAAAAAAAAAATAAAAGAGATTCAGGAAAAGGAACAACGAAAAGGCCGTATCTGCATGGGTTAAAGCATGGATTGCTAGTCGATCTACTTTGGGTGCTTCCGAAAAACTTTTAGGAGAACTTGCAGCAGAAGATCCTGCGAGCTATAAAAACCATCTTCGAATGACAAAGCAACATTTTGATATTCTTCTAGGGTTTCTCTTATTTAAACAACATTCTTTAAAATTTGGTCTGCTACTTTAAACCATGGTACTTTTGGGGTGTATACTTCATTTGCACCGGCTCCGGAATGTTGGCTTTTTTAAATTTTTGTCAATTCCAAAGCATATGTGTTTCTTATGGATCATATTGTTGCTTTTACTTCTGCAACTTCAAAGCCTTCAATAGTCATTATTTTACTAATTTTTTGGGAAGCATTATCTCGACTATCTTTGTTTTTATACGAACTACTGTGTACATCCCATAAACAAGGAAAACATTCATAGCCTTCAAGAAACTGTATGGTCAGTTCTGCTGGCCACTTTTTTTAGCCATATTAAGCTATAAAAACAAAAATAAACAAAATTTTTAAGCTCAAACACAATGAAAATAAAGTAGAGTTTATACAGCAACATGGCATGACATAAGACATAGCATGACATAACATAACAGAGTTGAGCTTATGACAAACCCTGTTGGTGTTTATACAGAAAAATAACATGACATAACATTACATGACATAACATGAGACATAAAAAGATGCCCAACTTTTATCTTTTTATGTCATGTCTTGTGTGAAATTACATTACGCGCATGATCGCGACGTCATTTGTTTACGATTTTTTACCATAACCCTACTTTTATATTGTGTTTGGATAGTTTTGATGTGGTTTTTTTTGTTTAAAAAATAAATAAGTATGCAAAAAAGGTAAGCAAAACGTCAGATATTTAAGTACATATAAGTAGGTAGCCTTTTTTTATTCATTTTTGTTGCAGGTAATTGGGGCTCCCCTAATACATGTGATGATGGCCCTTTGGTTAGTTTAAGTGATGTATATACTTGTTTTAGATGGATGAAGAAGTACAGCTTCTAGTTCTCATTGGCCTTGCAGCTAGTGCTATATGTATAACAAGAGTGTGAAAAAGAAGGCACTTTAAAATTCGCCCAATGAATAAGAAGTCCAAGCCATTTTTTTTGGCATTCTTATCTTTGTATCACTTGTCTTTTTTATTATACAGGGCAGGGAAGCCCTGCACCTGTTCAATAAATTAACCATCGTCCATATTTTCAAAACAACAACAGAAAACTAAATGACAGAAGACAGCTGAAAGTTCCAAAATCACACGAACAAAAGTCAAGCTGTAATTGGACCAAGCTTTATATTATGTCATGTTATGTTTTATGTATAAACAGCCATTTTTCCTTCTGTAATGTTATGTCATGTCATGCTATGTCTTATGTCATGCCATGTTTCTGTATAAACTCTACTTAAAAAATAATGTAAAATAATGAACATAAAACTGGCAAGCCGACGTGCAAGCACTTGTTTACACATGAAAACCACCACCACTGGCGCACACACAAAGTCACCACTGGCGCCAGCAAATTCAGTCAGCTGCAGACTTTTTTGATACATGCATGCAAAAAAATAACTTGTGCGCAAGTCGGTGTTTACACTTGCAAATTTAACTTACTGGCGTGCCAGTTTTTATTGGCGCCAGCAAATCCATGCATGTGTAAACTCTCCTTAAAGTCAAGATGCAATTTAAAAGTAAAAATTTCGCGAATTTGAACACAATTTCTTGTATATTCCTATATCAATTATTATTGTTCTAAAAGGCTGTACAAATCAAATGAAAACTGCTTTTCCGCACATGTGGGAAAAGTAGGGTGACAGTTAACGTCATCGTACACTTTTTCATACATATGCAGAAAAGTACTTTTCTACACATGTGCGAAAAAATTTTTGGACACGGGTGAAATTTCACGTTTTTTGAGAACACAGATCGTGTGAAATCCATCATTTTCATATTAGAAAAATGTTTTTTTTGGCGATCACAATAGCCTTCCATACGTAGGGTATGGACAGCTGAAAAAAGCCCAATATTTATATGTTTATACCTTAAAAATAAGGACTTAAAAATTCAATACAGGTTTTTTCGTTTAAACAGTTTGACGAAATTTGCATAGATTCGGCGTTAAAAAAGTTGAAATTTATAAAATCAATATAAATTTACTTTAATACCTTACGTAGCTGGTTTTTTTGCGACGATGGGTACGACTAAAAATGGGGACTTAATTAGATGTTGACACTGTTTCAGACACTTCTTTTAACCAACTTCCAAAAAAATAATGTTAGATTTTTTAAATATATACTACTATAGTCTTTGCAATAAGGCTAGTCCTTTTGTTTAATCACCCCGTAATTCTGGTAACAAAAAGCACGTGTATTCTTAATTCAGTTTTAAACCACAGGTTCCTAAGGTAACTGATAATGGATGCTGCGAAACGAATTATCAGTTACCTTAATGTTAATATATTCGGTCACCACCCATTATAATAAGGGTGGTGGATCGGTGTTTAAACTGCCATTGTTTTGAAATTTCTGACTTTGAAAGATTATCGCTTATTTTTTATTTAAATTCTGATTCTGATTTGGAATAGTTTTTTGAGACAAGGTTCTGTCCCAAAATGATTTTATGTAGTGAAAAATTTATGAACAATTAGGGTGCCCATCCGCCAAAGTTTCTACATTGGAAGATTTTCATTGCAACTGACCGTAGAGCTACAAACCATGAACAAACGATAAATTAATGATTATTTAATTTTTTCAAAAATGTTATTTTTTACAATGTATTTAGAGCTAGAGTTAAGCTAAGCTTTGCAATTTGTTTTGGTAAAAATTATGATTCAAATAAGATTAGGCCCTATTTATATTATAGTTTTTGTAAACAGAAGTTATTATTGTAGTTTCCACAAATAAACTCTTGACTTATATTAATGTAGTACATACTCATTTCTTTGTTACAATAAGTATATGAGCATTTATATTTTTTGTTTAGGGTAAATTAAAACAGTATTTTATTATAATTTTTAATAAATATAATTAACATTTTTTATTGTCGACACATAGATCTTTTAAAAAGTATTATAAAGTTCTCAACTGATTTAAGTGGAAAGGCTTTGGGAATTTCAACAAAAACAGTATTGTACAGACTCTTTCTGAGTGAATTAAAAAATATATTTCAGACACAATATTTAAACTAAAAATAGTTATATTGAGGCTATTACTAATGACTAAGTTTAAAATGTTGCACTAGAACAGGTCATAGGATTAGAAACCAACCAAAAAACTGAAAATCTAAAATCTAACTAAGAAACAAACTATGCAAAAATAATTTATTATCATCATCCAAAAAACATCATCTCATAAACTGCCATTGTCAGTTATGACGGGAGGAGCGACATCAATAGCTGTTTCATTTTCTCAGTCTTCCAAAATTAGTTTTTCGCAATGCATTATGTAATTTTAACAATGCGTTTTATCTTTTTAAACAATAGTTTAACAAACTTTTTAGTTTTCTAAAGAAGTTGTTTTGAATGGCATCACAAAGTCTTCATACTTTTTGCCATTACCTATACTGTTTCTTAAAATTTTGCTTTGTAGTTACTACGGATGGGACCGAAGATCGAAAAAAGCGTGGAATTTTCGTATAAACATTTTATCTTTGTCGCAATTTTTTTTTCCTATTTTGACTACTTGCTAAAAATTTTTTGTTTTGAAAGTTGACTTTTATTGACAATTTAAACTTTGATAGACAGACAGGCTTGCAACTGCCAACTGCAATCTGGGGCCAACAACGATTTTCGATGCTATTTTCTGTCTTCTTTATAGGAGAAACATAAAAAAGGATAGCAAAGAGACTTGGGGTATTGCAAGGACTATACTATGTCGGTTTTGAACGTTTTTGTAGGTTGTCCGACGCCTATTCTCCACCTCCTTCGATCCTGAAATCATCTTCTGTCAGGTTTTTTTGACTCAGTGATCTTTGGATTGACTCTTGCCATTCCAGTTTAGGACGACCTCTTGTTCCGCGCCCCATTGGTTGTATTCCATACAACAGCATGCTTTTCACCATTGTTTCATATATGTTAAATTTTACATTCTTTTTTATCTCTCTGCTCCATAAAATACTGGTTTTACTAATCTTTTTTCTAGTTCTTTACGGTCTGTTCCTGTCTTATCAAATGTGACACCCATATATACATATTACATGGAGATATTGTTTGTCTATTATCTAGTTCTTACTCACTTGATTCGTTTCCAATACATAAGTACTGTGTCTTGTCCACGTTTCCTGTTAACCCCCACTTTTGGTATTCTTCCATTAACTTTCTCATCATATACTCCATGTCTTCTTTATCATTAGCTACAATAACTTGGTCGTCAGCGAACTGTAGTGTGTATATGGTAAATCGGTCGTTAAGTTGAATTCCCATGCCGTGTACTTTACGTTTCCAGTTTTTAAGACCTACTGCGATATATATTTTGAAAAGAGTTGGAGAGATACAACAACCCTGTCTTAAGCCTTTCATTACCAGGTTCTTTTTAAAGTCGATTTTCATTTTGGATTTTGATCCTTTGTATAGTTCTTTTATCGCTTTTATGTATGTATGATTGATATTAGTTTGATCCAACACTGTCCATAATTTTTCTACTGGAACGGTATTATATGCTTTTTGTAGGTCCACAAAGGTAACATGGGTCTCTATATGTCTGGCACTCCTTTTCTCAATTACTTGTTTAACACAAAAAACATTATCATTACAAAATTTGCCTGCACGAAACCCAGTTTGCTCTTCTTCTTCTTGTTCATGAAAATCATTCTCTATTAGATCTCAAAGAATCCTACCGTACAATCTACTTAGAGAACTTTTTGAAAAAACGGCTTTTTAAAAAAGTATTACTTAAAAAAATATATAAAAAATATTTTTTTTTGTTTTTTTTATAAATTAGTTTGTGAAAAAACTACTTTTTATGAGTGTTATTTTCAAAAATAATTCTTGTTTTAAGTTTATTTTTTATAAATTAATTTTTCAAAAAACTACTTATTAAAAAAGCATTTTTTTTCCGAAAAAAACCATTTTTTGTGGATTTTTTTTTGCAAAATGTAGGTGGTCTGGACACCGGTTAGGATATGTTTGCGATCAATTGACCACTGTAAGCTTAAAACTTTACGATGTTCTAATTCGTAATATTTTTTAACATAACTTAAAAATAAATGGATTTATGACGGATCAGACACCTTCCCAGCCCATTGCATACTCCAAATAAACTCCAAGCTATATCAGCCTTAAAAAATGTTTGTGTAAATATATCAGAAACGAAAGCTCCTATGAAATTATATTAATGCAAAAGCTACCATTTTTTCAATGTTTTAACTCTCAAAAAATGTCGTTAGCATTAATGGACCAAAATCTAATCAGCTTGTGACATTGTGAAGAACATTTTTCATGAAAACCTCATGAAAATTGGTACAGCGGTTCCCGGTCTATCGTTTGGCAGACAGGCACACACAAATACACACGGACTAACGTGATGACGAGATTGCAAAGATAGGCCCAAATACATCCAAATAAAACATTTTTGACGTTATCTCAAAAAATTTTTAGATCGAAAACAATACCTTTTTTAGCCATTCCTGGACTAAGGAAGTAAAAACTGCTTCCAGAACTTGAGTATTTTCGGTTCTTTGTAGGTTTAAAATTATAATAAAATATAAAGGACGTAAAAAGGTAAATTTTCACCCAGTTTCATCGATTTTTTTCCAAAAGTTTAGCTTATCAAAAAAAATTCTGTAGACCTGTACCTATAACTCTTGTATTTAATTTTTTTTTGATAGGAGGTCTAGTTAAAACCGTTACCACCCCTAAGAGTGCAACCCGTTTCACCCTAATAACTCGGATCCAGTTTAATTTATTTTTCCTGCATGGCTACAACATATATTTTCTTTTATTTCCAATAGTTTCTAAGATTACTATTTTTTTCCTTTTTATATCCAGTGGCGTATATACGGGTGGGGGGCTGGGGGGCTGGGGGGCCCGGGCCCCCCCCCGAAGCTGATTTTTTTTTGGATATTTTCCATATATTTCATGAATACAAACATAAAATAGCATAAAATACAGCCTCATGCGGTCTCGCCCCCCCCCAAAACTGTCTCGGGCCCACCCCGAAACTTTTTTCTATATACGCCACTGGGTATATCTGTCTGTTCATTATTTCGCAAAGATTTATTTTGTCATTGTTTTAGTACTATAATTAGCAATGTTATTTATTAGTTTACAAAAAAATTCCTAAACATCTAACAAGTAAGTAAATACTATTCTTTTAATATAGGTAGGTATCAAAATACATATCAGAATTTAGAAAGGAAGAGAATGGGACAATTCGTCGCGGCCTATTTGCTGCGGGGACAATTCGCTGCCGGCCGATTCGACCCGGGACAATTTGCCGCCAGAAAGAATTTTTTAATTTTTATTGATAGTTGATTGTTTTGATTTTTTTTAAATTTATACTAGGACTTTCTATCCAATCAGGATGAATCGTCCAGTTTCGCGAAGTTTTAGCAAGATTAAAGGATTTTTAAACAAACACAATTTTTATTTTAATGTATCATATTTACAAAAAATATATTTAAAAAAAGGAATTTTTTCTAAAAAAACGTTTTTGTTTTTTACATAATAGTTTTTAAGAAAACCGCTTTTTAAAAAACTAGTATTAAAAAAAAGTATTTTTATAAATTAGTTTTTTGAAAAACTACTTTTTGAAAAAGCATTTTTTTTCGCTTTTTTTGGCAAAAAGTTAGTGTTCACACCGGTTAGCATATGTTTGCGATCAATTGACCATGGTTAGGTTTAATACAGATTTTGATCTCCCAACAAGTGGACAGGGGAATAATTTAAGAAAAAATAAATGAATGAAAAGTTTTTTGTAAATATCTCAGAAACTAAAGCTCCTACGAAGTTTTTGGTTATATCACGAATTATTGAACAAAATATAGTCTACTATACTCCGACAATAGTGTATTGATACGATGCTCCGTTAAAGTTACTAGCATTAATGTATTTTGACCAAAATCTAATCAGCTCGTGAGAGTGTCGAACACTATTTTACCTGACAATTTTATGAAAATCGGTTTAGGAGCTATCGTGTTATGGACAGTAATAATATACACACACACACACAGACACACACACAGACACACACACACAGATAGACATCACGACGATATTGCTAACGAGTCGTTAAATACCGAGATGAATTCCATCAAAGGAGCATGCGTCAAAATTAACGTCAAAATGTCTAATTTAAATTATTGGCGCGAATACCGGGATTGGCGCGAGATCGAAGAGCTTAACGTATAATAAAAAATTCAAGGTATAAAATAATGGTCAATTCTAATTTTTAGGTATGATTTTATGTAGGTATCGGGTGGTTTTTTATAACCTGAGCACTCAGCAACTTTATCATTGAAAATAAAGGGCTATAATAAATTGTAGATTTTTTTGGTTAATTATGACAACTTTAAAAGCCAACATAATTTTTTTCTATCCGTCTATTCGATGTTTTTGGGAGGTTTCGGGTATTTGTAGTGGGGCTAAAAAAACCTGATCCCCCTTTGCGACACTCAAATTTCAAAAGAAGCTTAAAGGTGAAAATCGCATTTTGATATAGCAAGCCGTTTTTAAACTACGGGGTGTTTCTAAAAAGTCTGCATTTTGGGAAGGGGTCTATAACTTGTTTATTTATTAATATTTTTTATTTCTGTGAAAACATTCCTAAGACACTTTTTTAAGAGGAATTAAACTGTTAAATTAAATTTCATTTGTCACGTTTAGTTTTTGAGATATCACATAAAATTATTTTTTTTTATTTTTACCACATATTTTAGTTTGCTTAATGGGTTTAAAATATTTTAATATTATAAAATTATATAAATAAAAAAATAATAAAGAGGTGATTAAAAAATAAAAATAAAGAAAACAATAAAAAAAAATTAAAAATTAAAATATTGAGTGAGTGACATCATTTTAAAGGAAATTTTAAGCTGATTTTAAAAATCGAATAAAAAGAGAGTTCTTCTGTAAGAAAAATAACAACTTTATGCAATATTTTAAAAACCAAAACAGATAAATAAAAACCGTTTACATCTGTCAATTCTTCAAGAAAAGATCTATAAGAAAGCTATTTACACAAAAGCAAAATGCAGACAAAAACACTCCGTAGCTTAAAAACGGCTTGCTATATCTAAATGTAGTTTTCACCTTCAAGCTTCTCTTAAAATTTAAGCGTCGCAAAGGGGGCTCAGTTTTTTTCTATGTCCTCTAGAAATACCCGACACCACAAAAAAACAACGAATTTGGGACACCCTGTACAGGGTGTGACAATGAAGTCGATTTTTTGAGAGGGAACACCCTGTATATTTTTGCATTTTAAGATTCGTCTTTTCTTTTTGATTTCAAAAATTTACAATATCTATGTGCTGCGATTAATATTTTTTGAGGTATATGCAGTATTTCTTCTATATTGCATTTCACGTTTATTTTGTTTTGCCATGGGAGTATTGACAAATTTAAATGCGCTAAATCTTAAAAAATGTTTATCATAGCATAGCCATACAGTAGAACCCCGATGACAGTGTTTATTCAAATTAAATTGGGCACTAAATAATTTGTCACAAAACTTGCACGTCACCGGCATTTTCACAGCACAAAAACGACGAATTTTCATCAAAAAGAACTGGGAATTATTAAAGTTTTGCTATATAAAACCATACTGAAATATCTCTCAGTTGATTGGTTGGCAGAAGTGACAGATTAACGCTTGCGCACGTTTTGGAATTCATCTCGGTATTTAACGACTCGTTATTGCTAGGATAGACCAAAATACATCCAAATAACAAATTTTTGGTGCCATCTCAAAAAAATTTTTTGTCCAAAATAATATCTACCAGGCCAGGTAATAAGTTACGTTAGATTAAAATAAAAATTAAACAAAAATTCTCGCGAAGAATTGTCTCCTCGACGAATCAACAGGCGGCAAAATTGACCCAGCGGCGAATTGACCCGCAGTGATTCGGCTGCGGCGAATCGGCCGCAAAGAATCGGCCCGCGGAGAATTGGCCGCGACGAATTTTCTCCTACCCGAAAGGAAATGACCACTTTTCTTTTTAAATCTTCCTTACCTTACCAAAATAAATGTGTTATGGATGATTCTACAAAAATGGTGCTGTGGAGTGGGAATGCATATTTTTCAAACACAGACTGCAAATGAAGCATAGTTTTAGTTATAAGATTTAAAACGAAATGTTTTCTTTATGGAGCATTCGAGTTTAATGTATAAAAAAAATTGCAAGTTTATAATTTTTTTTATTACAAAGCAAATACCTCATTCCTCTGGTGTAGTCCCAAAATAAATATTAAAAACTCAAATTAAAAAAAATATCCTAATAAATAATATTTAACCAACTCTTAACTATTTATCAAAAGATTGATAAAACTTAAGTTTGCATTCCTATTTTTGATAATCCGAATTTACATCTTCTCCGGAAAATTTTACAATTTTAAACGTGCTCCATTTTTAATAACACAATATTTGTGAATACCACCGGTTAATTTCTAGAGAAAGAGACGGCCCTGGATATCTAATTTACTTGTGAGGGTGACAAGTTGTGACAGATAATGTCAACTTTAGTTTGGTTTAACTTATAGATCTTTTTATTTTCGGCAGAAAATTAGTTTTTTTCCGAGAAATCAAAAAGGAACGCTTCAATTATCATCCCTCTGGTAAGTAAATATTCGACAATTCAATAGTAAAATTTTTTTGTTGATTGTTTTAAAATTATAAGTATAGGAACTTTGTTTATATAAAACTTAAGTTGAGTAGTCTAAATAGATTTTGATTTAAATTGGAAAAACATTAAAAACTCATTCCTCTGGTACTCATTCCTCTGGAATTTTTATGCAATAATTCCTAAAATTCGGGAAAATAAATGTTTCTTAGCTTACACCTAATTAGTTACATAAATTTAACAAAACAAAATTATTTACTGTACTGTACTGTTATTTAAAGGCAATGACCAAAAATGATATCCATATAGTCCACTTTTGGTAGAATCATCCACATTTTCTCTTACCTTTAATATTTCTCCGCAAATTTCAGAAAAACTCAAACAACAAATCCCAAAAAACGTTCAAAAATCACTAAAAAATCCACCTTGCACAAAAGTCAATTTTTCGCAAATGTTTTTATGGGCTATGTCATTTTTGCTACACAAACTACCATACTATAAAAGATGTCTTTTGCAACTTATTTTACGCAACCCGGTTGGTTTTCAATTTTTTTGCGACCTTCGCAGACTTGAAAAGAAAGTTGATATTTTGTTATAAAATATAATACCGTAAAAGAATATTATTTAAAATAATTAATAATATAAAATAATTTTTGACTTGTCTCGAGCTAGTTTTGAACCGCGCGTCACTACGAAAAACTGTCAAAACTTCAAAAAAACTCTCGCACTAGTCGAAAAAAATATAATCAAAGTCGCCTTTTGATACAAAACAAAACACAATTCGCTTCTTTAAAAGTTTCAGAAACAAAAAACGACCGCGAAACTTTCCGGTGAAACACAGCCAACTTGTAGATGTTTAAAAATGACAGATAACAACGCGGTCCATGGCCAACTTGAACAAATTCGCGCGCCACCCAATCTAGTCAGTGCCGCCTGCGTTTAGCACTGCTTATTGGTGTGCCGTGTGATATGGTAATGTTATGGTGTTGTTGTATCTTTTGGGTGTTCTATGGTATGGTATGGTATGGGTCGCCCGTCGTCGGTGGTTTACAGAGAGGGAAAGTGGTGACGGTAGAATAAAAAGATGTGTAGAACTAGAATTCTGACAAAGGAATTGTCGTAACCAGCTGATAGATGGTGTTTTGCAGAGGTTGCGTCTTGGAGGAAGGAGGAATAAGATATTGTCCGACCAACTCAACTCAATGTATTTCCCTCTGTTTACAGAGGGTGGTCTGCATTTTTAGCAAATTAACCATGAACAAAATTTGAATATTACAAGAATTAAATTGGTAATTTTTTTTTTTAAATTACAAGCTTTTATAAAATACACTAAAAATTAAAAAAATAATTTTCTAACATTTCAATATTATCATAATAATAAAAGCGATGGCCGACTGATTGAAATTTTGACGATGTTAGCACGATAAGATATCCGTATCAATTAAATATCACTATTTGCAAGAATCAATCTAGCAGAAAACGAAACCGAACCGAACCGAACCAAACCAAACCCACCCAACCCGACCCAAGATACCCCAGAATTTCTCTGACATAGGTATAGCAATGGCATAACATAGCGGCACATCAAACATATATTTGATGACCTGCTATGTTGAAAATTCTTTAAGTGTTTAGATCACAAATTTAGATTAACTTATGCTTTGATTTACGGCCATCGCTTTTATTATTATGATAATATTAGAATGTTAGAAAATTATTTTTTAATTTTTAGTGCATTTTATAAAAGCTTGTGACTTAAAAAAATTTTTACCAATTTATTTTCTACTTTTTAGTCTCAGCTATCTACTCTATTAAATGAAAATATTTGTTCAATAACAGAACAGAAGAATTTATTCTAGATTATAATGAAATCGCTGATCGTGAGTTGTTTGGAAACTCATTTTTCTATTGGGGGAAGGAGAGGGTGGGGTTAGAGGTAGAAATATATTTTTTGTTTGGGCTGTATTGCCATCGGACCTTTATGCATATACCAAATTTTATAAAAGTCATTTGAAGTGAAGTGTGTCAAAAACGCATTTTTTATGGAAGGGGGTGGGGGGTAGGGGTGGGAGGACATTTTATCATTATTGTTGTATTGTCATCGGACCACTATATGTATACCAAATTTCATCCAAATCGGATAATGGGAAGTGTGTCAAAAACGCATTTCTCTATAGATGGGGGTGGGAGGATATTTTTTTTTAATGTTGTATTGTCATCGGACCACTATGTGAATACCAAATTTCATCCAAATCGGATAATGGGAAGTGTGTCAAAAACTCATTTTTCTATGAAAGGGGGTGGGGGTAGGGGTGGGAGGATATTTTTTTCTTAATATTGTATTGTCATCGGATCACTATATTTATACCAAATTTCATCCAAATCGGATAACGGGATGTGTGTCAAAAACAAGTTTTTCTACGGAAGGGGGTGGGGGTAGGGGTGGGAGGATATTTTTTTCTTATTGTTGTATTATCATCGGACCACTATGTGTATACCAAATTTTATCCAAATCGGATAACGGGAAGTGTGTCAAAAACATATTTTTCTATAGAAGGGGTGGGGGTAGGGGTGGGAGGACATTTTTTTCTTAGTGTTGTATTGTCATGGGACCACTATGTGTGTACGAAATTTCATCCAAATCGGATAATGGGAAGTGTGTCAAAAACGCTTCACAAATTTGATAGATAGTTATCGACTCCAGGCCGTTCATATTCATAACTCACACGCTCACACCCATTGATTTCGAGGTCAGTTAATGCTCACACCCTTTTATTGGGTTTATATTGTTATGACTGGGCTCAGACAGGATGACTAGGCATGTTTCAAAAATTCAAAAAGAAACAGTAAATAAATAAAACTGTTTGGAGTTCCAATTTTAAAAGATATAACGAATGGTTATGGATGTTTGAATTTTAAAAAAGTCAATTTGTATTTTTTTAGGTTTCTAGATTGCTACGCACCTACCTAATGAAATAGCTAGGTACCTTTATAATATTGTCAGGATAGAAAATAATGTCCTATTAACTAAATGGCACAACTTACATTTATAAGCAAGTGCACATTAACCCTAAACAATCTAAGGAAATGAACTTCTGTACATAGTTCATTTTGTGTTAAAACGTGTAATAAACTGTATACGGAATTTAAAATCTTAAGCGATTGACCGGTCATCGATAAGGTTTATACAGGAAACAAAACACATCCCGATATCCTGTCAATGACAAACGGTTTTTAATCAAGGCACTTTAACTAACCCTCATATGCACCGTAAGCACTTAAGCGCGATTATGGGTTTAATCGCGATTAAGTCCTTGTTGCTTACATACAACACAACAAAGAGGGAGAATGGATTAGCTAAGCTTTGATACAGTGCATCCCAGGGTAAGACGAGAAAATTTAGTTTTCAAAAATATGAATGCGTCAACTGTTTTGTTCAGTGCTTTTACAAACTGTTTGATCAATCCGAGTTTGATCTGCAAAGGTATATAAAGGTATATAAAAAAAATAATTAAAAAAATGCATATAAAACGGAAAAATCGACAATGTCCATTTACTATTTTTGCGGAAACCCCCCCTTCCCCCTAAAACGGGCCTAACAACTAGCTAAAATATTAATGTTTGAGAAGACTAAACGTCTCCAGTACCTCAGAAATAGTGATTTTAAGGTCAAAAAAATCCTTTCCATCCCACAAAACTATCGAAAAGCAGTAAAAATAGGTAGGGGATCCCCCAAAAATGGGGGGTGATGGGGAAAAACAGAGTACATATTCGGATTCAGGAGGTCATTTTACATAGGAATCGGCAAGAATGGTGTCAGGGCCGATTTACATGCAGAGCAGTGCTATTTATGTTAGCTGGGCAAATAACGAGTCGTTAAATACCGAGATGAATTCCAAGACGTGCGCAAGCGTTGATCTGTCACTTCTGCCAACCAATCAACTGAGAGATATTTCAGTATGGTTTTATACAGCAAAACTTTAATAATTTCCAGTTCATTTTTATGAAAATTCGTCGTTTTTGTGCTGTGAAAATGCCGGTGACGTGCAAGTTGTGTGACAATAAATTATTTAGTGCCCAATTTAATTTGAATAAACACTGTCAAAGTAAACATGACATACAAAAACAAAGGTATTCCTATGCAGAAAGTGTTTTTATGTTTAGATGCCTAGAATGTAAATGCTCCTTCACAAAAAACTTGGATCTGTGTGATGATTTGAAATACAAACACAATCAATAAATACTTGAAGAAACATTGGAGTTGAGAGTCAATACTCCCATGCAGTGGCGTATATATGGGGGGGCTGGGGGGCCCGGCCCCCCCCCGAAGCTAAGATTTTTTTGGATATTTTCCACATATTTCATGAATACAAACATAAAATAGCATAAAATACAGCCTCATGAGGTCTCGCACCCCCCCCCCCCCCAAAACTGTCTCGGGCCCACCCCGAAACTTTTGTCTATATACGCCACTGCTCCCATGGCAAAACAAAATAAACGGGAAATGCATAAGATCATATAGAAGAAATACTGCATATACCTCAAAAAATATTAATCGCAGCACGTAGATATTGTATATTTTTGAAATCAGAAAGAAAAGACGAATCTTAAAATGAAAAAATATACAGTGTGTTTCCTCTCAAAAAATCGACTTCATTGTCACACCCTGTACAGGGTGTCCCAAATTCGTTGTTTTTTTGTGGTGTCGGGTATTTCTAGGGGAGATAAAAAAACTGACCCCCTTTTCGACCCTCAAATTTCAAGAGAAGCCTAAAGGTGAAAACCACATTTAGATATAGCAAGCCGTTTTTAAGCTACGGAGTGTTTTTGTCTGCATTTTGGGAGGGGGTCTATAACTTTTTTGTTTATGAAAATTTTGTTTTTGTGTAAATAGCTTTCTTATAGATCTTTTCTTGAAGAATTGACAGATGTAAACGGTTGTTATTTATCTCTTTTGGTTTTTAAAATATTGCATAATGTTGTTATTTTTCTTACAGAATAACTCTTTTTTTATTCGATTTTTAAAATCAGCTTAAAATTTCCTTTAAAATGATGTATCACACTCAATATTAAATTTTTTTATTTTTTTATTGTTTTCTCTATTTTTATTTTTTAATCACCTCTTTATTATTTTTTTATTTTTATAATTTTATAATATAAAAATATTTTAAACCCACTAAGCAAACTAAAATATGTGGTAAAAATAAAAAAAAATACAAAATGCAGATTTTTTAAAAACACCCCGTAGTTTAAAAACGGCTTGCTATATCAAAATGCGATTTTCACTTAAGCTTCTTTTGAAATTTGAGTGTCGCAAAGGGGGATCAGTTTTTTTTAGCCCCTCTAGAAACACGAAACCCCCCAAAAACATCGAATTTGGGACACTATGTACATGGTGACGGATAGAAAAAAATTATGTTGTCATAATTAACCAAAAAAATCTCAATTTATTTTCAATGATAAAGTTGCTGAGTGCTCCGATTATAAAAAACAACCCGGGACCGACATAAAATCATACCTAAAAATTAGAATTGACCATTATTTTATACCTTGAATTTTAGCTCACACATATACTATACTATAGTAGTGTGAGCTTTGGTGATCCTAATTTTTTCGAGAAAAAAAAAGTTACTCCGATTTCAAAAATTTTTATATATCTTTGCGTTTCAGATGATTTTGAAACTTTTTTGTTGCGCCGTCTGTCTGTCTGTCTGTCTGTCTGTCTGTCTGTATGTCTGTCTGTCTGTCTGTCTGTCTGTCTGTCTGTGTGTCTGTATGTCTGTCTGTAACGACCAACGCGTATAACTCAAAAACGGCTTGCCCGATTTTAATGAAATTTGGTACCCAGGCTGGGTATTGGGTCGAGATGGTCCCATTTAAAAATGAACAAAATCCACCGAACACAAGCCAAATAAAAGGGTGGGGGTCGATTTCAAAAATTAGAGTTTATGTAAAAATATGGCGTGTGTGATATCAAACGAAAGGTAATTGAGTCTGGAGTTAAACAAAATACATTTTAGTTTATTTAAAACAAAAGGGTGGGGGTAAATTTTAAAAAATTGTTTAAGTAGAAATATGGCGTGTGTGATATCAAACGAAAGGTAATTGAGTCTGGAGTTAAAGAAAATACATTTTAGTTTTTAAAAAAAGGGTGGGGGTAGGTTTGAAAAATTAGAGTTTAAGTCAAAACATGGCTTGTGTGGTATCAAACGAAAGGTAATTGAGTCTGGAGTTCAATAAAATATACTTCAGTTTTTAGTTATATTAGCTTTCACGTAGATACACTATAACTATAGTACCCAGTGTGAGCTTAGGTGCCCATAGATTGGCAGAGTATTTTATTATACGTTAAGCTCTTCGATCTCGTGCCAATCACGGTATTCGCGCCAATAATTTAAATTAGACATTTTGACGTTAATTTTGGCGCATGCTCCTTTGATGGAATTCATCTCGGTATTTAACGACTCGTGGCAAATAGGCTATAGTTGCTGCGTCCATGACCCTTAATTGGGTTAAACGGTAAAATGAATGAGTGAACCTAACCTAACCTACAGCTACTCAATAAGCAGTAAACCAGCCCGGAAAAATTATTTATTGTCCGGCCAGAATAAAATGAGGCACAAAAGCTTCAATTAGTGCTATCTTTCTATGTCCAGCGGCGTGCTATAATTTTCTAATTTAGTATTTTTAGGTATTAATTTTATATTTATAACTTAAACTTTACATTTTCTTAGAGGCGGAGTCACGAAGAGCAACATACAGAATAAGAGCCAACCACCAGGATAGCAGGGCAAACAAAGTGATATCAACAATCATAATAAGGGAACAAGAATTGGATGCAACTCTGAATCATATCATGCCCAACACGGAGTACAGACCAGTAAGTAAGTACCAGACGTAAGAGATACGTATAGTGACTGGTCTTTTTACGGGTCACTGTTGACTGAGAGTACCCATGCACAGAATCCATAAGCATGACGAAACAGTCAGACATGTACTGTGCGAATCTCCGTCTCACCCAAACTGATAGCCGGCCTTTTTGGAGGATTAGACATACAGTGGTGAAAAACCACTCAAAAGTGAGCCATAATAGACTCACTGGTGGTCGCAGTGGAAGGGCTGCAAGGCCCACTCACATATGAATTATCATCACCAAACATTTCTAATGCACCTGTCCTCGATCCTAGTATTTCGGAGAAACTGTTGGATAAGAGTACAACGTCGACCTGGAACGCAAATAGGATTTTTCGTACAGTTTTATGACTGTCGAACGGGCGGGTGGAACGAAGCTATTAAACTCTCCTCTCTCGGAATCGATTGGTGTGCGTGCAAGTATTGGAATTCACGTAAGTACCCTTTGATAGGCAGCCGGTTCGGCTTTGCTCACACATTTAAGTAATTTGTCGAAATTGACGTAAGAAATACTAGGAAAAACGATGCATATGCATTCTATGAATGGCACTCACCTTGGACTCTTCTGGGGCTCCACTTTTTGACGTTTGAACGCCTCAATCACCACAATTTTCTCACTTTTCTGAATTTTTCTCGCAAACGTGTGAAAGTCTTGCGAAACATCTTGCTTTCCTCTTGCAACCCCACATCGGACTAACGGATTCGTATGTAAGAGACTCCACCCACTTTATTGAGAAGATCAAAAACATCGTCATGGATGAGTAAGACATCTTAGTTAGCTTTGATGTTGTGTCTTTGTTCACGAAGGTACCTTTGGCCGAGGCAATGAGGGAAGTGGAACACATATTTCCGAAGGACATTACCGACCTGTTTAAAATCTGCCTAACGACATCATATTTCACCTTCAATGAACAAATTTATGAACAGATCGATGGAGTATCAATGGGTAGCCCTTTATCGCCAGTGATTGCGAACTTTTTCATGAAGAAACTGGAAGAGAAGGCGTTGAATAATGCCCCTCATAATCCCAAAGTCTGGTTTCGATATGTAGATGACACTTTTGTCGTTTGGCCTTATGGTAGAGACAGCCTTAATGAATTTCTCAACCACTTTAACAGCATACACCCCAGTATACAATTTACAATGGAAACAGAGAACAACAGAGAATTAGCATTCCTTGACGTACTATTAACGAGGAAAGTGGGACGACTAGGACATACCGTATACAGAAAACCTACTCACACAGACCGCTACCTAAACAACACATCTAACCAGCACCCGAACCAACGAAAAGGGGTAATAAGAACATTGGTAGAGAGGGCGAAAAGAATCTGCGAACCAGAACATCGAGACAAAGAATTAAACCATCTTAAAAACGCCCTCGTAGCAAATGGATACACTCAAAGCGACATAGATAAATGTATACGACCAAAGCCGAGCACTAGAAGTAACAGTAGCGGTGGACTGAGCAGCCGCGAAGTTACTTCAAGAGCCTTTCTGCCCTACATCCCTAGAGTGACGGATAGGATCGGACGTATTCTGGGAAAACACAACATAAAAACGATCTTCAAGCCATCTAAGAAGATCGAGAACCACCTCAGATCTGCGAAGGATATAAGGAACCCACTAAGTTCTTCGGGGGTATATCGCATTCCCTGTACCTGTGGAAGTGTCTACATCGGAACAACCAAACGGTCCGTAAACACAAGAATCAAAGAACACAAAGCCAACTGTCGACTCGGACATACGGAAAAATCCGCAGTTGCAGACCACACACTAAACAATGAAGACCACCGAATAAAATTCGAAGACACACAAGTTCTCTGCGCCTCCTCTTCATACTATCCAAGACTCTATAGAGAAGCAATCGAAATTCATAAACACCAGCAGAACTTCAACAGATCTGAAGAAACTCTTAAAATTAACAGAACATGGGTACCGGTTCTTAAAAACACTAAACGGCTCGCTTATAGCAACAAAACTGATTCTGGGGAAAGTGACCAATCACCGACCAGCTCTGATATACGCCCCGCCCACCATAGCGTATATAACCTGCGCCCGCGACAGACTAACCACCAGTCTTCGAGAAGCCGACAAACAGTCAACATCTCCTGAAGATGCCATCCACTCGAGATGGCGAAACGTCGAGAACGAATTTCCAACGACGACGGCCGAACAGCCCGAAAGCACACCCACCATTGGACGATGGCCGCGAGAGCCTTTCACAATTTGTTCTTCTGCTTGTTGTTTTTTGCGCACACTCTCGGCTCTGCTTGTCTCCCCACGTGTCCAGTGCCGGTAAAATCATATGCATTTAAACAGCGCGACATTTAAATTAATTCTTCGCGCAGAAACGAAAGAAATAGGTAATTTACTGCTTGCACCAAAAATTGGTGTCCTAATAGAGAATTATTGAAATACAGCCAGGCTATAATTGTGCCAGGCACTATTTTGACACATTCACATTAAAAACTGACAGTTGATCCTTCAAAATTGACATACCAAAGTCGAATTTAAAACTTTCGTCGTTTATTTTCAATTAATAAAAGAAGGCACTATTTATTCCGGTTCATATAATAAACTAAGGCCGTGTATTGAAAAATCACAGCTGATATTACAATGTGAAGGTGTCAAAATTGTGCCTGGCACTATTATAGCCTGGCTCTATTTCAATAATTCTCTAATATTTCTATCAGCGTTTGTAATTCTTAGATCCTGATTATAAGGCTTGTTGCGGTTTTAAACAAAACCAACCGAGAGACACAAGAAGTGAAAGGAAAACTTGGGTTGCGTTGTCGTTTCGACTCGGTTTTGCGCATTGCTGACTCCAAGTCCGAATCAAATGACAGTGACGTCATAACCATAACCGTTTTCAAACTCTGCTCATTCTATATTATATATTCCACTAATTTTTTAAATTATCCCCTAAAAATTTTGGGTTTTTCTTTATCTTTATGTGGGTTTCTTTTATTACTTTATCACAAGATTCGTATTTAGGTATTGGCCCAGAACAAAAAAGTTAATTTTTGCTGTGTGTACCTATTACCTATACCCTAAAATTACACTCAATTTTGGGTTTTTCTTTGTCTCTCTACATGTTTCTTTTAATACTTTATGACATAATTCATATTTAGGTAATAGTCCTAAATTAATAGAACTTTGTTTTAATTGCTGTACATTTCTACTGCTATGGGTTTCATTCCAAATCAAATGACAGTGACGTCATAATTATAAACGTTTTTAAAAGAACTATATCATAACCAAAACATGGCACTGCCGTGCCCCCAGATTTATGCGCTTTATAGATTATTATTAAATTATGTAACGGTCAATGTTCTTGTTATGTGTTTTTTCTTAAAATTTCGTTACGAACCGGTGTGGGGGAGGGAGTCAAAAATCCTGAATTTTTGAGTTATTTAATTTAAGAATGTTTCCTTAGCATGCTACTTTTAATTTTTGAAATGGTAAAAGGTTTGACATTATTATGGAATGACCCTCTTATTGTTTCTATTTTCGTTTTAATCTTAATAATATTTCTTAGTTAACTTTTAATTTTTTATTAATAAGCAAATAATATTGTAAAATTTTTTATAATAAAAATAAATGAATTGAATTGAATAAACACAAAAAATATGGGGTCCATTTTTAAAGAAAATTAAAAAGAGAACATATTCGATAAAAAAACTTTACAATGTGACTAGGAGGTCGGTCATAAATCCAAGATGGCGGCTTTTTTCATGTTTTTTTCACATGGCTTATAACTTTTGCAAAATTTGAGGGCACGGCATTGCCTCGCCAAGTTCGCGCGCTGTAACCTTTTCTTGAAACATTTCAGCCGATATTTGACCTACCGAAAACTCTACTTTGGAATGAGCTACGAATCTCAAGCTCTGCACAGTCGTAAATCTCCATGGAGTTA
The DNA here is from genome assembly GCA_963576565.1 of Aspidapion aeneum. Taxonomy (NCBI): domain Eukaryota; kingdom Metazoa; phylum Arthropoda; class Insecta; order Coleoptera; family Brentidae; genus Aspidapion; species Aspidapion aeneum. Next base: position 224,451,488 of record OY755038.1, on the reverse strand, counting down.
ACAACCCCTCCAAGTTTCATGGAATTCCATACAGTAGTAAAGTAGTTACGAAATTTCAAAAAACGTCGAAATTGCCACTCACTCACTTACTCACTCATGTATAGATCATCAATATTCTACTGTACTTCCAGACATGCTACAAAGCTGAAATTTGGCAGACTGATAGAAATTATGACCAAACCCCTGGAAAAATTCAAAAAACCCCAAAATTTTAATTTACTCCCCTCCCCCATACATTTAAAGTTATGTAAAAGTAGCATCGCCCACTTCCAGAAATGCTAGAGAGTTGAGCTTTGGCAGACTGATAGGAACTATGATAAAACTATAGGACAAAATTTAAAAAGACGACAATTTGAATTTATTTCCCTCCCCTATACATGTAAAGCTATGTAAAAGTAACATTGTGCACTTTCAGAAACGCTAGAGAGCTGAGCTTTGGAAGGCTGATAGGAACTACGATAAAACCATAAGACCAAAATGGCAAAACTTTGAAAATTCATATTTTACAAACTATACAGTTTATCAAAAAAAGCACCGAGTTGCAGTATTGTGGCACTGATTGAGTTGAGGTTCCAAAAAACGTCATTTAGCGATTTTTAGTATAGGGAAACCCTTAAGACCAAAATGGCAAAACTTTAAAAATTCATATTTTACAAACTATACAGTTTATCAAAAAAAGCACCGAGTTGCAGTATTGTGGCATCATACAGATACGAAAAAACCACTGATTGAGTTGAGATTCCAAAAAACGTCATTTAGCGATTTTTAGTAGGTATAGGGAAACCCGGGGAAACCCATAAGACCAAAATTGCAAAAGTTTGAAAATTCATATTTTACAAACTATACAGTTTATCAAAAAAAGCACCGAGTTGCAGTATTGTGGCATCATACAGATACGAAAAAACCACTGATTGAGTTGAGATTCCAAAAAACGTCATTTAGCGATTTTTAGTATAGGGAAACTTATAAGACCAAAATGGCAAAACTTTGAAAATTCATATTTTACAAACTATACAGTTTATCAAAAAAAGCACTGAATTGCAGTATTGTGGCGTCATAGAGATACGAAAAAACCACTGAGTGAGTTGAGATTCCAAAAAACGTCATTTAGCGATTTTTAGTATAGGGACCAAAATGGCAAAAGGGTGTTTTTTTTAATTAAAAATATTTTTATTGACAATAAGCCCCTTAACTAAATGGCCAGAAAGCAACAGACGACAAATTTCCATTTTATTTTTAATTCTATTATTGTGTCCTCGTACTTATACCTTAAAAAACTTCGATAAGATTAATATCACCTTTTTTTATATCTTTTTTTGTTTTACTTCGTTCCTTTTGTGCGAAATTCAAATTTATTCTTTAGTTTAATTTTATCGTTTGTAAAATTATCGTCGCGTGTTGTTTGTGATGTTTTTAAATTTAGTTTTTTGTTTTAACTGACTTTTTAACTGAAATTAGAAACAATTAATGTTGTGTGTGTAAATATTTTTTGTGGTATATCTGTTGTAAAATTTGCCTGTAGTGCAAAGAACTTGATGAACTTTTACAACCTTTCTTAATTGATTTGCAAAAATTTACAAGAACCCTCGAAAATCAGAAGCTTTTTTTTAAATATTTTAAGGTAAGCGTTTTCTGACTTTTTTTTACAAGCTTTTATTTAGCTTCAGATGTTCTGTCTAACTCTATCTAACTATCTAACTATCTATCAAATCTTGTGAAGCGTTTTTGACACACTTCCCATTATCCGATTTGGATGAAATTTGGTACACACATAGTGGTCCCATGACAATACAACTCTAAGAAAAAATATCCTCCCACCCCTACCCCCACCCCTTCTATAGAAAAATGTGTTTTTGACACACTTCCCGTTATCCGATTTGGATAAAATTTGGTATACACATAGTGGTCCGAAAAACTGAAATATATTTTATTCAACTCCAGAATAAATTACCTTTTGTTTGATACCACACAAGCCATGTTTTGACTTAAACTCAAATTTTTGAAATCTACCCCCACCCTTAAAAAAAACAAAAAACTAAAATGTATTTTGTTAAACTCCGGACTCAATTACCTTTCTTTTGAGATCACATACGCCATATTTTCACTTAAACTCTAATTTTTAAAATATACCCCCACCCTTTTTTTTAAATAAATTAAAATGTATTTTGTTTAACTGCAGACTCAATTACCTTTCGTTTGATATCACACACGCCATATTTTCACATAAACTCTAACTTTTGAAATCTACCCCCACCCTTTTATTTGGTTTGTGTTGGGTGGATTTTGTTCATTTTTAAATGGGACCATCTCGACCCAAGACCGAGCCTAGGTACCAAATTTCATTAAAATCGGCCGAGCGGTTTTTGAGTTATGCGCGTTGGTCGTTACAGACATACAGACAGACAGACAGACAGACAGACAGACAGACATACAGACATACAGACAGACAGACAGACAGACAGACAGACAGACAGACAGACAGACAGACAGACAGACAGACAGACAGACGGCGCAACAAAAAAGTTTCAAAATCATCTGGAACGCAAAGATATATAAAATTTTTTGAAATCGGAGCAACTTTTTTTTTCTCGAAAAAATTAGGATCACCATAGCTCACACTACTATAGTATAGTATATGTGTGAGCTAAAATATCCTCCCACCCCTACCCCCACCACCTTCCATAGAAAAATTTGTTTTTTACACACTTCCCGTTATCCGATTTGAATGAAATTTGGTATACATATAGTGATCCGATGACAGTACAATATTAGGAAAAAAATATCCTTCCACCCCTACCCCCACCCCCTTTCATAGAAAAATGAGTTTTTGACACACTTCCCATTATCCGATTTGGATGAAATTTGGTATTCACATAGTGGTCCGACGACAATACAACATTTAAAAAAAATATCCTCCCACCCCTACCCCCACCCACTTCCATAGAAAATGTGTTTTTGACTCCCTTCCCATTATCGGATTTGGATGAAATTTGTTATACATATAGTGGTCCGATGACAATAAAACAATAATGAAAAAATGTCCTCCCACCCTACCCCCCACCTCCTTCCATAAAATATGCGTTTTTGACACACTTCACTTTAAATGACTTTTATAAAATTTGGTATATGCATGAAGGTCCGATGGCTATACAGCCCAAACAAAAAATATATTTCTATCTCTACCCCCGCTCTCTCCTTCCCCCAATAGAAAAATGAGTTTCCAAACAACTCACGATCAGCGATTTCATTATAATCTAGAATAAATTCTTCTGTTCTGTTATTGAACAAATATTTTCATTTAATAGAGTAGATAGCTGAGACTAAAAAGTAGAAAATAAATTGGTAAAATTTTTTTATTAAGTTACAAGCTTTTATAAAATGCACTAAAAATTAAAAAATAATTTTCTAACATTCTAATATTATCATAATAATAAAAGCGATGGCCGCAAATCAATGCATAAGTTAATCTAAATTTGTGATCTAAACACTTATAGAATATTCAACATAGCAGGTCATCAAAGATATGTTTGATGGGACGCAATGTTATGCCATTGCCATACCTATGTCAGAGAAATGCTGGGGTATCTTGGGTGGTGGTGGGTGGTAGATGGGTTTGGAACCTCTGCATTTTCCTGCTAGATTGTTCTTGCAAATAGTGATATTTAATTGATACGGATATCTTATCGTGCTAACATTGGCAAAATTTCCATCAGTCGGCTATCGCTTTTATTATTATGATAATATTAGAATGTTCGAAAATTATTTTTTAATTTTTAGTGCATTTTATAAAAGCTTGTAACTTAAAAAAATGTTTTTACCAATTTATTGATATAGTCGATTAATTTTATGTGAGGCCACATTCTTCTTTTTCTGGGGTCCTCGTTTGTATGTACATGCTAAAACAATGTCGGGTAAGGGTGTATATAACTCAAAATACAAGGGGGGCCCTAGATGAGACGTTTATGGCAGTAGTGCACTCAGGAAGATGTCTTGGGGGGCAAGCGCGGATTTGAGGGGGGTAACGTGGTTTTTACCCCCCCCCCTAGAACAAAAAATATGAAGTTTTTGTTACTGATTAAAGGCAAAATAGGCGAATTACCCCCCCTAGAAAAAAAATTATGTAAACAATAAGTTTTTCGTCCACTATTACCCCCCCTCCTAGATTTTCACCCAGATCCGCGCTTGGCCGGGGGGGGCGGAGATCCCATAATGCCGTATTTTATGCTATTTTCATGAAATATGTAGAAAATATATAAAATATCCCTAGGCTTGGGGGGCCGGGACCCCGAAGCCCCTCCCCCCCCTGGGTGCGCCTATTCCTATAGTGTAGAAATTACCTTTATACCTTAAAAACAAACAAAAATATATATTTTTTTTACTACAAAATGTCAATTTTTTTTTCCCATAAAAACAAGAAATAGAAAAAAGGTTTTGGACTACCAAAAATAGATTGGTTATGAATTACTTAATTTTAGGTCTCCGGGTGTTTGCCTCAAATTTGAATAGGAGGGCCTGTGTGACGTCATAACTCCAAGATGACGGCTTTGTTCATGTTTTTTCGCAAAATTTGGCTTATAACTAAAGTTAATATGTTTTTTGTTTGCAAGAGAACGCGAATTATTATGGTAAACAAACTGCGTTTATATCTTAAAAAGTAATAAAGATATTATTTTTTTTAGGTAAAAAAGTTTACTATTTTTTATATTTAAAAAAAATATAAGTTTTGTTAGTTTTCGAGATAAAGCTAATTTATTTACTATATTATAGCTCTTCTCTTGCAAACGAAAAACGGTATTTTTTTGTAAAACTACTTTAACGAAAGTTATATATCATCCCACTAAGCACAAAATCGTAAAAAACGTTAAATAAATGTGGAAAAAAAATGTTTTTTTTCTTGGACAAATTAAGTCAACTTTTGAAATAAAAAAACATGTTGAAAATCCTAACGAAAATTTCATGTAAAAGCATTACCAAAAATATATTTCTTAATAACGTTAAGCACCCTCAAAAACGGTCAAAAATAAGGGTGACAAAATTAATTTTTCCACAACTAATTCACGACTAATTAACGGCAAATTATCCACCTAGTCACGATTCGATCTGCGATGGGTGCTTCGCTAACTTCATGCTCATAAAAAAACGCAATTGTCATTTTTAGCTCACACTACTACCATAAGTAGTGTGAGCTATGGTGATCGTAATTTTTTCGAGAAAAAAAAAGTTGCTCCGATTTCAAAAATTTTTATATATCTTTGCGTTTCAGATGATTTTGAAACTTTTTTGTTTTGCTGTCTGTCTGTCTGTCTGTCTGTCTGTCTGTCTGTCTGTCTGTATGTCTGTCTGTATGTCTGTCTGTAACGACCAACCCGCATAACTCAAAAACCGCTTGTCCGATTTTAATGAAATTTGGTACCTAAGTTGGGTCTTGGGCCGTGATGGTCCCATTTAAAAATGAACAAAATCCACCGAACGCAAGTCACATAAAAGGGTGGGGGTAGATTTCAAAAATGAGAGTTTATGTGAAAATATGGCGTGTGTGATATCAAACGAAAGGTAATTAAGTCTGGAGTTAAATAAAATGAATTTTAAGTTATTTAAAAAAAGGGTGGGGGTAGATGTCAAAAATTAGAGTTTAAGTGAAAATATGGCGTGTATGATATCAAACAAAAGGTAAATGAGTCTGGAGTTAAACAAAATACATTTTAGTTTTTAAAAAAAGTGTGGGGGTAGATTTTAAAAATTAGAGTTTAAGGCAAAACATGGCTTGTGTGGTATCAAACGAAAGGTAATTGAGTCTGGAGTTGAATAAAATATATTTCAGTTTTGGTTATATTAGCTCACACTATAACTATAGTACCTAGTGTGAGCTTAGGTGCCCATAGATTGGCAGAGTATTTTTTGTCATAATAATCACAAAATTATTTTTAAATTTCACAATTTTTACTTGACTTTTTAAACTGACAATTAAAAACAAAAAATTAAGTTGAACGGCCAAAAACATGCTTCTGGTTTTTATTATTTTATTTTACTTTATATTAGACGTATAAAAAAGAAGGATATAAAACATAAATAAACAATTTATTGAAAACCTAAAATACACTTTAGAACAATATAAAATATAATTAAAAAATATTACATGATCACATATATAGGTATTAAATATACATTAACGTACATATACAGTGTGTCCACGTAAGTTGGCGGCATATGGGAAACTTTTTTATTATTAGCTTTACGAAAAAAAGTTATTCTTCATTAAAAGTTCTGCATGGTCCAAAACCTAAAATGCAACCATCAGATGTTAAATTTTTTCAGTCATATTACGAGGTTTGTCAAAAAATGTGATTTTTGCTCCATAGTAAAGTACCTTTCTTTTTGACAATATCGAAAATTGTTATAAAGAAAAGATGTTTAGAATTAAAAATAGCTTTCAAATATTCAACATTGTTTATTTACATTAAAAAAATATTTTTTTCTACATCTTCTCTGCGATTACGTTGGAAATTTAAGTTTGCACATTAATGCATAATTAATCTAGGATGCACTGGCATTTTTAAAACTGATAATTAAAGTAGGCTTTGCGAACTGTCTAAATATCGAAAATTCGAAGAAACGTCAACAATCGTATTTCAAAAAGTGCCACGGTATAAACACTTTTTTAGGCAGTCTAACAGTGTTTTTCAAAATTTTTAGAGATCCGTATTGTACAGTTTTATGTTTGACAGACGTATTTGTTTGTTACAACCTAGTGATTAAGCAACTTAAAGGTTATCAGTGTTCGATAAATATTAAGAGATAATTGTTTTTAAAAGTTTATTTATAATTGTTTAATCAAATTTATAATTAATAAATGCAATGCATTAATGTGCAAACTTAATCGCAGAGAAAATCAAGAAAAAAATATTTTTTTAATGTAAATAAACAATGTTGAATATTTGAAAGCTATTTTTAATCTTTTCTTTATAACAATTTTCGATATTGTCAAAAAGAAAGGTACTTTACTCTGGAGCAAAAATCACATTTTTTGACAAACCTCGTAATATGACTGAAAAAATTTAACATCTGATGGTTGCATTTTAGGTTTTGGACCATGCAGAACTTTTTATGAAGAATAACTTTTTTTCGTAAAGCTAATAATAAAAAAGTTTCCCATATGCCGCCAACTTACGTGGACACACTGTATAATAAAACTATACAATATAAAATAATATTAACCTAAAAATAAATATCAAGGGTCAGATTAAAAATAAAATTTTAAAATTTTGTACTTTTAAAAGAAAAAAAAACATATTTTTTGCTTATTATAGCACCTTTTTAACTAGAATTAAACTTAACTTAAATTTTCAAATCTTGTCTAGGCACTGGTAAAAAATACAGGGTGTTTCGAAATTAGACATCAATAGTTTAACCGCATATTCTACGGCTCAAAATAGAAATAAAATACAGGGTGTTAAATTAAATAAATAAAAATAGATTTATTTAAATAGTATGAACAATTTTAAACGGTTTATTTTCAAAATTGGTACTTGAAGATTTTTTTGGATGCGAAACCCGAATATGGACATTTTTTACTGTGTACGTTAGAGGGCGCTTTACACTTCTGATTATTTAAAATTACCATAACTTTTTCCTAACTTTAATTTTTTACTTGTTTTGTAAAAAAAATTTTTTTTTCGGAATTTCAAAGCTAAAAAATTACTCTTGTTATACCTAATCCGCTAAAATAAGCCATTTTATTAATTAAATCAAATTATTTTGAATAAAAAAATTTAACGCTAAAAAATTTAAAATATTAGTTAATACTAACAAACGTGAAATTTCGTACCCGTGAATTTAAAAATCAAACAAGTTTCATGGCTAATCGGGCAAAAAGGAGTTTTTTTTTTGTTTCCCTTATATTTTTCCGTGGGTAGCTTGAAAGCTTAACCTCACGGGGGTCCAAGATCTAATGTACACCTAATAAGTGTTGACAGTTAACCGTTTCGTCCTTATGGGACTCCTCAGAACACTGCTGGTCAAGTGACAAATCTTGCGAAGTTAATCAGACGGTTTTATCTCTAATTAAATGTAATTAGTGAGCGAACTATAGCAAGAGGCGCCATCTACCGAGATACGAGAGAAACAAAAAACCAAAAGCAGGGAAAAACACTGCTATACAATATCGATCAATGAAAAGATCGAATGCAAATAAAAGAAAACAACTATAGTCCGTGACCTACGACAGCTCTTTGTCTTTTCAGGCCGGATCAACGCATTTTGCATTTTTACCCGTCATCAAGACAGTGAGCGTCAATCAACGGAATTTTTAAGCCAAATAATACTAACAAACGTGAAATTTCGTACACGGACTATAGTTGTTTTCTTTTATTTGCATTCGATCTCTTCATTGATCGATATTGTGTAGCAGTGTTTTTCCCTGCTTTTGGTTTTTTGTTTCTCTCGTATCTCGGTAGATGGCGCCTCTTGCTATAGTTCGCTCACTAATTACATTTAATTAGAGACAAAACCGTCTGATTAACTTCGCAAGATTTGTCACTTGACCAGCAGTGTTCTGAGGAGTCCCATAAGGACGAAACGGTTAACTGTCAACACTTATTAGGTGTCCATTAGATCTTGGACCCCCGTGAGGTTAAGCTTTCAAGCTACCCACGGAAAAATATAAGGGAAACAAAAAAAACTCCTTTTTGCCCGATTAGCCATGAAACTTGTTTGATTAGTTAATAGTATTTTAGAATAATACATTAAGCACAACTTATTCTGTGAGCAAATTTCATCGTAAAATGTAAAAATTTTTTTCAAAATAATTTTAATTTTTCGGTGCGAGATCGAACACTAAAAACCGAAATATCTCAAAAACGGCTAATTTCAGCAAACTTTAACAAGTATACCTCTTTAGCTTAAAATTTTTTTAGGTAATTACTTTTTTAATAAAATACGTAAAAAAACGATGTTAATTTTAAACCATCAAAAGTGCAGTGTAAAGACGCCCGGCCAACGGCCACAATAAACGCCCACATAGCACAAAAATCATATAAACGTTAAATTCACGTGAACAAAAATAACAAAGTTTTTTTTACTTGAAAACAACCTCATACCATGTAATAATTATTTTGTTAAATCTACATGCTTAAAGATAACTTAAAAACAAGGAGAAATCAAGCTATAAAAATGTACTTTTTCCTGAAGCTTCTGGTGCTGTGTATATAACGTGTTTTTTACCCTCGTTATTTTCATGTACCAAATTCACACTTGAAATGTCCTGCACAACATGTTCTAAAACGCGACTAGATTAAGACTTCTCAAACCTACTGACTTTCTGCGTCTTTTTTGGTCACGTTTTTTTAATAACATTTTTTTAACTTAAAAGAGACGCCAAAAGAAGTTATAAAAGTTCACTAGTTTAAGACTACAACACTTCAAGACAATTTTAAAGATGGCGCTCAAGGCAAGACAAAATATCTATGTATCTATCTATATACATTATGTTTTTATTAAAAGCTAAACAAGATTTATGAACAGTAAACACAATCAGGTTAATAACAGATGCGTCGTGATCGTGGATCAGGGATCAGTCCCTTAACAGGTTTTTGGAGTTTAGAGGCCAAAACACTGCCTGATAGATTTCGTCAAAGTGAAAAATCCCGACCATAATAGGTGGCGATGCTGCTAGTAAAATCTCAAAAATATTCGGTAGAAAAGCCATGCAAGTCGCGTTTTAACATTCGTGTAGAAAAGGCGTGAATCTAATGTGATTTTAACGTTGATAAAAATCACTTGAAACTAACGTAAAAATATTGCTGTTTTAATTTGATAAAGGTGTTATTAAAACGCAGTTTTTAGCAACGTTATTTTTTATAACGTTAATGAATGACCTATTAAGCTTGTTTTCATATATGAATTAAACGTATTTTTCTAACAGCTTTTAAAATCAACGTTTTTTTTTCACGCCTTTTTTGCGTGTTAAACACCTGATTGTGCTATGTGGGAGTGTGTGTGTTAATATTCGGGTTTAGCATCTCAAAAAACCCACGGGTGCCAATTTTGAAAATAATACGTTGAAAACAATTCATAATATTTAAAAAATTCGATTTTCATTTTTTAAATTTAACAATTTTGGACCCTAGTTTAAACGAACTCTTGTCTATATTTTGGGCCATAGAATAAGTGGTTAAAACATTTGCGTCTAATTTTGGGACACCCTGTATTTTGTTTTGTGTAAAAAACAATCGAATATTTTGTAAAAAAAATTGTGGATTTTTTTTATACACGGTGAGTCATAAGTAGATGGACAAATCAAGAAGGGTTATTCCAGTGGCGTGTCGCAAAGGGGGCCAGGGGGCACCCTAATGTGCAATATGATAGTAAGCATTTCTCAGTGAGTTTCATCTTATATACATTTAAATTAACTTTAGAAATAAAGAAAAACCACATGAAACGAAATTTTATTTTTTGGAAATTTAGTCCGTGCAGTCGTAGGATTCCCGTTAAAAATCGTCTCAAATTGTAGTACCACCCCTGAGGGGTGGTTTAAAGTTGGAAAAACAATAGAAATAATCCATGATTAATAAAAAACTTATATACAAAAATTTTCAAATCTAAATAATACATAAATAACTTAAAACTATATCTGTAGATGCATTACTACCGTAAACAGCTGACACTGACTTACACCGTTTTTATTGGACACAGTGTTGCCAACCCTACAAATTTATCTGTAGATCTACGGATTTTGGATTTTGATCTCCGATATCCGATTTTGGATCCAAATCTACAGATTTTTGGCAATTTTACTAAAAAACGATAAAAATCGAAACACAACGGCGGCCGCGCCTCATTCCTCCTTATCAGTCCTCAGTTATCTTTACTTTTTTCCTACATTTTAATCATTTTGTAAAAAGGTTTTGCTTGGATCAGTGACCTTATTTTTCTAGACATCTAGCGGACGGTCGTTGCAACATTATTTAGAACGAATTGTATTACTTCGCGCGTTGTTTGATGGGTAGTCAAACAACGCTTCGCGCCACGAAATTAAACTATGTTTTATGTTTTGTATGTTTCACTAGAAAATATTAGTATTTGTACGTACCTTACTAAATAAAGAAGGTTAAAAAAGTAGGTACTTTTTATTTCTAATTATAACGGTTTATCCGTTTAAAAAATTTGCGGCACTGCAAAAAAGTTTATTTGGATCCGTTGGAACGGAGCAGTAGGTACCATACCGTTCTCGTGCAATTCCGAACCAAAAAAGTTGTGCACTCCTGTCACTGTCAAAAAAAGAAAAAAATCAAACCAATATAAACTCTTTAATTGTAAAAAAGCACCTTTTTTTGTTTTTAGTCTTCTTTGAACCTACGGATTTCTACAGATTTTTTGCGTTCACGCTACGGATTTTCGCTTTCCAATAGTTGGCAACACTGATTGGACATCTCCTAGTAAAGTTTAGAGGTTTAAATATGGCTACCATTTTTAATCAAAAATATTATATTATTTTTATTTATGAACCTTTGTGTGGAAATAATCTCTTTGTTACAGCGAAAAAAGATAACCCATATCGCAAGGTATTTATGAACAATTTATATAAATATTAATAACTATTGCATAAAATAAGTTAAACCTTCAACCAAAATATAGACCTCTAGATCTAAGATAGAAGCACTTGGCACTGTAGTAGACCAAATACTGGTGAAAGTGTATAAATATAAACATAGCTCTGCAAATGCTTAGTTACGGAGCTACAGGCTGCTGAAACTTTATAGTTTTTTGTTTTTTTCTTTAAATAGCATCTGCAGTTTTTGAGATATTTAGGTCAAATTTCACAAGCCGATTACGCCATAATTATATTTTTCTGGGTTATGCTTCTTTTCTTATGCTCTGAAATTTCTTGTTGTTAATTCCAGAAAACAAAATGAATTCTTTGTTTTATCCAAACCATTTTTTTGGTTTCCTGTACTTTTTTCGTACCTACTACCGTTATAGAGCAAAAAAATAAAAAACGGTTCGCTAAAACACTATTTTAAAAATTCTATTCTATTCTAAACGAATAGGGAAAAAAAAGTAGTGTTTATTCTAAGCAAAACTGATAGGTGGTGACTTTTAGACACAGTTTGTTTAATAAGCTAATATCTTTAATTTTTCTTTTCGATGCACATTAGAAATAGTAGTTTACCTAACTAGTGCGGAAAGTGCCTCTTTTCCGCACGCGATTGCAGATGGCCAAACGACGCGATAGCGGAGTTTGGCCAGCAATCAAGTGCGGAAAAGACACTTTACGCACGAGTTAGGTACACTATTTTTTCTATAAGCGTGAGGAAAAAACTAAAAGTTAATCAGAAAATTATTTATATTCAAAACGTTTTAATCAAATCAATTATTATTATTCACATTCTAGCGGCTTCTAGAACTGACTGGGGTAGATCTTCGTCCGAAGAATCCATTGAAAATCTGATTTTTTTTATTGAAAAATTCAAAAGACGCTTGTATCTGCAAAATTGGCTTTGTTTTGACAGTTTGTTTGTACTTTGTTGCTATGGTGATTTAAGATGCCAAATCTAAAACCACTAGTGTTCATTGTTGTTTGACATTGACAATGACGATATTTATACCGGGGAGGTTTAAAACTTATAATTTGAACCTATTTTACTGAAAACTTTATTTTATCGAAAATATTGAAAATATAGCAGAATTTTAGTCAATTTGAATATTTTTAGGATATTTCGTGTGCTAGGAAAGATACAAATGTATTTTGAACGGTCTAAATGTTATAGAACACCTCAAAATCGTAACAAATTTACTTTTCCGCACTAGTGCGGAAAAAATATTTTTCCGCACTAGTGCGGAAAAGTGGCACTTTCCACACTAAAATGCGTGCGGAAAAGTGAACTTTTCCGCACGCTTATAGAAAAAATTGGTTTCTGTTCTACTTATGTTTCTTTTCTAATAATATTTTGTTATGAATTAAATCAAAAATAATTAAAAATATAAAATAATTAGTAATAAGTATAATTAATTTAAGCTTAATTTAATGGTCAAACTCAATTGTTATTGGACTTTGTAAATGTCTATATAAACAATAAAAGCTATTGAATTGAATTGAATTGAAACTATTTTAAAAATTTTTGCAAATTTCAGAAAATTTGTTTTACTTTTTTTTCGATAACGGTAGCAGGTACCAAAAATACTAGAAATCATAAAGTTTCTTGCCAAAGCAGAAATTTTTTTTTGTATTTTCCACTAAAGGTGCAGCCAAAAAAATTCATGAGTAGGGAAAATTTTTTTATGCACTTATAGTCTTTAAATAATCCAAGAAAAACATTATTTTTCATTAATCCACCTACTTATGACTTACCCTGTATAATCTTTTAAAAATCACAATTTTTATTTTGATATGAGTATTTTTTGTAAACGTTAATAAAACCTAAACTATTTTTAAAATATAAAAAAAAATACTTTCAAAATATTTTTTATTTTATTTTGTTTTTATTTTTTTTATTATTTTTTTTATTTTCTTTCATACTGTAACTGATATGCCTGCGGTCTTCTTTGTTGAAGACTGATGTTGATTTCTTCGGAATTTCTGTAGACTTGGGCCAGGGGAGACTGGGGTCTGAAAGTGGTCGATGCTACTGATTGGTACCTCTGCTGCGCATGAACAGGTTGGGCAGTTACTCTTACCTAAAAAATACAACAAAAATTACGCATAATGATCACGTACGATTTAAATATATCTGTACCACGTACGTCTTAAATATATCAGTACTGCTAAAGCGTATTAAAACCATTAATGGAAAATGACTGCTACAAGCGTTCCGCCATATTGGATTCAAATGAACCCAAATCAAGGCCAACACAAAAATAGAGGCCACGACCCTGAAAAAATCAGCTGTTCTCCCGGGGCTTATGATATTTTCAAAATGGCACTACAGATTTCCGCGAAATTTCAGTGAAATATTCTCAGACACCATCCCGATATTCCACCAAAGGTTTGTAAGGAAGCAACATGATTAAAAGGTTAAAATCTTCAAGATTTAGCATTCCTTATTTTGAATTCAAATTACCCGCCATGTACCACATGCCAACTGTTATATTTGACATGTATTTGACTTTGTCATATGTGATTGTCACATTGGCTTCTGCTTTAAACTTAATTTTTGTGTGAGCAAATGAAACAGCTCTGAAAAATTAAGGATTACTATAGATTTAAAAAAAATTGTTCTAAAAGAATATACTAAAAACAATCTCAAAACCGGCTTTATTAAAAAAAATATATATATTCATGAACCGTCATTCCAACTTCAATATTTTAATGAAAATCAGCTGTGTCGTAACGTGACCATCAAAAAAAAATCAGCCCCGGATGTGACGTCAACAAAGTGGAGGATGGCTTGGATTAAAAAGTAGACACTTTTAATAAAATTTGACAGGAATCGCTTTCAAATGACGTTAACAATTTGTTAATGAGATGATTTGACGTTGTCAAAATTGGGGTTAAATTTTAATATAATTTAAATGTAAGAGAATTCTTTAAATTATGGAACTTTTAGAAGACAAAGCCATTATCTTGAGTTGACGTAGCCGCTTACTTGGTATTTTTTTAAACAAATTAAAAGGTATTTATCTTAAGGTAACTGATAATGGGTGTTTTTAAGCTTAGAAAAGAGATGGCGCTGAGAGTGCAGCACCTATTATCAGTAGCCTGAATTTATCCAAGCCATACGTTTGCGTTTATTTTTAACAGGGCTATCATAACGGATGGGCCACGATCCTCCACTTTGGTGACGTCACATCCGGGGCTGATTTTTTTTTTGATGGTCACGTTACGACACAGCTGATTGTCATTAGAATATTGAAGTTGGTATGACGGTTTATAAATATTTGATTTTTTTTTAAATAAAGCCGGTTTTGAGATTGTTTTTACTATATTCTTTTAGAACAATTTTTTTTTAAATCTATAGTAATCCTTAATTTTTCAGAGCCGCTTCATTAGCTCACACAAGGCCAACACAAAAATAGAGGCCACGACCCTGAAAAAATCAACTGTTCTCCCGGGGCTGAATTTTACATTGGGTCTTATGGGAGGTAGAGGTTTTTTTATGGTATTTTCAAAATGGCACTACAGATTTCCGCAAAATTTCAGTGAAATATTCTCAGACACCATCCCGATATTCCACCAAAGGTTTGTAAGGAAGCAACATGATTAAAAGGTTAAAATCTTCAAGATTTAGCATTCCTTATTTTGAATTCAAATTACCCGCCATGTACCACATGCCAACTGTTATATTTGACATGTATTTGACTTTGTCATATGTGATTGTCACATTCGCTTCTGCTTTAAACTTCATTTTTGTGTGAGCTAATGAAGCGGCTATGAAAAATTAGGGCTTACTATACATTTAAAAAAAATTGTTCTGCCAGAATAAAGTAAAAACAATCTCAAAAACGGCTTTATTTAACAAAAAATCAAATATCCATGAACCGTCATTCCAACTTCAAAATTTTAAAGACAATCAGCTGTGTCGTAACGTGACCATCAAAAAAAAATCAGCCCCGGATGTGACTTGAACAAAGTGGAGGATCGTGGCCCGTCCATTTTGATAGCCCTGGGGTATGCCCTGTATTTGATCTTACCGAATGCCTGTATTGTTGTCTGTCGTCTTCATAATCATCATCATACTTGGGCCTGTAGCTGTCAGGGAAGTACCTGTCAGAGTATCTGTAAAAAATATAAAATTTTTCAAATTAAACCTATTAAGTATCCACAACCAAAATTGACCTGGATTGCAGAAAAATCAAGTAACAACTATGGCTTACATGTCATAGTTGTCAAAATGAGTTTTGTCGGATTTGTTTTCTTCACTTGGTGATTTTTAAGAAATATTTTTTTCTTAAAAGATTAATTCTCAAAGTTTGGTCAATTAATGTAGGTATGAGATATAAAAGCCTAAAAATTGCCAAATAATGTAACTGATAATGACTTGTCAATGAAATTGTTAATGAAAACATAAGAAGTTATAACAAGTTTGTATTTAGTCGTAAATATTTGTAGTAATAATATAGTAGTTTACCTAACTAGTGCAGAAAGTGCCTCTTTTCCGCACGCGATTGCAGATGGTTTACGCACGAGTTAGGTACACTATTTTTTCTATAAGCGTGAGGAAAAAACTAAAAATTAATCAGAAAATTATTTATATTCAAAACGTTTTAATCAAATCAATTATTATTATTCACATTCTAGCGGCTTCTAGAACTGACTGGGGTAGATCTTCGTCCGAAGAATCCATTGAAAATCTGATTTTTTTGTTTGAAAAATTCAAAAGACGCTTGTATCTGCAAAATTGGCTTTGTTTTGACAGTTTGTTTGTACTTTGTTGCTATGATGATTTAAGATGCCAAATCTAAAACCACTAGTGTTCATTGTTGTTTGACATTGACAATGACGATATTTATACCGGGGAGGTTTAAAACTTATAATTTGAACCTATTTTACTGAAAACTTTATTTTATCGAAAATATTGAAAATATAGCAGAATTTTAGTCAATTTGAATATTTTTAGGATATTTCGTGTGCTAGGAAAGATACAAATGTATTTTGAACGGTCTAAATGTTATAGAACACCTCAAAATCGTAACAAATTTACTTTTCCGCACTAGTGCGGAAAAAATATTTTTCCGCACAAGTGCGGAAAAGTGGCACTTTCCACACTAAAATGCGTGCGGAAAAGTGGACTTTTCCGCACGCTTATAGAAAAAAAAATTAACCACGACATCAAAAAGGACTTACAACAGAATGGTTATTCCTAAAAATTAATAAACTCAACGATCAAAAACAAACCAAACGTAGCAAATTCTCAAAATAATAATCCCTTGCATTGGCGTAGCTAGCCTTGCTTTTCAGGGGGGGCCGTGGCCCCGGTCTATCTTGAACAAAACGCAAACATAGGTTTTAAAGAGTCGTGCAAATTGTGCAATGAATAAAAACAAATACGCGCATTAAATGTTCTAATATTTTAATATAACAAATTTAATAATACATTTACCAACTTATTTATATGTATACACAGGAAGTATGTAATTCAGCAATTCTACAAAGAAAGTTTTCTACGTCGCTGACTGAAAGCGTCTACCACACTGTCTAAGTCGACCTCAACATCTTTTTCTATGAATAACAATGACAAACCTGAGTGTCTCTCTTGAGTCATAGTTGTTCTAAGCCAATTAAAAACTATCCTCATGGCAGAGAAATACCTCTCGCAAGTTGCACTTGAAATTGGAAGAATACTTGCAACTTTAAAAAGTTGGTAGAGGTTTGGATAGGTGTTTTCTGCTATATGTTGTTTGATAGAATCATGACCAATAGTTTGATTTAACCGAAAAATACAATTCTTTAAAACGGTAATTTCTGCTCTTAGAGCAGAAGTATTCATATTAAAAATGAACCGGTATTGCTCGACGAATTTATTCCATTTAACGACGTGGGAAAACTTAATATGAAAATGGTTATGAAATTGTCACCAAAATCGGAAAATTTCCATAAGACACTAAACGCTAACCTCAAAAAAACTAAAAAGATTATTATATTTATTTTAGAAAAACAGTTTAAACAGGTCTTTTATAACCTTACGACATCTACAACCCGATTTCGGAAACAGAGGGGCAAAGGTCGCTGTCTTTATTAAATGCGAAATTCAACTTACACTTCTATAATATTTTACAAGATGTCGCCAATATGTATGAAATATTCAATATGCATAATTATGTTTAAATTTAAAAAATATTTTCGGGAAATTGCATAAGTGCAGAAAAGTTACCGATAATTTAAAGAGAAAAAGCCTAATTCCGCAAGACAAGGGCTTTTTCCTGAAATGTAAACATTATCTGAATGATTTTAAATTTTAATGCACCTATTTTATTTGAATATTTCCCGAATAATAATAGAAAAGTATGTATTTTCAGCGTCATGTTCTTTTACTAGTAGTCGGTAGGGGAGGCCTAAAATATCTTAGGGGGGGCCTGAGGGACTTCAGGGGGGACCAGGCCCCCCCTGCCCCCCCTAATAAAATTATATATGTTCAAGGGATTTCAGAAAACATAAGACGAATAGCCAAACATTATAATATTAAAACAGTATTTTTATGGGGAAATACGATAAAGGTTTGTAACTAAAACAAAACCAGAAAATCTTTTAAATAAAAGGAATACATTTACCAAATCCCGTGTGAGTTTGGTAAATCCCCTCTTTAGGTTAGAGTAAAAAAGTACCCAATTAGGGGATATTCAAAAAATCCGGCTTAGCGGATCATGCGTGGTCAAATAAATGATCGTTTCCAATGGTCTGAAGCTAAAGTTTTGCATAAGGAGTCGCATCCCAACTAACATTTATAGTAGCGGCTACATGTTCTAAAGGCTTTGCTACTTTCTTTTAGTAGAAATGTGGTGATCCCAACCAAAATTTGTTACTTTTTAGTTCTAACTACTATTTAGTATCAGGAAATAGTAGATGTTTCGTAAAAACGACCCTCTAAACTACTTCATAGGATTGTTTCTTGATAGTCGATTCTGATAGTCTTCTCTACCACAATAGGATGATGCTAAAGTTTTACTTTCTTTTTAGTCGTTATTTCGTAGTCGCCCCGACTTTTATATCCTACTTAATTACCACTAGAAAGTTAAGCTTCATTGGAGTCCCAAACAAGTGTATCCGACAACTACATTATAACTTTAATTTTTACCACAAAAGTTTGTGTCATCATAGTAACATCTGATGTAACAATGTAGACAAAATAACTTTTTGGATCAACTTTAAAGCCGCAACTACTTTCAAGTAACCTTTTCGACTATCAGGGAATATAGTTTGGGACGCCATGTTTTTATGTAAGAAAGAAAATTTAATATTTTTGTTGTCGTTTTATGAGCTCATATTAAAGAGCCATACTATTTTGTAAACAAATTAGTTGAAGCTTACCAAAAATGCTCTTCTTAAGCACCATTTGTTGGAGTTAACTGTCGATTATGAAAACATAACCTCCAAAATCACAACACAAAAATTCCATCAGCTACCAGAAAACGGCTCAATTTTACGGGCGCACCGGTTTTTTGCAATATATATAATGCATGTTATACAAATAACTTTGCGTCGCACTCGAATTTTGATCCTCTGCTCGTAAATTCTCACACTTTTGGATAACATAGTTCATATTATAACCATAACCAAACAAAAAAACTAAGCGAGTCTGTTTACTGTTGTGTCCACCATATTGTGTAACAATTCTACCAAAAAGAAACGATTATATTATTTGCAACTACATCGCAACTTTTATGCCATTACGGAAAAAAAACAGCCTCTACGACGTAGTAGATACCTGGCTACGACGTAGTAGTGTAGTTGTTACTACAGTGACTTTAAACACGTGGCCAAGTAGTTATAACCAGAAATTGGTTCCCCACTTAGGGAATTATAACGTCGCTGTATGGTATACTGAGACGTAGCGGGAGTACGTTGCGGTTACTTTTAAGAAATTCTTTCTAGTTGGGGTTTCGTCGTTACAACTTTAATTGTTTGTTGGGATTGGCTAAAACGAAAGTTTATGGCACCTGCAACTGCAAACAAGCACGAATATAGCAAACATATGGAAACCACTCCTTATGAAAAACAAGCGTCTTAAGATTATAAAAAGGGGGACGGGCCGTCACATCTGATTGCACACCAAGTAGTATAAGTAGTAGTGGCCTGTAGACTGGATTATTTAGTTTACACTTGAAAACGGTTAGAGAATGAAACTACGAAATATTATTTCTTCTACCTTCAATGAAGTTACGGATTTCAAGCGAAAAGTCATCAGGAGGAAACACTGGGCTTAAGAGTGACTTAAACTATTAACAAATTGGTAAAAAAAAATTTTTAAGTCACAAGCTTTTATAAAATGCACTAAAAATTAAAAAATAATTTTCTAACATTCTAATATTATCATAAAAATAAAAGCGATGGAAATTTTGACGATGTTACCACGATAAGATATCGGTATCAATTAAATATCACTATTTGCAAGAATCAATCTAGCAGAAAAATGCAGAGGTACCAAACCCACCCAACCCGACCCAAGATACCCCAGCATTTCTTTGACATAGGTATGGCAATGGCATAACATTGCGGGACATCAAACATATGTTTGATGACCTGCTATGTTGAATATTCTTTAAGTGTTTAGATCACAAATTTAGATTAACTTATGCTTTGATTTGCGGCCATCGCTTTTATTTCTATGATAATATTAGAATGTTAGAAAATTATTTTTTAATTTTTAGTGCATTTTATAAAAGCTTGTGACTTTAAAAAAAATGTTTACCAATTTATTTTCTACTTTTTAGTCTCAGCTATCTACTTTGTTAAATGAAAATATTTGTTCAATAACAGAACAGAAGAGTTTATTTTTGATTATAATGAAATTGCTGATCGTGAGTTGTTTGGAAACTCATTTTTCTATTGGGGGAAGGAAAGGGTGGGGTTAGGGGTAGAAATATATTTTTTCTTTGGGCTGTATTGCCATCGGACCTTTATGCATATACCAAATTTTATAAAAGTCATTTGAAGTGAAGTGTGTTAAAAACGCATTTTTTATGGAAGGGGGTGGGGGGTAGGGCTGGGAGGACATTTTTTCATTAATGTTGTATTGTCATCGGACCACTATATGTATACCAAATTTCATCCAAATCGGATAATGGGAAGGGTGTGAAAAACGCATTTTCTATGGAAGGGGGTGGGGGTAGGAGGATATTTTTTTAAAATCTTGTATTGTCATCGGATCACTATGTGAATACTAAATTTCATCCAAATCGCATAATGGGAAGTGTATCAAAAACTAATTTTTCTATGAAAGAAGGTGGGGGTAGGGGTGGGAGGATATTTTTTTATTGCTGTTGTATTGTCATGGGACCACTATGTGTGTACCAAATTTCATCCAAATCGGATAATGGGAAGTGTGTCAAAAACGCTTCACAAGATTTGATAGTTAGACAGAACATCTGAAGCTAAATAAAAGCTTGTAAAAAATAACTATTACATAAATTGGCAAGAAGGCAATTATTAGCAGAGATATGGGAGCATATCTCTGATTATTACCTCAGAGTGGTATTGTAAGGCTTCTTCTGGAATTCCTCCAAATTGACTGGTTTATAGAGGTAATCGTTGACAAAGTGGTAGTCGTTGGATTTCTCGCAGTTGTTGTCGCCTCCTGGTGGCATGCAGATCAACTGAATCTAGAAATACAATAAAGCCTGATTAATTTCTTTCCAAATAAATTATCCTCCTTTACTGTGTAGTTGTAGGTCCTGAAATATGGATTTGCGAAATAGTAGTTTACCTAACTAGTGCGGAAAGTGCCTCTTTTCCGCACGCGATTGCAGATGGCCAAACGACGCGATAGCGGAGTTTGGCCAGCAAACAAGTGCGGAAAAGACACTTTACGCACGAGTGAGGAAAAAACTAAAAATTAATCAGAAAATTATTTATATTCAAAACGTTTTAATCAAATCAATTATTATTATTCACATTCTAGCGGCTTCTAGAACTGACTGGGGTAGATCTTCGTCCGAAGGTTCCATTGAAAATCTGATTTTTTTGTAAGAAAAATTCAAAAGACGCTTGTATCTGCAAAATTGGCTTTGTTTTGACAGTTTGTTTGTACTTTGTTGCTATGGTGATTTAAGATGCCAAATCTAAAACCACTAGTGTTCATTGTTGTTTGACATTGACAATGACGATATTTATACCGGGGAGGTTTAAAACTTATAATTTGAACCTATTTTACTGAAAACTTTATTTGATCGAAAATATTGAAAATATAGCAGAATTTTAGTCAATTTGAATATTTTTAGGATATTTCGTGTGCTAGGAAAGATACAAATGTATTTTGAACGGTCTAAATATTATAGAACACCTCAAAATCGTAACAAATTTACTTTTCCGCACTAGTGCGGAAAAGTGGCACTTTCCACACTAAAATGCGTGCGGAAAAGTGGACTTTTCCGCACGCTTATAGAAAAAACATTTTACAAATCTTGATTTAATTCGACTATTAAGTAGCCCCATATAAACATAATCTTCAACATATTGGCAAATTTCTACCTACCTGATGGAAAGTAAATCCTTCTGGACAAACCCAGGAATGTCTGGCGTTGTCATGACAATAATGGAACACTTCACAACCTAAAAAAGATGGGCCATTATTATCTGTTTTTTGGGGTAAAGACAAATACCAAAAATTTTTATTTTATTAAAAGTGTGCTGTGTGTGAATTATTGATAAATGGATCCATCATGATATGATATCTTTCTAGCCCATTAGCACACTCGAAGTGATCTACACGCTCTATCAGCCTTGAATACAGTTTTTTTAATATCTCAGAAATGAAAGCTCCTACATATTTGTTTTATAACACAAATTATTGAGGAAAATATACCGGATGGCCCAAAAAAAACTGGTAAATTTTTTTTTTGTTATAACTTTTGAACTATACCATCGATTTTAATGGGACAAACTGCACTTGGCAGAGAATTAATTAGAGTTTTGACTAAATATATTTTTTTGCGCGCCATCTCAAAATGCAAGATGGCGGACGAAATTAAATTGTATTCTTCAAAGATGTTCGTTTATTCTTGTTTTGCCAAACCAGTTTGCACCATGATATTCTTTATTTTACTAAAATCGGTCCAGTAATAATGAAGTTATAAAGAACTGAATGCAGACAGAACTGGCAATGCAATCGAATTATTTGTAAAAAAATGGTTAAAACAAAATCAGCTTTTATTAGAACCTCATTACCGTATTTATTACTTTGTAGGTACCTTGTTAAGTGGGAGAAAAGTAGTTCTCTTATATAAATTAATAAAACAAAAAATAAAACATTTTCGGAAAATAAGAATAAACGTTGGAAAAGACAAACATAAGCGTACAACTAATTAAGGCCATCAAAGAGTTATACCGCAATAGTAAGGCAAAAGTTAAAATAAAAGCAAAACTAACCAAAGGCTTTCAAGTAAATAAAGGTCTTAAACAAGGTTGCTGTATCTCGCCTACGCTCTTCAAGATATATTTGGAACTGGTCCTTAAAGTCTGGAAAAGAAAATGCCAAAACATGGGAATTCCGTTGGATGAAACCACCTTGTATAATTTATGTTTCGCCGATGATCAGATAGTGGTGGCTCAGGATTATGACGACCTCGAATATATGACACGAAAACTAATAGAAGAGTACAATAAGTGGGGACTATAGGTTAATATCAATAAGACAGAGTATATGTGTATTGGTGGAACGAAACAGGATCTAATCTTAAATACTGGGCAGCGAATTCAGTCCTGTGATGAGTATAAATACTTGGGTCTAAAAATTACAGCTGACGGAACACTAGACAAAGCTATAAAAGATAGAAACGTACAAGGAAGAAAAGCAATAACTTTATTAAATGGAATAATTTGGGACCAAAGTATATCAAAACATAACAAAAAGCTTATATATAACACCATTGTAAAAAGTATTATTACATACGGCTCAGAAGTATGGCCAATCAAAGATAGAACAGAAAAAATGCTTTCCGCGACGGAGATGGACTATTGGAGAAGAGCAGCAGGGAAATCAAAAAGAGAAAGAGTTACCAATCAAAGAATAAGAGAAATTATGACAGTGGGTGAACGTACTCTAGTGGAAGATATAAGAACAAAACAACTGGTGTGGTACGGACATGTACAAAGAATGGATGATGGAAGACTACCTAAACAAATATTACAATGGAAACCAACTGGCCGAAGAAAACGAGGAAGGCCGAGGAGAAGCTGGAGAGAAGGAATAGATAGTGAAATAAGAATAAGAGGCCTAGATGATGAATTATGGGCAAACAGAAACGAGTGGAGATTGGGTATCGGAAGACGTAGAACGTTGTGAAACCGATAAATATATATATAAGAATAAACGTGCCTCTTTGTAGGTCCAAGTATGATTCAGTCTCAGTCATCTTAACTTTAAAGATGGCGGCAAAATGATTTTAATCTTTAAAGAACAAAAAAATATCTTTTTTAGAACCACTAAACCGATTTTATTAATTTATACCTTGTTGTGCGTGGCAAGATTGCAGCTTTTTTACTAATTTAAAAAAATACTTAAAACATGTTTGCAACACAAAAATAAATGAGCATCTTTAAAGGGTACATTTTAATTTCGTCCGCCATCTTGAATTTTGAGATGGCGGACCAAAATATACAGTGTCCCCCATAATGTTCGCAACATATGGGAAAAATTTTTATTTGTGAGATATGGGAAAAAAATTTATGTATACTCCATATCATAATTTTTGAGATAATCCTGCTTGTTGAATAACCTAGAAAGACATTTTGACATTAGTCACGTGATCACTGTCATGGTGGCAAATTCAAAAAATTAGTCATGAAAACCCACAAAGTGAGGTTAGATGGCAAAATATCGAAAAAAGTTATTTGAAAAAAGTGTTTAGAATGTCATTTTAGGGTCTTCTATGAAATTTGGATCAATAATAATAAAAAATAAGAAATACCCTATTTTTGGCCCTAGCCTTATAATATAATAATATATAAATTTAATTATAATATTATAATAATATATAATTTAATTTTATACAGATTTTATTATTGAAATAGTTCAAGTAACGCAATACCCAACTAACATTTATAGTAGCGGCTACATGTTCTAAAGGCTTTGCTACTTTCTTATAGTAGAAATGTGGTGATCCCAACCAAAATTTGTTACTTTTTAGTTCTAACTACTATTTAGTATCAGGAAATAGTAGATGTTTCGTAAAAACGACCCTCTAAACTACTTCATAGGATTGTTTCTTGATAGTCGATTCTGATAGTCTTCTCTACCACAATAGGACGTTGCTAAAGTTTTACTTTCTTTTTAGTCGTTATTTCGTAGTCGCCCTGACTTTTATATCCTACTTAATTACCACTAGAAAGTTAAGCTTCATTGGAGTCCCAAACAAGTGTATCCGACAACTACATTATAACTTTAATTTTTACCACAAAAGTTTGTGTCATCATAGTAACATCTGATGTAACAATGTAGACAAAATAACTTTTTGGATCAACTTTAAAGCCGCAACTACTTTCAAGTAACCTTTTCGACTATCAGGGAATATAGTTTGGGACGCCATGTTTTTATGTAAGAAAGAAAATTTAATATTTTTGTTGTCGTTTTATGAGCTCATATTAAAGAGCCATACTATTTTATAAACAAATTAGTTGAAGCTTACCAAAAATGCTCTTCTTAAGCACCATTTGTTGGAGTTAACTGTCGATTATGAAAACATAACCTCCAAAATCACAACACAAAAATTCCATCAGCTACCAGAAAACGGCTCAATTTTACGGGCGCACCGGTTTTTTGCAATATATGTAATGCATGTTATACAAAAAACTTTGCGTCGCACTCGAATTTTGATCCTCTGCTCATAAATTCTCACACTTTTAGATAACATAGTTCATATTATAACCATAACCAAACAAAAAAACTAAGCGAGTCTGTTTACTGTTGTGTCCACCATATTGTGTTACAATTCTACCAAAAAGAAACGATTATATTATTTGCAACTACATCGCAACTTTTATGCCATTACGGAAAAAAAAACAGCCTCTACGACGTAGTAGATACCTGGCTACGACGTAGTAGTGTAGTTGTTATTACAGTGACTTTAAACACTTGGCCTAGTAGTTACAACCAGAAATTGGTTCCCCACTTAGGGAATTATAACGTCGCTGTATGGTATACTGAGACGTAGCGGGAGTACGTTGCGGTTACTTTTAAGAAATTCTTTCTAGTTGGCGTTTCGTCGTTACAACTTTAAATGTTTGTTGGGTATTTAATGGGCAAAGGTAAAATAATTCCAAATTCTTTATTAAAGTCATTCATAAAAAATCAAAAGAAAATATCCGATTGGCACATGTATGTTTCTTGTCGCAACTAAGGTCACACCCAACAAACATTTAAAGTTGTAACGACGAAACCCCAACTAGAAAGAATTTCTTAAAAGTAACCGCAACGTACTCCCGCTACGTCTCAGTATACCATACAGCGACGTTATAATTCCCTAAGTGGGGAACCAATTTCTGGTTAAGTAGAGTTTATACAGCAACATGACATGACATAAGACATAGCATGACATAACATAACAGAGTTGAGCTTATGAAAAACCCTGTTGGTGTTTATACAGAAAAATAACATGACATAACATTACATGATGATATAAGTAGGTAGCCTTTTTTTTATTCATTTTTTTAGCAGGTAATTGGGGCTCCCCTAATACATTTGATGATGGCCCTTTGGTTAGTTTAAGTGATGTATATACTTGTTTTAGATGGACGAAGAAGTACAGCTTCTACTTCTCATTGGCCTTGCAGCTAGTGCTATATGTATAACAAGTGTGAAAAAGAAGGGACTTTAAAATTCGCCCAATGAATAAGAAGTTCAAGCCATTTTTTTTGGCATTCTTATCTTTGTACCACTTGTCTTTTTTATTATACAGGGCAGGGAAGCCCTGCACCTGTTCAATAAATTAACCATCGTTCATATTTTCAAAACAACAACAGAAAACTAAATGAGAGAAGACAGCTGAAAGTTCCAAAATCACATGAACAAAAGTCAAGCTGTCATTGGACCAAGCTTTATATTATGTCATGTTATGTTTTTTGTATAAACAGCCATTTTCCCTTCTGTAATGTTATGTCATGTCATGCTATGTCTTATGTCATGCCATGTTTCTGTATAAACTCTACTTTATAAATACTTGGCCAAGTGTTTAAAGTCACTGTAGTAACAACTACACTACTACGTCGTAGCCAGGTATCTACTACGTCGTAGAGGCTGTTTTTTTTCCGTAATGGCATAAAAGTTGCGATGTAGTTGCAAATAATATAATCGTTTCTTTTTGGTAGAATTGTTACACAATATGGTGGACACAACAGTAAACAGACTCGCTTAGTTTTTTTGTTTGGTTATGGTTATAATATGTACTATGTTATCCAAAAGTGTGAGAATTTACGAGCAGAGGATCAAAATTCGAGTGCGACGCAAAGTTTTTTGTATTAGATGCATTATATATATTGCAAAAAACCGGTGCGCCCGTAAAATTGAGCCGTTTTCTGGTAGCTGATGGAATTTTTGTGTTGTGATTTTGGAGGTTATGTTTTCATAATAGACAGTTAACTCCAACAAATGGTGCTTAAGAAGAGCATTTTTGGTAAGCGTCAACTAATTTGTTTATAAAATAGTATAGCTCTTTAATATGAGCTCATAAAACGACACCAAAAATATTAAATTTTCTTTCTTACATAAAAACATGGCGTCTCAAACTATATTCCCTGATAGTCGAAAGGGTTACTTGAAAGTGAGCCTAAGTTACGGCAACGTGTCACTTACGACTTTTATGTCGGCTTTCCTTTATAGTTCTATATAACACACTCGAATTTCTACTCCGTTGCAGAAACGTATTATTAACTAGCTTTCGCCACTAGAAAACCTTACAAAATGTTAAAAAAAAGGTCATTGCACAAAGGTGCTAATGTGCTAATCGGATATTTTTATTTAATTTTTTATGAACGACTGCAATTAAGAATTTGGAATCATTTTACCTTTATCCATTAAATATTGCGTTACTCAAACTATTTCAATAATAAAATCTGTATAAAATTAATTCATAATAAGGCTAGGGTCAAAAATAGGGTATTTCTTATTTTCTATTATTATTGCTCCAAATTTCACAGAGTACCCTAAAATGACATTCTAAACACTTTTTTCAAATAACTTTTTTCGATATTTTGCGATTTAACCTCACTTTTTGGGTTTTCATGCCTAATTTTTTGAATTTGCCGCCATGACAGTGAGCATGTGACAAATGTCAAAATGTCTTTTTAGCATATTCAACAAGCAGGATTGATCGTATATAAAATTTTTTCCCATATCTCACAAATAAAATTTTTTCCCATATGTTGCGAACATTATGGGGGACACTGTATATTCAGTCAAAACTCAGATTAATTTTCTGCGAATTGCAGTTTGTTCCATTAAAATCGATTGTACAGTTCAAAAGTTATAATGAAAAAAAATGTCCGGTTTTTTTTTGGCCCACCCGGTATATTAATTATGTATGCTCCGTTAAAAAGTTAACATTTTAAAAAAATTTTAACTGTCAAAAAACTGTCATTCTAATCAGTTCGTTACAGGGTTGAACACTATTTTTCAAAAACATTTCATGAGAATTGGTTCAGCGGTTTTAGAGCTATCGTGGACCGGACACACACACATTACCTAAATCTTGATCAGCATAGTATCCAGTTTTCCTGCCTTGACATTGGAATTTGGACTGAGGAAGAAGAACAGTCAGTCTGTCAGGCTCCTCCTCCTCTTCTTCTTCTTCTATTTTGTTGTTGGGGTTCTAGAAAAAAATATTAAAAAATGCTAAAAAGATTTTGAATAAAACTCGACGCCGGGCAAAAGCAATGTAATTTTTTAAGTTTGAGACAAATCGGTTAGATAATAAGAAAATCCGTCATTTTTGATTCGCCATTTTGAATTTTTTATGAGTTTAAGTCAAAAATGATAATCAGCGACTTGAAACATCGCCAATTTTTATATTTGATACACATCGGTTCATAAATAAAAAACTCCACCATTTTGGATCGCCATTTTGAAGTATTTATTAGTTTAAGTCAAAAATCATAATCAAGGACTTGAAACACCTACTACAACTACTATGTCGGTTTAGAACGTTTTTCTACGTTGTCCGACGCCTATTCTCCACCTCCTTCGATCCTGACAATCATCTTCTGTCAGATTCTTTTGACTCATTGATCTTTGGATTCACTGTTGCCATTCTAGTTTAGGACGTCCTCTTTTTCTGCGCCGTACTGGTTGCCACTCTAGGACTTGTTTTGGTAATCTTTCGTCGTTCATCCGTTGTACATGGCCGTACCATATCAATTGCCTTTTAGTGATGTCATCCGTTATGCTTCCCTCGATTCCCATTCTTTCTTTTATAATCTCATTTCTAATGTGATCTAATCTAGATATTCTCATTGATCTTCTTATTGCATCCATTTCGACACTTTCCATTTTTGTTTTGTATTTTTCTGTTACGCGACAAGTCTCTATTCCATACAACAGCGTGCTTTTTACCATTGTTTCATATATGTTAAATTTTACATTCTTTCTTATCTCTCTGCTCCATAAAATACTGTTAAGACAACCAATAACCTTTTTTGCTTTTACTATTTTTTTTTCCAATTCTTTACACCCAACAAACAATTAAAGTTGTAACGACGAAACCCCAACTAGAAAGAATTTCTTAAAAGTAACCGCAACGTACTCCCGCTACGTCTCAGTATACCATACAGCGACGTTATAATTCCCTAAGTGGGGAACCAATTTCTGGTTATAACTACCTGGCCAAGTGTTTAAAGTCACTGTAGTAACAACTACACTACTACGTCGTAGCCAGGTATCTACTACGTCGTAGAGGCTGTTTTTTTTCCGTAATGGCATAAAAGTTGCGATGTAGTTGCAAATAATATAATCGTTTCTTTTTGGTAGAATTGTAACACAATATGGTGGACACAACAGTAAACAGACTCGCTTAGTTTTTTTGTTTGGTTATGGTTATAATATGAACTATGTTATCCAAAAGTGTGAGAATTTACGAGCAGAGGATCAAAATTCGAGTGCGACGCAAAGTTTTTTGTATAACATGCATTATATATATTGCAAAAAACCGGTGCGCCCGTAAAATTGAGCCGTTTTCTGGTAGCTGATGGAATTTTTGTGTTGTGATTTTGGAGGTTATGTTTTCATAATCGACAGTTAACTCCAACAAATGGTGCTTAAGAAGAGCATTTTTGGTAAGCTTCAACTAATTTGTTTATAAAATAGTATGGCTCTTTAATATGAGCTCATAAAACGACAACAAAAATATTAAATTTTCTTTCTTACATAAAAACATGGCGTCGCAAACTATATTCCCTGATAGTCGAAAAGGTTACTTGAAAGTAGTTGCGGCTTTAAAGTTGATCCAAAAAGTTATTTTGTCTACATTGTTACATCAGATGTTACTATGATGACACAAACTTTTGTGGTAAAAATTAAAGTTATAATGTAGTTGTCGGATACACTTGTTTGGGACTCCAATGAAGCTTAACTTTCTAGTGGTAATTAAGTAGGATATAAAAGTCAGGGCGACTACGAAATAACGACTAAAAAGAAAGTAAAACTTTAGCAACGTCCTATTGTGGTAGAGAAGACTATCAGAATCGACTATCAAGAAACAATCCTATGAAGTAGTTTAGAGGGTCGTTTTTACGAAACATCTACTATTTCCTGATACTAAATAGTAGTTAGAACTAAAAAGTAACAAATTTTGGTTGGGATCACCACCTTTCTACTATAAGAAAGTAGCAAAGCCTTTAGAACATGTAGCCGCTACTATAAATGTTAGTTGGGTGCAGTCTGTTCCTTTCTTATCAAATGTGACACCCAAGTATACATACTCATTGCATGGAGATATTGTTTGTCCATTGTCTAGTTCTAACTCACTGGATTCGTTTCCAATACATAAGTACTGTGTCCTTTCCACGTTCACTGTTAGTCCCCACTTTTGGTATTCTTCCGTTAACTTTCTCATCATATACTCCATGTCTTCTTTATCATTAGCTACAATTACTTGGTCGTCAGCAAACTGTAGTGTGTATATAGTAAATCGGTCGTTAAGTTGTATTCCCATGCCGTGCACTTTACGTTTCCAGTTTTTTAGAGCCACTGCGATATATATTTTAAAAAGAGTTGGAGAGATACAACATTCCTGTCTTAAGCCTTTTGTTACCAGGAATTCTTTTGAAAGTCGATTTCCAATTTTAATTTTAGATTTTAACCCTTTGTATAGTTCTTTTATCGCTTTTATGTATGTATGATTGATATTAGTTTGTTCCAACACCGTCCATAATTTTTCTACTGGAACGGTATCATATGCTTTTTGTAGAAACACCGCCATGTTTAAAAGCATAGCATAAATGAGAAAGTCCGCCATTTTGGATCCGCCAGTTTGAATTTTAAAAAGTTTAAGTCAAAAATCATAATCAGCAAATTAAAACATCGCCAATTTCTATATTTGATACATATTGGTACATAAATAAAAAAATCCGCTATTTTCGATCCGCCATTTAAAATTTTTGAAGTTTCAGGATAAAACTGATTTCAAGCATTGCAAACTTTCAAGTTTAAGACAAATCGGTTTAAAAATTAAAAAATCGGCCATTTTGGATCCGCCATTGTGAATTTTTTAAGAGTTTGAGTCAAAAATCATAATCAGCGACTTGAAATACCGCCAAGTTCCATATTTGATACATATCGATGAATAAATAAGAAAGTCCGCCATTTTGGATCCGCCATTTTAATTTTTTTAAGTTTCAGGATAAAACTGTATTTGAGACAAATCGATTTAAAAATAAATAAATCCGCAATTTTGGATCCGCCATTCTTGTAATAAAGAACGTAAATTGTATTGTTACCAGGTTTTCATAGAACACTACACCTACCAAATTTCAACTAGCTTTAACTCTACTTAACAACACCAAATTTCAAGAAAATTGCGTAAAGAATTTTTTAAAGATGTTTTTGTATAAATATTATATTTATTTTGTCTTTTATCTGGACATTTTATCGAAAAAAAGTTAGTCCGGAGCCGAGTTGTCGCATTCCGCACATAAAGTACTTAGACTGTTGTTTTTTTACCAAGATAATTTTTTTTGAACGTACATGATCACTTGATTCTTGCTTAAAATTCAAATAAAAGTTGGAGATCATTGTATTTTCATCTAAAAATAAGTTTAATAGTCACTTTTATATATTGCAGTAGTAATGTAAAAGTGATTTAAAAATGTGCTGTATGTGTTTAATCACAGGTTACTGGGTGATCCGTGGTTTAATCGAGATGCTGTTAACACAAAAAATTAGGTACTTATAGTTAGGCACCTTAATATAATGACAATTATTAACCCTTTTGGAAATAAAGAGACCAAAGGTCTTTACAGTGGCGCACCCAGGAGTATGTCTTGGGGGTAGGGTTACCAGATGAAAACGTCTCTAACCAGGACCAACCGTCAAAAAAATCCGGACAAAATCCGGACGTCAAAATTTTTTCGATGCCACACACAAAAAATCAACTTTTTTTTTTATTGAAACAATAACTAATAAATAACATAATATACCTACTATTTTATAGGTACTTTTCACTGCTTTGTATTTTATTCAACAGCGTTGAATTTTTAGGCAGAAGTACAAAATCGTAAAATTCTGAGCAGCTCATATTTCTTAAATTGTATGAAGTCATGAGTATTCCTTTTACAGAAGATAAAAGCAGCCTATTTCGTTCTTTGGTCCACTGGGTAGAAATACTTGCATTAAAATATTTTGCCCATTTTTCGTGGGTAGGCAGATTGTGGTCATCAGAAGTAAAATTGTCTGATATGTACTTTTTTAGATTACAAAAAAATTGTATGTGCTTAAGACCACACGGCAGAAGTGTAATTCAACAAGGCGAAACTAATAATACTACTTTAAGCGGGGTCTTAACAAAACGTTTTACCTTACGTCTTGCCTGTCAGTCAAAAGGGTCAAGTATGACGGTTGAAAGACTAGCGTAGACACTTGATAGTTTTAACGTACGTTTTTAGATCAGTTTTTGATACAAAACGATGGTTTTATTGGAAAACAATGCGTGATCCGGTCAGTTCTCTAGGCGGTCTTCCGTCTTAAATCAGTTCAAGTAAAACGTCCGTTTTTCCGTCTATACACAAAGTTTTACTTGATGCGTTTTGACTGAACAGGCAAGACGTAAGGTAAAACGTTATGTGAAGACCCCGCTTAAAGGTGAATTCACACTGCTAAATTTTTCGACGATTATTGTTTAATTACATTTTTTGAAACTAGTTTATTTTGCATTATTTGATGTTTATAAAGGCTACTTTAAAATCCGGACGTTTATGAAAAATCCGCCTGGACCCACCCGGACGTTTGGTAACCCTACTTGGGGGTGGCCCGAGGCCTCTTGGGGGGGGGGCAAAGCCTCATGATGTCGAATTTTAAGCTATTTTTTGTGTTTTTTTCTGAAAGATGTCGAATATATGTAAAAAAATCTAAGGCTTGGTTCGGTTCGGTTCGATTCGGTTCGGTTCGGTTCGGTTCGGTTCGGTTCGGTTCGGTTCGGTTCGGTTCGGTTCGGTTCGGTTCGGTTCGGTTCGGTTCGGTTCGGTTCGGTTCGGTTCGGTTCGGTGCCCCCATGGGTCTTTACCCTTTTACAAATCAAGAAAACGGGAGGCTTTAATTTAAAAATTTTAAGAAATGTCCTATTTTATTTATATTTTGTATATTTTTGAAAATTATTTTCTTACTGATAATCTCTGCTCAGTTCTCCTGTACTGTTGCTGTTGTGGCTGCTGTTGTTGCTGCTGTTGTTGCTGTTGTTTTTGCTGATAATAATCTTTTGGCGTCACAGAAGCGTAGTAAGTTGTCCTATAAATTAAAAAACGAAATATCATACAACAAGAAAAAATAAACTGAATTCATTAAGAATGTTTTGCTTTATATTTGGTTTTATTTCGAGATCTGTTCTATTATTTTTTTTTCTTATTTTAAAGTAAGCTGTAAGTAAGAGACTCATATTACCTTTGTTGACCTACAAAAAGCATATGATACCGTTCCAGTAGAAAAATTATGGAGAGTGTTAGAGCAGACTAATATCAATCATACATACATAAAACCGATAAAAGAACTATACAAAGGGTCAAAATCTAAAATTAAAATCGACTTTCAAAAGAATTCCTGGTAACGAAAGGCTTAAGACAGGGATGTTGTATCTCTCTAACTCTTTTTAAAATATATATCGCAGAAGCTCTAAAAAACTGGAAACGCAAAGTACACGGCATGGGAATACAACTTAACGACCGATTTACCATATACACACTACAGTTTGCTGACGATCAAGTAATTGTAGCTAATGATAAAGAAGACATGGAGTGTATGATGAGAAAGTTAACAGAAGAATACCAAAAGTGGGGATTAACAGTGAACGTGGACAAGACACAGTACTTATGTATTGGAAACGAATCCAGTGAGTTAGTACTAGAAAATGGACAAACAATATCTCCATGCCCAACAAACAATTAAAGTTCTAACGACGAAACCCCAACTAGAAAGAATTTCTTAAAAGTAACCGCAACGTACTCCCGCTACGTCTCAGTATACCATACAGCGACGTTATAATTCCCTAAGTGGGGAACCAATTTCTGGTTATAACTACTTGGCCAAGTGTTTAAAGTCACTGTAGTAACAACTACACTACTACGTCGTAGCCAGGTATCTACTACGTCGTAGAGGCTGTTTTTTTTCCGTAATGGCATAAAAGTTGCGATGTAGTTGCAAATAATATAATCGTTTCTTTTTGGTAGAATTGTTACACAATATGGTGGACACAACAGTAAACAGACTCGCTTAGTTTTTTTGTTTGGTTATGGTTATAATATAAACTATGTTATCCAAAAGTGTGAGAATTTACGAGCAGAGGATCAAAATTCGAGTGCGACGCAAAGTTTTTTGTATAACATGCATTATATATATTGCAAAAAACCGGTGCGCCCGTAAAATTGAGCCGTTTTCTGGTGGAATTTTTGTGTTGTGATTTTGGAGGTTATGTTTTCATAATCGACAGTTAACTCCAACAAATGGTGCTTAAGAAGAGCATTTTTGGTAAGCTTCAACTAATTTGTTTATAAAATAGTATGGCTCTTTAATATGAGCTCATAAAACGACAACAAAAATATTAAATTTTCTTTCTTACATAAAAACATGGCGTCCCAAACTATATTCCCTGATAGTCGAAAAGGTTACTTGAAAGTAGTTGCGGCTTTAAAGTTGATGCAAGATTTTAATTTAAAGATGTTACTATGATGACACAAACTTTTGTGGTAAAAATTAAAGTTATAATGTAGTTGTCGGATACACTTGTTTGGGACTCCAATGAAGCTTAACTTTCTAGTGGTAATTAAGTAGGATATAAAAGTCAGGGCGACTACGAAATAACGACTAAAAAGAAAGTAAAACTTTAGCAACGTCCTATTGTGGTAGAGAAGACTATCAGAATCGACTATCAAGAAACAATCCTATGAAGTAGTTTAGAGGGTCGTTTTTACGAAACATCTACTATTTCCTGATACTAAATAGTAGTTAGAACTAAAAAGTAACAAATTTTGGTTGGGATCAACACATTTCTACTATAAGAAAGTAGCAAAGCCTTTAGAACATGTAGCTGCTACTATAAATGTTAGTTGGGATGTAATGAGTATGTATACTTGGGTGTCACATTTGATAAGACAGGAACAGACTGTAAAGAACTGGAAAAAAGAATAGTAAAAGCAAAAAAGGTTATTGGTTGTCTTAACAGTATTTTATGGAGCTGAGAGATAAAAAAGAATGTAAAATTTAACATATATGAAACAATGATGAAAAGCACGCTGTTGTATGGAATAGACTTGTCGCGTAACAGAAAAATACAAAGCAAAAATGGAAAGTGTCGAAATGGATGCAATAAGAAGATCAATGAGAATATCTAGAACAGATCATATAAGAAATGAGATTATAAAAGAAAGAATGGGAATCGAGGGAAGCATAACGGATGACATCACTAGAAGGCAACTGATATGGTACGGCCATGTACAACGGATGAACGACGAAAGATTACCAAAGCAGGTCCTAGAATGGCAACCAATAGGGCGCAGAAAAAGAGGGCGTCCTAAACTAGAATGGCAACAGTCAATCCAAAGATCAATGAGTCAAAAAAATCTGACTGAGGATGATTGTCAGGATCGAAGGAGGTGGAGAATAGGCGTCGGACAACGTAGAAAAACGTTCTAAACCGACATAGTAGTAGTAGTATTTATCAAATATGTGGAAAATATCTGAAAAAATCTTGGCTTTGGGGGGGGTGCCCTGCCTCCCCCCTTATATACTCCACTGGAGGGAGTAATTATGCAGTTAGCCCGTTATTTATTAACTAAAAGTCCATACTTTTTTTTCTAAGGGGGTAATAATTCACGTTATCCCCCCTCAAACCCACGCGTTTAACATACCTTGGCGTGGGCGTGGCATAGGCCTGTTTTACAGGGGTGGTTCTTTGAGTTGGATAATTTGAGTAACTCGGTTCACGATCCTGGCTTCCTTCTTGAGTATTGTCTAGTTCGTATTCATCTTCTTCATCCGCGTATGATTGCTAAAAACAAGATTTTTTTCAAACATTGAAAAATATAAAAATATTGAAAATAAAGTTTAATTTTTTACTAACAAAAATCAATTTTTGACAAAACTCAAATAAATAGTGTTACCGAATGGGACAATTCGTGTTACAAGTAGGACATTTTCTTTACATTTTCGCATTTTCCGGTCAAGCCAAATTTTTTAAAAAGTTTTCTTTAAGATTTTAGTCTGTCATATCCAAGATTAGGTTTTGTTTGAAAAAAATTGAACACAATAATTGTTTTTTAATGTTTGACTACATCAGCGGCGTAGCGTGCCTGACGGGGCGGGGGGGGCCGACAGCTAAAAAGGGCGCTCTCACAAATATTGCGACCAAAAAAGGTCATTATGTCTTCAGTTTCCTTTACCGGCCCTGCTCCTTTCTAACGCTTGGGGCGCTTCGGCCACCCATGGGGCGCCAGTACATCGGGGCGGGAGGGGCGACGAACCCCCCCCCCCCGCGCGCCCCCCCCCCCCACGCTACGCCACTGGACTACATGGAATCTAGAGCAAATACCTATGCCTTAAACTTACTGTTGATCTGAATGCTTGTGGACCAAATCCTCTGTTTTGAAGATATCTAACTTCTCCATCCTCCAATTGAGTGTACTGTGAGGTTCCAGCTGGGGTGACTGATTGAGGAACACAATTTATACTGCCTATACATAGGAGGGTGGTTGTGAGGAGTATTCTTTTCATTCTGGAAAAAGATAGAAATTATAAATAAATCGTCGCTGATTTATCTGAGGGCACGGCAGTGCCTCGCCAAGTTCGCGCGCCGTAACCATCTTTTCTTGAAACATTTCAGCCGATATTTGACCTATCGAAAAATCTACTTCGGAATGAGCTACGATTTTCAAACTTTGCACAGTCGTAGATCTCCATGGAGTTAACAACCCCTCCAAGTTTCATGGAATTCCATAAAGTAGTAAAGTAGTTACGAAATTTCAAAAAACGTCGAAATTGCCACTCACTTACTCACTCACTCACTCACTCATGTATAGATCATCAATATTCTACTGTACTTCCAGACATGCTACAAAGCTGAAATTTGGCGGAGTGATAGAAATTATGACCAAACCCCTGGAAAAGATCAAAAAACACTAAAATTTTAATTTACTCCCTCCCCTATTCATTTAAAGTTATGTAAAAGTAGCATTGCCCACTTCCAGAAATGCTAGAGAGTTGAGCTTTGGTAGACTGATAGGGACTATGATAAAACTATAGGAAAAAATTAAAACATCCCAAAATTCTAATTTACTTCCCTCCCCTATAAATGTAAAGTTAAGTAAAAGTAACATTGCCCACTGCCATAGTAACTATGATAAAGTTATAGAAAAAAATTAAAACACCCCAAAATTCTAATTTACTTCCCTCCCCGTTAAATGTAATTTAATATAAAACTGACATTGCCCACTTTTAGAAACGCTAGAGAGCTGAGCATTGGAATGCTGATAGAAATCATGATAAAACCATGGGAAAAAATTTTAAAAGCCCAATATTTTCATTTACTCTCCTCTCCTATAAATGTAAAGTTATGTAAAAGTAACATTACCCACTTCCAGAAACGCTAGAGAGCTGAGCATTGGAAGACTGATAGGAACTATGATAAAAATATAGAACAAAATTTAGAAACACGACAATTTTAATTTATTTCCCTCCCCTATACTTGTAAAGTTATGTAAAAGTAATATTGTGCACTTTCAGAAACGCTAGAGAGCTGAGCTTTGGAAGGCTGATAGGAACTATGATAAAACCAAGGCATTTCAAAAGTTTTGAACAATATTCCGCATATTTTACTACTTTAAAAATTAAGTATTATCCAATTCCTTTAAGAAAGAAGTGAAATCCTAACAAAAACATTTCATGTAAAAAAAAAGCCAAGTACGCGAAAATGGCATTCCGTAAAAAGAATTGAGATAAAAGTAAAGCCAAATTCTCCAATACAAGTTTCAAAATGAAAGGTTCTTACTAGTTTGGAAATATTAGCTCACACATATACTATACTATAGTAGTGTGAGCTTTGGTGATCCTAATTTTTTCGAGAAAAAAAAAGTTGCTCCGATTTCAAAAATTTTTATATATCTTTGCGTTTCAGATGATTTTGAAACTTTTTTGTTGCGCCGTCTGTCTGTCTGTCTGTCTGTCTGTCTGTCTGTCTGTCTGTATGTCTGTCTGTAACGACCAACGCGCATAACTCAAAAACAGCCTGGCCGATTTTAATGAAATTTGGCACCTAGGCTGGGTCTTGGGTCGAGATGGTCCCATTTAAAAATGAACAAAATCCACCGAACACAAACCAAATAAAAGGGTGGGGGTAGATTTCAAAAATTAGAGTTTCGGTTCGGTTCGGTTCGGTTCGGTTTGGTTATATAATGCTCTTCTTAAGCACCATTTGTTGGAGTTAACTGTCGATTATGAAAACATAACCTCCAAAATCACAACACAAAAATTCCATCAGCTACCAGAAAACGGCTCAATTTTACGGGCGCACCGGTTTTTTGCAATATATATAATGCATGTTATACAAAAAACTTTGCGTCGCACTCGAATTTTGATCCTCTGCTCGTAAATTCTCACACTTTTGGATAACATAGTTCATATTATAACCATAACCAAACAAAAAAACTAAGCGAGTCTGTTTACTGTTGTGTCCACCATATTGTGTAACAATTCTACCAAAAAGAAACGATTATATTATTTGCAACTACAGCGCAACTTTTATGCCATTACGGAAAAAAACAGCCTCTACGACGTAGTAGATACCTGGCTACGACGTAGTAGTGTAGTTGTTACTACAGTGACTTTAAACACTTGGCCAAGTAGTTATAACCAGAAATTGGTTCCCCACTTAGGGAATTATAACGTCGCTGTATGGTATACTGAGACGTAGCGGGAGTACGTTGCGGTTACTTTTAAGAAATTCTTTCTAGTTGGGGTTTCGTCGTTACAACTTTAATTGTTTGTTGGGCACACGTACACTATAACTATAGTACCTAGTGTGAGCTTAGGGGGCCCATATATTGGCAGAGTATTTTTCTAAACTTGGCTATTACGGCTGTAAATGACTCTTAGGCACAGTGCTAAATTGAACTGAAAGAAGTTTGGCTGTAATAGCAAAGTTTTAAAAAATATTTCCAAACCAGTAGGAACCTTTCATTTTGAAACTTGTATTGGAGAACTTGGCTTTACTTTTATCTCAATTCTTTTTACGGAATGCCATTTTCGCGTACTTGACTTTTTTTTACATGAAATGTTTTTGTTAGGATTAAAATTTCTTTAAAAAGAATACGTCAATAAAGTCAATATAACGCCTTATATTTTGTACTTATTGTTATGCAAAATTTTTTCTGAAATATAAAAATCAGTGCGGAAAAGTATTTTTACTGCATTAGTGCAGAAAATTTTCTTTACTGCACTTTTTTACGTGCACTAGTGCGGAAAAGTAACTTTACACCACAATTGCGGAAATAAAGTATTTTCTTCAGGCAAACAAGTGCGGAAAAGTGCACTTTCCGCATTCTCGTAGCAAGAAAAATATTGATAGATGAATGCGGTAAAGTGAGCTTTACCGAACAGGAGTAGAACAAGGTTTTTTAATTTCCTTTGCAACAGTGCAGGTATTATTTCCAAAATAAATCCATTCGTCTTAATTAATTGCCTTAATTAATTGCCTTAATTAATTAATTGCCTTAATTAATCAATTAATTGCCTTAATTAATTGTATTAATTAATTAATTGTCTTAATTGATTAATTAATTAATTGTCTTAATTAATTAATTGCCTTAATTAATTAATTGTCTTAATTGATTGCCTTAATTGATTGCCTTAATTAATTGCCTTAATTAATTGATTAATTGCCTTAATTAATTGCCTTAATTAATTAATTGCCTTAATTAATTGCCATAATTAATTGCCTTAATTAATTGCCTTTACAACAGTATTAATTGCCTTTACAACAGTACATCTTTGCATTTGAAAAATGTAAAATTTGATATAAATAAATTCAAAATATCTTAGGTAATAGGTAAGTTTGAAGAAATTATTAACATTATTTAATACCTACAAATAGTTTATGCAGAAATAATTTGTCCAATATTATGTATTTGTTATTGCTAAATAACATAAGACATTATCTATCATTTTATTATGTCTTTTCTACCGAGACATAGTAAGAGTAATTTGCATATTTTAGCGACATATCCATTGGCGTATATAGAAATTAATTTTAAGGGGGCCCAGAACAAGAATATTTGCGTAAGTACAGACTTTCGACTGGATTACCATCCAACGTAAAGTTACGCCAAGAAACGGTCAACTTTTACCATTTCAGAGGGACCCGGGCCCCCGACTCCCTCTATATACACGCTTGTGGCCACAGCCAGTATTGTTCGCTATTTATATTTAATTTATTACTCAGACCTAATAATTGACCACCAATTTGTTAATAATTATGTTACTATTTCAGTATAGTAACAACTAGAAAATATAGGTCAACTATAGGTTTTAAGCTAGTAAAAGCTCTTTTCAATCAGAGCGTAGTTGATTTAAAAAAATGTTTTAGGTATCGTATCACAATCCAAAAACCACATAATGATGCTTCGTTCAGAACTTGGAATTTTCGTTAATTATCTAACCATAATTCACACTGTTTTTCCTGAAAATTTTTATAAAAATCGGTTCAGTTTGGTTCCGCAGCCAACGATAAAGACCGGCCATGGCGCGTTATAAGCAAGTGGGCGGTCACGTGATCTTAGGAGTCCCAGGATTCTTATTGTATTGCTTAATATATTATATGTTTTTACACAATTTAAATAAATTAACAAAAAATTTTTGTTCTTTTATAGGCAAAAATTGAAAAAAATATTTTGCTGATATATTATGGATAAAAGAACTGAATCTATAAAATAAAAAATTATACAAAATTTGCACTCTAATATCTTCAAGTACATATATTAGGTACATAATATCGTTAGTAACTTCAAATCTATACAAGTCTTTCAAAATTGGACATATCAAACCTAAACTTTTAGTTTTTTAATTTTTCTTTGAGTGTCATCATCTTTGTCTAAGTTCTTATTCAAAGATTTATTAGCATACACTAAATCATTGTGCTTTTTAATAAAATTATTTAAAAAAAACTTTACATGCCCTTAAGGTAATTTTTTCAAGCTTTGACAATAGTTTTTCTCCACAAAAACACTCGCTAGAGTTATCTGAAGAAAAATTTTCAATATAAAACATTTTACAATAATTTATTAAAAAGAAACAAGTGATTTTGTGAATAAGTGAGATGGTTTTCACATTCAATGAACTGAATGTAGTGGTCGTCAGTAATTTTTTGAAAAATTACCCAGCACAAAGTTATATTTTATTAAAGTGTAAGTTAACTACCAACTCATGTTCTTTTAAAAGCTGTATCTTACTTTTTAAATATTTCACACTACCAGAGAGATTACTATCTGTTAACAATATTTTACAAATCAGTTTTTTAATATTGCGAGGGTGCGGAAGACATACCTTAGAATTGTAAATTGACTTGTATGCACTGGATGACTGGATAAACAAAGATGAAGCCAACATTAAAGTGTATCCACAATATCTTCGATTCTCAAGTTACCTTTACAAGAGATCTAATTTTTCAATAAGAAATGACAACTGAACATATTTTTCACTCTCACTATCGAAAATGTCACTAAGGATGTCTATTACTTGATCAATCTTATCCAAGATCTTATCTTTTACCACTTCATTCCTGTTTGCAACATATTAGGTTTCAGTTTTATAGTTGGACCGACAAGGAACAACACTAATTACACGTTCGCGGCATTGTTTATCTTATAGGTATTTTCTTTATAATTTACTCATTAGCCATTAATTATTTTAACGCAGCCCACTACAGTATTTTTCGTGGGCTGCGTTATTTTAATAACTTTATAATATTCACATAAAATTCGTGCCCGAATTAAAAAAAAATCGACGTAAACAAACATACCAAAACTGAAAACACACATGTTTTATAATGACAGCGGGCTGAGAGGCGTCTTTTTTGTGAGCCTCCTACGGTCACGTGATATTTCCGCGCCCGGGCCGGTCTTTCTCCTGGGCTGCGTTATTTACCCAATGGTTAGGGTTTATATTTTACTCCTAATCTGGGTGTCTTGACAACTAAGTCACTTTAGTCCTTATAACTGGGGAATAAAGTGACCCCTTTAGTCCCCAAAGTGAATAAAAATTTAATATACAAAATATAAAATATTATTTATTTTCAAAGACAAAAGCTTGTTGTTTATTGTTTTTGCATAATTAACGTAAACATTCCAAGAAAAAGTGTTTTCGACAAATTTTGTAATAACTTTCCCCGTAATCACAATGCATTTATTTTAACAGACTGTTAATTTTAGTTTGTATTGGCTCGCCTTCGGACAGTAGTTTTTTCTTACAGGATGTTGGAAATTTAATTTACCTGGTGTTTTAAATCAATGGATTCATGATACCTTTCAGCCCATTAACATACTCCGATGGAATTCCAAGCTATATCAGCATTAAAAGCAGTTTTTTTGTAAATATCTCATAAACGAAAGCTTTCACGAATTTCTTTGGGATAACGCCGAAAATGTGCATCTGCTTTACGTCGATTTGCAGAAGGCATATGATAGTATACCACTAAATCTACTTTGGAAAGCGTTGGAAAACACAAATATAAGCGTACAACTAATTAAGGCCATCAAAGAGTTATACCGCAATAGTAAGGCAAAAGTTAAAATAAAAGCAAAACTAACCAAAGGCTTTCAAC
Source organism: Aspidapion aeneum (assembly GCA_963576565.1). Lineage (NCBI taxonomy): Eukaryota > Metazoa > Arthropoda > Insecta > Coleoptera > Brentidae > Aspidapion > Aspidapion aeneum. The sequence goes on along the minus strand of OY755038.1, from coordinate 224,408,345 downwards.
TAAATAAAGGTCTTAAACAAGGTTGCTGTATCTCGCCTACGCTCTTTGAGATATACTTGGAACAAGCCCTTAAATTATGGAAGAGAAAATGTCAAAATATGGGAATTCCGTTGGACGAAACCACCTTGTATACTTTATGTTTCGCCGATGATCAGATAGTAGTGGCTCAGGATTATGACGACCTCGAATATATGACACGAAAACTAATAAAAGAGTACAATAAGTGGGGACTAGAGGTTAATCTCAATAAGACAGAATATATGTGTATCGGTGGAATGAAACAGGATCTAATCTTAAATACCGGGCAGCGAATTCAGTCCTGTGATGAGTATAAATACTTAGGTCTAAAAATTACAGCTGACGGAACACTAGACAAAGCTATAAAAGATCGAAACGCACAAGGAAGAAAAGCAATAACTTTATTAAATGGAATAATTTGGGACCAAAGTATATCAAAACATAACAAAAAGCTTATATATAACACCATTGTAAAAAGTATTATTACATACGGCTCAGAAATATGGCCAATCAAGGATAGAACAGAAGAAATGCTTTCCGCTACGGAGATGGACTATTGGAGAAGAGCAGCAGGGAAATCAAAAAGAGAAAGAGTTACAAATCAAAGAATAAGAGAAATTATGACAGTGGGGGATCGTACTTTGGTGGATGATATATGAACAAAGCAACTGGTGTGGTACGGACATGTACAAAGAATGAATGATGAAAGACTACCTAAACAAATACTAAAATGGAAACCAACTGGCCGAAGAAAACGAGGACGGCCAAGCAGAAGCTGGAGAGAAGGAATAGACAGTGAAATAAGAATAAGAGGCCTAGATGACGAATTATGGCCAAACAGAAACGAGTGGAGATTGGGTATCGGAAGTCGTAGAACGTTGTGAAACCGATAAATATATATATATATATATATATATATATATATAGGGTTTGTTATGATCTACCTTAAACCCGGTTCCCACCTACAACTTTCTCGTGCGTGCCCGCGCACGCGTCACATGACTGTCATAACATTTCATATTGAGATCATGTGACACGTGAGCGGGCACCCACGAGAAAGTCGTGATGTTTGCTACCACTGGCGCAAGAGATGAAACCATTGGGAGTCCATGATTTTGCGCGTAAAACTTATCTTTCACTTGAAAGTAAGAGTTACGGAGACAGAGCTCTAAAAGATCCATCACCCCCTCCAGCGATAGCGTTGTTCTCTCGTGAAGTGTACCATCAGTTTGCAATTTGTTTTTGATGATACTGAGTGACTCATTTATAGGTACGTTGGTGTAGAGACTTTCTACATCAAAACTTACAAATCTATCGCCGGGATCTAATTCGATACCTTTTAAACCACTCCTTAAGGAAAACAGGCGTCTTAGGATTAAAAAGGGGGCGGGCCGTCACACCTGACTGCACACCAAGTAGTATAAGTAGTAGCCTAGAGACTAGATTGTTTAGTTTACACTTGATAACGATTAGAGATACTTACTAACCGAAACGTCGTGTTTTAAAATAAATAAAAACAATGGAAGTCCGAAATTTTATTTCAAAACAAAAGATGTTCAAAATTTTGTTGGAAGTACTGTTTTCATTAGATATTTCTGTAAAGAACATAATTTGAATTACCCTATACATATACGCAAATTAAAACAAATGTAAGTACTATCTGTTTGCATTTTCTCTAATTAAAAATTTATGAAATTCAGCAGCATTTGTGATTAGTTCAGGACTATTAACTCCACGAATAACAATATTTAATTCTTGTTTGTGGTACTTAATTAAACACTTTGATACAGATGTTTTGTTTTTTTAATTAGCTGTTATTACAATTTCTTTTGATTTTTTATCTTCTTCCTTGACCGAAAGAAATTTTTTGAAAAATATTTCATCCATTCTACCTAGCTTATATTACAGGGTGTAATTTAATCCAGTACCTGATGATTGGAAAATGGCATTAATATCCTCAATACATAAAAAAGAAAACAAGCTGGATTGCAACAATTACAGAGCAACATCAATTACCAGTACTCTAAGTAGATTGTATGTAGGATTCAAATTGATAATAGAGAATGATTTTCATGAACAAGAAGAAGAAAAGCAAAGTGGGTTTAGTGCAGGCAGATCTTGTACTGATAATGTTTTTTGTCTTAAACAAGTAATTAAGAAAAGCAGTTCCAGAAATATAGAGGCTCATGTTACCTTTGTGGACCTACAAAAAGCAAATGATACCGTTCCAGTAGAAAAATTATGGATAATGTTAAAGCAAACTAATATTAATCATACATACATAAAAACGATAAAAGAACTTTTATAAATGATCAAAATCTAAAATTAAAATTGGAAATCGACTTTTAAAAGAATTCCTGGTAACGAAAGGGTTAAAGACAGGAATCTTGTATCTCTTCAACTATATATATCACTATATATATCGCAGTAGCTCTAAAAACTGGAAACGTAAAGTACACGGTATGGGAATATAACTTAACGACCGATTTACCATATACACAGTAAACACTACAGTTTGCTGACGCTACAGTTTGACAACGACCAGAGCGGGCAGAATTTTTTTGAATGAATCAATGCAACGCACAGGCATACATGGCACACGACATAAGAACTATCCACGCTATGCTTTCTTGTTCTTTCTCTTTCGTTCTAATTATTAATATTTTTATACTCCAAGTAACTGCCAAGAAAGGTCACTTTTCAAAACCTTTTAATGAATATTTTTGGATGGTTTTCCGCCTACACTGGAATATACTTTTTATACGACTGTCTTGTAAAAGAGGGTTTTGCGCACGGAGAACACGATCTGAAAATGGCATTTTGCGCACGCTGTGTGCAAAACGTTTTACACACGCTTATGCATTGGCGTAGCTAGCCTTGCTTTTCAGGGGGGGCCGTGGCCCGGTCTATCTTGAACAAAAAGCAAACATAGGTTTTAAAGAGTCGTGCAAAGTGTGCAATGAATAAAAAAAAAATACGCGCATTAAATGTTCTAATATTTTAATATAACAAATTTAATAATACATTTACCAACTTATTTATATGTATACACAGAAAGTATGTAATTCAGCAATTCTACAAAGAAAGTTTTCTACGTTGCTGACTGAAAGCGTCTACCACACTGTCTAAGTCACGAGTCGTTAAATACCGAGATGAATTCCATCAAAGGAGCATGCGCCAAAATTAACGTCAAAATGTCTAATTTAAATTATTGGCGCGAATACCGGGATTGGCGCGAGATGAAAGAGCTTAAAGTATAAGAAAAAATTCAAGGTATAAAATAATGGTCAATTCTAATTTTTAGGTATGATTTTATGTAGGCATCGGGTGGTTTTTTATAACCTGAGCACTCAGCAACTTTATCATTGAAAATAAAGGGCTATAATAAATTGTAGATTTTTTTGGTTAATTATGACAACTTTAAAAGCCAACATAATTTTTTTCTATCCGTCACCATGTACAGGGTGTCCCAAATTCGATGTTTTTGGGAGGTTTGGGGTATTTCTAGAGGGGCTAAAAAAACCTGATCCCCCTTTGCGACACTCAAATTTCAAAAGAAGCTTAAAGGTGAAAATCGCATTTTGATATAGCAAGCCGTTTTTAAACTACCCCCGTAGTTTCTTTCTCAAAAGTCTGCATTTTGGGAAGGGGTCTATAACTTGTTTATTTATTAATATTTTTTATTTCTGTTAAAACATTCCTAAGACACTTTTTTAAGAGGAATTAAACTGTTAAATTAAATTTCATTTTGTCACGTTTAGTTTTTGAGATATCACATAAAATTAATTTTTTTTATTTTTACCACATATTTTAGTTTGCTTAATGGGCTTAAAATATTTTAATATTATAAAATTATAAAAATAAGAAAATAATAAAGAGGTGATTAAAAAATAAAAATAAAGAAAACAATTAAAAAAAATTAAAATATTGAGTGTGATACATCATTTTAAAGGAAATTTTAAGCTGATTTTAAAAATCGAATAAAAAGAGAGTTATTCTGTAAGTAATATAACAAACAACTTTATGCAATATTTTAAAAACCAAATCAGATAAATAAAAACCGTTTACATCTGTCAATTCTTTAAGAAAAGATCTATAAGAAAGCTATTTACACAAAAGCAAAATGCAGACAAAAACACTCCGTAGCTTAAAAACGGCTTGCTATATCTAAATGTGGTTTTCACCTTTAGGCTTCTCTTAAAATTTAAGCGTCGCAGAGGGGGCTCAGTTTTTTTCTATTTCCCCTAGAAATACCCGAAACCACAAAAAAAAAAACAACGAATTTGGGACACCCTGTACAGGGTGTGACAATGAGAGTAAGAGGGAACAACCTGTATATTTTTGCATTTTAAGATTCGTCATTTCTTTTTGATTTCAAAAATTTACAATATCTATGTGCTGCGATTAATATTTTTTGAGGTATATGCAGTATTTCTTCTATATTGCATTTCACGATTATTTTGTTTTGCCATGGGAGTATTGACAAATTTAAATGCGCTAAATCTTAAAAAATGTACACATACAGTAGAACCCCGGTGACAGTGTTTATTCAAATTAAATTGGGCACTAAATAATTTGTCACACAACTTGCACGTCACCGGCATTTTCACAGCACAAAAACGACGAATTTTCATCAAAAAGAACTGGGAATTATTAAAGTTTTGCTGTGTAAAACAATACTGAAATATCTCTCAGTTGATTGGTTGGCAGAAGTGACAGATCAACGCTTGCGCACGTCTTGGAATTCATCTCGGTATTTAACGACTCGTTCTAAGTCGACCTCAACATCTTTTTCTATGAATAACAATGACAAACCTGAGTGTCTCTCTTGAGTCATAGTTGTTCTAAGCCAATTAAAAACTCTCCTCATGGCAGAGAAAGACCTCTCGCAAGTTGCACTTGAAATTGGAAGAATACTCGCAACTTTAAAAAGTTGGTAGAGGTTTGGATAGGTGTTTTCTGCTATATGTTGTTTGATAGAATCATGACCAACGGTTTGATTTAACCGAAAAATACAATTCTTTAAAACGGTCATTTCTGCTCTTAGAGCAGAAGTATTAATATTTTTTTTTCCCGGTATTGCTCGACGAATTTATTCCATTTAACGACGTGGGAAAACTTAATATGAAAATGGTTATGAAATTGTCACCAAAATCGGAAAATTTCCATAAGACACTAAACGCTAACCTCAAAAAAACTAAAAAGATATTTATTTTAGAAAAACAGTTTAAAAAGGTCTTTTATAACCTTACGACATCTACAACCCGATTTCGGAAACAGAGGGGCAAAGGCCGCTGTCTTTATTAAATGCGAAATTTAACTTACACTTCTATAATATTTTACAAGATGTCGCCAATATGTATGAAATATTCAATATGCATAATTATGTTTAAATTTAAAAAATATTTTCGGGAAATTGCGTAAGTGCAGAAAAGTTACCGATAATTTAAAGAGAAAAAGCCAAATTCCGCAAGACAGGGGCTTTTTCCTGAAATGTAAACATTATCTGAATGATTTTAAATTTTAATGCACCTATTTTATTTGAATATTTCCCGAATAATAATAGAAAAGTATGTATTTTCAGCGTCATGTTCTTTTACTAGTAGTCGGTAGGGGAGGCCTAAAATATCTTAGGGGGGGCCTGAGGGACTTCAGGGGGGGGCCAGGTCCCCCCTGGCCCCCCCTAGCTACGCCAATGCGCTTATGTCATTTTTGCGTACGCCTATGTCATTTCTGCATGCGGGTCTCCCGTCATTGTGATTTTTGTTGTTGTCACCCATCAATATAAGTTGGCTTAGTTCCGTAGCAACCGTCACTGCTCGTTTGTTTTGTGATTAGATACGTCAAAAAATTGTTGAATTTTTTAAGTTTTGTTGTAAAAATGTCGGAAATAAAAACAAGTTAAATTAAAATTTGATTTATCTTTCTTTATTAGCAGTCGTATAAAAAATATTGTAAAAAACTCGTTTGAAAACCTCTTTGCACACTCCCTCGACTTGTAGACCTCACCTTCGGCTCGGTCTACCAAACTGTCTCGATCGTGTGCAAAGAGTCGTTTTCAAACCTTGTTGTTTAAATAACTATAAAGAAACTCTCAGAAGAGCACAAATTCACAATAAAACATCCTCCTTGATGAAAACAGAGTTGAAAGTAACTGCTGATATCTTTTGTGGACACAGACACGCACCCTTAATTCGATGACATAAGATCACTTGACAATATGTGAAATGCTTTCAATTGAAAATAAAAAACTGGTCTGGTATATAATGGTACAGGTTGGGCAATGTTGAATGATTTTCTGTTTTCCAAACTTGACTGACTGGTGAACAATCACCCGATAAACAACGAAGAAATGTTGATTTCTTTTGCAACAATATTTATTATTACTTATTAAATTTAATTTTTATACGAACAACCTTTTTTCGATGTTTAATGATTTCTAAAAACGGGTATAAAGTAGTACTGTTACACCCTGTAGGGCGTAATAGTAGTTTACCTAACTAGTGCGGAAAGTACCTCTTTTCCGCACGCGATTGCAGATGGCCAAACGACGCGATAGCGGAGTTTGGCCAGCAATCAAGTGCGGAAAAGACACTTTACGCACGAGTTAGGTACATTATTTTTTTCTATAAGCGTGAGGAAAAAACTAAAAATTAATCAGAAAATTATTTATATTCAAAACATTTTAATCAAATCAATTATTATTATTAACATTAATATTAAAGGTGCAGTTTGTAGCGTGCTGTAAGTTGATAGCAGAGGCAAGTGTTTTCTCAAATGAAGTGGCAGATTTGAAACTTGGGTTTTGGTTCTCCACTGCGTTCTCCAAGTTTTCGGAAACATCTGTTGCAACTGTGGTCATGCATTTGGGGCTGGATTGAGGCACTTTGGAAGGTTGTATGGTAGAAGAAAGTTGCTGACTAGTTGAAGGACCAGGGTGGCTGAACTTCAAAATTTTATTCGAAATATTTTTTTGGAATCCAGTTGAACTGTCAAGGTACCCTTCTGCGACACTTGAAGATTTCCATCCACCGAGTCGTTTGATATTGGTTATTCCTTCGCCTGAATCTGTTAACATTGTTGCGGCAGAACGTCGGAAGCTGTGGCCCGTGTATAATTCTGGATTTGAAAGCTTCAGATAGCATGCGATATCTGATGGCATTTTACCGAATGTATTAATTCCAATGCATTGTACCGTACATGCTCCTTTTTTGTAGTTTACGAAGAACCGTCTATGTGGGGTCTCTGGTTTCCTTAAGTTGACATATTTTCGGATCAATTGGAGAAGTTTTCCATTCTCGGCTTCTTCTGAAATAGCAAAACTTCTAAATGTATGATTTTTTGAGTCAGGAATTTTTATAATGATCATATTTCCTTTTTCTTCAATGTCATCTAGGCACATTTTTGCTAGTTCTTCACGGCGACATGCGCCCGCCAAACCAAAACTCGTGGCAACTTTCATATGCAAATAAACTAGGTCAGGAGCTTCGCTTAAAAACTTGAAAATTTCTTCTTTTGTGAAGATTTTTGCCTTCTTGGGTCTGAATCCAACGTTTTGTTTTTTCAAGTAGTCCGTAACTTTAAAAAAATTGCTTAAGTCAACGTTTTTTCTGAGTTTTATTACACTTTTGAGCATAGAATACCTCGACCAAAGGGTATTCGGTTTGCACGTTTTGGAAATTTCGGAGAAATATGCCAAAAAAACAGCTTCTTGAAGGGATTTGATGCCTTTAGCGTGGCACCATATCTCAAACAAACTATATTCCTTCTCATACCTGTGACGAGATTTTGAAGGAAGCAGGTCCAAATTAGCGATTCTAGCGGCTTCTAGAACTGACTGGGGTAGATCTTCGTCCGAAGAATCCATTGAAAATCTGATTTTTTTGTTTGAAAAATTCAAAAGACGCTTGTATCTGCAAAATTGGCTTTGTTTTGACAGTTTGTTTGTACTTTGTTGCTATGGTGATTTAAGATGCCAAATCTAAAACCACTAGTGTTCATTGTTGTTTGACATTGACAATGACGATATTTATACCGGGGAGGTTAAAAACTTATAATTTGAACCTATTTTACTGAAAACTTTATTTTATCGAAAATATTGAAAATATAGCAGAATTTTAGTCAATTTGAATATTTTTAGGATATTTCGTGTGGTAGGAAAGATACAAATGTATTTTGAACGGTCTAAATGTTATAGAACACCTCAAAATCGTAACAAACTTACTTTTCCGCACTAGTGCGGAAAAGTGGCACTTTCCACACTAAAATGCGTGCGGAAAAGTGGACTTTTCCGCACGCTTATAGAAAAAAGTTTTTTTGTATTTCAGTACTCAGTACTCTGTCAGAATACTCTTTGGCACTTCACAGTCTTGCTTTATTGCAAAAAGTCCCTATTGGTTTACTAGGTGACAAGAGAATTATCAACTCTCAGTGAGAAAAGAAACCCAAAAACAAGATGCGTTTCAGAAGATGAAATTCTAATCTCTAGGAATAAAATCATGCAGTAACACTATTATTGCAGTATTTTTACAGATTTGTATTGCAGGCTGACAGTTGATCTTTCATAATTTATATAACAAAGTCGAATTTAAGACAAAGTCGTTTATTTATACACAAATCGATAGTTTTTATTTGGGTTCGTAGATAGTAAACAAAGTCCTTCTATTGAAAGATTAGCTGTCATATTCCAATGCAAAACTGTCCAAATATGGCCTGATACTATTATTGCATGACTTTAGTTGACGATAGTTTAGTTTCTAAAAAAGAAAAAAAACTTTTTTCATAAAGCGCATATTATGAATGGGTTATTTGTCTATTTATTTTCTACCTTTTAATGTTAACCTGTCGCTGTAATCACCTTCTGATTATACAAGAATCAAAAATAAATAAAATTAAATGGCAGGGTTTAAAAAAATTAATCTCTTGTTTAATGTGAAATTGAGCCAAAGGCTTAAATGTGTAGGTATTAACTCACCGACGAATATTTATTGGGAGGGGCCGGAGGCCCCATGAAGGCGGATTTTATGCCATTTAATTTTTTTATTCATAATAATACAGTGTCGGATCCAGGGGGGGGGGCACTAGGGGCACCTGCCCCCCCCCCCGAGAATTTTTTGAATATACAAAAAATGAGTAAAAAGTAATGTTTTTGCTAATAAAAATTCAAAATTTTTGTCTGAGGCGCATGAAAGTGTCTATTGTTTTTATCATCGAAATTACAACCACTGACTAATTCAATAAAATATATACCGTTTTTTACCAACAGAGAATAGCACCTAAAGTGCTCCCCCCGAGAAGCACCACTGGATCCGCCCTTGTAATAATATATAACACCATTGTAAAAAGTATTATTACATACGGCTCAGAAGTATGGCCAATCAAGGATAGAACAGAAAAAATGCTTTCCGCTACGGAGATAGACTATTGGAGAAGAGCAGCAGGGAAATCAAAAAGAAAAAGAGTTACAAATCAAAGAATAAGAGAAATTATGACAGTGGGTGAACGTACTTTAGTGGATGATATAAGAACAAAACAACTAGTGTGGTACGGACATGTACAAAGAATGAATGATGAAAGACTACCTAAACAAATACTACAATGGAAACCAACTGGCCGAAGAAAACGAGGACGGCCAAGGAGAAGCTGGAGAGAAGGAATAGACAGTGAAATAAGCATAAGAGGCCTAGATGATGAATTATGGGCAAACAGAAACGAGATTGGGTATCGGAAGACGTAGAACGTTGTGAAACCGATAAATATATATAAAATATATAGAAAATATCCAAAAAATCTTAGGCTGAGGGAGTTTCGCCTCCCCCATGGGTGCGCCTATGGTATTTAGTGGGTAATATATCTTAAATGTATGTACCTATGTTATGTTAAAATCTGTTAGATAATCGGACACATTCTTAATAGTTTCATTAATAATTGTTGATTATTGGTGAGAAGGTTTTCTTTTTTTTTATTAATAAAATTTATACTATTTGTGACACCTTCCTAGCATAAAACATTTTTTAAATACCTCTCAAAAACTAATGCTCTTGCCAGGGTTGGGCAATTTTTTTTTATTCGGCCCTCGCTTGGGCACAAAAATTTTACGGCAAAGAAAACGAAGCCATATTGTATTATTTTTAATTATGGAGGTTTTGTTATTAAATATCATGCTAATTTTAAAGGATGTAATTTGCATTTTAAGAAAAAAAACTTTTTTATAAACATACCTATGTATGCATGTCCTAAACATCCTAACTTGTGAGATACAAGGTGTTTAAAGACTTTCAGAAAATCTCCTTTTTTATTAATATCTGTGATACTGCTCTAGATATTTTTGCTTATATATAATTGTTATATTCTATATTAAACACTAAGTACCTATTAACATAATTAATATCTAATTTTTTTCACAAAATGAAAACTCAAAAAAAAGTCAAAACGTACAGAATTTCAACATACAACAGCACTGTCCCCGTTTATTAAAAGGCTGCAAGTAATTTTTTTTGGAATTTAGGTTTTTGGTCTCGACGGATTTTCCGTCATGTCCTATGTAATAAAACTAAAAAAAAAAACTGAAAAACAAAAACAAATAGCAGTAACTGTAGTACTAAAACTTTGAAGTCGTTTTTTTTCGAACCACACTTTCGCCCTTTTAACTACCGGGGATAGAGCAGGTATGCTAATTTTACCTCACACATATACTATACTATAGTAGTGTGAGCTATGCTGATCCTAATTTTTTCGAGAAAAAATAGTTGCTCCGATTTCAAATTTTCTTATATATCTTTGCGTTTCAGATGATTTTGAAACTTTTTTGTTGCGCCGTCTGTCTGTCTGTCTGTATGTCTGTCTGTCTGTCTATATGTCTGTATGCCTGTCAGTAACGATCAACGCGCATAACTCAAAAACCGCTAGGCCGATTTTAATGAAATTTGGTACCTAGGCTGGGTCTTGGGCCGAGTTGGTCCCATTTAAAAATGAACAAAATCCACCGAACACAAACCAAATAAGAGGGTCGGGGTAGATTTCAAAAATTAGAGTTTATGTGAAAATATGGCGTGTGTGATATCAAACGAAAGATAATTGAGTCTGCAGTTAAACAAAATACATTTTAATTTATTTAAAAAAAAGGGTGGGGGTATATTTAAAAAATTGGTAAAAAACGGTATATATTTTTTTAAGCAGCATTTTATTAAATTAGTCAGAACTTACAAGTACAATATCCAATAGACACTTTCATGCGCCGCAAGCAAAAATTTAGAATTTTTATTAGCAAAAGCCTTACTTTTTACTCAATTCTTGTATATTTAAAAAATTCTAGGGGGCGGCAAGTGCCCCTAGTGCCCCCCCCCTGGATCCGCCACTGGCCCACCGGTCTTTTGCCCGGTTGCCCGCCTGTCCCATCCAATCCCTGATATGCGGTTTTCGAAATATAGTAGAACAGGTTTTTCTCAATAATTTATGTTATTCCTAAAAATATTATAGGAGTTTCCGTTTCGTGGATATTTACAAAAACTGTTTTTAAGGCCGATATAGCGTGGAGTTAGTTCACTTGGAGTGCGCTAATGTGTTAGAAAGGCATCAGATCCATCATGGATCCATTTACTTGCATGAACAAAAACAAAACACAACTTTTACAAAGGGGGACAATATTCGCAACAATTGGATATGTATATACGCCCAATTTTTTGACCTTTTTAGCTAAGTATGGCAATTTGTCATTAACCTCGTTTGTAAAACAAAAGATTACTAGGGCGTATTTGGTAATTTGATGTAAATATTTTTGATGATGTAACAAGCAAAATCCTAAGAGATTCCAAATTTGTATTCAGAAAAGCTTTTCTTTGACGAAGTCCAGTTGTTGGATAGGCTCGGAAACACTAGTAAAGGGCAAAATATTGAAGATTGTTTGTCTAGAGACCCATATCCAGTGGCGGCTCGTGAAGTATAAGAATGGGTGTGCGCTATAATAAGTGAGTCGAAATAAATTTAAAATAAATAAAGTTAAAAAAATTTGCATGTTTATTTGTAGCCAAATCAAAGAACTTATGGTGCCCACTATATATAAATAAGATTGTCAAAGTAAAAAAAAGCAGGTCTCCAATAAATAAAAATATGCCTACACAAAAAAAAATACCTACAGTATACATACATATTAGTTTTTAGCCAACGATGGATAACATTAATTCAATGTACAAAACCGTTTTATCTTAGCTTTTGATTCAAATACCATTTCATATTGTAATGTATACGTTGATTCAATGTTATCCGGTCATCGGCTGAAAATTAATGTTAAATTGATATTACGCACCTTTTTGTCAGTCCTGCTTTTTGTTTAGTTTCCTAGTCCTTAAATAATAATAATAACGAGTTTGTAACATCACATCCACAAATCCAGTTGTTTTTTTGGTAAATATCTTTTAAAATTCCTACCTTCTTTTCTTTTGGAGCAAGTTTGCGATAATTCTAGTTCTGGAGTCGGCCTTCCTAATCTTTTAATTTCAATTTTTTGATTTAAATTAAAGGAGGAAAAGCTTGCTATAATGTTTTGTACAGAATTAAGTCTTGAAATACTTCCAGGATTACCCGAACCCGAACTTATAACTGCCTCAGACATATTCGACACTTGTAGATAATAATTAACCCACAAAGTTACAAACAAGAAGCCGAAAACAGCATAAAATTCACTTAAAAACTGCGTAAATAAATTTTAATTACGCCCAATACACGCATACTAACGATAATATAAACAGTAATCAGCTGAGAACTATAAAAAAACGATGCAAGTGTGTATTGATTTAGCGCACCAGCCCGCCCTTTTCTCGGCTGATATCCCGAGCATTTCCGATCCATTGCGTGGCAAAAATTGGATTAAAGAGGAACGCCGAATCCACGCGCACCTCCAGATTCAAGCCCGCCCTCTCATATCTCTAGATTCAAGCGAGGCGATCGAAGGCCATCGTATGCGGCAGCAAGCGTCAACTCGAAAAGATATTAATTACTTCCGTTAATGGCCGATAGATGCCACTAGCGGGATCAGGATCATTAAAAAATAAATAAAAAACAACAGTAATTATTTAATAATAGTTTGTATTTATTTTTTTTCTTATTTTTGATGGGGGTGCGCGCGCACCAGCGTTCCTATGGACGAGCCGCCCCTGCCATATACCCTACATAAGTATACACGGTACGCAGAAAATGTGTTATACCTTTAATTTTACCAACTGTACTAATAAGGATTGTTAATTAAAGCCACTTTTTTAAAAAAGGACACTCGCTTTTTTGCTTCACAGCGAGTTCCAATTATACTATACCAATAATATCCAATTATATTATACTGTTACGGGTTCTCCACAACAATTAAAACTCGCAAATGTGAAAAACAATACGTCAATTTATTTCGACAAATTATGTACAAAAACACGCACTTAAACTTACTAATAACTTGCTAATAATTCACTACTTTAATCCGCCTATTAACTTCGCGTTAACATCTAGCGATCACTACCGTTGTTTATTTTTTACTCCCCGATGCACGACGTCCGGCCCTATATATAGGGTCTGCCTACTATTCGAGAATTTTCCATCCTTGTTCGATTCAGGATTTACCACCCTTTTCTAGAACGCGGACCGTTCGCGCACCAGTTTGTCACAGATAACGCAACTAAAACCTAAACTAAGAATACAACCATAAGATACGTCAACCGAATACTACACTAAACTTAAATAAATTCTAACTATAAAATTTAAATAACTTAAATTTGTAACAATACCTTCTTGGGCTAGCCTATTCTAGGCCTCAAGTAAACTCTATGAAAACAATCTTTTGTAAATATCTTAGAAACGAAAGCTCTTACGAAGTTTTAAGAAAAATATGGTCTACTATATTTTAAAAACCGCATATTGATCGAATGCTTCGTTAAAGCATTTTTAATTTATTTAATTGTCAAAAAACTGTCATTAGCATTAACAGATTTTGAGCAAAATCTAATAAGCTCGTTAGAGTGTCGAGCACTATTTTACCTGAAAAGTTTATGCAAATCGGTTCAGCGGTTTAGGAGTTATCGTGTTACGGACAGACATACACACATACCCGCATACACACATACACACGCACACACAGATCAGGACGTTATTGCTAAGATAGGTGAAAATATACCCAAATAACACATAATGTGTTATCTTTATAAATTTTACATGGTAACTTCACGGATCACCTAACAAATCCGTGGTAACTTCTCAAAAAACAACAAGAGATATCCTCATAATTTTCAGGAACTTGGTTATAGTTTTCAAGCAACGTCTCACAGTGGGGCAGAAGCACAAAAAGGTGCGATAAAGTCCCACAGTGCAATGGATGTATTCCTTTGAGTCAGGAATGTTTAAAATGAATTAATTAGTGAAAAATTGACCCCGAGCTGTTAGTCGAGGTATAAGTGGTCGAATAAGCTTCAAAATATTTCCTAAAATACTATGTACGACGGCAATGTTTACAAAATGTTATATTATGTTGTCGACCCTACAGAAACGGAAAGGCCAAGTTTGCCCCTCCCCAATAACTAATCGTCCCCCTGAAAAATGAAAACACTTAAACCCCCCCAAAAAAAACATTACAGAACCGACATTAAATTTTTACACACTTTTCTTCTGTCTGACTTTCGCCTTTTTCAAATCGACTTGACAGAAGCTTTCAGTGGCGTATATAAGGGGGGCCTGGGGGGCCGGGGCACCCCCCGAAGCTAAGATTTTTCTAGATATTTTCCACATATTTCATGAATACAAACATAAAACAGCATGACATACGGCCTCGCCCAACTAACATTTATAGTAGCGGCTACATGTTCTAAAGGCTTTGCTACTTTCTTATAGTAGAAATGTGGTGATCCCAACCAAAATTTGTTACTTTTTAGTTCTAACTACTATTTAGTATCAGGAAATAGTAGATGTTTCGTAAAAACGACCCTCTAAACTACTTCATAGGATTGTTTCTTGATAGTCGATTCTGATAGTCTTCTCTACCACAATAGGACGTTGCTAAAGTTTTACTTTCTTTTTAGTCGTTATTTCGTAGTCGCCCTGACTTTTATATCCTACTTAATTACCACTAGAAAGTTAAGCTTCATTGGAGTCCCAAACAAGTGTATCCGACAACTACATTATAACTTTAATTTTTACCACAAAAGTTTGTGTCATCATAGTAACATCTGATGTAACAATGTAGACAAAATAACTTTTTGGATCAACTTTAAAGCCGCAACTACTTTCAAGTAACCTTTTCGACTATCAGGGAATATAGTTTGGGACGCCATGTTTTTATGTAAGAAAGAAAATTTAATATTTTTGTTGTCGTTTTATGAGCTCATATTAAAGAGCCATACTATTTTATAAACAAATTAGTTGACGCTTACCAAAAATGCTCTTCTTAAGCACCATTTGTTGGAGTTAACTGTCGATTATGAAAACATAACCTCTAAAATCACAACACAAAAATTCCATCAGCTACCAGAAAACGGCTTAATTTTACGGGCGCACCGGTTTTTTGCAATATATATAATGCATGTTATACAAAAAACTTTGCGTCGCACTCGAATTTTGATCCTCTGCTCGTAAATTCTCACACTTTTGGATAACATAGTTCATATTATAACCATAACCAAACAAAAAAACTAAGCGAGTCTATTTACTGTTGTGTCCACCATATTGTGTAACAATTCTACCAAAAAGAAACGATTATATTATTTGCAACTACATCGCAACTTTTATGCCATTACGGAAAAAAAAAAAGCCTCTACGACGTAGTAGATACCTGGCTACGACGTAGTAGTGTAGTTGTTACTACAGTGACTTTAAACACTTGGCCAAGTAGTTATAACCAGAAATTGGTTCCCCACTTAGGGAATTATAACGTCGCTGTATGGTATACTGAGACGTAGCGGGAGTACGTTGCGGTTACTTTTAAGAAATTCTTTCTAGTTGGGGTTTCGTCGTTACAACTTTAATTGTTTGTTGGGTCATGGGGTCTCGACCCCCCCCCCCCCAAACTGTCTCGGGCCCACCCCGAGACATTTTTCTATATACGCCACTGGAAGCTTTCTTTGTTTATAAATAATCATGTTTATATATTATACTAAACAGAACAAATAATAATTTAATTATATTAATAAATCAAATAATAAGTTAAAAAAAGATCGGTCTGAAAGCGTAGACTTGACGTATAAACCTCGTTATAAAAGAGTATTTTTATACTTTAACGAATTGTAGCTTTCGCTACGCTCGTGCTAAAAACATTTTACCTTGAAATAAAAAGTGTCACTTTTATCCCTTGGTATATATTATAAGAACAAGGCCCTCTTTAATCCTTATTTTAGGGATAAAACTGTCAATATTTATCCTTAAAATTCAAAATAAAAGGCTCTATCAGACATTATGCTTTTAGTAAAGTAGCTGAAAACCACATAATTATAATTATAATTTAATTTTAGGGCGGAAAAATCCAAAAGTTTAAAAAATATCTCCTAAAATTCGTAATTAGTGTCTTGTTAGCTATTGGCCAATTATAGACGCTACGCTCAGGCTACAAACTTTTTGCCTCGGAATAAGGTGTGACTTTTATTCCTTAATATATAATGAGATGAGTATAATAATAGTATGTGTAGATGTATATGTATTTAGTACGTTATATTTTAAATATCTATACTACAATTTAAACACGTATTTCGCTAAGTTTGCAGAAAAATGTTAATATTTAAAAATTAATCCCAGCCTTATTAGCAAAAACTAGCAGCTTAATGTGGCATCATTTTAAAAAGGAAGGTTCAATAAAAAATGACATGTGAAAACAAGCCCGCGACAGCGGGCGACAAGTTACTTTGTGTCCACGTATATTTGTAAATTAAAGAAAATAATAAATTTTTGAAAGATTTTACAAAAATGGCAGTTTGAAGAAAAACAACAAAAAATTTTGCATTTTTTTTATACGAGAATAATGTACTCACAATAGTGATTATCTGACATAATTAAAATTATTTTAACCAAACTTGATCAACATTAAAAATACTCTGCCAATCTATGGGCACCTAAGCTCACACTAGGTACTATAGTTATAGTGTGAGCTAATATAATCAAAAACTGAAATATATTTTATTCAACTCCAGACTCAATTACCGTTCGTTTGATACCACACAAGCCATGTTTTGACTTAAACTCAAATTTTTTCAATCGACCCCCCACCCTTTTAAAAAGAACTAAAATGTATTTTGTTTAACTCCAGACTCAATTACCTTTCGTTTGATATCACACACGCCATATTTTCACTTAAACTCTAATTTTTGACATCTACCCCCACCTTTTTTTTTTAAATAAACTAAAATTCATTTTTTTTAACTCCAGACTTAATTACCTTTCGTTTGATATCACACACGCCATATTTTCACATAAACTCTAATTTTTGGAATCTACCCCCACCCTTTTATTTGGCTTGCGTTCGGTGGATTTTGTTCATTTTTAAACGGGACCATCACGGCCCAAGACCCAACACCAAATTTCATTAAAATCGGACAAGCGGTTTTTGAGTTATGCGGGTTGGTCGTTACAGACAGACATACAGACAGACAGACATACAGACAGACAGACAGACAGACAGACAGACAGCAAAACAAAAAAGTTTCAAAATCATCTGAAACGCAAAGATATATAAAAATTTTTTAAATCGGAGCAACTTTTTTTTTCTCGAAAAAATTACGATCACCATAGCTCACACTACTTATAGTAGTAGTGTGAGCTAATTGTGGCAAAATTGATTCATTTGTTTTCTTAAAACAACTACGCAACGTCAGTTTTCAAAACACGCTAACTTTGACAAGGTGTTTTATTCATTTGTTTGACGTTTGACTATCCGAAGCTAACTTGCTATGGTAAAGCGATTATTAATAAATAGTTTTCAGTAAAAATATCTCCCATATTAGATAAATGAGTTCTGCACTAAATCGCATGTTTTCTTGATTTTGCCCCTCTTTGCGTCTCTTCAAAGTACTTTACAATTATTATACAATAATTTAATATAAAGCGATTACTTTATGTCACATGTCATTTACCAAATAACTGGATGAAGTCTGAATTATAGTTTCGCATTAATAAGCATACAGAACGATTACATAAAAAAAAATTAAACAAATATGTAAATCAGATTGTCTATAGTAGATAAGCATATTATATTATTAAGAGTAACAACTGCTCTAATTTCGTAACATTTATTTATCCAATAATGAGAAATTGAAAACAAGTTTTGGTCCGTTCGACCGCGTCAGAAGTAAGTTATGTCAATAAGTTGTACAACTTATCTAAACATTATTAGAGAATTATTGATAGTAAAATAAGTTCCAGCAGTAATATTGCTAACAGTATATTGACATCTACGGTTGCGTAGTTGCGCCGTAAAATACTGCAGACTTTAATCAGAATTGTGCTAGATTTTATTAGTGCACAAATAAAGTCATGCAGGGCTATCAAAATGGACGGGCCACGATCCTCCACTTTGTTGACACATCCTTGGCTGATTTTTTTTTGATGGTCACGTTACGACACAGCTGATTGTCTTTAAAATATTGAAGTTGGAATGACGGTTCATGGATATTTGATTTTTTTTTTAAATATAGCCTTTTTTGAGATTGTTTTTACTTTATTCTGGCAGAACAATTTTTTTTAATGTCTAGTAAGCCCTAATTTTTTATAGCCGCTTCAATAGCTCACACAAAAATTAAGTTTAAAGCAGAAGCCAATGTGACAATCACATATGACAAAGTCAAATACATGTCAAATATAACAGTTGGCATGTGGTACATGGCGGGTAATTTGAATTCAAAATAAGGAATGCTAAATCTTGAAGATTTTAACCTTTTAATCATGTTGCTTCCTTACAAACCTTTGGTGGAATATCGGGATGGTGTCTGAGAATATTTCACTGAAATTTTGCGGAAATCTGTAGTGCCATTTTGAAAATATCATAAAAAAACGTCTGACCTCCCATAAGACCCAATGTAAAATTCAGCCCCGGGAGAACAGCTGATTTTTTCAGGGTCGTGGCCTCTATTTTTGTGTTGGCCTTGAGTCATGCAGTATTTATGTAACTTGGCCTTATTTTGACGGTTTGTTGAAAATTTTTCAGCTGAGCTGTCACTTTTCTAACTAAACATTTTGCATTATTTGCTTGTTTTCTTTTGTGGTGGGTGTTTCAATGCAGATTTTTTTTGATTTTTTGCATCGTTTTTTTTGTGATAATTGATTAACAAAAATAAGATCGTGATTTCTGCACAAAAATGACATATTCCTCCTTTTAAAGTTTATAAATATCCAAGTTAAACACTGTTGCCAAAAAAATAATTTTAAATAGCTGGCATAAAATTAAATCTGCGTATTACTATGGTACGTATGGTTGCTCTTGAAATAAATGTCTGGTATCAAAAATATTTTAAATTTACATTATATTTTGACATAACGTTATATGCGCTAGGAACTAGTAGCCTGCGTTATTAGAACACAAGTAAGGTCAAACACCATCCTTTAGTAAAGGATACTGACGTAAATGGAAATATTTCCGAAGGTGTCTCGGAAATATTGGAAATATTGGGAATATTGGAAATATTTAAAACAATTTTAATATTTTGTAACCTTAGGGAGCGTTCTTAAATTACACAAAACTAAAAAAATTTTGCTCCCAGCCCCCCTCCTAACGCATTTTCAAGAAAAAAAAACATTAAATAAGCATTAAATTTACTATAGAACAATTTTATATTATTGAAGATTTTGAGGAGGTAGACTGGCAAGACGATGTTATTGAGTGTGATGCTGATGACAGCGATGGAGATATGTCTCTTATATATTAACAAACGAACAAAACGAATGCTGGGTTGCTAAGGCTTAGCCCTAAAACGTCGTAGACCGTGATTTGCTCGCAAACCAGTTGCATTTTGAAATGGAGACACTTTACCTATGTTCTATGATTTCAGCGTTTTCCTCGGCCAAATCGGCCAAATAGCACGCCACAAATCTTCTACTTTTATTATTCTTTTAAAAATATGACGAATAGAAAAATAAACATAGCATAACATAAAAAAACAACCTTATGCACCAATCTAATGAATAAAAATTTCAAAGTGGGGTGAAAAGTAAGGGACGGCCGTTTAAAAAGCTTGTTCCAATAACTCATTTCTCCCAGCCTCAGTCACGCCTAGGAAACTCAATGCAATTTGACAGGTCGTTAGGTTAAAGTTCTCACTAAGCTCACAAGAGGCACTGCGGTCGCGCGATTGTTCCTTATTCTATTTTTTTTTAGAATTATCTGTGGTTTGGATTTTCCGTCCCCCTTTTTTTCAGGTAGAAAAACCTCTTCCACCGCATTTTATTTCGGCTTCATTTAAAATCTATCTTTTTGGCTTATGTAGGTAATCTTTGCTGCTGTGACGCATTAAAATTAAATTTTGTTAAATTTGTAACTTTTGCAATTTAAATATAAAAGAATAAGAATTTCTAGTTGCTTCTCTGGGTGAAGTCACAGAAGGTTAAGTGTCTAAATTTCTGACAAGTATAAAATGCATAGTTTTTCGAGAAATTTTAAGGTAAGTTTTCTTATTTTCTCATTTGAGGTTAGATTGGCATTTGATAAAATTTGTATTGGTAGTGTCTTTTTAACTTCTTATCGCTTACTTTACGGAACTCTGAATACAGGTTTCCAATGCCTGGTAGGTGCCTTATTTGTCCATGAACTAAGCACAAATTTAGTGTTAATTTTATGTCTATCCCTTTCGTTTGATATTAAGTAAAAGAGGGGGGCTTAATTGATGGGTAAACGAGGGATTACCCAGCAGTGTAATGTACTTTGAATAAATTTATTCCTTAATTTTAAATCTTACCATAATCTAGTACCTATGATTAATGTGGTTATAAGTTGATTTTTTTTATTGTTTTCAACTTTTCGATGATATGTGTGACCACTGATAAGCTATATATATACTGCTTTGAAACATACCCTACACAATTTACAACCAAGGCGAGGAGGTACTTTTAAATCATGTCAGATTTTCGTCGAGCTGTTAAAAAGTAGACACTTAAGAATGATTCTCTTCACGAACAACTGTTTTATTATTTATTCACTCATCACTCACCATAAATTTTAAAAGCAAATTTAAATATACTAGACAGTGTTTGGTTTTGCATTATATTTTATTTTACCAATCAATTAGACTATGTATTATTTCATCAATAGTTAGTCGTTAATTTGTAGCTTTTTTTATAATAATAAAAACTCATTTAAAAAATGTTTTATTTATTGCATTTTATATATCATTTTCAATCTGTTTATATCTTATAAAGACATTGTATGTCTTTATAAAATATTGAATATGTAAAATAAAAACTTTAAAATTAAAGAACATATATTATAAAAGGCGATTCAAATTTCCCGCCTCGCCTTTTAGTTCGTCACTAAGCTCTGCAGTGGGCGCCACAGAGCTAACGACCTGTCAAACAGCCGGAGTTGCCTATCTAATAAAAACTCACTGAACCGCGCTGCAAATCCTTTATCTATGGCCTCAGTGACTTAGCTATCGTTGGGCAAACCAGAGCAGTGCCCGGGCTCGGGACCCCGGCGTAAAAAAGGCCCCAGCGGGCCTAGTTAAAACATCATTTTTAAGCTGTAATAAATTCGTAACTTGAATATAACCATAAACAACAAGTAAAATTAAAAATTATGTGTGCTTAAGACCACACGGCAGAAGTGTAAACTTCAACAAGGCGAAATTAATAATACTGGCCTTCATCTGCATCATCATATCGCTCGCTGAATGTTCCTCTCACAGTTAGTCGACTCGAGCCGACTTCACCCGAATGAGCGTTACATAGCCGAGCCTGACGGCTGAGTTCAATTCACTACCCTCAAAAACTGCTAAACGCGCCTAAAAAGTTTACACTTCAAACAGTTTCTCTTCGGCCGGGACTCGAACCCGGATCTCTTGCTCTGTACGCAAAACTAAAAACTAAGTAGTTGCCTTATTACTGCTAGCCGTATTTTGCAATTTCCAGTAAGTCTCTATTTTAAACTATATTTTTTTCGCTGCGCGGATACTATACAATTTAATGTAGCAGGTAGACATACCGAACATTCGTATATGGTGATTGAATTCACAAAAGAAAAACTTTCACTCTCAATGAGCTGGTATGCTCTCATTAAAAAATATTGAATAATTTTTCCAAGTACGAAATAAACAAATGCTCGGGACATTTGTTTATTCACGGTTGGTAAAAACATTTCATGTAAAAAAAGCCAAGTATGCGAAAACGGTATTCCGTAAAAAGAATTGAGATAAATGTAAAGCCAAGTTCTCTAATACAAATTTCAAAATGAAAGGTTCTTACTAGTTTGAAAATGTTTTTTTAAACTTTGCTATTACAGCCAAACTTCTTTATGTTTAATTTAGCACTGTGTGAGCTATGAGAACTACCCCGATCCTGGCCCTAGAGACAATTCTGGGACTACCATCGCTACCAACTTGGATCAAGAGGGAGGCGATGGGGACCTACCTACGTCTAAGGGACACGGGTCAGTGGAGAGGAAGAGGGGAAACAGCTGGTCATCTAGCTATAGAAGAGCTGACAATTAGAGAAATCCCCCTCACGTCAATGACGGTCAGCAGAGCACACGCACCTTGGAGGCTCGAGAAGAGGTACAAAATCCACATCCCAGACAGGGAAGCGTGGCAGAAAGACGAAATGATGTTTGAGGAGAGCGCTTTAGTTTGCTACACTAGGATCCAAACTATCAGAGAGGCAAACCACAGGAGCGGGAGTATACGTGGAAAAACTAGAAGTTCAGAAGAGCTACTCGCTCGGTGAGCAGGCTACTGTTTTTCAAGCAGAAGTCTACGCCATAATAATGGCGGCAACCCTAGAAGAGGTTCGGAACAGCGAAGAGGAGCTTATATATATATGCTCTGACAGTCAAGCCACCCTGAAGGCGCTAAACGCACCCAAGATTGCTGACGGCTTGGTGGAAGAATGCGCAGACGCGCTGGAGACCCTAAGCGATGGCAAACGGGTGACGCTGGTTTGGGTTCCGGGACATACGGGGGTACCAGGCAACGAGAAGGCGGACGAACTCGCACGACTCGGGGCAGGAACCGCCTATGTAGGACCGGAGCCACTTTTGGGCGTGACAAAAAGACAAGTGCAAAGCGGACTCAACAAATGGGCCCAGGACGCGCTATTAAACTCCTGGAAAACAGGAACGGGTTGCAGACAGACCAGAGAATTCGTAGACCGTCCAAAAGCGACCAGAATTAGATGGATGCTGGGACGGACACGAAAAGACCTCGGACTGCTGATAGGTACTCTAACCGGACATAACCGGTTGAGGAAGCACATGACACGTATAGGAGTCGAGAATGACCCTACCTGCCCAGCCTGTGGACAGGAAGAAGAGACATCAAGACACCTCGTGGCAGAATGCGAGGCCTACGCAAGGATGAGACAACAGGCACTCGGAGCGCCAACTCTGAGCGAGGAAGAACTGCACATGCTCAAATGGGCAGACTTACTGGACTTTGTAAAGAGAACAGGAAGGCCCAATGAGTTACCCGACCATCAAAGGGAAGTGCACAGAGTGGGTTAAGGGACAGACTTGGGGCATGGCAAAAAGGGCCTACTCTGGCCTACTTGTCAGACCTGCGAGTCAACCCCCCCCACTACTACTACTAGCACTGTGTTAAGAATCATTTGCAGCCGTAATAGAGAAGTTTCAGAAAACATTTCCAAACTAGTAAGAACCTTTCATTTTAAAATTTGTATTAGAGAACTTGTATGTGCTATTATTATTCTACATGAATTTTAAAACGCGACCTGCATGGCTTTTCTTCCGAATATTTTTGAGATTTTACTAGAAGCATCGCCACCTATAGTCGGGATTTTTCACTTTGACGAAATTTATCAGGCAGTGCTTTGGCCTCTAAACTTCAAAAATCTGTTAAGGGACCGATCCCTGATCCAGGATCACGACACATCTGTTATTAACCTGATAAAGACACACTAATATTCTGTGAAAGTGTTTACTGATTTAGCTTTAAAAAAAAACTTCATATATACAGGGTGTTCCTTAAAGGTTTGCGAATATTTAAGGAGGTGATTCTACATTAAAAAATAATGATAATTTGTCGTATAAACTATGGTCGAAAAATACACCGTTATAAAAATACAGGGTGTTAAAGTTTTCAAAAAAAAATTGAAATTTATTAATAATTTCGAAATCAATGGGAATATTTTATTCAAATTTGGCACATAACCATAAATGTCTAAGGCGCATATTTTCCAAGAAGAAAATGATGGTTAACTTCGACAGTGGCGTGCGTACGGGCACTAGCTTTTTTATTTTTACAGAAAAAAATAGTACGCCACTGGTTTTTTTCAAAAAAGTTTTACTCTTTGAATTATCCATTTAACTCGAAAGAAAAAAGGTCTCTTAATTTTTTTCTCTACAAGGCGTCGTTCTTGAGTAAAAAAATAAAAACCGTTGTTCTGCAAAAGCAAAATAATGTGACCATTTAAAGAATACAATTGATCAAGTTGCCTTAGAAATATATCGATTTAATTAAAATTTAGTACGTAATAATAGGCTATTAAGATGCGTTTTTCTCAACAAAAAATAATGTTTAGCTTCATCAGTGGCGTGCGTACGGGTACTAAATTTTAAATTTTTAAAGAAAAAATAGTAAGCCACTGGTTTTTTTCAAAACATTTTTACTTTTTGAATAGTGCACTTAATTCTAAAGAAAAAAAGTCTCTTTATTTTTTTTTAAGTGTCATATTTTAAGTATTTCCAAGGCAACTAGATTAATGTATTCTTAAATAAATTACATTCTTTGGCAACACAACCGTTTTAATTTTTTTACTCAAAAACAACGCCCTGTAGAAAAAAAAACTAAAGATATTTTTTTTCTTTTAAATTAAACGAGGAATTCGAAAGAAGAAAAATGTTTTAAAAAAAACCAGTGGCGTACTATTTTTTTCTTTAAAAATTTAAAATTTAGTACCCGTACGCACGCCACGGATGAAGCTAAACATAATTTTTTTATTGAGAAAAACGCATCTTAATAGCCTATTATTACGTACTAAATTTGAATTAAATCGAGATATTTCTAAGGCAACTGGATCAATTGTATTCTTTAAATGGTCACAGTATTTTGCTTTTGCAGAACAACGGTTTTTATTTTTTTACTCAAGAACGACGCCCTGTAGAGAAAAAAATTAAGAGACCTTTTTTCTTTAGAATTAAGCGGATAATTTAAAAAGTAAAACTTTTTTGAAAAAAACCAGTGGCGTACTATTTTTTTCTAAAAAAATATAAAAGCTAGTGCCCGTACGCACGCCACTGTCGAAGTTAAAAATCATTTTCTTCTTGGAAAATATGCGCCTTAGATATTTATAGTTATCTACCAAATTTAAATAAAATATCCCTAATGATTTCGAAATTATTAATAAATTTCAATTTTTTTTTGAAAACTTTAACACCCTGTATTTTTATAACGGTGCATTTGTCGACCATAGCTTATACGACAAATTATCATTATTTTTTAATGTAGAATCACCTCCTTAAATATTCGCAAACCCTTAAGGAACACCCTGTATAGATAGATACATAGATATTTTGTCTTGCCTTGAACGTCATCTTTAAAATTGTCTTGAAGTGTTGTAGTCTTAAACTAGTGAACTTTTATAACTTTCTTTCGCGTCTTTTTTAAGTTAGAAAAATGTTATTAAAAAAACGTGACCAAAAAAGACGCAGAAAGTTAGTAGGGTTGAGAGGTCTTAATCTAGTGGCGTTTTAGAACATGTTGTGGAGGACTTTTCAAGTGTGAATTTGGTACATGAAAATAACGAGGGTAAAAAACACGTTATATACAGCGTGTCCCATTTTCGATGGGATTAAATGGGAAACTCGGTTATTATTAAAGATATTGATTTTCTGATTGCACCTTACCGTGCTCTTTTTTTGAGCCCTTAAAAATGGCGTAATCAGATTTTTGCTATACCCCGTAGTTTCGCTAATACAGGGAGTTTTTGAAAAAATTGTATTTTTAATAAACCCTCTCGCTTATTTTGCGAGATACTTTTATTCTGTAAAAACATTTTTATGGCAACTTTTTTAGAAGAAAATAATGACGTTGTCAATTTTTTAAAATATTGTTTAGTTTTTGAGATATGGTATTTATCATAAAAAAATTAAATACGGACCTGGATTTTTTTTATTATTTTTTTGATTGGTTTCATGCTAGTATTATCATAAAATAATAAAAATTTAAAAAAATTTTGTTTTAAGGTAAAAAAAAATATTTAATATTTAAAAAAACAATAGTCCGAACCTGGATATTTCCAACATAAATATAAACTAAAAATTGCTAGTTAAACAATTTTTAGTTTAACTGTTTTGATACTTAGCATATTAAAATGGTTTTACGTTAATTTACAGATTTATTTGAAACAAAGTCTACGAAAAATACAAAAAAAAACAAATTATAAAAAATAACTAATCTTTCTGATTACCATTATGTGTAAGACATTGTTGGCATTTTTGAGTAATTTTTCTTAACGCATTTTGCATAAAAATATTTCTGCCATTTAAATATTGGGAGTTTGTTGCTTGAATGAAGCAGTCAAACATATCACATTTTTCAAAATCTGGATATATATCTGATATATGGTCGATTTCTAGCCAGTTTAAAATAATTGTAAGCCATTTACAAAAATGACAATGTCAATTCCACGCTTTTGTTTTGTAAATTTCACGACCTGCTGTTTGGTTATCAAATAATTAGTATGATATTATTTTTGTAACTTTTTAACGTTTTTTACTTTATTTATAAATCTTTTAATTATCATTTCAAAACAGATAAACTAAAAATCGTTCAACTAGTGTGTCTTGCAATTTTTAATTTATAATTACGTTGGAAATTTCCAGGTACGGACTATAATTTTTTTTTCAAATATTAAATAGCTTTTTTTAACCTTAAATCAAAAAAATATTAAAGTTTTATCATTTTAAGGTAATAATAGCATGGAACTAATCAAAGTAGTAATAAAAACAATCCAGGTCCGTATTTAATTTTTTTATGATAAATACCATATCTCAAAAACTAAACAATATTTTTAAAAATTGACAACATCATTATTTTGCTCTAAAAAAGTTGCCATAGAAAGGTTTTTACAGAATAAAAATATCTTACAAAATAAGCGAGATACAAGGAATTAATTAAAATGCAATTTTTTCAAAAACTCCCTGTATTAGCGAAACCACGGGGTATAGCAAAAATCTGATTACACCATTTTTAAGGGCTCCAAAAAAGAGCACGGTAAGGTGCAATCAGAAAATCGATATCTTTAATAATAACCGAGTTTCCCATTTAATCCCATCGAAAATGGGACACGCTGTACACAGCACCAGAAACTTCAGCAAAAAGTACATTTTTATAGCTTGATTTTTCCTTGTTTTTAAGTTATCTTTAAGCATGTAGATTTAACAAAATAAATATTACATGGTATGAGGTTGTTTTTAAGTAAAAAAAAAACTTTGTTATTTTTGTTCACGTAAATTTAACGTTAACAAAAATCACATTTTTTGTGACGTTTTTTGAAATTTCGTAACAACCTTCCTACTTTATGGAACCCCATGGAGGGGTTGTTAAGTAGAGTTTTCGATAGGTCAAATATGGACTGAAATATTTCAAGAAAAGGTGGTACAGCCATAGAGTAAGATAGCCTACGTATTACTTACTCTATGGTACAGCACAGCACTTTGGCGCCGGGAGCTTGGCCGGGCACTGCCGTGCGCTCAGATACAAATGTATAATATTGACAAAAAATAAACTAATGTTCCTTTAAACTCAAACAAAAATAACCTAAAAAAATATAAAAATACAAAAAATCGCGGAAAGAAGATAAGAATATGTTCAGGAAGTTGTCCAGAATTCACATATGTTGGTAGTTTTTCCTGTCACGAAAGTGGAACCTGCGGACTCTTCAGGACCACCGTGATACGCCACTGCCCTGTATGTACAGCGTGTCTCATTTTCGATGGGATTAAATGGGAAACTCGGTTATTATTAGAGATATTGATTTTCTGATTGCACCTTACCGTGCTCTTTTTTTGAGCCCTTAAAAATGGCGTAATCAGATTTTTGCTATACCCCGTAGTTTCGCTAATACAGGGAATTTTTAAAAAAATTGTATTTTTAATAATCCCTTGTATTTCGCTTATTTTGCGAGATATTTTTATTCTGTAAAAACCTTTTCATGGCAACTTTTTTAGAAGAAAATAATGACGTTATCATATTTTTAAAATATTGTTTAGTTTTTGAGAAATGGTATTTATCATAAAAAAAATAAATACGGACCTGGTTTTTTTTATTACTATTTTGATTGGTTTCATGCAAAATAATAAAAATTCAAAAAATTTTTGTTTTAAAGTAAAAAAAAATATTTAATATTTTTAAAAAAATTAGTCCGAACCTGGATATTTTCAACATAAATATAAATTAAAAATTGCTAGTTAAACAATTTTTAGTTTAACTGTTTTGATACTTCGCATATTAAAATGGTTTTACGTTAATTTACAGATTTATTTGAAACAAAGTCTACGAAAAATACAAAAAAAAACAAATTATAAAAAATAACTAATTTTTCTGATTACCATTATGTGTAAGACATTGTTGGCATTTTTGAGTAATTTTTCTTAACGCATTTTGCATAAAAAATATTTTTGCCATTTAAATATTGGGATTTTGTTGCTTGAATGAAGCAGTCAAACATATCACATTTTTCAAAATCTGGATATGGTCGATTTCTAGCCAGTTTAAAATAATTGTAAGTCATTCACAAAAATGACAAGTAAAATGACAATGTCAATTCCACGCTTTTGTTTTGTAAATTTCACGACCTGCTGTTCGGTTATCAAATAATTAGTATGATAGTATTTTTATAACTTTTTAACGTTTTTTACTTTATTTATAAATCTTTTAATTATCATTTC
Source organism: Aspidapion aeneum (assembly GCA_963576565.1). Classification (NCBI taxonomy): domain Eukaryota; kingdom Metazoa; phylum Arthropoda; class Insecta; order Coleoptera; family Brentidae; genus Aspidapion; species Aspidapion aeneum. The sequence goes on along the minus strand of OY755038.1, from coordinate 224,379,268 downwards.
AAAACAGATAAACTACAAATCGTTCAACTAGTGTGTCTTGCAATTTTTAATTTATAATTACGTTGGAGATTTCCAGGTTCGGACTATAATTTTTTTTTCAAATATTAAATAGTTTTTTTCACCTTAAATCAAAAAAATATTAAAGTTTTATCATTTTAAGGTAATATTAGCATGGAACCAATCAAAGTAGTAATAAAAAAATCCAGGTCCGTATTTAATTTTTTTATGATAAATACCATATCTCAAAAACTAAACAATATTTTAAAAAATTGACAACGTCATTATTTTGCCCTAAAAAAGTTGCCATGGAAAGGTTTTTACAGAATAAAAATATCTTGCAAAATAAGCGAGATACAAGGAATTAATTAAAATGCAATTTTTTCAAAAACTCCCTGTATTAGCGAAACCACAGGGTATAGCAAAAATCTGATTACACCATTTTTAAGTGCTCCAAAAAAGAGCACGGTAAGGTGCAATCAGAAAATCGATATCTTTAATAATAACCGAGTTTCCTATTTAATCCCATCGAAAAAGGGACACGCTGTACATATATCAGAAGCCTATATCTATGCTATAATAATATAGAACTTAAGGGCGTTTAAATCAAGTATAGTGCTTTAGGTATTTAATTCTTGTTCGTACCTAATTATCGAAATTGCAAAACTTTAAACAATCTGCGTTCTAATAAGATAATTCTTATTGTTTTGCAATAATAATTATACCTGAACGCGAAAATGCCCTCTAATTATTCTCTTGCAGCGGTTATTAACAAAAAATCAGTTTTTGTCTTGAAATTAGGAAACCACTTAAAACATTTTTGATCATTTTTATGTAATTTGAAGGTTAAAATACTCAGTTGGAGTTTAGAGCTAATCAAACCAGAGTAGGCAAGAATGAGCATTGTTTTGCCAGTTAAGCGGGGTCTACACATAACGTTTTGCCTGACGTTTTACTTGATCAGGTAAAACGGATCAGGCAAAATCTTTTGTGTAGACAACAAAACATACGTTTTGCATGATCTGAACAGGACTGAAGTCGGACCTGTTGAACTGATCGGTAGAGGCTTTGTTTCCGGTAAAACGTCAGTTTTAGCGGTATTTCTTGTGGTAGTGCATACAATTTTAATTTCTTTGGAGTGCAACTTAGAAGTTGGTATACGAAACGTCCGACATTAGATAAGATAATTTTTTAGGAAATCAAACAGGTTATTGTCTTCCTCCACTAATTTTTAATTTGTTTTAAACAAATTGTCCCGACATGTTTCGTAAGCAGAAACTTACATCTTCAGGGGACATTACCAAACTAAATCAGCACAAAATTTTTAAAAACTATGTTTAGCTACTGAAATTGTTAAGTCATAGACATTTAAAACAAAAAACATTATTGACAGAAGCAGTGCTTCCTCCATGGTGTATCAAAAACTGATCTTAAAACGTACGTTAAAACTATCAAGTGTGTACGCTAGTCTTTCAACCGTCATACTTGACCCTTTTGACTGACAGGCAAGACGTGAGGTAAAACGTTATGTGAAGACCCCGCTTTACACGCTTACTGCACACACATAGGTATACTCTTTGCAATAAGGCTAGTCCTTTTGTTTAATCACCCCGTAATTCTGGTAACAAAACGCACGTGTATTCTTAATTCAGTTTTAAACCATAGGTTCCTAAGGTAACTGATAATGGACGCTGCAAAACTAATTATCAGTTACCTTAAGGTTAATATAATCGGTCACCACCCTTTATAATAAGGGTGATGGATCGGTGTTTAAACTGTCAATTGTTTTGAAATTTCTGACTTATTTTATATTTAAATTCTGATTCTGATTTGGAATAGTTTTTTGAGAAAAGTTTCTGTCCCAAAATGATTTTATGTAGTGAAAAATTTATGAACAATTGGGGTGCCCTGCCGCCAAAGTTTCTACATTGGAAGATTTTCAGTGCGACTGACCATAGAACTAGAAACCATGAACAAACGATAAATTAGTGATTATTTAATTTTTTCAAAAATGTTATTTACTACAATGTATTTTGAGTTGGATTTGAGCTAAGCTTTGCAATTTGTTTTGGTAAAAATTATTATTTAAAAATAGGATTAGGCCCTGTTTATATTATATTTTTTGTAAATTGAAGTTTTTAAATTACCTGAGCAAGATGACTTAATAAAAGTTAAATTATTATTATTTGTAGTTTCTACAAATGAACTTTAGCTCGACTCATATTAATGTAGTACATACTCATTTCTTTGTTACAATAAGTATATAAGTATTAATATTTTTTGAAATTAAAACAGTATTATATTATACTTTTTAATAAAAAAGTTGTTCATATGAAAATCTCACATTTTTTATGGTGGACACATAGATCTTTTAAAAAATATAAAGTTCCTAACTGATTTAACCGCAGAGGCTTTGGGAATATTTCAACAAAAAAAGTATTGAGACAGACTCTTTGTGAGTGAATTAAAAAATATATTTTAGACACAATATTTAAACTAGAAATAGCTATATTGAGGGTATTACTAATTACTACGTTTAAAATGTTGCAGTAGAACTGCTCACAGGATTAAGTTCAAATCAAAAGATGAAAATTATTATACTAAGCTTTATTTGTATGGTTTTGTAAACTTATTTTCTTAAAATAAAATAAAACCAATCGAAAAACTAAAAATCTAACTAAAAAACTAACTACGCAAAAATAATTTATTCTCATCGTCCAAAAAACTCCATCTTGTGAACTGCCATCTTCAGTTATGACGAGAAGAACGACACCAATTTAGCTCATTTTCTCAGTCTTTTTGTTTTATAAATCTTTTTTAACAGTAGTTTTACAAACTTTTTGAATTAGTTTTTTAAAGGCGTTGTTTTGTTTTGAAGGGCATCAAAGAGTCTTCATACTTTTTGTCATTACTGTGTTTCTTGAAATTCTGCTCTATAGTTATCACAGATGGGACTGAAGATCGAAAAACGCGTGGAATTTTCGAATGAACAGTTTATCTTTGTCGCCAATTTTCTTGACTATTTTTCTTAGAATATGTGAATACTTCTAAATATATACTTTACAAAATATTTTGACTACTTGACAAAAATTTTTTGTTTTGAATGTTTACTTTCAATGTCAATTTAAGCTTTGATAGACAGACAGGCTTGCAACTGCCAACTGCAATCTGGGGCCAACAATGATTTTCGAAGCTATTTTCTGTCTTCTTTATAGCAGAAAAATAAAAAAGGATAGCAAAGGGACTTGGGGTATTGCAAGGACTATACATACAAGCAGTGTCGGCTCGTGAGGTAGTGCCACGGTGCTAGAACACTATGCCCTACTTTTTTGCAAAAACACGTTTCTTTTTCATTTTTAAAACATCTTTATAGGTTTTTATTTTATTTTATGCATTTCTTCTTAATTTATTTAGTATATGAAATTTGGTAACTCCCCACATAGCACAAAAATCACATCAACGTTAAATTAACGTGAACAAAAATAACAAAGTTTTTTTTTACTTGAAAACAACCTCATACCATGTAATATTTATTTTGTTAAATCTACATGCTTAAAGATAACTTAAAAACAAGGAGAAATCAAGCAATAAACATGTACTTTTTGCTAGAGTTTCTGGTGCTGTGTATATAACGTGTTTTTTACACTCGTTATTTTCATGTACCAAATTCACACTTGAAAAGTTCTCCACAACATGTTCTAAAACGCCACTAGATTAAGACTTCTCAAACCTACTAACTTTCTGCGTCTTTTTTGGTCACGTTTTTTTAATAACATTTTTTTAACTTAAAAGAGACGCGAAAAGAAGTTATAAAAGTTCACTAGTTTAAGACTACAACACTTCAAGACAATTTTAAAGATGGCGCTCAAGGCAAGACAAAATATCTATATATCTATCTATATTCATTATGTTTTTTTTAAAAGCTAAACAACATTTTTGAACAGTAAACACTTTTACAGAATCCTAATGTGTCTATTAGATTAATAACAGATGCATCGTGATCGTGGATCAGGGATCAGTCCCTTAACAGGTTTTTGGAGTTTAGAGGCCAAAACACTGCCTGATAGATTTCGTCAATGTGAAAAATCCCGACTATAGGTGGCGATGCTGCTAGTCTTAAAAATATTCGGTAGAAAAGCCATGCAAGTCGCGTTTTAAAATTCGTATAGAAAAGGCGTGAATCTAATGTGATTTTAACGTTGATAAAAATCACTTGAAACTAACGTAAAAACATTGCTGTTTTAATTTTATAAAGGCGTTATTAAAACGCAGTTTTTAGCATCGTTATTTTTTATAACGTTAATGAATGACTTATTAAGCTTGTTTTCACATATGAAATAAACGTTTTTTCTAGCAGCTTTTAAACACAACGTTTTTTTTTCTCACGCCTTTTTTACGTGTTAAACACGTGATTGTGCTATGTAGGTCTGTGCAATTCTATGGATCACACTCCGACTCGACGCGACGCGTGGAATGGGTTACTAAACTCAAAACAGCTTAGAACACGCTGCCCAATGAGCATGTGCCACTTTTCTGTTGGTTACTTCGAATAGAGATACATTTTATGAGCAGCCTATGTGAGTGACAGAGATAGGGCCAATTTTGGACATTTGTATTACTTGTATCGTTTTTGTGCGTGGAGTATGGATGCTTCAATTTACGCCCTTTACCATTTCAATTATTTCAGCAAAATTTTTTGATAGATTTTAAATAATTTCATGACGGAATTTGGGTGGGCATTGGTTAGTTTCTTTTAAAAAAATGGAATTAGAAACCTCAAACATAGCAGTTGTAGGTATTTTTTTTACGACTTGTGGGAAAACATTTGGGTGCAACACCTGGATTTTTTTTACTGACTCAATTGCAGCAGAGAAATAAAAAATAATGTAAAATTTAACATATGTACAGCGTGTCCCATTTTCGATGGGATTAAATGGGAAACTCGGTTATTATTAAAGATATTGATTTTCTGATTGCACCTTACCGTGCTCTTTTTTTGAGCCCTTATAAATGGCGTAATCAGATTTTTGCTATACCCCGTACTTTCGCTAATACAGGGAGTTTTTGAAAAAATGGTTTTTTAATAATCCCTTGTATCTCGCTTATTTTGCGAGATATTTTTATTCTGTAAAAACCTTTCCATGGCAACTTTTTTAGAAGAAAATAATTACGTTTTGAACTTTTTAAAATAATGTTTAGTTTTTGAGATATAGGTATTTATCATAAAAAAATTAAATACGGACCTGGATTTTTTTTATTACTATTTTGATTGGTTTCATGCTAGTATTATCATAAAATAATTAAAATTTTAAAATTTTTTCTTTTGAGGTAAAAGAAAAATATTTAATATTCAAAAAAAATTAGTCCGAACCTGGATATTTTCAACATAAATATAAATTAAAAATTGCTAGATAAACAATTTTTAGTTTAACTGTTTTGATACTTAGCATATTAAAATGGTTTTACGTTAATTTACAGATTTATTTGAAACAAAGTCTACGAAAAATACAAAAAAAAAAACAAATTATAAAAAATAACTAATTTTTCTGATTACCATTATGTGTAAGACATTGTTGGCATTTTGAGTAATTTTTCTTAACGCATTTTGCATAAAAATATTTCTGCCATTTAAATATTGGGATTTTGTTGCTTCAATGAAGCAGTCAAACATATCACATTTTTCAAAATCTGGATATGGTCGATTTCTAGCCAGTTTAAAATAATTGTAAGCCATTCACAAAAATGACAAGTAAAATGACAATGTCAATTCCACGCTTTTGTTTTGTAAATTTCACGACCTGCTGTGCTACCATCAAATAATTAGTATGATATTATTTTTGTAACTTTTTAACGTTTTTTACTTTATTTATAAATCTTTTAATTATCATTTCAAAACAGATAAACTAAAAATCGTTCAACTAGTGTGTCTTGCCATTTTTAATTTATAATTACGTTGGAAATTTCCAGGTTCGGACTTTAATTTTTTTTTCAAATATTAAATAGTTTTTTTTAACCTTAAATCAAAAAAATATTAAAGTTTTATCATTTTAAGGTAATAATAGCATGGAACCAATCAAAGTAGTAATAAAAAAAATCCAGGTCCGTATTTAATTTTTTTATGATAAATACCATATCTCAAAAACTAAACAATATTTTAAAAAATTGACAACGTCATTATTTTGCTCTAAAAAAGTTACCATAGAAAGGTTTTTACAGAATAAAAATATCTTGCAAAATAAGCGAGATTCAAGGAATTAATTAAAATGCAATTTTTTCAAAAACTCCCTGTCTTAGCGAAACCACGGGATATAGCAAAAATCTGATTACACCAATTTTAAGGGCTCCAAAAAAGAGCACGGTAAGGTGCAATCAGAAAATCGATATCTTTAATAATAACCGAGTTTCCCATTTAATCCCATCGAAAATGGGACACGCTGTTATATGGAATAGAGACTTGGCGCGTTACAGAAAAATACAAAACAAAAACGGAAATTGTCGAAATGGATACAATAAGAAGATCAATGAGAATATCTAGAACAGATCATATAAGAGATAAAACCATAGATGACATTACTAAAAGACAACTGATATGGTACGGCCATGTACAACGGATAAACGACGAAAGATTACTAAAGCAAGTTCTAGAATGGCAACCAATAGGGCGCAGAAAAAAAGGGCGTCCTAAACTGGAGTGGCAACAGTCAATCCAAAGATCAATGAGTCAAAAAAAACCTGACAGAAGATAATTGTCAGGAAGAAGAAGGAGGTGAAGAATAGGCGTCGGAGAACGTAAAAAAACGTTTAAAACCGACATAGTAGAAGTGATCATGAAAAACGAACAGATCAGCAATGTTCCTATTAAATAACTATTATAATAAAGTTATTGTTGGTGAAATTATACTCACATAAGAAGTGTAATTAAAGATTTTCGATATAAACAAAAGCTAAAAGAGAAATTCAAAGCCTGACCGTCAGAAAACAGGTGGTTAGTACGATAATGAATGAAACGAAAACAAAAATTAAATAGTTAATAAAGAAATACATAAATCAAAACTATTTATAAACAAAAATACTGCAACAGATGTGCCGTATTCTTCCACAGAATAAATACGTAGGGGAAGTGTAGTTAAAATGGGATACTTAAGCTTTAAAAATTTATACAAAAAAAGTTTTGATGTTGTTGGTTTAAAATATTATGCTGTTGATGAAATATTCTTTTTTACAAGCTTTTATTTAACTTGAGATGTTCTGTCTAACTAACTAACTATCAAATCTTGTGAAGCGTTTTTGACACACTTCCCATTATCCAATTTGGATGAAATTTGGTACACACATAGTGGTCCCATGACAATACAACATTAAGAAAAAAATATCCTCCCACCCCTACCCCCACCCCTTCTATAGAAAAATTTGTTTTTGACACACTTCCCGTTATCCGATTTGGTTAAAATTTGGTATACAGATAGTGGTCCGATGATAATACAACAATAAGAAAAAATATCCTACCACCCCTACCCCCACCCCCTTCCATAGAAAAATCTGTCTTTGACACACATCCCGTTATCCGATTTGGATGAAATTTGGTATACATATAGTGATCCGATGACAATACAATATTAAGAAAAAAATATCCTACCACCCCTACCCCCACCCTCTTTCATAGAAAAATGAGTTTTTGACACGCTTCCCATTATCCGATTTGGATGAAATTTGGTATTCACACAGTGGTCCGATGACAATACAACAATAATGAAAAAATATCCTACCACCCCTACCCCCACCCCCTTCCATAGAAAATGCATTTTTGACACCCTTCCCATTATTCGATTTGGATGAAATTTGGTATACATATAGTGGTCAGATGACAATACAACGTTGAAAAAAAAAGTCCTACCACTCCTACCCCCACCCCCATCTATAGAAAAATGCGTTTTTGACACACTTCCCATTATCCGATTTGGATGAAATTTGGTATACATATAGTGGTCCGATGACAATACAACAATAATGAAAAAATGTCCTATTTCTTGCGGAAATTAATTTGTTTTTTATTTTAAAAAATATGGAAAATTCAGATGAAAAATCTGCTAGTTAAAAAAAGTTTATTGTTTCTGTAAATTTTTTTGCAATAACATGTTTTTTCTTGAAAAATTATGAAAAATTAAGATTAAAACAAAGATATAAAAAAAAAGTTTTGGTTAGTTTGAGAGAAACATATTTCCGCAAGGAAAATCTTTGGTTTTCAAAATCTGGAAATTCCATAAAGATCTTCAAGACCCAAGAATTTTCAATAATAGAATTATTGCTTTATTTTCAAGGATTTATATTATTGGCAAAACACAAAATAATCTTTTATCAATGAACACTTTGGATTTTAAGTACAATTTTAAATAAATAAAGCGATGTAAAAACTTTTCCACAGCTTTTATTTCATCGGCATCAACGAGGTATTCAATTAAATGTATTGCACTTATTTCTTTATTTATTGTATGTATGCATATACAGAGTGTATTCCAGAATGTACTTTACACTTTATTTTGAATATGTGTGTTTTTTATAGCTAAATCACGAGACACGACGAGACGAGAGAAAGGCTCTCTCGAGCGATGAAAGAGTCCCGTCGAGACAAGAGGCCCATTTTATCTCGCACAACGAGACGAGATGAGAGAAGTCGTCTCGTGGCAACACTCATTATTTGGCCTTAATTCAACATACTTAGACTGCGACCAATGATTACACAACCCCTAGAGATGGCTCTGCCGTCTCATTATTGGAACTACATGAATATACGACAGAACCATCTGTCCGCAGCTGTTATTAAGTTTGTTGGGTTGCATATCTAGGAGGCATTGGCGTAGCTAGGGGGGGCAAGGGGGGGCCTGGCCCCCCCTGAAGTCCCTCAGGCCCCCCCTAAGATATTTTAGGCCTCCCCTACCGACTACTAGTAAAAGAACATGACGCTGAAAATACATACTTTTCTATTATTATTCGGGAAATATTCAAATAAAATAGGTGCATTAAAATTTAAAATCATTCAGATAATGTTTACATTTCAGGAAAAAGCCCTTGTCTTGCGGAATTAGGCTTTTTCTCTTTAAATTATCGGTAACTTTTCTGCACTTATGCAATTTTCCGAAAATATTTTTTAAATTTAAACATAATTATGCATATTGAATATTTCATACATATTGGCGACATCTTGTAAAATATTATAGAAGTGTAAGTTAAATTTCGCATTTAATAAAGACAGCGACCTTTGCCCCTCTGTTTCCGAAATCGGGTTGTAGATGTCGTAAGGTTATAAAAGACCTTTTTAAACTGTTTTTCTAAAATAAATATAATAATCTTTTTAGTTTTTTTGAGGTTAGCATTTAGTGTCTTATGAAAATTTTCCGATTTTGGTGACAATTTCATAACCATTTTCATATTAAGTTTTCCCACGTCGTTAAATGGAATAAATTCGTCGAGCAATACCGGGAAATTTTTAATATTAATACTTCTACTCTAAGAGCAGAAATGACCGTTTTAAAGAATTGTATTTTTCGGTTAAATCAAACTGTTGGTCATGATTCTATCAAACAACAAATAGCAGAAAACACCTATCCAAACCTCTACCAACTTTTTAAAGTTGCGAGTATTCTTCCAATTTCAAGTGCAACTTGCGAGAGGTCTTTCTCTGCCATGAGGAGAGTTTCTAATTGGCTTAGAACAACTATGACTCAAGAGAGACACTCAGGTTTGTCATTGTTATTCATAGAAAAAGATGTTGAGGTCGACTTAGACAGTGTGGTAGACGCTTTCAGTCAGCGACGTAGAAAACTTTCTTTGTAGAATTGCTGAATTATACATATAAATAAGTTGGTAAATGTATTATTAAATTTTTTATATTAAAATATTAGAACATTTAATGCGCTATTTTTTTTTATTCATTGCACACTTTGCACGACTCTTTAAAACCTATGTTTGCTTTTTGTTCAAGATAGACCGGGGCCACGGCCCCCCCTGAAAAGCAAGGCTAGCTACGCCAATGCTAGGAGGTCTGTAATCATTGCTGCGACCAAACTAGTTTTGGGTAGAGATAAATAATCTTCCAGAATTTCAGCATTATAAATAAAAACTTATTTTAATTAAATAATTAACTAATTTAAAACAATAAATAAGTTCTCTCATACAGCCATCACATACTAAATATTTCAGTTCAATAAATTGCAATTTCTTGTACATATATAAGTGAAAGGGATACATAAATCTGACTTTTTGAGATCAAAAAATACACCGGAATGATTAAAAAAATGAAAAATGAAAACTACAGTCACTGCTTCGCGCGTGCAATTTTGCAGTAATATGCCGCTTATGGTTTTGTGCAATACGTCGTTTTTTTCGACAGACAAGTAATAATCAGTTTGGTTTTAAATTTATGTATTGAAAGTGAATTATGTACTTAAACTACTAAACCGATTTTTTTTCAGAGTATAATAACTACTTTTGTTTTCTTGGTTGTTTCAGATCAGTAGGTACAACGGTAGGTACATATCTGTATAAATATTTTTTAGTATAATATAATAAATCATAATAAAAACATTTTATGTATAAGAAAGTCAAGTACGCGAAAATGGTACTACGTAAAAAAAATTAAGATAAAATTAAACCAAGTTCTCCAATACAAATTTCAAAATGAAAGGTTCTTACTAGTTTGGAAATGTATTTTAAACTTTGCTATTACAGACAAACTTCTTTATATTCAATTTAGCACTGTGCATAAGAGTCATTTGCAGCCGTAATAGCCAAGTTTAGAAAAACACTTCCAAACTAAGAACCTTTCATTTTGAAATTTGTATTGGGAACTGGGCTTTACTTTTATCTCAATTCTTTTTACAGAATACCATTTTCGCGTACTTGTCTTTTCTTACATGAAATGTTTTTGTTATGATTTTACTCCTTTTTAAAGGATTTGGATAATATTTAAGTTTTAAAGTAGTAAAATATGCGGAAAAACTTTTGCAATGCCTTATTTAAAATGTTGAGGTTTTTAAATTTTTTCCCACGGTTTTATCATAGTTCCTCTCAGCCTTCCAAAGCTTCTAGCGTTTCTGGAAGTGAACAATGTTACTTTGACATAATACTTATACTACCTTTTATTGGGTTGGTGTTTTAAAAATTTTTCCTATAATTTTATCATAGTTGCTATCAGTCTTCCAAAGTTCAGCTCTCTAGCGTTCCTGGAAGTGGGCAATGGTAATTTTACATAACTCTACATTTATAGGTGAGGGAAGGAAATTAAAAGTTTTGGGTTTTGTAATTTTATTTCTATAGTTTTATTATAGTTCTTTTGGGCCTCCCAAAGCTCAGCTCTCCAGCGTTTCTAGAAGTACGCAATGTTTATTTTACATAACTTTACATTTATAGGGGAGGGAAGTAAATTAAAATTATTTTTTTCTAGTTTTATCACAGCTCTCTAGCGTTTCTGGAAGTGGACAATGTTACTTTTACGTAAATTTACATGTATAGGGGAGAGGAGTTAATTAGAATTTTGGGGCTTTTTTCTTTTTTCCAATGGTTTGGTCATAATTTCTATCAATCTGCCAAATATCAGGTTTGTAACATGCCTAGAAGTACAGTAGAATTTAAATAACTTACCTCTTGACATATTCAACAAATATATTCACAAAAAGCATTTTTTTATAAATTTTTATTTTAAAGATTGTGTAAAACATATTTTGATGAATTGCATATACTGCATTATCCTGCATTTCTCATCTCATATTTTTCTAATAGGTGTTCCATTAGACCTTGGTAAAGGCAGTGTGATTTATTCCTGTTATCGCTAATGGGATAAAACCGCTGGCTGGCGCTGTGAGAATGAAAGAGACAGAAAAAAAGGCCTCGCGTGATTTTTTCGCGTCCGCATTCAGTTCGCGTCCCTTGCTCACAAATATTTATGTGTACCATTCATACGTATGCGTTGCTTGGTATCAAGTTAATTCTGTTCACTATAGATAAAGATGGAATCTGCAAATTCACAAATTTGTGTAAAATCGACTTTAACTAGCAAAGGTTTTGTTTTTTCAGAAAGCACTAAATGTTTTACCGAATATTTATAAGAAATAAAGTAAATTACTTCTTTTTTAGGTTGAATTTGGCTTCAGTCGCAAAATAAGAGACAATTTAAGATTAACTAGTAACAAAAAAAAACGCATTTTGTCTTTTTTGCTAGTTACTTTCCATATTTGGGCAAAGTCATCTAGATTTCATAATACGAGTATAATAAATTTGTTTGATTTTTTAAGGACTTCAATTTCTTGTGTTAGCTCATTCTATTTTAATATTTGATAATAGAATTTGTGAGGGACTTTTTTTCGAAAATTTTTAACTTGTAGTCAGTGACGGCTGCTACAGAGAGGGCAACGGGGCAGTGCCCTCCCAAAACTAGACAACACGCAGTATTTTTAATTGATTTATTTAAAAAAAGGTTAAATCTTCCCTTACGACATATCTAGTTCTTTTTTTTTTAGTATGTGGGTAAACTTTTTCAGCAGTATGGGTGGCTGTTCTCGCACGGGGGCGAGAGGAATGTTTGTTTTAGTTGAAGTCGGCCATATTCATCGTGCGAAAACGTTCGTTGTCCTTCCTACGATTTGCGGATTCTATCCTTAGTGAACACGTATGAGTTTGTTTTGATTCGGGGTAGGTCAGTAGTTAACCCCAACTAACATTTATAGTAGCGGCTACATGTTCTAAAGGCTTTGATACTTTCTTATAGTAGAAATGTGGTGATCCCAACCAAAATTTCTTACTTTTTAGTTCTAACAACTATTTAGTATCAGGAAATAGTAGATGTTTCGTAAAAACGACCCTCTAAACTACTTCATAGGATTGTTTCTTGATAGTCGATTCTGATAGTCTTCTCTACCACAATAGGACGTTGCTAAAGTTTTACTTTCTTTTTAGTCGTTATTTCGTAGTCGCCCTGACTTTTATATCCTACTTAATTACCACTAGAAAGTTAAGCTTCATTGGAGTCCCAAACAAGTGTATCCGACAACTACATTATAACTTTAATTTTTACCACAAAAGTTTGTGTCATCATAGTAACATCTGATGTAACAATGTAGACAAAATAACTTTTTGGATCAACTTTAAAGCCGCAACTACTTTCAAGTAACCTTTTCGACTATCAGGGAATATAGTTTGGGACGCCATGTTTTTATGTAAGAAAGAAAATTTAATATTTTTGTTGTCGTTTTATGAGCTCATATTAAAGAGCCATACTATTTTTTAAACAAATTAGTTGAAGCTTACCAAAAATGCTCTTCTTAAGCACCATTTGTTGGAGTTAACTGTCGATTATGAAAACATAACCTCCAAAATCACAACACAAAAATTCCATCAGCTACCAGAAAACGGCTCAATTTTACGGGCGCACCGGTTTTTTGCAATATATATAATGCATGTTATACAAAAAACTTTGCGTCGCACTCGAATTTTGATCCTCTGCTCGTAAATTCTCACACTTTTGAATAACATAGTTCATATTATAACCATAACCAAACAAAAAAACTAAGCGAGTCTGTTTACTGTTGTGTCCACCATATTGCGTAACAATTCTACCAAAAAGAAACGATTATATTATTTGCAACTACATCGCAACTTTTATGCCATTACGGAAAAAAAACAGCCTCTACGACGTAGTAGATACCTGGCTACGACGTAGTAGTGTAGTTGTTACTACAGTGACTTTAAACACTTGGCCAAGTAGTTATAACCAGAAATTGGTTCCACACTTAGGGAATTATAACGTCGCTGTATGGTATACTGAGACGTAGCGGGAGTACGTTGCGGTTACTTTTAAGAAATTCTTTCTAGTTGGGGTTTCGTCGTTACAACTTTAATTGTTTGTTGGGAACAGCCTTGCCGGTCGCGTGTCCATTGTTTGTTTATATTTTTGTTTGTTTTCAAAATGGAAATAAATACCGCCGATTATATAATAAACTGTGCAAATTTAAATACGTTAACATATGATTACAAATAAAATCTTTAGGGTCACATAGACCGGACCTAAAAATCCTAAAAATTAATCAAAATTTTAGTGCAAGTAATAAATTATACGATGCTGAAAACTGATTGTGCTGTATTGTAAAAAACGAAATGCTTTTTTTAGCTTTATTTGTCTTATTATGAACAATCCACGAAGTGATCCTGCGTGGGTGGCAAAGGGAATGAGTGATATCAAGCACTTTAGTGAAAAGTTAAAGAAACAAAGTAAGTGCTACTTTAAATAACCACATAGAATTTTTTATGCTAGGCAAGACTGATATTAGGTGCCAATTGAATAGTGCCTAGAGGCAAAACATTACCGAACATAATTAAAATGTGGCAAAAATAGACATGTTTCTGAGATATTAGCAATTATTTTTCAAAATGATAAAAAGATATCAGTACCGCTCTTGTGTTAATTCATTGTCACTGTTTATACATGGGGACTAACATAGTTCGAAAGAAGGACACTGAAATTAACACAAAAATGAAAATGTTATTTTTTTTTTAATTAAAAAAATTATCGCTAATATTTCAGAAACTATTTATCAAAACTGCGACACAGGGGGTATATTTGGAAAGTATATTCTACGCCTAATCTATTAATTAAATAATATAAGGAGCATCCAATTTACAAAAACTATAAATTTGAGCGCCTGTCAAATACGGTAAGCATCAGGAATAAACAGTAGCGTGTCGCGGATAAACGGGCGGGGGGGGGGGGCACCATTTGTTTTTGCGTTAAATTTAGTTTTTCTATTTTTGTCTCAAAGGACGCCAGGAGCGCCATGCGCAGAAGGGGGGGGTGGGGGGGAGCGTTCGCTGGCCCCCTATACGACACGCCACTGGGAATAAAGTGAAGATGCAATTTAAAAGTAAAAATTTCGCGAATTCGAACACAATTTCTTTTATATTCCTATATCAATTATTAATGGTCTAAAAGGGTGGGAAAAAATATAATGAGAGACCCTGTACAGTAAGCGTGTAATGCCAATTTTTGCCTACCCTGCCTTGACTAGCACTGCACTATTTATACAGGGTGTTCGGCACATGTACCGTCAAAATTTTTTTGGATATTGTTGGGGTCATTTGCTACCTTTTCAACCTTGGAACTTGGGTCCTACAAGACACGGCTAAAGAGATATAGTAGTAGTAGTAGTAGTAGTAGTGTGGGGTAGGCTCTAGGCCTGGCGACTAGGCACATGAAGCGCCCTTTTCGCCAACCCCCGGGCATCCCCCCTACTGCGTCCTTCCCTCGCTAAGGAATCTGCCTGTCTTCTGTACAAAGGCCAGAATATCGGGCCACCTCAGATTCAGAAGGTCCTCCGTCTCAAAGGCCTCCTCTTCGAATACCTCTCTTCTTGCCTCCTTGTATGCTTCACATGATGAGAGAAAATGCGCCGAGGTCTCGTCCTCGGCCCAACATCGCTCGCACGTCGCGTCCTCCTTCACTCTCATCTTTGCCAGGTGTCCTTGTAGGACGCAGTGTCCGGTCAGGACTCCCACTATGGCTCCCACCTCTCTTCGTGTTCTACGGAGCAGCCAGTCCCTACGGGATTTGCTGTAGCCTGTCACATACTCCTTCGCCTGTCTGGCGTTTCCTGTGTTGGTCCACTCCCTTTGTATCTCTTTCTGGGTCCACTCTGTTAGGGCCGACTTCATTTGCCCTCTTGTGAGCCCCAGGAACGGTTCTGGCCCGACGCATTTCTGCTGGGATCCTCCCCTGGCGAGTCTGTCCGCTTTCTCGTTTCCGGGGACTCCCACGTGACCTGGGACCCATACGAGCTCTACCTCTCTTACGCCGGCCAATTCCTGAAGTGCATCCGCACACTCCTGCACCAAACCTGCGGACATGGTTGGTTTACACAGTGCTTTCAGCGCAGCTTGACTGTCTGAACAGATGCAGAGGCGTTTTCCTGTTTCGTTCCTAATTTCTTCCTCCCATGTTAACGCCAGTATAGCGTAAACCTCTGCCTGGAAGACTGCTGCATTGGATCCCAGCGGGTAGCTTTTTCCAATGCTCTTGCTTTCCACGTACACTCTTGCACCGGTCGAATTCCGGTCTGTCAGCCTTGATCCGTCTGTATAGCAGACCGTGGCGTCGCTAAGGAGTTCAACTCCGTCCTCCTTCCATGCATCCCTTGGTGGTATGGTTACACGGTATCTCCTTTTCTCCCTTAACCGCTTTTCTGGCATCGCTAGCCTGTACGTCGATAAAGGAATCTCCTTTTCCGTCACAGTCGCGATCTCCGAATGTCCTTTTTGTCCACCGCTCCTTCTCCACACGCCCGCGTCCCTTATCCTAAGGTATGCTGCAATCGCTTCCTTCTTTATCCAGGTGGACAGCGATGGGAGACCCAGGATCGTATTAGATAACGTAAGAGATATACATTTTTATTTATTTTTTCTCAAATTATCGAAAATCCCACCTTTAAACCCTAAGCTTTTTATTAATGTCTGGAAAAGCACCATTTTTTAAAAATAATTCTGTAATCTTATGCTTCTTTAACTAATTAATAGATTTGTTAAAATTGATGTACCAAAGGGACATGGTTTTTTATTGAAGAACATTAGTGATTTTGTAAAAGAAAATCAATTTCAAAAAAAGTATCGACAATTGACATTTTCTTTTAAAAACTTCTTTAGTTGATTACCTTTCTAACGGTATGCTACACATTGATAAAAAAAAAAACATTTCTGCTTTAAAATACGGATATTCCGTCACAAGGGCGAGACTCGTTCGGAATTGGTAAGAAAAACAATTTGATGTTTATGATCGTTTACCTACTTAAACAAAAGTTAAACTTTTAACAATAATGTATTGTGTTCTTTATTTATAAATTTAGTTCGAAACGATCATAAACATCAAATTGCTTTTCTTATCACGTCCTAACGATTATTGCCCCTCTCACAGAATATCCGTATTTTAAAGCAGAATTGTTTTTTTAATCAATGTGTAGCATACCGTTAGAAAGGTGATCAACTAGAGAAGTTAAAAAAAAAATGAAGTTCTCAAGTGTCGATACTTTTTTTAATTTTGAAATTGATTTTCTTTCACAAAATCACTAATGTTCTTCAATAAAAAACCATCCTTCCCTTTGGTACATAAATTTTAACAAATCTATTAATTAGTTGAAGTAGCATAAGATTACAGAATTATAAAAAAAAATGGTGCTTTTCCAGATATTAATAAAAAGCTTACGAGGATTTAAAGGTGGGATTTTGGGCAATTTGAGAAAAAAAATTAAAAAATTCAAATGTCTTTAGCCGTTACTCTAAGGACCCAAGTTCCAAGGTTGAAAAGGTAGCAAATGACCTCAACAATATCCCAAAAAATTTTGACGGTTCATGTGCCGAACACCCTGTATATCCGGTATTTAGCAATAGTGTTAGGATTAAGACTTGAAAAAGATAATTTTCCAAGAATTTATTTTAAAGCACCTTTTAAGCCCTACCCAATTCTAATGCATCATTTTAATAAATACATAAAAACTGTTAAAGGAACAAAGTAATATCAAGCAGGTATTTTACCCGGAAATTTTGCCATTTACCTTAAAGGTAGTACCATATAGTCATCAATGAGGTACCCATTTAAATTTTAAAGGTCAATGACAAAGTAAAAAAAAATATTAAAAAGAACATAAAGCTTACGTTTATTATTTAATATATTTAATAAATGGATTCATGACGGATCTGATACCTTCCTAACTCGTTGGCACACTCAGCGGCGTAGCGTGGGGGGGGGCGCGGGGGCATTGGCGTAGCTAGGGGGGGCAGGGGGGGCCTGGCCCTCCCTGAAGTCCCTCAGGCCCCCCCTAAGATATTTTAGGCCTCCCCTACCGACTACTAGTAAAAGAACATGACGCTGAAAATACATACTTTTCTATTATTATTCGGGAAATATTCAAATAAAATAGGTGCATTAAAATTTAAAATCATTCAGATAATGTTTACATTTCAGGAAAAAGCCCTTGTCTTGCGGAATTAGGCTTTTTCTCTTTAAATTATCAGTAACTAACTGCACTTATGCAATTTCCCGAAAATATTTTTTAAATTTAAACATAATTATACATATTGAATATTTCATACATATTGGCGACATCTTGTAAAAATTATAGAAGTGTAAGTTAAATTTCGCATTTAATAAAGACAGCGACCTTTGCCCCTCTGTTTCCGAAATCGGGTTGTAGATGTCGTAAGGTTATAAAAGACCTTTTTAAACTGTTTTTCTAAAATAAATATAATAATCTTTTTAGTTTTTTTGAGGTTAGCGTTTAGTGTCTTATGGAAATTTTCCGATTTTGGTGACAATTTCATAACCATTTTCATATTAAGTTTTCCCACGTCGTTAAATGGAATAAATTCGTCGAGCAATACCGGGAAATTATTATTATAATACTTCTGCTCTAAGAGCAGAAATGACCGTTTTAAAGAATTGTATTTTTCGGTTAAATCAAACTGTTGGTCATGATTCTATCAAACAACATATAGCAGAAAACACCTATCCAAACCTCTACCAACTTTTTAAAGTTGCGAGTATTCTTCCAATTTCAAGTGCAACTTGCGAGAGGTCTTTCTCTGCCATGAAGAGAGTTTTTAATTGGCTTAGAACAACTATGACTCAAGAGAGACAATCAGGTTTGTCATTGTTATTCATAGAAAAAGATGTTGAGGTCGACTTAGACAGTGTGGTAGACGCTTTCAGTCAGCGACGTAGAAAACTTTCTTTGTAGAATTGCTGAATTACATACTTCCTGTGTATACATATAAATAAGTTGGTAAATGTATTATTAAATTTGTTATATTAAAATATTAGAACATTTAATGCGCGTATATTTTTTTTATTCATTGCACACTTTGCATGACTCTTTAAAACCTATGTTTGCTTTTTGTTCAAGATAGACCGGGGCCACGGCCCCCCCTGAAAATCAAGGCTAGCTACGCCAATGTTCATGCGTAAAAGTATAACCATTCAGGACATTTTATCTTACGGACCGCAAAAAGGATAGACTTATACCCATTGATATTGCTATTTCAAATATATTTGCATTCTGAATCGTATGGTATAGTTTTTGCAAAGTCAGTTGAACAAAGATAAAAGCCGACCATCGGCATATCCTTTATAGAAAGTGACATGGGCGGCGGTAGATATATTCATGAAAATGATTTCGTTTAATTATGGCGTAAACTAAAGAAATAAAAATAGATAATAAAAACTTTGTATTCCTACACCTACAGGAACGGCACTGATTTATTTTCTAACTCTGCATACTGCCGACTAAAGGGGTCCCGAAACAAACACCCGAAAGCAATTAAAAGCGCATCTCAAAAAAATCTGCTAATCAGGTGCCGTTCATCCACCTGGGCTCAGTCAGGCGCCTTTTCTATGTCGGTAGGGTTGAAATTATACCAGGAAGATTTTATATGAATTTGGATAACTTTTAAAGGGCAGAATGAATCAAAATTTTATGAAATCGATAGAACCCCGTATTAGGAGTTATTCAAGTGAGTTTGCAAAAACTATACCGTAGGTATTGCAATAATACGTACTATATGAAAATAATATGCATATGTCTTTGATATGAACCAATCAGGTCTTTTTTGCTTAAAGACCCCAAGGCCCTCATGTTTGCATCATGAATTGCCTTTTACCGTGGGTATTGGAATATTATGTATATGCCGTACAAACAGTTTTTTGTAAATATCTCAGAAACGAAAGCTACTACAAAGTTTTTGGTTATAATAGAAATTATTGGGAAAAATATTTGTATCATCTATCTCTTCGAAATCAAGGCTCGCAAGTGGGGTTTGATTTTTTCTATCCCCTCTAAGAAATACCTGAAATCCCCAATAAACATCGAATTACAGCGTGTCCCATTTTCGATGGGATTAAATGGGAAACTCGGGTATTATTAAAGATATTGATTTTCTGATTGCACTTTACCGTGCTCTTTTTTTGTGCCCTTAAAAATGGTATAATCAGATTTTTGCTATACCCCGTAGTTTCGCTAATACAGGGAGTTTTTGAAAAAATTGTATTTTTAATAATCCTTTATATCTCGCTTATTTTGCGAGATATTTTTATTCTGTAAAAACCTTTTCATGGCAACTTTTTTAGAAGAAAATAATGACGTTGTCAACTTTTTAAAATATTGTTTAGTTTTTGAGATATGGTATTTATCATAAAAAAATTAAATACGGACCTGGATTTTTTTTATTACCATTTTGATGGGTTTCATGCTAGTATTATCATAAAATAATAAAAATTTCAAAAATTTTTGTTTTAAGGTAAAAAAAATATTTAATATTTGAGAAAAAAATAGTCCGAACCTGGATATTTCCAACATAAATATAAATTAAAAATTGCTAATTAAACAATTTTTAGTTTAACTGTTTTGATACTTAGCATATTAAAATGGTTTTACGTTAATTTACAGATTTATTTGAAACAAAGTCTACGAAAAATACAAAAAAAAACAAATTATAAAAAATAATTAATTTTTCTGATTACCATTATGTGTAAGACATTGTTGGCATTTTTGAGTAATTTTTTTTAACGCATTTTGCATAAAAATATTTCTGCCATTTAAATATTGGGATTTTGTTGCTTGAATAAAGCAGTCAAACATATCACATTTTTCAAAATCTGGATATGGTCGATTTCTAGCCAGTTTAAAATAATTGTAAGCCATTCACAAAAATGACAAGTAAAATGACAATGTCAATTTCACGCTTTTGTTTTGTAAATTTCACGACCTTCTATGCTACCATCAAATAATTAGTATGATATTATTTTTGTAACTTTTTAACGTTTTTTACTTTATTTATAAATCTTTTAATTATCATTTCAAAACAGATAAACTAAAAATCGTTGCAATTTTTAATTTATAATTACGTTGGAAATTTCCAGGTTCGGACTATAATTTTTTTTTCAAATATTAAATAGTTTTTTTTAACATTAAATCAAAGAAATATTAAAGTTTTATCATTTTAAGGTAATAATAGCATGGAACCAATCAAAATAGTAATAAAAAAATCCAGGTCCGTATTTAATTTTTTTATGAAAAATACTATATCTCAAAAACTAAACAATATTTTAAAAAATTGACAACGTCATTATTTTGCTCTAAAAAAGTTGCCATAGAAAGGTTTTTACAGAATAAAAATAACTTGCAAAATAAGCGAGATACAAGGAATTAATTAAAATGCAATTTTTTCAAAAACTCCCTGTATTAGCGAAACCACGGGGTATAGCAAAAATCTGATTACACCATTTTTAAGGGCTCAAAAAAAGAGCACGGTAAGGTGCAATCAGAAAATCGTTATCTTTAATAATAACCGAGTTTCCCATTTAATCCCATCGAAAATGGGACACGCTGTACACCATAACTTCATAAAAACACATTTTTCTTAATTTTTTAAAGTTTAAAAAAAAAAACATATTGTTTGACAAACAATTTTTCGTGGCTAAGCGGGCATAGAAAGATTTTGTTTCTCTTGTATTTTTCCGTGGGCAGCTCGAGTGCTGTACACCCACGGGGGTCTAAGATCTAATGGTGAACTGTTTCGTCCTTAAGGGACTCTCTCAGAACAGTGCATGGTCAATGTGACACCTTTGTAAAGCTAGAGAGACGGTATATAAATATAATTTTATGATATTGGTAAGAGAAATGAAAAATAATACCTATTTTTTACACAAGTGACGATATGTACCAAATACAAAAGAAACTACCAGAGATAAAACGAAAATCCGTGCCCATGACCATGACATAATTTGTCCTTCAGGTCGGGTCAATGCATATTGCATTTCTGCCGGCTTCGTGACGTTTTATGGCGGGTCATCGGAGTGTAAGCCAAAAATACTACAAACGTAAAGTTTAGTACCCGGAAAAATACAAGAGACAAAATTTTTCTATCCCCCTTAGTCACAAAAAATTGTTGTATAATTTTTTACCAAACGGGGTGTAGCGGGTAATGACACCGCTTGCGTAGGGTCACTGCATCTTGGAAACTTGGCAGTTTTGGGTTCGATTCTCGGCCTTGCATTTGTTTGTCACAGTATGTAAACAGTGGCGTACGCAGAAATTGACCGTCAGGGGAGTTTGAGCGTAAATCATTACATTTTAATCTTCCTTGGGGAAGGTGGCTTAAGCTCGAAATCATAAATCAATTTTATCAGTGGCTCTGGGGGGGGGGGGCTTGAGTCTCTAAGCCCATCTGCTTACGCTAATGATGGAACAACTTCTTTTGACACATTATACTTCATAATAATCCTAAAATATCACGCTCTGTATAGATAGGATAGGAATCTATGAGAGAGATTGTACAGGGTGAGGAAAAAGTACCGGGACCCCTAAATATCTCGATAACTAAGAGTTATTTGCAAAAATGGTCTAAATAAAAGTTTTAGGATTGAATTTGTTCTATTTGGTCGTGACATTGACATTGACGTATCTGTCAGCATTAGGAGTTTTTCGGAGGTCAACTTTAAAAATTTTAATGAAAACCATATTTTTTTCTTTTACCATTCGATGAAGAATAAAAATCTACGTTTAAAATGACATTGTAATTTTGTGTCAGAATGACATTTCGAAGAATATAAATTAAATACTCTGCCAATTTATAGGCACTTAAGCTCACACTAGATACTATATTTATAGTGTACGTGTGAGCTAATATAACTAAAAACTGAAATATATTTTATTCAACTCTAGACTCAATTACCTATCGTTTGATACCACACAAGCCATGTTATTACTTAAACTCAAATTTGTGAAATCTACCCCCACTTTAAAAAAAAACTAAAATGTATTTTGTCTAACTCCAGACTCAATTACCTTTCGTTTGGTATCACACACGCTATATTTTCACATAAATTCTAATTTTTGAAATCTACCCCTTTTATTTGGCTTGTGTTTGGTGGATTTTGTTCATTTTTAAATGGGACCATCTTGAGCCAAAACCCAGTTTAGGTACCAAATTTCATTAAAATCGGGCTAGCGGTTTTTGAGTTATGCGCGTTGGTCGTTACAGACAGACAGACAGACAGACAGACAGACAGACATACAGACAGACAGACAGACAGACAGACAGACAGACAGACAGATAGACAGACAGATAGACAGACAGACAGACAGACAGACAGACAGACAGACAGACAGACAGACAGACAGACAGACAGACAGACAGACAGACAGACAGACAGACAAACAGACAGACAGACAGACAGACAACACAACAAAAAAGTTTCAAAATCATCTGAAACGCAAAGATATATAAAAATTTTTGAAATCGGAGCAACTTTTTTTTTCTCGAAAAAATTAGGATCACTATAGCTCACACTACTATAGTATAGTATATGTGTGAGCTAATAATTGTTCTTAAAGTGGCCTTAACACTTTAAGAAACTCGAAGATTATTTAATTACCCCTGTATTTTATTATGCGTGTAGCTGTGACAATGACATTATATCTTAATATTGTGTCAAAACAAATCGCAAATTGTTTCTTGTTTGAAGGGTGTTGCTATTTTGAGGTTGGTAGAGCAGCGGGACTGTAAGCGCTGGCCGTTTTATAAAATCTGGGTGCAAAAATCCTTAAAAGGACGATGTAAAAATATTAATTTTTCCGAGCCACACAAAGACAATATAGAGGATTGGCACTCACCTTTTCAGCTGTTTCCGTCGTCCAGAGGAGCTCCTCTCGCTGGCCCAGTCGTTGCAGTCGATCCACACTAGAATCACTTGTTTGTGTAATGGTTTAGTTTGATTTTCTAAGAATTTTATTGGATTTTTTGGTTAATAGAATTTATCACCATGCTGCGTGGTGATCTCGATAAAATACGACAGACGAATCTTTTTTTGGTTACGCCTTTTTGCGCAGATTCATTTTCCGTAGATGGCGCTGGCGTTTTGCTTGTGCCAATCAAATTGAAATTGTGTGGGTTTTCCGAATACGGGAATTTGGCGCAAAATTTGAATTTAAAATTAAAGTTGCACGAACAAAGGGGTCCCGGTACTTTTTCCTCACCCTGTATATTCTATTGTTTTGGAAAAAGAAGTGATTGTGGTTTTTATTTTGACCAGCAACAATTCAACACTGGAAGTAATTGCATACCTTTTCGATTGTAATAAAATTTTTCATAAAAATGAAAAATCAGTGAGCCTTGACACATCAATATAACAGTCTGTTTATATTATTGTTATTAAATCATTTTTAAGAAAGGGTAAAATATTTATTCGAACCCTTCACTTAAAATAATAGCAAGGAGTTTGGAATGAAATTGTGCAATTTAACTAGTTTTTTTTTAAATTTTTACCTTGCCATAGATACAGAACAATATACAGAAAATAATAGTACCTAATACTAAAATAAATCATAACAAAAACATTTCATGTAAAAAAAGCCAAGTACAAGAAAGTGGTATTCCGTAAAAAGAATTGAGATAAAGTTTTCCAATACAAATTTTAAAATGAAAGGTTCTTACTAGTTTTTTTAAACTTTGCTATTCCAGCCAAAATTCTTTATGTTCAATTTAGCACTGTGCCTAAGAGTCATTTGCAGCCGTAGTAGCCAAGTTTATAAAAACATTTCCAAACTAGTAAACCCAACAAACAATTAAAGTTGTAACGACGAAACCTCAACTAGAAAGAATTTCTTAAAAGTAACCGCAACGTACTCCCGCTACGTCTCAGTATACCATACAGCGACGTTATAATTCCCTAAGTGGGGAACCAATTTCTGGTTATAACTACTTGGCCAAGTGTTTAAAGTCACTGTAGTAACAACTACACTACTACGTCGTAGCCAGGTATCTACTACGTCGTAGAGGCTGTTTTTTATCCGTAATGGCATAAAAGTTGCGATGTAGTTGCAAATAATATAATCGTTTCTTTTTGGTAGAATTGTTACACAATATGGTGGACACAACAGTAAACAGACTCGCTTAGTTTTTTTGTTTGGTTATGGTTATAATATGAACTATGTTATCCAAAAGAGTGAGAATTTACGAGCAGAGGATCAAAATTCGAGTGCGACGCAAAGTTTTTTGTATAACATGCATTATATATATTGCAAAAAACCGGTGCGCCCATAAAATTGAGCCGTTTTCTGGTAGCTGATGGAATTTTTGTGTTGTGATTTTGGAGGTTATGTTTTCATAATCGACCGTTAACTCCAACAAATGGTGCTTAAGAAGAGCATTTTTGGTAAGCTTCAACTAATTTGTTTATAAAATAGTATGGCTCTTTAATATGAGCTCATAAAACGACAACAAAAATATTAAATTTTCTTTCTTACATAAAAACATGGCGTCCCAAACTATATTCCCTGATAGTCGCAAAGGTTACTTGAAAGTAGTTGCGGCTTTAAAGTTGATCCAAAAAGTTATTTTGTCTACATTGTTACATCAGATGTTACTATGATGACACAAACTTTTGTGGTAAAAATTAAAGTTATAATGTAGTTGTCGGATACACTTTTTGGGACTCCAATGAAGCTTAACTTTCTAGTGGTAATTAAGTAGGATATAAAAGTCAGGGCGACTACGAAATAACGACTAAAAAGAAAGTAAAACTTTAGCAACGTCCTATTGTGGTAGAGAAGACTATCAGAATCGACTATCAAGAAACAATCCTATGAAGTAGTTTAGAGGATCGTTTTTACGAAACATCTACTATTTCCTGATACTAAATAGTAGTTAGAACTAAAAAGTAACCAATTTTGGTTGGGATCACCACATTTCTACTATAAGAAAGTAGCAAAGCCTTTAGAACATGTAGCCGCTACTATAAATGTTAGTTGGGAAAACCTTTCATTTTGAAATTTGTATTGGAGAAGAATTTGATTTTACTTTTATCTCAATCCTTTTTATGGAATACCACCTTCGCGTTCTTGGCTTTTTTTTACATGAAATGTTTTTGTTATGATTTCACTCCTTTTTTAAAGGATTTGGATAATATTCAAGTTTTAAAGCAGTAAAACTTGCGGAATATTGTTCAAAACTTTTGCAATGCCTTATTAAAAATTTTGAGGTTTTTTTATAATTTCCAATTGTTTAATCATAGTTCCTATCACCCTTTTAAATCTCAGATCTGTAGTGTTCCTGGAAGTAGGCAATGTTAATATTACTTAACTTTACATTTATAGCGGAGGAAAGTAAATTAAAATTTAGGTGTTTTTAAATTTTTTCCTATAGTTTTATCATACTTCTTATCAATCTTCCAAAGCTCAGCTCTCTAGCGTTTCTGAAAGTGGAGAATGTTACTTATACATAACTTTACATTTATAGGGGAGGGAAGTTAATTACAATTTTGGGTTTTTTAATTTTCTTTATAGTTTTATCATAGTTACCATCGGCCTTCCAAAGCTCAGCTCTCCAGCGTTTCTGGAAGTGGGCAATGTTAATTTCACATAACTTTACATTTATAGGGGAGGGAAGCAAATTAAAATTTTGGGGTTTTAAATTTTTTTCTATAGTTTTATTATAGTTCCTATCACTCTGCCAAAGCTCAGCTCTCTATAGCGCCTCTGAAACTGGGCAATGATACTTTTACATAACTTTACATTTCATTACAATTAGAATTTTAGTTTTTTTTTTCAAGGGTTTGGACACAATTTCTACTACAGTAGAATTTTGATGATCTGTACATAAGTGAGTAGATGAGTGAGTGAGTGAGTGGCAATTTTTTTGAAATTTCCTAACTAATTTATGGAAGTCCAAGAAACTATAAAGATCTACAACTGTGCAAAGTTTGAATTTCGTAGCTCATTCCGAAGTAGAGTTTTAGATAGATCAAATATGGGCTGAAATGTTTCAAGAAGAGATGGTACAGCAGTTTCCGCGCGAACTTGGCGGGGCACTAGATTAATTTTTTAGCTCACACATATACTATACTATAGTGCTATGGTGATCCTAATTTTTTCGAGAAAAAAAAACTTGCTCCTATTACATACTTTTCTATTATTATTCGGGAAATATTCAAATAAAATAGGTGCATTAAAATTTAAAATCATTCAGATAATGTTTACATTTCAGGAAAAAGCCCTTGTCTTGCGGAATTAGGCTTTTTCTCTTTAAATTATCGGTAACTTTTCTGCACTTACGCAATTTCCCGAAAATATTTTTTAAATTTAAACATAATTATGCATATTGAATATTTTATACATATTGGCGACATCTTGTAAAATATTATAGAAGTGTAAGT
Organism: Aspidapion aeneum; assembly: GCA_963576565.1. NCBI lineage: Eukaryota > Metazoa > Arthropoda > Insecta > Coleoptera > Brentidae > Aspidapion > Aspidapion aeneum. Next base: position 224,352,033 of record OY755038.1, on the reverse strand, counting down.
AAAATTTCGCATTTAATAAAGACAATGACCTTTGCCCCTCTGTTTCCGAAATCGGGTTGTAGATGTCGTAAGGTTATAAAAGTCCTTTTTAAACTGTTTTTCTAAAATAAATATAATAATCTTTTTAGTTTTTTTGAGGTTAGCGTTTAGTGTCTTATGGAAATTTTCCGATTTTGGTGACAATTTCATAACCATTTTCATATTAAGTTTTCCCACGTCGTTAAATGGAATAAATTCGTCGAGCAATACCGGGAAATTTTTAATATTAATACTTCTGCTCTAAGAGCAGAAATGACCGTTTTAAAGAATTGTATTTTTCGGTTAAATCAAACTGTTGGTCATGATTCTATCAAACAACATATAGCAGAAAACACCTATCCAAACCTCTACCAACTTTTTAAAGTTGCGAGTATTCTTCCAATTTAAAGTGCAACTTGCGAGAGGTCTTTCTCTGCCATGAGGAGAGTTTTTAATTGGCTTAGAACAACTATGACTCAAGAGAGACACTCAGGTTTGTCATTGTTATTCATAGAAAAAGATGTTTAGGTCGACTTAGACAGTGTGGTAGACGCTTTCAGTCAGCGACGTAGAAAACTGTCTTTGTAGAATTGCTGAATTACTGTGTAAACATATAAATAAGTTGGTAAATGTATTATTAAATTTGTTATATTAAAATATTAGAACATTAATTGCGCGTATTTTTTTTTAATGCATTGCACACTTTGCACGACTCTTTAAAACCTATGTTTGCTTTTTGTTCAAGATAGACCGAGGCCACGGCCCCCCTGAAAAGCAAGGCTAGCTACGCCAATGAGGATGGGGGTGGATTTTAAAAATTTGAGTTTAAGTCAAAACATGGCTTGGGTGGTATCAAACAAAAGGTAATTTAGTGTGGAGTTGAATAAAATATATTTCAGTTTTTAGTTATATTAGCTCACATAACTATAGTACCTAGTGTGAGCTTAGGGGCCCATATATTGGCAGAGTATTTTATTGTTTGAAGGGCTTTTTTTGTGTGCAGAAAAATAGGTAATAAAATTGTTTAAAATTTTCATCTCATCGTCTTGACAATTATTATGATGTCTGTTGGGTAGGGACCAATTCACCGCAGGCCGATTCGCCGCGAGAATTTTTGTTTAATTTGTATTTTAATCAAACAACTTATTTTACCTTAAATCATGTCCCCTGTGTAAAAAAACCAAACTAGAAAAAAAATTCCTGAAGTTTTTTTGGGTGTCAGGATGGATATGAAGAAAAACTATTTTTCTTTGGACACGTTTCGCAGTTTTATTTTTGCTTTTCGAATCCCAGGGAGTATATTGTTTGTTGGCCATGATTAAAATTAAAACAGAATAAAGAAAATAAACATTTTTTGTAAACAACTAAATAAAAATAACTTTTTACTTATTTGTTACTTTTACTTTATTGTCGGACGATTCGCCGCGGACACAATTCGCCGCCGGCCGATGAGCCGCGCGACAATTCGCCGATAGAATTTTTTTAATGTTAAAATGTTGTCTGTGTAGCATACATATTTTTAAAAAAATATAAAAAAAAGAAATTACTAAAAAAGTTTAGTTTTTAAAAAAATGACTGCTTTTTAAAAACGTATAACTAAAAAAAAATTTTAGTTTTTTATAATTTTTTAAAAAAGTAGATATTATTTTAAAAAATAATTTTTGTAAAAAAAATTTTTTCGTTTTTTTTATAAATTAGTTTTTTGAAAAACTAAAACATTTTTTTTTGAAAACCCATATTTTTTGATGAGTTTTTTTTACAAAAGGTTGGTGGTCTAGACAATTCGTCGCGGCCGATTCGCCGCGGATACAATTCGCCGCCGGCCGATGAGCCGCGCGATAATTCGCCGCAAGAATTTTTTAAAATTTTTATTTTAATGTTTCTTGTGTAACAACATATTTTTTAAAACATATAAAAAAAAAGAAATTACTAAAAAAGTTTGGTTTTTAAAAAGACTGCTTTTTAAAAAAGTATTATTAAAAAAAAATTGTTATTTTATAAATTAAAAAAAAAAATTTTGTAAAAAAAATTTTTTTAGTTTATTTTTTATAAATTAATTTTTTAAAAAAACTAAAACACTTTTTTGGAAAACCCATATTTTTTGTGGAGTTTATTTTACAAAAGGTTGGTGGCCAAGACATTGATTAGAATATGTTTGCGATCAATTGGCAACGGTTAGGTTTAATTTTTTCTCTTTTTGTGGAGTTTATTTTACAAAAGGTTGGTGGCCAAGACATTGATTAGAATATGTTTGCGATCAATTGGCAACGATTAGGTTTAACACAGATTTTGATCTCCCAACAAGAGGACAGGGGGAGTCATGATTTAAGAAAAAAATAAGTTCGCTAGATTAAAATAAAATTAACCGCGGCAAATCCGCCCGCGACGTATCGGTTTTTTTTCACTTTGTCGTAATTTAAGTGCAAGTAGATAACTAAATTTTTTCCCGGATTTTAGCAACTCTAAAGACATAGCCGCATGTCGAAATTTTACGTTTTGAGAAAAACGGGTTTAAAGTTTTATACTTTTGTATATCTGAGGGCAAGTTCGCGGCATAAACTGCTGTACCATCTTTTCTTGAATTTCAGCCCATATTTGACGTATCTAAAACTCTACTTCGGAATGAGCTACGAAACTTAAAAGTCGTAGATCTTCATAGAATTAACCACCCCTCCAAATTTCGTGGACTTCCATAAAGTAGTAAATTTCAAAAAACGTCGAAATTGCCACTCACTCACTGACTTCAATGTATAGATTCAAAATTCTACTGTATTTCCAGAAAAAGCTGAAATTTGGCAAACTGATAGAAATTATGACCAAATACTTCGAAATAATCAAAAAACCCCAAAATTCTAATTTACTCCCCTCCGCTATACATGTAAATTTATTTAAAAGTAACATTGCTCACTTCCAGAAACGCTAGAGAGCTGAGCTTTGTAAGGCCGATAGGAACTATGATAAAACTATAGAAAAAATTAAAAAAACCCCAATATTTTATTTAGCTTCCCTCCCCTATAAATGTAAAGTTATGGAAAAGTAACATTGTCCACTTCCAGGAATGCCAGAGAGCTGAGCTTCAAAAGGCTGAAACAATGAGAAAAAATTTAAAAAACGTTAAAAATTTGAATAAAGCATTGTAAAAGTTTTTAACAATATTCCAAATATTTTACTACCTTAAAACTGTTTAATTGTGTACAAAAACTTAATTAAAATTAAATATTATCTAAATCTTTTAAAAAAGGCGTGAAATCAACAAAAACATTTCATGTGAAAAAAGTACGCGAAAATGATAGGCTGTAAAAAAAATTGAGATAAAAGTAAAGCCAAGTTCTCTAATAGAAATTTCAAAATGAGAGGTTTGTAAATGTTTTTTTCTATAAGCGTGCGGAAAAGTCCACTTTTCCGCACGCATTTTAGTGTGGAAAGTGCCACTTTTCCGCACTAGTGCGGAAAAGTAAATTTGTTACGATTTTGAGGTGTTCTATAACAGTTAGACCGTTCAAAATACATTTGTATCTTTCCTAGCACACGAAATATCCTAAAAATATTCAAATTGACTAAAATTCTGCTATATTTTCAATATTTTCGATAAAATAAAGTTTTCAGTAAAATAGGTTCAAATTATAAGTTTTAAACCTCCCCGGTATAAATATCGTCATTGTCAATGTCATACAACAATGAACACTAGTGGTTTTAGATTTGGCATCTTAAATCACCATAGCAACAAAGTACAAACAAACTGTCAAAACAAAGCCAATTTTGCAGATACAAGCGTCTTTTGAATTTTTCAAACAAAAAATCAGATTTTCAATGGATTCTTCGGACGAAGATCTACCCCAGTCAGTTCTAGAAGCCGCTAGAATGTGAATAATAATAATTGATTTGATTAAAACGTTTTGAATATAAATAATTTTCTGATTAATTTTTAGTTTTTTCCTCACGCTTATAGAAGAAATAGTGTACCTAACTCGTGCGTAAAGTGTCTTTTCCGCACGCGATTCCAGATGGCCAAACGACGCGATAGCGGAGTTTGGCCAGCAATCAAGTGCGGAAAAGAGGCACTTTCCGCACTAGTTAGGTAAACTACTATTTCTAAACTTGGCTATTACGGCTGCAAATGACTCTTAGGCACCATGCTAAATTGAACATAAAGAAATTTGGCTGTAATAGCAAAGTTTAAAAAAATATTTTCAAGCTAGTAAGCACCTTTCATTTTGAAATTTGTATTAGAGAACTTAGCTTGACTTTTCTCTCAATTCTTTTTACAGAATACCATTTTTTTTACAGTTTGCAGTTTTTTTTTATTTCAAAAAAATAAGAGAATAAAAAAACTATAAAACTTATTAAGCCCGTTTTTCTCATAACATAAAATTTCTACATGCGTCTTTGTTCTTAGGGACGGCAGAATACTCCTATTTTATACTTACTTGTGTTTTATCTCTCATTCACCAAAAATAAAAAATAAAAATCACACAAATAATCTTTAAACCCTCAGAAAAAATAATTAAAATTTGAAGAACCCGCGTTTGCTAATGCGAGCCAATTCGCGACTAAACCGCGAATCATGCCATCAAGAGACATCAACCGAACCGTGTGCCGAAAGCAGCCACTTCCCACCCCGCAAGCGTGAAAGTAAAACTTTATTCAAGACGGGAGATAAAACACTTGAATTAAAACACTTTCGCTCTCTATTAAATTCGCTAAACGAACACACCACGGATCAGTTAGGATGAGTTTAAATCATATTCTGTCTCTGTCTATCTTACGGGGTTCCAGTGACTTGAGCTCACCCGGGTGATTGAAACCCGGAAAACGAACACACGTTATACATAAATATTGAAATTTTAGGACTGAAAATTATTGTAGCGTACGTTTATAAAGATTTGTGAACAAATTGGTCACAGAAATCAAAATTTTGTACCACAGTTCGTTGGGCGTCGGCTATTTGTGAATTATGTTAACTCTTACTTTCATTCTTGCACACATGGCAGCACGTTTGGGCATTCAATCGTATATACAGAGTGTTAAACACCTGTATATCTCTCTTTTATTTGTAGTACCTTGATATCTATCAACTTTGGCTCGCGTTAACGTTTTTTTTTTAAATAAGCTAGGATCTATGCTATTATTCTATTCATGATAAAACACTTTCACGCTCAATCAGAATAGCCAGATTGACACACCTCGGATCACTTAGAGTGAGTTTAGATCAGAATGCCTCTCTTTTTATCATGTGGGGTTCCGGTGACTTGAGATCAGCTGGGTGATTAAAATCTGAAAAACGAACACATGTTATACATAAATATTGAAATTTAATGATTGAAAATGATTTTAGCCCATACGTTTATTAAGATTTGCGAACTAATTCGACAAAGAAATCAAAATTTTGTTCCACAGTTCGTTGGGTGTCGGCTATTTGTGGATTATGTTAACTCTTACTTTCATTCTTGCACACATGGCAGCACGTTTGGGTATTCAATCGTATATACAGAGTGTTCCACAGCAATTTCTCTTTCTTCTCTTGCTAACATCTTGGTATCTATGAACTTTAATTATCGTCAACGTTTTTGTTTTAATTGGCGATCATCTGTGCTATTATTTTGTTAAAGATGAGCAATCAAACATTTTGGCTCTCCATCAAAATTACCATCCGAACACACCTCGGGTTACTTAGAGTGAGTTTGGATCACCTTGCCTCTCATTTTATCTTGTGGGGTTCTGGTGACTTGAGGTCAGCTGGGTGATTAAAATCTAAAAACTTTTAATTTTCGTCAACGTTTTTGTTTTAATTGGCTCTCCATCAAAATCGCCAACTGAACACACCTCGGGTTACTTAGAGTGAGTTTGGATCACATTCCCTCTCTTTTTATCTTGTGGGGTTCCGGTGACTTAAGGTCAGCTGGGTGATTAAAATCTGAAAAACGAACACATGTTATACATAAATATTGAAATTTTATGATTGAAAATGATTTTAGCGAATAAATTCGACAAAGAAATCAAAATTTTGTACACTTGGGGACTAATTAAATGGCCGCTGCCGTTTTCAGAAGAGCTAAGATGAGAATCCGAATTTAATAGAATTTTGATAATACCCAACCCAGCAATATTTGACTGCAAGCCAAACGAAATACATTGAATAGCCCTGAGTTAATGCTTAAATTAAATTAAATAAGGGCCTAGGTGCAAATTTTAAGAAAACGAGTTTATTTAAAAAATTTAATGGTATATTTAAAAAAATATTAATTTAAATAAATAATAATGCCCTTAGAGGAACTCTAGCGCAATTCTATCAAATTCTAATCAAAAAGTTATTAATTCTAGACATTTACATTTTTGGAATAAATTGCATATTAATTTTAAAAGTACTTTTTTGCAGATAGGCCTCTTTAGCCAAAGAATGATGATTGTCGCGTCTGGCAATACCTACAGAATTTTCAATTGTGCAAAGAAATATTTCGTATTTTATTATTACTTACAAGCTTTTATTTAACTTCACCTGTATGTATGTATGTATGGATGTAATCAAATCTTGCAACTCATTTTTAAAAAACTTCCAAACCTCCGATTGACTTCAAATTTCGCATAGCGTCTTAGTTCCGATGACAATACAATAATACGGTTTCATCGGGTACTTACCTCCCCCCTAATGTGGGGGGTGGAGAGGGGGTAAAACTTTAGTTGGTCCGATTTCAACCAAAATTGGTATCTGGGGGTTTTTGAGGATGAGAATTACGAATTTTTGATCAGATTACCAAAATTCAATATGGCGGATTCAAAATGGACGATTTAATGTCAAGTTTTTCTGATTACTTTCAACTGACTTCCACATATCCGATTGACTTCAAATTTCGCATACCGTTATAGTTCCGATGACAATCCAATAATGTGGTATCACTGACTGCCTACCTCACCCATAACCTGCAGGGCGGAGAGGGGGTAAAATTTTAGTTTGTTGGATTTCCACCAAAATTAGTATCTGGGGGTTTTTAAGGATGACGATTACGAATTTTTGCTCACATTACAAAAATTCGATATGGCGGAATCAAAATGGACGATTTAATGTCAAGTTTTTCTGATTACTTTCAACTGACTGACACATATCCGATTGACTTGAAATTTCGCATACCGTTATAGTTCCGATGACAATCCAATAATGTGGTATCACTGACTGCCTACCTCCCCCCTAACGTGGAGGGCGGAGAGGGGGTAAAATTTTAGTTTGTTGGATTTTCACCAAAATTGGTATCTGGGGGTTTTTGAAGATAAGGATTACGAATTTTTGATCAAATTACAAAAATTCAATATGGCGGATTCAAAATGGACGATTTAATGACGAGTTTTTCTGATTACTTTCAACTGACTTCCACGTAGGTATCTGATTGATTTCAAAATTCACATGCTCTCCCACTAAAAAGGGGGGGGGGAAGGGGCGTAGAAGAGGTATGGCTTTAGTTTGTTCAATTTCGACCAAAATTAATTAATCCTTGCGTATAATGATCATAATAATAACGAACAGTTTTAGGGAACGATCTCAACGATCACACAGTGTTTTTCTATTTCAAAAGTCGGTAAGATGGGCGTCGCTAGTACTGTTAGTGAAACCTGTCTAGGAGGAAACCTATAGACATAAACTTGGACAAATCTAAAAATTAAAAAATAAATTTAGAAAAAAATACTTTTTGAAAACAAGCTTTTCTAAAATGGACTAAAAAGCATAAAATAATTTTTTGAGTGTTCTGATATCATAATAATAAAAGCGATGGGCGTATTAAAGGAAATTACCCGTTTTTGTTTTAGCCTTGTTAACTCGAAGTTTAGTGAAAATCCAAATTCATTATATTATAGCAGAAAAATGTAAGGGTAGACAATTTAACCCAACCCAACCCAACCCTACTCAAGCTACCCTTACATTTTTCTGATATGGATGGACATTATTACGCCTGCTTCATATTTGGCAGATAATCCGCGACCGGCAGTGTGTCGATTTATTTTGTCACATTGAAAAAGAAGAGTCGGCCCATCATCGGTTGTGGACGATCAACCAAATACGCATGGAAATGCATTTACTTCATATTAAATACGCCCATCGCTTTTATTATTATGATATCAGAACACTCAAAACATTATTTTATGCATTTTAGTCCATTTTATAAAAGCTTGTTTTCAAAAAGTTTTTTTTCTAAATTTATTTTTTAATTTTTAGATTTGTCTAAGTCTATGCATTTAATGTAGCGCATCGATATTTTAGGGAGTCTTTCCTTTCAATTTTGAAATACCTAAGTCTTCGATGAGAAGGCCGTCCAATAGAAAAACACTGTGTAATCGTTCCCTAAAATTGTTCGGTATTATTTTGATCATTATACGCAAGGATTAATTAATTTTGATCGAGATAGAACAAATTAAAGTCTTACCTCTTCTACGCCCCCCCCCCCTTTTAGTGGGAGAGCATGTGAATTTTAAAATCAATCAGATACCCACGTGGAAGTCAGTTGAAAGTAATCAGAAAAACTCGTTATTAAATCGTCCATTTTGAATCCGCCATATTGAATTTTTGTAATCTGATCAAAAATTCGTAATTCTCAACTAAAATTTTACCCCCTCTCCGCCCTCTACGTTGGGAGGCAGTTAGGCAGTCAGTGATACCATATTATTGGATTGACATCGGAACTATACCAAGTATGCCAAATTTGAAGTCAATCGGATACGTGGAAGTCAGTTGAAAGTAATCAGAAAAACTTGACATTAAATCGTCCATTTTGAATCCGCCATATTGAATTTTTGTAATCTGATCAAAAATTCGTAATCATCATCCTCAAAAACCCCCAGATACCAATTTTGGTGGAAATCCAACAAACTAAAATTTTACCCCCTCTCCGCCCTCCAGGTTAGGGGTGAGGTAGGCAGTCAGTGATACCACATTATTGGATTGTCATCGGAATTATAACGGTATGCGAAATTTGAATTCAATTGGATACGTGGAACTCAGTTGAAAGTAATCAGAAACACTTGACATTAAATCGTCCATTTTGAATCCGCCATATTGAATTTTTGTAATCTGATCAATAATTCGTAATTCTCATCCTCAAAAACCCCCAGATACCAATTTTGGTTGAAATCGGACAAACTAAAGTTTTACCCCCTCTCCACCCCACACGTTAGGGGGGAGGTAGGTACCCGATGAAACCATATTATTGTATTGTCGTCGGAACTAAGACGCTTTGCAAAATTTGAAGTCAATCGGATGTTTGGAAGTTCTTCAAAAATGAGTTGCAAGATTTGATTACATACATACATACATACATACATACAGGTAAAGTTAAATAAAAGCTTGTAAAAAAGAGAATTTATGAAAAATAATTTGTGCACGCCTATGATTGTGCTCAGTGGTCATTAAGGGTACAATGGCGTACAAGGTTCGAAAAGGCCAATATTTGGGCAATGATCTCTATATATATATATAACATTTGGGTTGCCTCATAGCAAATTTGGTGGTTATGGGTTAAAACGGGTAGAAACGTCAAACTAAAAATCAGAAAAAGTACAATTTTATGGAAAAAAAAATCATATCTCGGAAACTAAAGAGAAATTTAAAAAACTGAGAAATAACTATTTTTAGGATTTAGCTGACTGTCATTTTGTGTTATTAAACTTTTAAAAAAAAATTGTACGGGAAATGGAAGCCGTACAAACTTTCGCTTTTGGAAACCAAACATTAAAACAGGATAAATTGGGGGGAAATTCACCGTTTCGTTTAGGAATAAATTTACTTTAAATATGTCCAAACAAATGGAGTGGTTCAATTCAATTTTTGAGCAGTTTATTTGACAAAAAACTTGGTTACTATCAATCTTAAACTTCAGGGTGTCGGACTCGCAACGCCAATTATAATTATTCAAATCACTCCATATTAAATATTTCAAAATTAACTGCCCGTGTAACTTCCTTTTTGTTATGTAAAAATAGTTTTTTTTTTGGATTTTCGATCTTAAGGGTGAGCATTCATACCATGGGAAGGTGTTAATTTGCTACGGTTTTTGCATATTTTTAGTGGTGATTGGATTTGCCGGTAAAACATTTTTCCTTAATCGGTTGACTTCAACACCTCTTTTCCTTTAAATATATTGTAAAATAACATAATCATAACTTTACTTTTATAGGGGAGGAGAGTAAATGAAAATTTTGGGGTTTTTAAATTTTTTACCATGGTTTCATCATAATTTCTATCAGCCTTCCAAAGCCCAGCTCTGTAACGTTTCTGGAAGTGGGCAATGTTACCTTTATATAAATTTACATTTATAGGAGAGGGAAGTATATTAAAATGTTGGTGTTTTTAAATTTTTTTCTTGTGTTTTAACATAGTGTCCTTCAGTCTTAAAAAGCTCAGCTCTCTAGCGTTTCTGGAAGTGGGCAATGTTACATTTACATAACTTTACATTTATAGGGGAGGGAAGTAAATTAGAATTTTGAGGTGTTTTAATTTCTTTCTATAGCTTTATCATAGTTCCTATCAGTCTGCCAAAGCTCAACCTTCTGGCATTTCTGGAAGTGGGCAATGTTACTTTTACATAACTTTACATGTATAGGGGAGGGGAGTAAATTAGAATTTTAGAGTTTTTGATTCTTTCCAGGGGTTTGGTCATAATTTCTCAGTCTGCCAAATTTCAGCTTTGTAGCATGTCTGGAAGTACAGTAGAATTTTGATTATCTATACATGAGTGAGTGAGTGAGTGGCAATTTCGACGTTTTTTGAAATTTCGTAACTACTTGACTACTTTATGAAGTCCAAAAAACTTGAAGGGGTTGTTAATTCCATGAAGGTCTACGACGGTGCAAAGTTTGAGATTCGTAGCTCATTCCGAAGTAGAGTTTTAGATAGGTCAAATATCGGCTGAAATTATTTATTATTTAATTATTTATTTAGTTCAAAAAGAAAAATAGTACAAAAAAAATATAATAGCAATAGAATACCTAAAAAATTTCTAGTAATAAAAGAAATACTAAAAAAAAGAAGAAGAACTGGAGGCCGCATGTATCAGTTTGATATGTGTGTGCTTCCTTAGAATGCCACAAAAATAAATTTAAAATTATACACTTATTTAGCTACGATAAAGTAACTTCAATATATCATTATAAAGTATTATGTATTTATAACCATGATATGTTTTCACAAAGTACTACAAAGTTTTCTCTTATGAATGACTTGATCTCTAATTTTTGCGAATGTGACTGTTTTTGTTTATAGAGTTTTGGTGTCCAATATAATTTATCATAACAAAAACATTTCATGTAAAAAAAGGCAAGTACGCGAAAATGACATTCCGTAAAAAGAATTGAGATAAAAGTAAAGCCAAGTTCTCCAATACAAATTTCAAAATGAAAGGTTCTTACTAGTTTGGAAATGTTTTTTTTAAACTTTGCTATTACAGCCAAACTTCTTTATGTTCAATTTAGCACTGTGCCTAAGAGTCATTTAAAGCCGTAATAGCCAAGTTTAGAAAAATATTTCCAAACTAGTAAGAACCTTTCATTTTGAAATTTGTATTGGAGAACTTGGCTTTACTTTTATCTTAATTCTTTTTATGAAATGCCATTTTCGCGTACTTGGCTTTTTTTTACATGAAATGTTTTTGTTATGATTTCACTTCTTTTTTAAAGGAATTGGATAATACTTAATTTTTAAAGTAGTAAAATATGCGGAATATTGTTTAAAACTTTTGCAATGCCTTACTTAAATTTTTGAGATTTTTTAATTTTTTTCCAAGGTTTTATCGTAGTTCCTATCAGCCATTCAAAGCTCAGCTCTCTAGCGTTTCTGAAAGTGCATAATGTTACTTTTACATAACTTTACATGTATAGGAAAGGGAAATAAATTAAAATTGTCGTGTTTTTAAATTTTGTCCTATAGTTTTATCATAGTTCCTATCAGTCTGCCAATGCTCTCTAGCGTTTCTGGAAGTGGGTAATGTTACTTTTGCATAACTTTACATTTATAGGGGAGGAGAGTTAATGAAAATATTGGACTTTTTAAATTTTTTCCCATGGTTTTATCATAATTTCTATCAGCATTCCAATGCTCAGCTCTCTAGCGTTTCTGGAAGTGGGCAATGTTAGTTTTATATAAATTTACATTTATAGGAGAGGGAAGTAAATTAAAATGTTGGTATTTTTAAATTTTTTCATATAGTTTTATCATATTGTCTTGCAGTCTTAAATAGTTCAGCTCTCTAGCGTTTCTGAAAGGGGGCAGTGTTAGTTTTACGTAACTTTACATTTATAGGGGAAGGAAGTAAATTAGAATTTTGGGGTGTTTTAATTTTTTTCTATAACTTTATCATAGTTACTATCGGTCTTCCAAAGCTCAGCTCTCTAGAATGTCTGGAAGTAGGCGATGTTGCTTTTACTTAACTTTACATTTATAAGGGAGGGAAGTAAATTAAAATTTTGGGGTTTTTTGATTTTTTCCTATAGTTTTATCATAGTTCCTATCAGTCTGCCAAAGCTCAACTCTCTAGCATTTCTGGAAGTGGGCGATGCTACTTTTACATAACTTTAAATGTATAGGGGAGGGGAGTAAATTAAAATTTTGGGGTTTTTTGATTTTTTCCAGGGGTTTGGTCACAATTTCTACCAGTCTGCCAAATTTCAGCTTTGTAGCATGTCTGGAAGTACAGTAGAATATTGATGATCTATACATGAGTGAGTGAGTGAGTGAGTGGCAATTTCGACGTTTTTTGGATTTCGTAACAACTTTACTACTTTATGGAATTCCATGAAATTTGGAGGGGTTGTTAACTTCATGGAGATCTACGACTATGCAAAGTTTGAGATTCGTAGCTCATTCCGAAGTAGAGTTTTAGGTAGGTCAAATATCGGCTGAAATGTTTCAAGAAAAGATGGTTACGGCGGCGAACTTGGCGAGGCACTTTTGTTGCGCTGAAGTGTTGCGCTGAAGTTTTGGAGAGGAACATAACGTTCTGAACTGGTAACCGCCCTAGTGACTATAGTGTGTGTCATAGAATGGCGGAAAAATTTATTTTTAAGGAAGAATAATGCAGCTCTATATACAAAAAGCTCTCTAATTTTAAGCTTCTTAGTACCTTGAAATAGTTGTTCAGACGGATACATTCTTGGTTTGCAATACATCACTTTTAATACCTATATATACAATGAATACACAACTATGTGTATTCATTGTCCGAGCTCTTCTGTACTTTCAAGAGGCAGCGTGACCTTGGCGAAGGACTACCGTGCCCTCAAATATAATCAGTGACGGATCTAGACCCCGAAAATTGGGGTTGCCCAAAAATAATATTTAATTATTACTTTTTGCAAATTTGTTAAGTACTATTAGTTAATTCATGAAAATATATACCAGGTGGGCCAATTTTTGTTATAATGTTCGAACTATACTACCGATTTTAGTAGGATAAGCGGCAATTAATTTAATTAATAAAGATTTTAAAATCGGTGATATAGTTCCAAGGTAATTATGTTTCATTAGTGGTCATTTTAACAAAGAATAGGGAGTTATGGACGAACCAGAGGGGGGGCGGCCCGGCCCCTTCCCCAACGTTAAGATTTTTGTGCCACATATTACATGAGCAAAAAACTTAAATTCCATAAAATCCGACATCATGGGGTCTCGCCACCCCTCAGGCATATTCGTCGGTGCGCTACTGAGTAACCTCTTTAACCCATTTGTTCCCAAGCAGTGGCCTATCTTATCAAGGCCCTTAAAGTTGGTGGAGCTCTAAAATAAAACTAAATTATGACTTTTTTACAGATAAAACTGGGGTCGGGCAAAAGTAAATTCGAGGAAAAAATATTTTTTTGTTTTATAGTTTAAAAATTTTAAGCGTTGCGAACAAAGCATCAAAACACAAAATATCAACAGTTCAAAGTGTCGAAAACACAAAAAATCGAAATTACAAAACACCGAAAAGACAAAATGTCGAATTACGAAATGTCGAAATGCAAAATAAAAGATAAAACCCAACCTAACACGATCTGGTCAGGTTAGATTTTGTGTAATAACCTAACCAGAACATGTTAGTACTTTTTGTTTACTAACGAAACCAGGTCAGGTTTAAAACCTATTAATATTATACAATAAAATTAACCTGATCTGGTCAGGTTAGTTTTTTTTAATTATAATAACCTAACCAGAACAGGTTTTTTTTAATAACTTCGTCATTTTGTACTTTCGTCATTTTGTGTTTAAACGTTTTGTTCGTCATCCCAAAACGCACTAGAACAATATAAAAATAATATATTTTTCCTGTCTTTTTAAGTGTTTAGTATGTATTTAAAAGGAAACAGCTACCACTAACACCTTTGACACCAACATAAAAAACTCAAACTTTTATATGCCTTATCCAAACCATCTCTCTCAGTCATGGCGCACCTAAGGTGGGACACTCGGGGCCCGGGCCCCCTCCAAAACCTTCGGATTTTTTGGATATTTTTACATGTTTAATGAAAATAGCATAAGATACGGCATTTTCGGGTTTTGAGCCTCCCCCAAAACGTATTCCTGGATGCGCTATTGCTCAGTTAAACGTATTTGAAACAAGACAAATATTAAACACGATCTTCTCGCACAAATTTGCTGTTAACCTTCAGATACACCGTAACAAGGCTTAGCTAATCCATTCTCCCTCTTTGTTGTGTTGTATGTGAGGAACAAGGACTTAATCGCGATTAAACCCAAAATTGCGTTTAAGTGCATCTGAGGGTAAATCGTGTATAATTTTCAGAAGATATCATTACTGAATACTAATTTTGGTAATAAGACCGCAGCATTTTTTGCTTTTTTAGTTGAAAAGATGCACTTGTCCGATAAACTATTACTTGGTTTCTTTGCAATTTACCAAACTTGGGAAGATTAAGTACTCTATTACCTCCCTTTGTATGCGCCGGTGTTCTTAATAATAGCAAATAAAAATTTAATTTAACGTTCCTTTCAATATGGTCTCAATTTAAGTGCAGGCAGCCTGCAGACCAAACATGTTTACATGCGTCCTGCAGGCCGGTTGCCCCGCTCTGTATACCCAGCCAGATCCAGCCATGATCAAACGAATGAAAAAATAAGCGGGCAACGTTCGAAATTACGTAAAAATGCACCCCTCATCTTCTCACTAAAGATTTACCTGCATGAAACAAATAAAGAAAAAATCCCAAACTTACAAAGAAGGGTGATTCTTGAGCGCAAAGTGAAACGTTCGAAATTACGTAAATTGTCTCAGACTGATCACTGAATATTTAACTGTGTGAAACAAATAAAGAAGAACATAATAGGTATCACCGAGTAGCCTATTCTTGATCGCAGAGCCTTCAACTTTCATTGATAAATGCAAAATCACTAATATTTTTAGGCTGTATAGTTTAGTATAGTAGCCAAATGGATTCATTCATGGTTTTAAATTAAAAGGACTAAATAAAAAGTCCGAAATTCTCATCCCAACTTGGTAGCGGCCATTTAATTAGTCCCTGTCTGTACCATAGTTCGTTGGGTGTCGGCTATTTGTGGATTATGTTAACTCTTAGTTTCATTCTTGCACACATGGCAGCACGTTTGGGCATTCAATCGTATATACAGAGTGTTAAACACCTGTATATCTCTCTTTTATTTGTAGTACCTTGGTATCTATCAACTTTAGCTCGCGTTAACGTTTTTTTTTAAATAAGCTATCATCTATGCTATTATTCTATTCATGATGGGCGATAAAACACTTTCGCTCTCAGTCAGAATCACTATACCAACACACCTTGGATCACTTAGGGTGAGTTTGGATCACATTGCATCTCTTTTTATCTTGTGGGGTTCCGGTGACTTTAGGTCAGCTGGGTGATTAAAATCTGAAAAACGAACACATGTTATACATAAATATTGATATTTAATGATTGAAAATGATTTTAGCTCATACGTTTATTAAGATTTGCGAACTAATTCGACAAAGAAATCAAAATTTTGTTCCACAGTTCGTTGGGTGTCCGCTATTTGTGGATTATGTTAACTCTTACTTTCATTGTTGCACACATGGCAGCACGTTTGGGCATTCAATCGTATATACAGAGTGTTACACTGCAATTTCTCTTTTTTCTCTTGCTAACATCTTGGTATCTGTAAACTTTAATTATCGCCTACGTTTTTATTTTAATTGGCTATTAACTATGCTATTATTTTGTTAAAGATGAGCAATTAAACATTTTGATCCTCCATTAAAATCCCCAGCCGAATACACCTCGTATTACTTAGAGTGAGTTTGGATCACTTTGCCTCTTATTTTATCTTGTGGGGTTCTGGTGACTTGAGGTCAGCTGGGTGATTAAAATCTGAAAAACTTTAATTTTCGTCAACGTTTTTGGTTTAATTGACTATCATCTATGCTATTATTTTGTTAAAGATGAACAATCAAACATTTTGGCTCTCCATCAAAATCGCCAACCGAACACACCTCGGGTTACTTAGAGTGAGTTTGGATCACATTCCCTCTCTTTTTATCTTGTGGGGTTCCGGTGACTTAAGGTCAGCTGGGTGATTAAAATCTGAAAAACGAACAAATGTTGTACATAAATATTGAAATTTTATGATTGAAAATGATTTTAGCGAAAAAATTCGACAAAGAAATCAAAATTTTGTACCATAGTTCGTTGGTTGTCGGCTATTTGTGGATTATGTTAACTCTTACTTTCATTCTTGCACACATGGCAGCACGTTTGGGCACTCAGTCGTATATACAGAGTGTTCCACAGCAATTTCTCTTTTTTCTCTTGCTAACATCTTGATTTCTGTGAACTTTAATTATCGTCAACGTTTTTGTTTTAATAGGCTATCATCTGTGCTATTAGTTTGTTAAAGATGAGCAATCAAACATTTTGATCCCCATCAAAATCGCCAGCCGAACACACCTCCGATTACTTAGAGTGAGTTTGAATCACATTGCCTCTCGTTTTATCTTGTGGAGTTCTCGTGACTTGAGGTCAGCTGGGTGATAAGAACCTTGTAAATGAACACACGTTATACATTAAATATTAAAATTTTATGACTGAAAATTAGTTTAGCATACGTTTATATAAATTTGTGAACAAACTTGACAAAGAAATCAAAATTTTGTACTGCAGTTCGTTGGGTCTCGGATATTTGTGGATTTTGTTATACTTACTTTTGTTACACAACAAGTGAAATTAAAGAAAGAAAAATCATAAAAAAGTTCTCTCATTGTGCCACCCAGGAGCACACACTACTTTTCAATCGTATATACAGAGTGTTAAACACGAATTTCTCATTTTTCCAGCTCCATGGTTTCTGATCTGATTTTGATCGACATTTGGGTTATAATTTTAATGGAACATATATACTATCATTGCTATTCTATTTATGATAGGATATATCATAACAAAAACATTTCATGTAAACAAAAGCCAAGTACGCGAAAATGGCATTCCGTAAAAAGAATTGAGATAAAAGTAAAGCCAAGTTCTCCAATACAAATTTCAAAATGAAAGGTTCTTACTAGTTTGGAAATATTTTTCTAAACTTGGCTATTACGGCTGTAAATGACTCTTAGGCACAGTGCTAAATTAAACATAAAGAAGTTTGGCTGTAATAGCAAAAAATATAAAAATTACAAACAAGTTTCGTGGCTAATCGGGCAAAAAGGAGTTTTTGTTTCTCTCATATTTTTCCGTGGGTAGCCTGAAACTTAACCTCACGGGGGTCCAAGATCCGATCCGAAATTCCACGTTAGTATTATTTGGCTTAAAAATTCCGTTGATTGACACTCACTGTCTTGATGACGGGTAAAAATGCAATATGCGTTGATCCGGCCTGAAAGACAAAGAGCTGTCGTAGGTCACGGACTATAGTTTGTTTTCTTTTATTTGCATTCGATCTTTTCATTGATCGATATTGTATAGCAGTTTTTCGCCTGCGTTTGTTTTTTGTTTCTCTCGTATCTCGGTAGATGGCGCTTCTTGCGATAGTTTTCTCAATATTTACATTTGATTAGAGACAAAACCGTCTAATTAACTTCGCCAGATTTGTCACATTGACCAGCAGTGTTTTGAGGAGTCCCATATGAAGGCGCTGACTGTGACGTAGCTCGGCACCCCGACACAAAATAGGATTCTCGAACGTACCACCATCTAATCTTATCGTGTCATTGACTGAACTTACACATTATTATCCGATTATTTACCATCTTTTTTTAAATTAATGTGTTAGTAAGGGCACCTAATACTCTTAAACAATCATGATATCAATAAACAAACAGTGGTCTATTCGTTTTATTTACTGAATTCACACATTTTCATTCAGCTACTTACTATCTCTTTTTAACTCAAATTAGTGGGACGAGCGCACCCAATCTAAAACAGTCTTGGGATTAGTTTGCAAAGAGAAGTATTTATAAGATGTCATTTTGACAATCAATGTCAATCGACGTTCTTCCATCGGCACACAGTGGGCCCGCGGACCTGATTATTCGTCAAAAAGTGTTAAATTAAATACATACTGAAACTTCTGAACATCTTTACTAAACAAGAGTAGATAGTCCAGTAGGCCTTGAAAAAAACTATTATTTGATTGACGCAACTTTCAGAAGTGTCATGTTTCCTTTCAACGGAACGCGTTAAAGTACCATATTTGCATGGCGATTTGACCCAGATTTAAAGCCATTTTGCGACAATATTTTATGTTGTATAAAATTCTCATAAAATAAATCTTGTAGGGGAGGTAAGTAGACTTTATCCCTGTATATTTTGATTTCAATTTTGATGTATAGACAAGTATGGTAATGGTTTTTGCTTGGGATTTCTGAAATTCTATAAAAATATAGATTTCTTATAAATGTTGGAAAAAAATTTTGTTTCAGTCATCAACCGTTTTCTTGAAATTTTTATTTTCTTAAAGAGTACATATCTTTCAAAAATTATATTTTAAAATCTGCTGCCACAAAGTGCCCATGTGAAAGATATTATTAATTTACTATAAAAAGGGACTTCTTCGAAAAAAAGTTATATATAGCCAGTCTTCACAAAAGTGCTTGTTTATTATTTTTAAAACACTTTGGGCTAACTTAAACAAATAGAAAAAAATATATATATATATTAAAAAAAAGTACAAATAATGTAAAGAATATTCAAAAAATAAAAAAATTTTAATGTTCAAAAATCAAATAAAAAGAAGGTCACTCCATAAAAAATACAAACTAAAAAATCTCAAAAACCAAAAATTACAGATGAAGTTAACTTTAACAGGTGGATTGTTTATGAAAAAAAAAGGTAAAAAATCTTTTAAGATAAACGGTTCTATTTTAAATCATTAGCAGTTTACCGAACCTGACTTTTAATAAACTAATATAAAAACGTAAACGCTTTAAAAATATTTATTTTGTTGGACTTAAAAACAATTTTTTCTAGAAAAATCATTCCTAATTAATTATGCAGTCGTTAAACTTGCAGGTTCTTATCCACTACAAAGTCAGCGTTACGTTCGTATTATTTTCTAGTTTTTGATACAGCCCTAGAATAATATAGTTTAACTGTTTTTAATATTTTAAATTTTTAGTTTGGTTTTTAGATTTATTATTATGGAAACTTTTCATCCTTCCATGCAGCTTTATTACGCATTACACGATGAGCTCAATTTTACCTTAAACAACCCCAAGTACCAAGTTTGACACAAATCGGTTTATAAATAGTATAGTCTATTGGATAAGGATTTTGGGTACGCCGTGCTAGTTTTGTTTGTATGAGTAAAAAATTATAATAAGCGACGTTAAACACCGTAGAGTTCCAAATTTAATATATATCGGTTCATAAATGTAAACGTGCTCCATTTCGGATCCGCCATGATATTTTTTTTAGGTTTGGGCAGAAATCTTAATTATCAGCTTTATACACTCCAAAGTTCCAATTTTGATACAAATCGATTCATAAATAGAAAACTCTGCCGCTTTGGATCTGCCATGTAAATTTTTTAATGTTTAAGTTCATAATTATAATCAGCGTCTTTAGACACGCCAAAGTTCTAAATTTGATACCTCTTGGTAAATGAGTTTTTTTTCATTTAAATAAAAAATAATATTTCGCGACTATTAACACTACAAAGTTTTAAATTTTATACTTATTGGTACATAAATAGGAAACTTCGCCATTTTGGATCCGCATTTTGATTGATAATTACTCTTTTCTCATTTTAAAACAAAATATTGTTACAAAACTTATTTTTTCTATAAGCGTGCGGAAAAGTCCACTTTTCCGCACGCATTTTAGTGTGGAAAGTGCCACTTTTCACTAGTGCGAAAAAATATTTTTTTCGCACTAGTGCGGAAAAGTAAATTTGTTACGATTTTGAGGTGTTCTATAACATTTAGACCGTTCAAAATACATTTGTATTTTTCCTAGCACACGAAATATCCTAAAAATATTCAAATTGACTAAAATTCTGCTATATTTTCAATATTTTTGATAAAATAAAGTTTTCAGTAAAATAGGTTCAAATTATAAGTTTTAAACCTCCCCGGTATAAATATCGTCATTGTCAATGTCAAACAACAATGAACACTAGTGGTTTTAGATTTGGCATCTTAAATCACCATAGCAACAAAGTACAAACAAACTGTCAAAACAAAGCCAATTTTGCAGATACAAGCGTCTTTTGAATTTTTCAAACAAAAAAATCAGATTTTCAATGGATTCTTCGGACGAAGATCTACCCCAGTCAGTTCTAGAAGCCGCTAGAATGTGAATAATAATAATTGATTTGATTAAAACGTTTTGAATATAAATAATTTTCTGATTAATTTTTAGTTTTTTCCTCACGCTTATAGAAAAAATAGTGTACCTAACTCGTGCGCAAAGTGTCTTTTCCGCACTTAATTGCTGGCCAAACTCCGCTATCGCGTCGTTTGGCCATCTGCAATCGCGTGCGGAAAAGAGGCACTTTCCGCACTAGTTAGGTAAACTACTATTTCTAATTTTGGTCAAAAATTAGGCCCGGGAGTCCATTGTGCAGCTCAATGAGTTGGACAGCAATAAAAAAATTTGCTGTGCTTTAAAAAGAGATGCAAATGAGTATGTTCCAAAATTACAATTTATGTCGGGGTGCAGTTTTTTAGTGACGTCACGAGTCAGCGCCTAATTATTAGGTGTCCATTAG